>CP106729.1:78814196-79464196 GCA_025506655.1 Gossypium rotundifolium | reverse complement strand
ATATAGCATCAATCACGGGGTTAACTATAACGTGGTTAAATACAAATCCGATAAGTTCGAGGCTAAGTGTGCAGTGCAAGATGGTACATGTTCATGGAAAATCATGGCTTCTCTTAGGAAAAAGACAGGCTTGTGGGAGATAAAAAAAATACAAAGGTCCACATACCTGTGTTGCCGGTATAGTATCACTGGGTGTTTAGGGTTTTAAATAATAATGTTATTACTTAATGTTGCATTATTTAACGTACTTCGTTGACTGGTGATAATGCGATCCCGGCCGCATCATGTTTCGAAACAACTCGCCGACCTCAGAATTGGCCTAAGCTCGAGGGCCCGAAGTGCAAAATGAAGCTTAAACTCAGCTCAATAAGCTCACTTTTAGCTTTTTCAAGCTCATCTAGTTCAACTTGAGCTCATTTAGCTTACTTTCAACCCATCTTTAATTTGCTGGAATAAACTTAAATAATATTTAGTTTAAGTATTAAATGTGTTTAGTTAATTTAGTTTAATTAATTAATTTGCTGGAATAAATTACTGATCTTAGTTAATTGAGTTCATCTTAGTTAATTAAGTTGCTGGAATAAATTACTCATCTTAGTTAATTTAGTTGCTAGAATAACTTAGTGTTAAATGTGTTTATTTAAGTTTATTGATTAAGCTTATTAAGTTTAATGTGTTTAAAAGTGTTTGTTAATAAATGCTTGTAGGTGACTATTCAGCTAGAATCAGTTACATACAAGGGGCTGTTATAAAGTGTTAAATGTGACTATTCAGTTGTAATCGGTTACATTCAAGAGGTTGTTACAACATTTAAAGAACAACATTATGCACCATTAAGTTTCGACAGCCTATTCCTCTTCTTCAAAGAATTGTTCAAGAATAGCAATGGAAAACAATTAAAGGAGAGCATTATACATGTTGCTGGTGTCTATTCGGCTGCCCAAGGCTGATTTAATGAAGGAATTGAAGTCATTTGGCTGCTCAAAATGTTGAACTCTTCTAGCCTGAGCAATCAGCTCATTCATTCAGCTGAATTGGAACATTAAATCATGTTAAAAGTTGTTGTTATTTAGGCCTAGAGAATTCAAGAGTTTGTGCTTAGTAATTAAGTTTTATTTCAGCTTATAACCACACATTAAAGCTGAACTCTTGTGACTTTTCAGCTAGGTTTCATGTAGCACTATAAATATGTTGCAATCAACTCATTTTGGGGACTTTTTGCCAAATTATATGAACAAGTGTTCTTTTGTGAGATTTCCAATTCTCATAGTTTTGTTCGGGTTTGACTTGACTTATCAAGCATAGCTTGTGGTGTCAATCTTTCCTTTTCAAACTGAACTTATCACCTTTGGTGTGGCGTTCATTATACTTGTGGTTCCTATCACTTTTGATAGTGGGTCAAGGTTCTTTGTTGATTTTACTAAACCGAATTCCCATAAAAGCTATTTTTAGTCTTGGGTCAACAATCATTTTATTGTTGGTTCATTCTCTGCCCGTAGCCGAATTCCCTATCTATTGCTTAATTGTCTTTCTTTTCAACCTTTGTTTGTAGCCATTACCTATCTTTTCCATTCCTTTTGAAACAAACTAAGTCTTACTCAAATTCACGATTGGGCAATCTAAACGACTCAAATCATCATCGAGACGAGTTCGTATCATTTGGTATCAGAGCTAGTAGAATTGGAGTAAGAACCAGCAGTCTCGGCATAACGGTATTGTAGATTCGATAAAAAATTCAAAAAAAATTTCGACAAAAAAAATTCGTGAATTCCATGAGTTTATTGAAAATTAGCATTTTGTAATTGAAAAAAAAAAACGAAATTCAAAATTAAAAAAAATAAAGTGTTCAAGTTCTTGTTATCGAGTTAAAATTCTGCTTGCTGCTTGAAACATCCATTCAATATCCTACTATTCGGCCACACTATAACCCAACCATTTGTTTCTAGCCTACCTTCTTGTCCTACAATAATTCCTACCCTTAAATCGACAACGCTTTGCAAACCGACCCACAAGGACTGCTTCTAAGTCTAAATAGTCCCTTTGAGAACTTAGAGAGGTAAAGTGAGCAGAAAAAGGCAAGCGTGAGGTGAGACCAATCGAGTGAAGCAAAAGCCAAATAGAGAGTGTAGACACGAGTGGAGTGCCATCTTATATTTCTTTGTGAGTGAAACGTGAGATTTGTATTGGAGGCATTCATCTTCTATTTCATTTAAACACTTTTCTTTTCCATCACTAATCATGTCTCTAGAAGAGTTTTTCGAATTTGAAATTCAAGATTTGATGAAAGAAATGGATCGATTATTCGATAGAAAACTAAAACCCCTACAAGAACGATTGGTTCGTGTTGAAGAGTGGAGCTATCGAGCAAAAACCCAATGGGAGCAAATTTACCCAAGTGAAAGGACGGTAACGAGATCATCAAGTAGATGAACATCCAACGATTACACGAGAAGAGACCCTTATTGTGATTCCTATTCTTTAAAGAATTTGGGTCAAAATAAAACGAGCTACGAGATTGAAACTTATTATGATGACAAACGAGAAGGTTCAAGCAACTTATCGTATACACCAAAATATTCATCCATGACTATCCCATCCCGAAGAGATGATCGTCTTTTGTATGAAGATCCCTCCTCTTACTCTCAACGAAAGGGTTCCCATCATGATTCTTTCTTGTTTTCTTCTTTTTGTAATGAAATAAAAAAAGCATGTGAAAAAGAAAAAGAAAGTGAAAAAGAAAAAAAAACGAGAAAAAAGAAAAGAAAATAAAAAAGAGAAAGGAAAAAATGAGAGAGTGGAAGTAAAAGCACGAGTGAAAAAAGAAACTCAAAAAGAAATCAAGAGAATGCAAAAAAAATATTGAAAATGAAATAAAAAGTGAGAATGAGGCTTCAAAAGAGATGATTGAAAAAAAAAGTAAGAATGTGAAAGAAACGAATAAAAAAAAATGAAAGTGAGCGAGAAAACGTGAGTGATCTTTCTACTAAAAAATATGTGAGTTGCTCTCGTAATGTTTCTTCTTTTCAAATTTCTAAATATCCATGTGACGAGCTTCAACTACAATACTTTCCCGATGAGAGGCGATTCCGATTACTCGAGAAAGGTAAGATCGAGACTGATATCCACCCATAATTGCTTAAAGGTAAGCAAGGTAAGGGGTTCATAGCATTTGAGTCTTATTTATCCTACTTGAATATTGTTGATCATACCTTTGAAGGTATAATTTTTGGAAGAGCTCCTCATTTTGATTTATCGAAGTGCCACTCTTTGATTATTGAAGATTTCATTTTGAATCATGGTTTGAAGAATTTTTCTGTTGTTGATAATGGCGTTGGTAAGCTTGTTGTTGAAGAAAGATTGATTCAGCACAAACAACATCTGATCTCGTGTAATAAAAAGTTGATACACAAAACGCCTAACATGTTTGCTTGTGAAGTTATTGAATATCCTCTAAGTTGTGCGAAATTAACATGTTTGTGCAAGTTTGTTCACATGGGATCTAAGAGATTCGATTGTTTGTGTATGTGTGTGTTTAATTTCTCTTTGCCTAGTGTGAGTGATTTTTTGGTGAAAACAAAAATTTTGTTGAATTGTGGAACGATCGATCAAAATCGTGTTTTTAAACCCGGAGCATGTATGCCTAAGTTGATGTCAAGTGAATGTGAGTATCCAAATAGTTTTTTGAATCAATATGTTGACCCCTTTTATTTGCTCTGAGTTTTTTCTTTATTTTGTTCGAAAACAAAGCTTGAGAGTTTCGTTGGCTTGCAAAGTCAAGCTCACATTTTTTACTCTGGAGGTTGTCCTATATTGTGGTTTAAAAGATTTAATCATGTTTTGCGTGATTACAACTTTCAATTGCTTCATGTTCTTTCCATGTTACTATCATGAAATTATCTAGTCAGATTGAAGCAGTAAGAGAACACTTTGTTTTTGACCCTAGAGACCAATGTTCTATATCTTTGTTCAAGGGATTTGAGAATTGGAATGTTGTTAACTTTCGAATACTTTGTGATTCCGGTTTGTTATCGCCATTGCAATTTTTGATTCATTATGGAAAGGTAAGACCGATTTCCAATTTTTATCCCGGTATTGGTTTATATGTTCAAGTTTTGAATAACAATTCAGAAAGTTCTTTTGAGCTTATAACTTATATTGTCACTAATTGGTTCCATTCTTGTGTAGGTGACAAGCCAAAATGGTATCCTCCTAAAGAGGGAGGGTATGCAAATAACCTGCTTTCTTTTCGAACCATTTGTGGTTCTTGGGTTTTTGGAAACGATTTTGTTAGACTTATTAACAAAAGAGTTTGTGATTTTGAGAGTTTTTTCGCGAGCAAATGACCCGATTTGAGGACAAATCGTCTTCAAGAGGGAGGGTATGATGCCATCCCGGCCGCATCATGTTTCAACACAACTCGTCGACCTCAGAATTAGCCTAAGCTCGAGGGCCCGAAGTGCAAAATGAAGATTAAACTCAGCGCTCAATTTTAGCTTCTTCAAGCTCGTCTAGTTCAACCCAAGCTCATTTAGCTTACTTTCAACCCATCTTTAATTTGCTGGAATGAACTTAAATAATATTTAGTTTAAGTATTAAATGTGTTTAGTTAATTTAGTTTAATTAATTAAGTTGTTGGAATAAATTACTCATCTTAGTTAATTGAGTTCATCTTAGTTAATTAAGTTGCTGGAATAAATTAGTCATCTTAGTTAATTTAGTTGCTGGAATAACTTAGTGTTAAATGTGTTTATTTAAGTTTATTGATTAAGCTTATTAATTTTAATTTGTTTAAAACTGTTTAATGTGTTTGTTAATAGATGCTTATAGGTGACTATTCAGCTAGAATCAGTTACATACAAGGGGCTGTTACAAAGCGTTAAATGTGACTATTCAGTTGGATTCAGTTACATTCAAGGGCCTGTTACAACATTTAAAGAAGAACATTATGTACCATTAAATTTCGGCAGCCTATTCCTCTTGTCCAAGGAGTTATTCAAGAATAGAAATGGACAACAATTAAAGGAGAGCATTATACATGTTGCTGGTGTATATTAGACTGCCCAAGGCTGATTTAATGAAGGAATTGAAGTCATTTGGCTGCTCAAAATGTTGAACGCTTCTAGCCTGAGTAATCAGCTCATTTATTCAGCTGAATTGGAACATTAAATCATGTTAAAAGTTGCTGTTACTTAGGCTCAGAGAATTCAAGAGTTTGTGCTTAGTAATTAAGTTTTATTTCAGCTTATAACCACACATTAAAGCTGAATTCTTGTGACTTTTCAGCTAGGTTTCTTGTAGCACTATAAATATGTTGTAACAGCTTGTTTTGGGGACTTTTTGCCAAATTATATGAACAAGTGTTCTTTTGTGAGATTTCCAATTCTCATAGTTCTGTTCGGGTCTGACTTGATTTATCAAGCATAGTTTGTGGCGTCAATCTTTCGTTTTCAAACCGAACTTATCACCTTTGGTTTGGCGTTCATTATACATGTGGTTCCTATCACTTTTGATAGCGGGTCAAGGTTCTTTGTTGATTTTCCTAAACCGAAATCCCATAAAAGCTATTTTGAGTCTCGGGTCAACAATCATTTTATTGTTGGTTCATTCTCTGCCCTTAGCCGATTTCCCTATCTATTGCTTACTTATCTTTCTTTTCGACCTTTGTTTGTAGCCATTACTTATCCTTTCTATTCCTTTTGAAACGAACCAAGTCTTACTCAAATTCACGATTGAGCAATCTAAATGACTCGAATCATCACCGAGGCGAGTTCGTATCAGGTGTTTCACAAGATCATCTCAAGATGGATTCAGGCATGATAGCTACCTTAATACTACCGATGTTGAAGGTAGATCCCAGGACTTCTGTGTCATGCATAGTTGCCAGTATTCGTAGCCAATTGAGGTGCACGCCCTCTTATCGCAAGGCTTGGATAGCTAAGCAAAAGGCGTTGGAAAATATGCATAGTGGGTGGGACGCTTCATATAATGAGGTTTGGCAGTGGTGTCAGGTGCTAGAGAGGTATGTCCCAGGTTGTATAATAGACCTTGAAACGGTCCTTGCGTACTACAACGACCGATTGCTCCGTGGATGCCAAGTGTTCAAACATCTATTTTGGAGCTTTAAGCAATGTCAGGATGCATTTGTGTACTGCTAGTCATTGGTACAAGTTAACGGTACATTTATGTATGGTAGATATACCCATCGACTATTGCTAGCCGTGGCATAGGATGGCGGTGGGAGAATCCTTCCAATTGCGTTTGCAATAACACCGGGGGAGTCAGCTGATGATTGAGATTTCTTTCTTTCTAGGTTAAGGTGGCATGTATGCCTCCAATCTGATATCTATATTATATCGGATCGAAGCACTGGAATACTAGTCGCAATTGAACGACATGGAAGCCTATGGGATCGCACACACCATCGGTATTGTCTAAGGTACGTTGCGTCCAACTACTATGGGCAATATCGGTCTACGACTGAACGAAAGCAAGTGACTAACATGGGTATTTAATATCTATTAATATACTTTCGGTTGTAATATTCAATTTAATTTGAATGAAATATTGATATGTAATTTTCGCTATCAACTTATATTGGCAGGGTACAAGATCAATAAGGACCGTTTTCATGAGATGTTAGGGATTTTGCGTTCAGTTAATGATCAAGGCGCAGAGTACCTCTGTAACATACCTTTCGAATAGTGGACACAAGCATATGATGGCGGCCTACGATATGGTCATATGACCACAAACCTTGCTGAATGCATAAATTCTATTCTAAAAGGAACGCACCATTTGCTGATAACCTTAGTTGTGTAAGAGACATTTTCGTTTGGCAGAACTATTTCCAAAGCGAGCAGCGAGTTATAAAAGGCAAATGCAGGGAGGCCATGTATGGTCCCAGAAGGTATTGCAAGAAATTAACAAGGCGAAGGCGCGGGCTAATGTATTACCGGTGGGCAATATCATGTACACTTGATAAATAAGACTTGCGACTGTGGGACGTTTGACGCACTTCGTTATCCATGAGCTCATGCAATTGTAGCTTGTTAAAATCTCTGTTTGGATCCCATGAGATATGTCGACGAAGTTTACAAAATAGAAAACATGTACAATGTGTGGAGACACGTATTTCCAGTAGTCCCAAATGAACGTGAGTGGCCTTCTGTATCACTTACTCTGTTTAAGCTATTATCGAATAGAGAATTGTGTCGCAAACCGAAAGGTCAAGCTTGCTCGAGTAGAATTCATAATAATATGGATATCCGGGAAAGAATGAACCAACGAAATCTGTATAGATAGTGTAGGAACCCGGGTCATACAATTTGATCATGTCCACATCGAAATAGTTGATAATTGCTGTAATGAAACGATGTTACATTATTTTTATTTCGCCTTATTTAAAAGAACTTATATTTGATTAAAAATATAAAATTAATTTATAATTAAAATATTAAAAATAACTTTTTTATTAAATGAAATAATATAGAAACAACGCCTACAAATATATTAAAAAAATCAATGTATATGCTGGTCGGAATTAGTGCCAATGGGGTGGACATCGATTACGCGCTGGATTCCTACTTGGTTGCCCCAGTGGGGGTTATGGTTGCTCCGTCTGGGGTTGTGGTTGCTCTGATTGTGGGTGTTGGGAGGATGACCCACCTTGGTAGAATAAAGAATGTGGTGGTGTTTGCATCACCCATGACGGAGGTGTTTGAATCCCATAAGGCGATGGGGAATGGTAATGAGATGAGCTTGCCGACGGTGCCTCGTACAATCCCTCCGGAGACGATGGCCTATATATCATCGGTTGAGTCGTCGGAGTCATCGGGAAAGGAGATGCATCGGGTCATGTATTCCAACCTACCATAGGACTGGGAAAAGGAAACATATAAGGGTTAAGATACATATAAGGGCTAGGATACACACGTGGCATAATCTGAAAGGGCTGTGATGTAGGTTTCTTCGATTGAGGCATTGGGCCCAGTGATTGTGTGGGTACTGTTGATAGGCCCGTGATTCTGTGGCACTATTGATGGGCCCAGTGATTGTGTGGGCACTATTGATGGGCTCGTCCTATCACCCCTTCTCCTTGGATTTAAAGGGCCCTGTCATTCCCTTTCCACATGGATTTGCCGACACATCTGCTCTTTCGATAGCAAATATGGCTTGCCATGATCTTAAACCATGGCATGTAATCCGGGGTGCACGCTAACTCTAAGACGATGATCGGTTCATAATCAGGTTTATGATCATACCAGTTTTCCTAAATTTCGATATATTCTGACAAGAATAACGGCCAATTGTATTTGTTAGCCGTAAGTCAATTTTTTGCTGCTCATCGAGCACCACAGGTTCTTCAAGAATCGGTTGTCGAAATTTAAATTGTCACAACACTCTATCCGTCTGGTGCATCTCTACAATAGAATAGTTTACCAATGGGATCTTAACATGCCAAATGTTCGGATTTTGAAAGAATTCTTCCTGAATTACTGCCCGTATTGCCAAATCCTCGTATGGTATCCATTGCAACTATATGAACGGGATAAAAATATTAGCTATATACATAATACTAAATACTAAGTACCAAGTACTAAGTATTAAATATGAAACGACTATTTTATGTATATATATTATTTAATACTTACTTGCGCTTCCGACCGTTGGTCTAATAGAAGCCGTATATCTTCAAAAGCAGTAGGTATTCCAATATAACTCGCCAGATGGTTCCACCTAATTAAATAAATTTTTAGCATACAATTTTATTTTAAATCTATGGAATAATTATAAAATCAAATAAAAATTTTACCTCGTTATGAGTGGGAATGTATATAGGTAGTTCACTCGAGGATGTAAAAATGGAAAGCGAAACCGAGCCCATGATTGTAGTAGTGATAGGCAATCTCTGATTTTGAATTTATTTGGATGCGTCGCCCCGCACATCTCCCGGTACAATTTTGCCAACCCAGCAGACCCCCAACTAAGTTTGCCAGCTACTCTAAAATCAACGAGTTTCAGCAGCCACCTCAGATGTACGAGGTTTCTTGACAAGTCTGGCATCAGATAACCTCCAATCATCTTAAGGATGTAAGCATGAGCATATCGTATTCTTTCAACTTCAGTCGAATCATTCCCTGGCTTCAGGAATGTGTCTCGTAACCAGCCCATCCCAATCTGACCTTCGTAAATATTATTCGAAATCGCACCCAAAAGATTGTAACATATGGCTCCCCAATCAGCAGATTGAACGGACCCGATGAGTGCGGACCCATCCACCGATAATCCTAATTGTAACTAGACGTCCTCCAAAGTGATAGTACACTCTCCGCATGGAAGATGGAATGTGTACATCTCGGGTCTCCACCTCTCTATTAACGTGCTGATAAGTTTCGGGTTCAACTTGCACCCTCGGCCTATAGTGCCGCGTGCCAAAAACCCGCTTCCCTCAAGTAATTTTCTATCAACGTTGATGGCGGGCCATTACGAATATAACATTGTAACACCCGATCTACAGACTGTTATAAAAATTTATAAAATACAAATTAATTAAAATTACAAAAATGAAAAAATATTAAATAATATTCAAAAATTAAAATTAATTAAAATTACATAAATGAAAAAATATTAAATAATATTCAAAAATTAAAATTAATTAAAATTACATAAATGAAAAAAATATTAAATAATATTCAAAAATTTAAAATAAACCGTTACCATTTTCATTTGTTCGACGGAGATATGTTTATGATCGAGACAAATTAATTCCCCGGCCATTGCTAACACGACCAAATATTTTTGAAATTATAAAAAAATAATATTAATTTTAAAAAATAAAGTAAATAACTAATTATAAAGAGCTTTGAGAAATTTAATAAGAAATTTGATAGCTTTAGGGAGAAATTGTAGAGATTTTTGGCTAAATTTTGAAGAAATTAAGTGTGAAATACAAGAAAGGGGTTTTTATACTTTTTTTTACCGTTGGACCCCCCAATAGTTAAAAAAAGTAGTCGTTGGTGCCAGCAAAGTGCCCCCTAGGGGCGCGCTTTACTGGAAATTTCTCTCTCAAACGCAGCCACGTAGGCGCGTTTTGCCAAAGTTGGCTCTTTTTCGTAAATAATATTTTAATTGGCCCATTTCCGTAATTTTGTTTGGAAATGGGTCTTTTTGGGTAAATGGGTTGGACATATAATTGTCTAGATTTATTTTAGATAAGTGCAAAATAAAATAAAAACTTCAAAGTTCATAAAAATAGTAATAATTATTAAAAATTATAAAATATATAGAGAAAAATAATCAAAATAATCTAAAATATAAAAATATAAAAAAACTAATAAAATGTGCATTTAGAATATACATGGATAAATGGTTATCAAGGTTCAATTGAATTTGGACAGCCAATTGTCCAAATTTATTCAGATGACTTCAAAACTATAAAAATAGAAATTATAAAAATATTAAAATTAGGGATAAATCTCAAAATCATACATGAATCTTGATGATATACGTGAACTTTAATTTGGTGTAATTATACATAAAACTCTAATTGTAGTTCAAATGTACACTTGCAACTTTAATTTTGATTAATCATACATATTTAAAATTAAATACATCAATTTATTTTTATATTGGATAAATATATAAATATAAAATGATGTTATATCAATAATTGTGTTAATAATTTACAAGAATTGGATCAATTCAAAATTTCATGTATAAAATTACACAAAATCAAAATTCATATATACAATTACTGATTAAACCATAGTTCATGTATAATTTTAATATTTATCCCTAAAATTTATAAAATTCTATAAAATTAAAATGTAAAAACTTAAAAATATTTAATGTTATAAAATTTTATTTGAATTTTTGTAATTAGGGTTTAGGTTAAACTTTTCGGCTAATTTACTAAAATATACTAAATTTTAAAAAAATTACGAAAAAGGGCCAAAAATTTAATTATTTATCGAAAAAGGTCATTTCCCCCCAAAACGCGTCCACATCAACGCATTTTGGGGAGATGCAGCCGGAAAGCGCGTCCATGAGGGTGCGTTTTGTGCCACATCAGCCAAAAACGCGTCCTTGAGGACGCGCTTTGCTGATGTGGCAAAAGTGCTCCCTCGTGGACGCGCTTTTGCTCTCCACCCCCCGATGGGCTTTTCAGTTGTTTTTAGTGTTAGGGTATGAGCTTTTAGGGTTTTAAGGCTACGGTTTAGGGATTTTTAGGGTCTTAGGGTTTAAGGTTTTTAGGAAAAAATTAATGGACTAGATTTTAGGGTTAATTAATTAGAATAATTTTAAGTTTAAGGTTTTGGAACAAATATATCAGCAAAATAAAAATTATTTGAATTTTTTTTACAGTTGTATCTGGAAGATAATTTTGAGAAGACGTTTCTGAACAAATAGTCTCAAAAACTCTTTAAGCAGGATGCACTATCAGCAAGAGTACTGAAAAAAGCTCCCACGTGGACTCTCTTTTGCTACAGTAGTATCTGGTAAAATAATTTTGAGAATACGTTTCTGAATAAATAGTGACCAAAACGCTTCAAGCAGGATGCACTGTCAGTAAGAGTACTGAAAAAAGCTCCCACATAGACGCTCTTTTGCTACAGTAGTATCTGGCAAAATAATTTTGAGAAGACGTTTCTGAACAAATAGTGGCCAAAACGCTTCAAGCAGGATGCACTGTCAACAAGAGTACTGAAAAAAGCTCCCACGTGGACTCTCTTTTGCTACAGTAGTATCTGGTAAAATAATTTTGAGAATACGTTTCTGAATAAATAGTGACCAAAATGCTTCAAGCAGGATGCACTGTCAGTAAGAGTACTGAAAAAAGCTCCCACATAGATGCTCTTTTGCTACAGTAGTATCTGGCAAAATAATTTTGAGAAGACGTTTCTGAACAAATAGTGGCCAAAACGCTTCAAGTAGGATGCACTGTCAGCAAGAGTACTGAAAAAAGCTCCCACGTGGACGCTCTTTTGCTACAGTAGTATCTAGTAAAATAATTTTGAGAAGACAATTCTGAACAAATAGTGACCAAAACACTTCAAGCAGGATGCACTATCAGCAAGAGTCTTGAAAAGCTCCCACGTGGACGCTCTTTTGCTACAGTAGTCTCTGGCAATCCTTAGACTATAAATCAGCCAAATTTCATTCTCAGGTTGCATAACAGAAATTGAGGCAAAAGTAAAATAGAAACTGAAGATGAGTGAACGCATTAATGCTATTATTTACTACGATGGTGAGGTTTGTGACACCGAAAATGATGTTATTTTTTTATCGCAAAACACAGCGCGACTGGGTTTTAATCGCAAAAGAATTAGGCATAAAATCTTCAGAACAACGCCAATGAAAGTTCAGTCTATTAAGTATAGATTTTGCGCTTCGGTTGATCGGGTGAGATATGACTCATTCGACATCAAAGGTCTTCGGAGCTTGGAGGCAATGGTGGAGACTCATCTTGCCAGTGGATCACCCTATCTTGAGGTATATGTACAATTTTCATCGCCAAGTGATCTTCCTTCGACTTCAACATCTACTACTTTTTGAGGGGAATACACGACTCCAAGTCGATACTCTGTTAGTGGGAGGCAGAATAATGAAGTGTCTGTGTTTGGTGGTAATATGGAAAACACAACCCTTGCACGACACTCGGTTGGTGGATGGGACATGCATATCCTTCCTTAGACGTTCGATGCTAGAAATACGTATTAGGGAACGTCATCAACTTCTAGTGGTTGGCAATCCACATATAATTGGGAACATTACGAAAGTTGTTTAAGAAGGGATAATGTACTCCCCACGACATCCACCGGCAAGGGGCCCTCGTTCGTTGTAGATGATGGTGGGTCAAATGATGAGTCCGATGTTGATTTACCTCGAGAGCCCAGGCCCGATGGTGCAGAAGTTGTATTATTTTTTGAACCGGAGCTTGTTCCAACCATACCTGAAGATGTTGAAGGTGATTCAGATAAAGAAGAAGAAGATCCACTGTTCAGGGCGTACTCGCCTCCAGCCTATATGCATAATGTCAATCTATCTCAAGACGATGCATTAAAGTTTCCTGAACTACCACACAGAACACGTGACCGTACAAGTTCGTCGTTAGATTCGGGAAAATTAGATGTTTGTAAAGAATTTTCCAACAAGGATACTTTTCTTGGTACATTGAAATAATATAGCATCAAAAACGGGGTTAACTTCAACGTGGTTAAATCTAAACTCGATAAGCACGATGCGAAGTTTACAGTGCAAGACGGTACATGTTCATGGAAAATCATGGCCTCTTTGAGGAAAAGGATATGCTTATGGGAGATCAAAAAGTACAAAGGTCCACATACATGTCTTACCGGTACAGTATCACTAGGTGTTCAAGGTTTTTAAATTATACTAATATTACGTAATGTTGCATTATTTAACGTACTTCGTTGACAGGTCTTTCATAAGATCATCCGAAGATGGATTCAGAGAGGTTGGCTGACTTAATTATACCGACGGTGAAGGCGAATCCTAAGACTACAGAGCCGGCCTTAGTTGGTAATATTAGTAGCCAATTAGGGTACACGCCCTCTTATCGGAAGACTTGGATAGCCAAGCAGAAGGCGTTGGAAATGTTGCACTGTCTGTGGGACGCTTCGTATAATGAAGTGTGGCAGTGGTGTCAAGTGCTGGAGAGATATGTTCCAGGCAGCATAACAGACCTTGAAACAGAACTAGCGTACTACGACGATCAATTGCTCCGTGGATGCCAAGTGTTCAAGCATCTATTCTGGACATTTAAGTAATGCCGAGACGCATTTATATACTACAATTCATCGGTACAAATTGACGGTACCTTTATGTATGGTAGATATATGCATCGGCTATTGCTAGCTGTGGCACAGGACGGTAGTGGGAGAATCCTTCCAATTGCATTTGCAATAACACCGGGAGAGTCAACTGATGATTGAGATTTCTTCCTATTTAGATTAAGGAGGCATGTCTGCCCCCAACCTGATATATGCGTTATATCGGATCAGGGCCCTGGAATACTAGCCGCAATAGAGCGACAGGGAAGCCTGTGGCATCCCACACACCATTGATATTGCCTAAGGCATGTTGCGTCCAACTATCACGGGCAACACCGATCTACAAGTCAACGACGGAAAGTGACCAATATGGGTATGTAATATCTATTAATATAATTTAGTTTGTAATATTCAATTTATTCTTAATTGAAGAGTGGTATGTAATATTCGCTATCAACTTATATTAATAGGGTATGAGATCAATAAGGACCGTTTTCACGAGATGTTGGCGAGTTTACGATCAGTTACCGAAGAAGGCGCAAACCACCTATTCAATATTCTTTTTGAACAGTGGACACAAGCGTATGACGGCGGCCTACGATATGGTCATATGACCTCAAACCTGGCCGAATGCATAAATTTTGTTCTAAAAGGAATGCGTCATTTACCGATAATATCAGTTGTGTGAGAGACATATTTTCATTTAGCAGCACTATTTCTGAAGCGAGCAGCGAGTTATAAAGGCCAAATGCAAGGAGGCCATGTATGGTGCGCGAAGGTCTTGCGAGAAATTAACAAGGGGAAGGCACGGGCCAACACTATGCACACAGTGTGTCACGATTGCGACAACCTATGGTTTCGTGTGACGGAGTTTGACAGACTGAACCAAGGTATTATTGACGGGCATTCTCGTGTACACTAGAGAAATAGTACCTGTGACTGTGGGATATTTGATGCACTTTGTTACCCATCGCTCATGTACTTGCGACTTGTCAGAATCTCCGTCTGGATCCCATGAGCTATGTCGACGAAGTGTATAAAATAGAAAACATGTACAACGTGTGGAGACACGTATTCCCACTAGTCCCAGATGAACGCAAGTGGCCGTCTGTATCGCTTGCACTATATAAGCTGTTACTGGATAGACAACTGCGGCGCAAACCAAAAGGTCGACCTTGCTCGACTAGAATACGCAACAATATGGATATCCGAGAAACGGCCAACCAACGAAAGTTATTGCGGATGGTGTAGGAACCCAGACTATACATCTCGCTCGTGTCCAAATCAGAATAGTTGATAGTTTTCTTAGCATTTTTTGTCTCTTGGTGGCTATGTAAATTCTATTTATTTCTTGATGAAAATGGTGAACTTTTGTAGAAAGACTAAGTTGCAAAGCAAAAATAAAAATAAAAAATAAATTACAATAAAAAATCTTGGACTTTTATTTTATTAAAATATAAAATTAAATTACAATAAAAAAATAAAAACTTTTATTTTATTAAAGATATTAAAATTAAATTACAAAAAATAAAAAATAACTTTTATTTTATTAAAGATAAATTACAAAAAATAAAAACAACTTTTATCTTATTAAAGATATTAAAATTAAATTACGAAAAAAATCTTGGACTTTTATTTTATTAAAGATATTAAAATTAAATTGCAAAAAAATAAAAAAATATTTTATTAAAGATATTAAAATTAAATTACAAAAAATAAAAAACAACTTTTATTTTATTAAAGATATTAAAATTAAATTATAAAAAATAAAAACAACTTTAATTTTATTAAAGATATTAAAATTAAATTACAAAAAAATTAAAAACAACTTTTATTTTATTAAAGATATTAAAATTAAATTACAAAAAAATAAAAACAACTTTTATTTTATTAAAGATATTAAAATTAAATTACAAAAAAATTAAAAACAACTTTTATTTTATTAAAGATATTAAAATTAAATTATAAAAAAATAACTTTTATTTTATTATATATATTAAAATTAAATTACAAAAAAATAAAAAAACAACTTTTATTTTATTAAAGATATTAAAATTAAATTAAAATAAAAATAAAAATAAATTTTATTTTATTAAAGATATTAAAATTAAATTACAATAAAAAATATAAAAAAGGCGGTCGGAATCAGTGCCACATAGGGGTGGTCGACAGTTACGCACTGGATTCCTCCTTCTTCTAGCTTTTAGCGGGGGTTATGGAACCTCAAAGTGAGATTCAGTTCCTCCGTGAGGTGCAGTTGTGGGTATTGGAGGGATGACACACCTTGATAAAATAATGACTGCGGAGATGTTTGCATAAACCATGGCGGGGGTGTCTGAATCCTATAAGGCGAAGGAGACTGGTAAAAAGAAGAGCTCCCCGACGGTGCCTCGTGCAATCCGTCATGCGACGGCGGCCTCAAGATTGGCTGGCCAGTCAGAGTAGTTGGGAATGGACTCGAATCGGGCCATGCATTCCAACCTACCGTGGGACTGGGAAAAGGAAACATGTAAGGGTTAGGATACATATTAGGGCTAGGGTACGCACCTAGCATAATCTGAAAAGACTGTGATGTGGGTGTCGTCGGCTGAAGTGTTAGGCCCGGTGACTGTGTGGGCGCTGTTGATGGGCCCGGTGGTTCTGTTGGTGCTGTTGATGGTTCCGTCTCATCACCCCTTCTCTTTGGATTTAAAGGGCCCCGTCGTTCCCTTTGTTCACGAAGTTGTCGTCGCCTCTCCTCTTCCGGCAATAAATACGGCTTGCCATGGATCCTAAACCATGGCATGTATTCCGGTATGCACGCTAACTCAGGAACGATGATCGGTTCCTGAGTAGGTATATAATCATACTGGTTCTCCCACATTTTGATATATGCTAACCAAAATCTTGGCCAATCCGTATGCAGGTGCCGTAAGTCGACTTTGTGCTCATCATCGAGCACTTCAAGTGCCACGGGAATCGGTTGTCGGAATCCAAATTGACGCAGAACCCGATCTGACTGGTGCATCTCCACGGTGGCATAATTGATCAATGGGACCTTCACATGCCAAAGGTTCGGATTTTGAAAGAACTCCTCCTGAATTACTGCCCGAATTGCCAGATCCTCGTATGGTGTCCATTGAAACTATATTAACACGATAAAAATATTAGTTATATACATAATACTAAATACTAAATATGAAACGACTATTTTATTACGAAAAATATTTTATTTAATACTTACTTGTGATTCTGACCGTTGCTCTAATAGAAGCTGTATATCTTCAAGCGAGGTAGGTATTCCAACATAACTCGCTGAATGGTTCCACTTAATTAAATAAATTTTTAGCATACAATTATATTTTAAATCTACGTAATAATTGTAAAATCTAATATTAAATTTACCTCGTTATGAGTGGGAATGTTTATGAGTGGTCGACTCGAGGTCGTAAAAATGAAAATCGAAACCGTGCCCATGATTGCAGTAGTGATAGGCAACCTCTGATTTTCGCTTTATTCAGCCGCGTCGCCCCGCACATCTCCCGATACAATTTTGCCAGCATGGTAGACCTCCAACTCAATTCACCGGCTGCTCTAAAATCAACGAGTTTCAGCAGCCACCTCAGATGTACGAGGTTTCGTGACAAGTCTGACATCAAGTAGCCTCCAACCATCTCAAGAATGTATGCCTGAGCATACCATATTCTTTCTATTTCAGTCAAATCATTATTCGGCTTCGGGAGTGTGTCTCGTAACCAGCCCATCTTGATCCGACCTCCGTAAATGTTATTCGGAATAGCACCCAAAAGCTCGTAGCATACGGATGCCCAATCACCAGAAGTTACGGACCCGGTGACTACGTACCCATCCACCAACAATCCCAATTGCAAATGCACGTCTTCCAGAGTGATAGTACACTCTCCGCATGGAAGATGAAAAGTGTGTGTCTCAGGTCTCCACCTCTCTATCAATGCATTGATTAACTTCGGGTCCAACTTGCACCCCCGGCCTATCGTGGCCACGTGCCAAAAACTCACTTCCCGCAGGTAATTCTCGATCAACGACAATGGCGGACCAGACATATTACGAATATAGCATTGCAACACCCGATCTACAGACTGTTTAAAAAATTATAAAATAAAATTTAATTAAAATTGCATAAACTTAAAAAATATTAAATAGTATTGAAAAATTAAAATTGAAATTAAAATTAAAATTAAAACTTACCATTGTCATTTGATCGACGGAAATGTGTTTATTGTCGAGACGAATTAATTCCTCGGCCATTGCTAATACGATCGAATATTTTAAAATTTATCAAAAAATATATTTAAAAAAATTTTAAAAAGGGCTATTTTGTAAATATTAAAGGACTATTGTGAAATTTGAGAGGAAGTTTCAAAGAATTTAAGAGAAATTTGAGAAGAATTTGAGAGAAAGTTGAGAGAAAAAATGAATAAGGACTTTGTTGTGAAAAAAATAAAAGGGTGGGGGGTTTTTATAGTTTTTTTTTACCATTGCACGGGCAAAGTGCGTCCACGAGGGAGCGCTTTTGCCACATCAGCAAAGCGCGCCCTCAAGGACGCATTTTTGGCTGATGTGGCACAAAGCTACCGTGGTCGCTTTTCTTATCAGATCCCCCAAAACGCGTTGACGTGGATGCGTTTTGGGGAGGAAATAGCCCTTTCCGGTAAATAATTAAATTTTTGGCCATTTTCCGTAATTTTTTTTTAAATTTAATATATTTTAGTAAATTACCCAACCTTTCGTCCTTATTCTCATGCATTGTGTTATATATATATATATATATATATATATTTTTTTTCTGTTTTAGCCTTAAAAATTTTAGTTATGATGTTTTAAAATTTTATAAATCTATTTCAAGTACAAATTCTTAGTTTCTTACTCAAATATATATAATTATTGCCCATAAAAATTGAATTAAAAGTATTTATATATACACAAAAATAAATAATAAATTATTTTTTGAATTTATACACATTTAAAATAAATTGTAATAATTTATTTATTAATTTATAATTTTGCACTCATCCAAAATGATTTATTCTATATGCACACATTTTAATTATTTAAAGATTTTTTAAAAGTTGTTTTTTATTAATGTGACATGCCACATCAGCATATTATCACGTGACAGCTTATAGTAGCTTCCGTCAGTTATGTCAACACAATTAACATTCAAACTAGTTAATTGACAATTTTTGTTAACAAAAGAGTTCAAATAATTTTTTTTAGTGCTACTGAAGATTTAATTGAGTACACTTTTTCATTAATGATTTTCAACTCATGCTTCACGTTCAGTTAATTATTTTGAATTAAATAATTAAAATTTAAAGATTACAATATGCCGTAAGTTTTTATTCTTTTGTATATTTAAAATTTGGTCACTATATTTTATTTTTAATAATTTAGTCTCTCGGTTTTTGAATTTAAAATTTAAATTCAATTGTTACTATTATTAAAATTCTTTTGTTAAATTTATTGGTATGAATTCTAAACTTTAATAAAAAATACTCACTCAATAATCATGTGAGAAAATTGACATTATAATGAATTTTAATTTAACAAAGTATTTTAACGATGTTAACAATTCTTAAAATTCATGCTACATTTTAATTAAAATAAGATTTTATGCTAATTGATGGCATTATAAACATTGAGGTGTCAAATTATGTTGAAAAATGAAATATAAAGATTATAATTCAAATTGAGCATATTATAGAGACCAAAATTGGTGTTTGGCCATTTTATAAACTAGAGAAAATAATGGGACCAACATTAAAATTTAACCATTATTATTAATAATAATGTAAAAAGAAAGAAGAGCTTAGGGCTTTTCTTTTTATATTTTATATATAGTAGTATAGATATGTACAAATAGCAAGTATGCTATTTATAAATAACTAATATCAAGTAAGACGGTATTGTATTGCTGTGGTGACAAAAACTTCTTCATGCTCAACAAAATATATGGTCAAAGTTATATATATATATATATATATATATATATGTGTTGCTTGGAAAGCGGAAACTATAATGTGGAATATATAGCATATACGAGTGTCCAAGAAATGAATGGATGAGATGTAGATATTAGGGATAATTAGAGTGGTGAATTGAATTATATAAGGTATTATACATTTGTAAATTTTTAAAAGTAGTATTGAATATGAATATTAACGCAGTTGCTGCAACTATAGTCTCCACCAATCTTCCATCTCAACTTCTACATATTTACAAAAACAATTGCTTTTATTACTAAAATATATACATCAACCATTGTTAATGAATTTAAGATTGTCGAATGTGTGTTCCTAAAACATAATTTCAATTTCAACAAACTCATCATTTTAATTGGAATTATGTTAGAGCAGATATAATACCTATTTACAATTGTTGTTGTTTTAGGAAAGTTGAAATTCTTGTACACTTTGTTGGGTGGAGAAGTGGAAATAAAAGAAGTTTTGAATTTGCTTGGTTAGGAAGAAAAGTAAGAGGAAAATAAAAAGAGAGAGATGACCATTTTTCATCCTCATGCAAAAAAATTAATCCTTCCAAATTGAAATAATGAGAGAGAATGTATGAGAGGTGTATGTTAATTTAAAATTATGCAATATTTGAATATTTTATTTTCATTCTTTTCATTTTTCAACTTTACCGAGCAATGGATGAAAAAAAAATATAATCTTCTTTCCATTTTTCCATCTTCCCTATCAAACACTTCTATGGAAAGATGAAAAATTCAAAGGATAGAAAAATAGAAAAATGAAAAATATAGATTTTCTTTCTATATGTGTGCTTGGTAGAAAAGATGGAAAATGAAGAAAAAATAAAAAAAGTAAATTTCTTTCCGCTTATTGTTTAGTAGAGTTGAAAAATAAAAGAAAAAAAATAAAACATTTGAAAAATACATAATTTTGAATTAAAATACATCTGTCCCATTCTCTTCTTCCATCTCTCCTATTTTGAAAGATTAATTTTTATACATTAAGATGAAAAATGACCTATCTTCTTTCCTCCTACCAAGCTTACTCAAAAGTTTAAGTAAACCCTTGGTAGCCAGAGCGAAAGAAAGATTGTATAGCCTTGGACTATTAGATTTCATATATATTTAGTACATATGTAATGAAGACATAAGTTAAATGTAAAACGTGTATATAAAAGAAAATTTATATATTAATCATTGCTGATAATCCGATTTTTAGGACGATGAATCTATTTATAGCTTAAAGATTTTGTTCGGTAGAGTGAAGAGAAAATAAAAATATGAAAATTGAAAGGGTAAAAATTAAAAAGAATGAGCATAATTTTTTTTCCCATAACTGTCCTTGGTAAGAGATGAAAAAAATAAATTTTCTTTTCTTTCTATTGCTTGATAGAGTTGAAAAAAAATATTTAAATATATAATTTTAAACTAACATACACAATTTCATCATTTTCTCACCTCTCATCTTTCTTATTTGGAATGATTAATTTTTATGCATTAAGATAAAAAATGATCATCTCTTTCATTTTCTTTTCGGTCCCCGAAAATGATTCCAAATATTCCAAAGATTTGGATAGTATAGATTAAATATTGATGGAAATTAATTTTAGTGTTTTTTTTCTATCTAGTTGCATTTAACCCTGAGGAGTAACAATAAATTTTCTGATGCTAACCGCGCAAAAGGTTCCTAAGGACAGACACTAGTAATAGATGGTCAGATTATCGGCTAAATCCGGGGTCTGAAAGAAACCTAAAATCACCAACACTTTGTACTAACTGCAAATGTTTTCCATCAAAATGACTTACAGACAGTTCTTAAGTATTGTGATTTAACATTGAGTTCAAAGATCTTAAAATGTAAACATTATGACTGCCCTTTGAAGCTCATCTATCATACATCAAACTACCTAATCATCAGCCTTCACAATCAGAACAGAATGAACATCTAAAGGGCTCATCATTCAGCTTAGACCGGAAACATGAACACTAAGCTAAGGTAGCAATAGCCCCCAACTTTTAAGGGAGGCAGAGAATAAGGTAAAGGTCTCTGTTTCTCCTCACAGGTCATGGCAACAAATTCCATTTCCTACATATATACAAGGCAAGCAGGATACACCTCTCGATAATGATAAAAGTAGTCTGTCAATCAAACGTAAGAAGCCACTGCAAACAATTGTATAGCTTTTGAGTTCAAAACTATAAATACGAACATGTAAAGGTACTCCAAAAGTCGAGGACAGATAGTGAGGAACAGACACTTTAATATCCCTATATAATCTAAAACTGTTCGTCCAAAATCATACTACTTAAATGATATTAAAAAAACTTATATCAATTATGGCATGTTTTCACATGGCAGCTTAATGATAGGATGCAAGTTTTGTAGCAAGTAATGGGAAAACATATGTACCTTATGAAAGCAAAATGCAGGTCAAGATATCATAAAGCAATACACAGTCCTTACACTCCACATGATAGTATAGAGGGAAAACATTGATGATAAGTGTGCTGGGAAATTATATTGCTTGGTTTATAACGACAGTTATTTATATGGAGCAATGATAATAAATATATCACCTGGTAGTAGCTCAGTTGCTCAGAAATCCAGATATGCATCATATGCCTCTCTTACTAGTGATAGATATGAAACCGAAAAAGCTTCAACTATAGTTCACATCATCCTACACTTGAACACTTCTAAAGAGTTCCAACTACATCCTTAAACAGGGAAGAATATAGGAGTGGTAAATGAAATAAACCAAAAGGAAACAACATCCAAAAACAGTTTTCTAGCCCCATGTATTAAAACATCTGTAATAATCTGGTTCAAGCAAAACAATCTCTATCCAAAATTAGGCAAAAATTCCAAGCCAAGCCCCAAATTCTAAAGGCTAATGCAAAACAAACCGAGTTATCAGAAAATATACAAAGTAGCATGGCGATAAAAAACCAGACTAGCTGATGTAATAACCACCCACACAAATATGATCCACCAAGCCATAAATAAGGATGCTTCTTTAATAAAAGCAGAACAAGGCAATGAACCACAAACCAAGTTGTATTTGTCAAATGAGTTAGTGTCAACCTGAGATAATCCAAGAAAATCAAGTACCAATACCGGTGGAGCAAAGGATTGCAAAACTGCAAGGCATAAGTAGTGGTTGTGCAAGAAAATTTTTGCACGGCTAAAATCCAAATCTGAGACCTTACTGGCATGTAACCTTTGATACCAAGACAAAACTGCTTCATTCAAAAACATCTGCAGGTTGAACGTAAAGCCACAACTTGTAAAACTCGAGAAAGCAATAAGCACAAAATTCTAAGCTTGGTAAAATCCAATTTTGAGAAACCCACATTTCCCACCAATTTGTCAGCAACCCCACCATTGTACCTATTCTTGTTAACAAGGATTTCAGCTAATGGATTAATCCAAAGTAAAGCTGTGAACAAAGTTAACATTTAATTGGCATATAAAAGCGTTCGAGCAAACCATCCGCAAGAAATTATGGACAAATTCCACCAAAGCTGATCAGTTCCAAGCCAAAAGGACCGTGCTTTCTTGCCGGCAGGCATATACAAAAAACTAGCAAGGAATCCCATCAAAACAGCAAGAAGAATCCTCCAAGACCCTTCAACTGAATCGAAATGGAAATCGAAAACCGACGGTCCAATTCCAGAACAAATCATAATCCCTACAAGAAACCGCAAAACGCCAAAAATGGCACTAAATTGCTTCTCCGATCTCTTAGAAGCAGAGTTCTCAAACGATATCTTTGCAAGTACCAAAAACGCTTTGGTTAAACCAATAAATCCAAAAATAACCGGAATTAAGTTCCCATTTATGAGAACCCCAGAACCCGGCTCAGACTCACCTAAACACTTGGAAAGACACAAACACGAAATGCCCAGAAAGGAGAAAACGAAAGAATTTCGATATTAAAAAGAGCCTTGTTTGAAGATGACCCTCTTCGATTTTCAGCCTAAAGATCTGGCCATTATTCTCATCGAACTCGAACTTGACTTTAGATTTGTTCCTCTTTTTGAGCTCCCCATTGGGTATTGATGACAAATAATGGTGACCATCAAGTTGAGACCCTGAATCAGAGGAAGGTCTACGAGTAGCAGCTCTAAGACCAGAGGAAGCATTGTTGGCGCTGCCGGCTTTTTCAGGGTGGACGTAAGTGTGGAGACCGGTGAGAAAGAAAATAGGGATTTTAAAGAAAGTGAGGATTAGAGCGAGTGATAGAGAGAGCAAGGTATGTAGTAGAAGGTGCTTGTAGATGTGAAAGAAGGGTAACAATGACATTGTGTTTTTCTCCGAAGAGGTTTTTGTTTGAGAAACTTGAGTTATGTTATGTTTAGGAATAGTTTTGCAGTTTGGGCATTTGGGTCTTAAATGGATTTGAGAGCCCTACACAAATGCCAAGAAACATAATTCCACCACTTCGCTTAATGCTCACTTTCATATTTATTCTTTAACATTAAAAATAAAATAAAAGGATATAGTTTGAGGAGAACTGAAAATGAAATCAAATATGGGTGAATTCTTTTGTTTTGAATAAACAAAGCATAAATGACAAGTTGTATGGGTGATTCCAACCTTCGATTGTTAATTGTCTTTGAAGCTTCTGCCATGCTTTAATCTTAAAATGTATAACATCATTTAGAGTGTTGTCTCAAAACACCATTTCTTTTTCTTTTCTTTTTCTTTCTTTTTGGTTCGATCCCTACATACTGTGCTGTAAAAATAATTTTATAGCACCCATCATAGTCATAGTTTATATCCCATGGACGCTAGTACGAGGATCAGCATCTATATAATGTAGTCCTGATCGTGGTCAGAGTCTTAAAATATTTATCTAGCTTAAAAATTAATTGTGACAACGACTTGAGGCAAGCGCACCTATCGAACAGTAGTATAGTTTAGTGGCAAGACCGGGTTCTCGAATCCAAAGGAACCAAAAGTACTAATACTAAATTTCTTTTTATTATTTAACCTAAGAATTAAAGGAATTGTTGTTTAACCTAAAATTAACTAACTACTAAGCTAAAGATGCTAAGACAAAGAGAATGAATTGGGGAAATACTTGTGGAAAAACCAATTAATTGAGACAATACCGAGGAAGAATCTACCTAGACTTCACTTGTTATTTAACTCGAACTGCACGATTTATTCACTTGACTTGATCCGTAGGATTCCTAATTTATATTAATCGTCTCTCGAGGCTACTAACGTCTAACCCTAGGTTGATTAATTAAAATCTCTATCTAATTAAAACCCCTAGAATTGCATTAACTCGATTTATGGACTCCCATATTAGGTTTGACCCTAATCCGGCAGATTTTCGTCATCCTATCTCTAGGGTTGCGATCAACCCCGCTTAACTATGCTAGATCTACTCTTAAACAGGGAATATTCCTCCTCTGCCTAAGCACATCAATACTTGAATCAATATCCTGAAATGTCAAAATAAGAATTAAGAACAAATAATTAAGAACAAATTAATTATTTATCATATAGTTCAGAAAACAATAACAAAATTCATCTTAGGTTTCATCCCCCTCAAGTATTTGAGGAGTTTAGTTCATAATCATAAAAGAATACATCTCAGAAGCAAATATAAAGCAAAACAGAAGAAAAACCCTAAAACCCCCTGAAGGAAATTGAAGGGAAGATCCTCCGTCTTGAGTATGATTCTAGCTTCTTGAGATGAATCAACTGGCTTTCTTTGAGTGAATCCCACAATTCTGGCCTTCTGGCTTGGCTCTTTGGCCTAGCTGAACCGCCCTCCTAAAGGTTGGCCTCTAGGGTGTTTATATAGACTTTTGGAATGTCTTTCTTTGCCTCTAAGTACTTTAATCTGAATGGAACCCTTCTTTGATGCGGCAGGGACACGCCCGTGTAGCACGCCCATGTGATTCGGGGCCAGGCCGTGGTCGGATCTGCTAAGGAGGCACGGTCATGTGTTTCGGGCCTAGGCCGTGTGTAATTGTACTTTGGCCCATTTTCTCTATTTTTGGCCCGATTCTCGTTCTTTTCATCCTCCGGTGCTTTCCTAAGTATAAAACATGAAATTAAAGGATTAGGAGCACCGAATTCTACAATTCAAGGAATAAATCATCCAAAAGTATACTAAATGTGGGATTAAAATATGTTCATATTGTGGTTTATCAAGTCCGCAAGGAAGTCAAACCGTAGTTACAACGACAACGTGACTAGGACATTGGAGTAAGGTTGTAACAACCTTAATCAGTTTCAATGTACGGTATAGATGATAAGTGCTATAGGAATAATTTCAAATTTTGACCAAAATCTTTCTATTATTAAAGTACTTGTTTGCATCATACGGGAATGTTTAAAAAAATTTTAAACATAAGTATAAATCATTTAAATAATTGAAAACCTAAAGGAACATTTCCACGTCGTAAAACAAGTGTTTGAAGTTTCTTAGATTAAAATAGGGGTCACCCAAGTTAAGGAAAGATAGAGGTTTTCTAATAACTTCTACCTTAAAACATTTTTATAAAATTATAAAATCAAATTTAAGATAGTTTGAAGACTTTAGAATATGTTGTAGACACGTTAGTGAAATAAACAGTAATGGAAAATATTTATTTAAATCACAAGATCGAACGAGAATATATATATATATATATATGAAATCTGAAAAGAAACAGAAATAAAGACTGGATCGAAATATTATACTCGCAGATAGGCAGGAAAAATGGACTGGTAGTTGAGGCATGTTTTCACAGTATCCTTAAGACAGATTCGGCCACTCCTTTGGTGCTGGAGAAAACGTTGGTCGACTGTCTCCCAAAATATAACAATGAGATGAGTACAGTAGTGTAACACCCCTAACCTGTATTCGTCACCGAAATAGGGTTAAGAGGCATTACCGATTAAATTATAACATTTAACCTTCATTGTTCATACATCATTAAATCATAATCAAACAATGTTATTAAGTCCCTCAATAAGGTCTAGGAGACCTTAAACACGCATCGGAAAAAGGGTCGGGACTAAACCGAGCTCATACAAAATTTTCCAAAAATTTAAAATTTTTCAAAGCTATATAGGTCACATGCCCGTGTGGGTAGGCCATGTGAGACACACCCGTGTGTCCAAACCGTGGCAAAACAGGGCATACATACTGACTTGTCCACACGGTCGAAGACACGCCTGTGTGCTTTACCCGTGGTCGACACTGACTTATTTCACACGGCTAGTCGCACGCCCGTGTGTCCAGCCCTTGTGTGAGTCTGACTTGTTTCAATTTGGAAACTTAAGAGACACGGTTGAGCCACACGCCCGTGTGCTCAACCGTGTGGGCAAATATAGGCTATTTGCAAGGCCATTTTGCCACCCACACTTTGGGTCACACCTACAAACATCAAACCATATATTTTCATACCCCAAATGGCATCCAAACATACCAAAACATGCTCATTTAACCTCTTAACATCATCATTTGTAATATCTGGGATTTTGGGGCTTGTACATTTTGCTTATATATATGTGGAAGCATGTCTGTGTGTATGTGGAATGTGTTTTATGAATTTTGTGAACCTTAGTGTGTAGGTGAATGCCTTAAGAATTATTTGATTTTAAATTTCAAAGAGGGAGCTAAGCCTGATAGGCCTTAAGAAAATGAGTAGGGGAAAGATGACACAGAAATGAGCTTGTTTAAGTGGCTTGGAGGCGCCACTTAGGGCCTTAGAGTGTGACGCCACAAGCAAGGGGAAAGGGCTTGGGTTCGAGCCACAAGGGAAGCAAAAAGGGGAATTTTATTTTGCAGCAAGGAGAGACAGAGGTGGACGGCATAGGGAGACTAGATGGAGGAGTTTAAGATGTGGTCTAATCCTTTTAAAATTTCAGCTAAAGTAGTAGATAAATGATGATTTATTTTTATTTAATTAGATTATTTCGAATAGATGAAGAAGAGATAAAATAGGAGGAAAGTAAGGAGGCGATAAGGGGAAAAGTGTTGGCCGGTTGAGGGACTCGCTTAAGGTGATTTTCGGCCAAGTATTGTAAGGGGGATAGCCGAATTTCATAAAGCTTGTTGGCCTCTCTTTCGTTTTCTTTTTCTCTCCAAAACCAACACCTTTCTCTTCTTTTTTTCTTTTATTCTAGCTGAAACCTTCTCCTCCCTATTCCACCATTGCCATAACCCCTAAAGCTTCATACCTTTCTTTTTGTGTTTCTTGTTGAAGCCGAATCTCTCTAGTGCTTAACAAAGGCCGAACACTTAAGGTTACCCCTAGCCGATTATTCAAAGCCGAAAGTTCACTTCGTGGCCACTCTTGAATCGATTTCTCCTGCAAGCTCTCTTGTCGATTTCTTGAAGGTAGTGATCAATTACGTTTTAGTCATCTTATTGGTAAGAATCTCTCTAGCTAAACTCTTGATTCTTTTCTTTCTCTAACTGTCGAAAAAAAGGTACTAATCCCATTAGCATTGTTTGGCCGAAACATTGAAGGGATTTCGGGATTTCTATTATAGCCGATTTCAAGAAGGGATCTCTCGGGACTTTTAAGATCTGAGGCAAGCTATGGGTAACATTCGGCCAAGGCTATATTTTAGTATTAATGCCTAACCGATTTTAACTATGGGTATTAGGAAGGAGTGCAATCGGTTTTGGTAGATTTTTGAGATTTAGTGAAAGCTTTAATACCAGGTGTGTAACCCACACTGAATCTTAATAGATTTACAGATTTAATTTAATATATATGTTAATAAGAATGTGAAAGATATGGCTTGAGGTACCATTCAATGGTACGGCAAATTCAGGTATGTTATTCTCTAAAACTATGTTAACAATGTTGCGAATACCTATTATGACACATGTGTGAATATTGGTAAGAATGAGAAATAAAGAATGTGGCATAATCTTTGCATGATTTGTATGACATGGGGCACATGGGTGATTATGAAAGGGGAAGTGATTTGGTGGTTTTATACCACAATATCTAAATGTGGTGACTTATGTCACGAAATCTGAATGTGGTGACTTATGTCACAAAATATTATCTGGTGGCTATGCCACGAAATTATAAGGGCGATGTGCAAGTCGTCTGCAGCGACTGCCTTCGATGATGTGTAGTGGATGGAGGGTGACTTAGTAGTCCCCACGGTGTGATGGTTGGTATGGGTGATGTGTAGCGGATGGTAATCTAGGTTTGGGTTCGGGAATGCATCATTACTTATATTTGCTATCTGTACATGTTTGAACTGATATGCCTAAATTTGTTGGGACTTAGTGTTAGATGTTACACACTGAGTCTGTTTGACTCACCCCCTTGTGGGATATTTTTTTCAGGTGACACTCAGTAATGGACCGGGTCGGCAGGAGCTCAGTGGTGGCCATGCTCAGCTCAGAGTTTTTCTATTTTCATTGTTTTATTTACTTTATTTAAGTATTTGATTTATTTTGGGGTTTTGCTTTGATGTAATTATGGCCAATATTATTATCTGCTTTAAGTAAGCAATTAAAATGGATTTATTGTGATAAGGTTATTATTACGTTGAGACTAAATAATTTTTCTTAAAATGTAAACAAATATTTAAATGTTTTGACACATAAATAGCACCGCTTCAACTTGAACCCAAAGACCAAATCAAATGATCTTCAAAAAACACATAATCTTTTCCAAAGTTGAAAAAGAATTGAACTATTTTACTCAAGGAACATACCAGATCCGGTCAAGGATCGTGGGCCGGGTTTGGGGTGTTTCAGCTTGGTATCAGAGCCAGGTTCAAAACTCGACGCTGAGGGCTTTTTGGGCCCAAAACATTTTCTATCTTGAAAATGGACTTTATAAGAAATTGAGCAGGTTTCTGGCATGGCACCTGAGTCTCCGGCCCGAAGTCTACCAGGTAAGTACTCCTAACTCTTTTGTGATTTGTATGTGGGAAACAATAGGGACGTAGATTAGTAGACTAGGAATTAAACCCTAGGATTAGCCTACTTCAACACCAAGATATATAAAACTTAAAGTCAAACCAAACAAACCTGTGTCTGAGTCGCCGAGTTAAAGGTGTGGCAACTGTTGTGCGCATGTCTAGGATTGGATTCAGTGGGAACTTGGTATTTAAGCAGTCCTAGTGACTCACCGCCTCACCACTCGAATCCTACCTGGTGTGTAGTGACGGTTCACCCTAATCAAGAGGACTCGAACAGCAGTTAAACTCAATAACTAAAACCCGAAAGGACCCGTCGCCTTTGTTTTGTGAAATTCTAAAGACAAACCGTGATTTTATAATTCCAAAAGTACCTCGTTTTTTAAAAATGACCAAAATACCCTTGATTTGCAAATTGACCAAATTACCCCTAACCTGCATAAATGACCAAAATACCTCGGTGTGGAAAGTTACCAAAGTATCCTCAAAATTAAAATTTCTAAAATACCCTTGTTTTGAAAAGTCACCAGGAACCATATTTTGCGAAAAAAATTTTACCGAAATGCCCCTGGTTTGAAAAATTACGAAAATACCCTCAGATTATAAAATTACCATTTTACCCTTGAAATTTTCTTACGAAGTATTTCAATTTTGTGGAAATGCCAAAATCTCTACCTTGTGAAATTTTCAAATACCCTAATTTAGAAAATTACTGAGATACCCCTATAGGATAAAATTACGGTAATATCCCTGGGTAGTGGAAAACAACAAACAATGACAACTACAACATTTTTCTGTAATGAACGCAAGTTCATGAATGTGATTGAATGAATGAATTGAGACTGTATGTGTATGAATTCGAAAGAACTACTCCTTAGAACTATTGAACATAAGACTGTTCGTGATAAATCAGTGGAACAAAAACTAATTTATAAAATTCTTTAATTAGATAAATGCGATTCGGAAGTATGAACTCTAGGGGACGTGGTCGTAATGTGCGTGGTCGTAATAGAGGCCGATCGACCGTGTTTCGAGCTCAGTTAGGTCGTGACAAGGGTCCAAAATGAAATGCCACCACCACCATTACCGATGTGGAATATCGTGATCGACGGGAAGATGCGATATCTGAGCGATGTTGCGAGTTTTGGAAAGGGTGGTGGAGTAGGAGGAGGCATGGGAGCTCGAAGTCGATACCTGAGCGACTTCGAGCCAATGGAGCTGAGTTTTTTCGTGGAGTATCTGGTGTGACGCCCAATACGGCTGAGTATTGTTAGAGGTGACGAAACTGATTATAGACGATTTGGACCTGACTGCCGAGGAGAAACTGAAAGGGGTAGTGTCGCTACTCCGTGATGAGTCATACCAATGGTGGCTCACAGTTCGGGATGGTGCTGCCACTGATAATCTTACTTGGGAATATTTTAAGGCGGCATATCAGAAGAAGTACATTGGAACTAGTTATGTGGATGCGCAGAGGAAGGCGTTTTTGAGGCTGGTTCAGGAAAATAAGTCCGTAGTGGAATACGAGGCAGAATTTCTAAGGCTGAGCCGTTATGCTCGAGGTATTGTGTCGACGGAGCATGAGCGGTGTGTCTGGTTTGAGGACGGACTGAAGGATGATCTGAGGTTATTGATAGCTCCACAGCAGGAGTAGGAATTTGCCGTATTGGTGGAGAAGGCTAAGGTAGCCGAAGGGATTAAGGACTCGGTGAGGTAGAATACAGATCAGAATAGGCAAAAGAGAGGTTTTGGACCATCAGGGTCATTGGGGAATGTGCAAAAGCGGCCTAGAGTTGATGGCCTGCGATGTCAGCAGGCTGTGACAGGAGGATAGTACCGTACTTGTGACCAATGTGGAAAGATGCATCTTGGAGAATGTTGGAAGAAGACGGGAGGATGCTTTAAGTGCGGGTCTAAGGATCACATGATTAAGGACTGTCCGATAAAGATAGACGGGAGTCGACCATTAGGTCGGCTATAATCGTGGAAGAGGCGGATGAATTTCGGTGGGTCGAGGTTTAATTGGTAGAGGTAATGGTTCTGATAGAGGACGGGAACACCGCGAAGTGTTGGTATCTGAGGCAAGACAATTTGGGCCCGTGTATGCAGTCTGTCGGAGGGAGGATGGAGACGTACCGGACGTCATAATTGGTACGTTCCTTATATTTGGCAAACCTTACGTTGCTTTGATAGATGTTGGCTTTACCCACTCTTATGTTGCATGTAGAGTAGTTGAAACACTAGGCATAGCCTCTGAACTGTCTAATAGGGAGATGACTGTAGTAAGCCCATTAGGTCAAACTATAGTAGTGAATAAGATATTTTGGAGTGTACCTCTAGAGCTAAAGGGGCGGCTGTATTCTCGAAGATGGATTTACGGTCTGGATATCATTAGCTCAAGGTGAAGGAAGTGGATATCCATAAGACGACTTTCCAGACAAGATATGGGCATTATGAGTTCGTAGTAATGCTATTCAGATTGACCAACGCCTCAGCTGTGTTCATGGACATGATGAATCGAGTTTTCCAACCCTATTTGGACCGATTCGTTGTTGTGTTCATAGACGATATCCTAATGTACTCCAAGTAGGAGGAAGATCATGATGAGCATCTCCGGGTTGTGTTGCAAGTGTTGAGGGAGAAGAAGCTCTATGCTAAATTTAGCAAGTGTGAATTTTGGCTTAAGGAAGTCGCATTCTTAGGGCACGTGGTGTCTGCAGAAGGAATAAGGGTGGATCCTAGGAAGATTGAGGCGGTGTTGGATTGGAAACCACCTAAGTCCGTGGCGAAAGTTCGGAGTTTCTTGGGTTTAGTAGGCTATTACAGAAGGTTTGTAGAAGGGTTCTCGTCAATAGCCGCACCTCTGACGAAGTTGTTAAGAAAGGAAGTACCTTTCGTATTGACTGATAAGGAACAAGAGAGCTTTGAGAAGCTTAAGAGAGTCTTGACTAAAGCTCCAGTTTTAATTCAGCCTGAGGCAGGGAAGGATTTTGTGGTGTACTGTAATGCTTCCCATACAGGATTGGGAGGTGTCCTTATGCAAGACGGGAAGGTAGTTGCTTATACATCTCGACAACTAAGGCCACATGAGGTTAACTACCCGACGCACGATTTGGAATTGGCAGTAGTCGTCTTTGCTCTTAAAGTGTGGAGGCACTACTTGTATAGAGAAAAGTCAGTGATTTATACTGACCACAAGAGCCTTAAGTATCTACTGACTTAGAAAGAGTTAAACCTGAGACAGTGAAGGTGGGTGGAATTATTGAAGGACTACGATTGTTCCATAGAATATCACCCGGGCAAGGCGAACGTTGTGGCAGATGCCCTAAGTCGGAAAGTAGTGTCGGAGTTAAGGGCAATGTTCACACATTTGAGCCTCTATGATGATGGAAGTTTATTAGCAGAATTGCAAGTGAAGCCGACATGGCTGAATGAGGTGAAAGAGGGACAGTTGGTTGATGACGATTTAAGTGCTAAGCTACAGCAAGTGCAGAATGGAGAGTTGGAAGATTATGGCATTAATGACGAGGGAGTATTGTGTTTCAAGGGGAAGATCTGTATGCCGAAGAATGAGGAGTTAAGGCAAAAAATACTTCAGGAATCGCATAGTAGCCCTTGTGCTATGCATCCTAGAGGTAGTAAGTTGTACAAAGATTTAAGGGAACAATTCTGGTGGCCTGGTCTTAAGCGGGAAGTTACAAAATTTGTAGGGAAGTGCCTAATGTGTCAGCAAGTCAAGGCTGAATACCAAGTTCCGTCAGGGTTGCTTCAGCCGATTAAGATACCACAGTGGAAGTGGGAGAGAATTACCATGGACTTCGTTAGTGGGCTTCCCTTTACGCCTACTAAGAAGGACTCGGTATGGATGATAGTGGATCGGCTGACAAAGTCCGCACATTTCATTCCAGTACGGGTTGACTATTCTCTCCAGAAGCTAGCAAAGTTGTATGTGGCGGACATTGTGAGGCTGTACGGAGTACCGATGTCGATTATCTCGGATAGGGATCCGAGGTTTACGTCTCAGTTTTGGAAAGCACTACATCAGGCTTTAGGCACCAGATTAGACTTCAGTACGGCATTTCATCCACAATCAGACGGGCAGTCTGAGTGAGTGATCCAAGTGTTAGAAGATATGTTGAGGGGATGTGTGATAGACTTCAGAGGAAGTTGGGAAGAATATTTACCTTTAGCGGAATTTGCGTACAATAACAGCTATCAGGCCAGTATTAAAATGGCACCGTACGAGGCGTTGTATAGATAGAAGTGTCACACTCCTACGTGTTGGACAGAATTAGGGGAACGTCAGATATTGGGTCCAAAAATTGTGGCAGAATCGGAAGGAAAGGTTAAGATAATTCGGACACGGTTGAAGGAAGCATCTGACTGGCAAAAGTCATACGCAGATCTCAAACGGAAGGATATAGTATTTGCTGTGGGAGATCAAGTGTTTCTCAAAGTTTTGCCTTGGAAAAAGGTAATGAGATTTGGTCGCAAAGGGAAGTTAAGTCCCAGGTTTATAGGACCTTATTGGGTATTGAAGCAAATTGGATCGATGGCATACCAGTTGGAGTTATCTTCAAAATTGAAGCAGATGCACGACGTATTCCATGTCTCTATGCTACGTCGTTATCGATCGGATCCATCTCATGTAGTACCAGTTGAGGAGGTGATATTAAGGCCAGATTTGTCTTACGAGGAAGAGCCGATTTAGATTTTAGAACAAGATGTGAAAGTGCTACGGAGGAAATTAGTTCCTCTAGTCAAAGTGTTATGGAGTAATCATGGATCAGAAGAGGCTTCGTGGGAGCCGAAAGAAGCAATGTGACAGCAATACCCTCACTTATTTTAGCCAGGTAATTTCAAGGTCGAAATTATTTTAAGGGGGTAGAACTATAATATCCGGGATTTTGGGGCTTGTGCATTTTGCTTATATATATGTGGAAGCATGTCTGTGTGTATGTGGAATGTGTTTTATGAATTTTGTGAACCTTAGTGTGTAGGTGAATGCCTTAAGAATTATTTGATTTTAAATTTCAAAGAGGGAACTAAGCCTGATAGGCCTTAAGAAAATGAGTAGGGGAAAAATGACACAGAAATGGGCTTGTTTAAGTGGCTTGGAGGCGCCACTTAGGGCCTTAGAGTGTGATGCCACAAGCAAGGGGAAAGGGCTTGGGTTCGAGCCACAAGGGAAGCAAAAAGGGGAATTTTATTTTACAGCAAGGAAAGACAAAGGTGGATGGCATAGGGAGACTAGATGGAGGAGTTTAAGATGTGGTCTAATCCTTTTAAAATTTCGGCTAAAGTAGTAGATAAATGATGATTTATTTTTATTTAATCAGATTATTTCGAATAGATGAAGAAGAGATGAAATAGGAGGAAAGTAAGGGAGCTGATAAGGGGGAAAAGTGTTGGCCGATTGAGGGACTCCTTTAAGGTGATTTTCGGCCAAGTATTGTAAAGGGGATAGCCGAATTTCATAAAGCATGTTGGCCTCTCTTTCGTTTTCTTTTTCTCTCCAAAACCAACACCTTTCTCTTCTTTTTTTCTTTTATTCTAGCCGAAACCTTCTCCTCCCTATTCCACCATTGCCGTAACCCCTAAAGCTTCATACCCTTCTTTTGTGTTTCTTGTTGAAGCCGAATCTCTAGTGCTTAACAAAGGCGAACACTTAAGGTTACCCCTAGCCGATTGTTCAAAGTCGAAAGTTCACTTCGTGGCCACTTTTGAATCGATTTCTTCTGCAAGCTCTCTTGCCGATTTCTTGAAGGTAGTGATCAATTGCGTTTTAGTCATCTTATTGGTAAGAATCTCTCTAGCCGAACTCTTGGTTCTTTTTTTTCTCTACCGTCGAAAAAAAAGGAACTAATCCTATTAGTATTGTTTGGTCGAAACAATGAAGGGATTTCGAGATTTCTATTATAGCCGATTTCAAGAAGGGATCTCTCGGGACTTTTAAGATTTGAGGTAAGCTATGGGTAACATTCGGCCAAGGCCATATTTTAGTATTAATGCCTAACCAATTTTAACTATGGGTATTAGGAAGGAGTGCAATCAGTTTTGGTAGATTTTTGAGATTTAGTGAAAGCATTAATGCCAGGTGTGTAACCCACACTGAATCTTAATAGATTTACAGATTTAATTTGATATTTGTGTTAATAAGAATGTGAAAGATATGGCTTGAGGTACCATCCAATGGTACGACAAATTCAGGTACGTTATTCTCTAAAACTATGTTAACAATGTTGCGAATACCTGTTATGACACATGTGTGAATATTGGTAAGAATGTGAAATAAAGAATGTGGCATAATCTTTGCATGATTTGTATGACATGGGGCACATGGGTGATTATGAAAGGGGAAGTGATTTGGTGGTTTTATACCACAATATCTGAATGTGGTGACTTATGTCACGAAATCTGAATGTAGTGACTTATGTCACAAAATATTATCTGGTGGCTATGCCACGAAATTATAAGGGCGATGTGCAAGTCGTCTACAGCAACTGCCTTCGAAGATATGTAGCAGATGGAGGGTCAACTTAGTAGTCCCCACGGTGTGATGGTTGGTACGAGTGATGTGTAGCGGATGGTAATCTAGGTTTGGGTTCGGGAATGCATCATTACTTATATTTGCTATCTGTACATGTTTGAACCGATATGCCTAAATTTGTTGGGACTTAGTGTTGGATGTTACACATCGAGTCATTTGACTCACCCGTTGTGGGATATTTTTTAGGTGACACTTAGTAATGGACCGGTTGGCGGGGAGCTCGATGGTGGCCATGCTCATTTCGAGTTTTCTATTTTCATTGTTTTATTTACTTTATTTAAGTATTTGATTTATTTTGGGGTTTTGCTTTGATGTAATTATGGCCAATATTATTATCTATTTTACGTAAGCAATTAAAATGGATTTATTGTGATAAGGTTATTATTACGTTGAGACTAAATAATTTTTCTTAAAAATGTAAACAAATATTTAAATGTTTTGACACATAAATAACACCGTTTCAACTTGAACCCAACACCAAATCAAATGATCTTCAAAAACACATAATGTTTTCCAAAGTTGAAAAAGAATTGAACTATTTTACTCAAGGAACATACCAGATCCAGTCAAGGCTCGTGGGCCGGGTTTGGGGTGTTTCATCATTTATCTCCCTATACAAATTCAACTCAACATACTATCACAAAGTATCAATTACATATTCAAAAACATGTAAATTATGCATAATTTAATCCATACCATTTCATAGCATAAATGTACTACCTCCATATCACTAAAACATATCATAAAGACCATTCACATAGAACATACATACACTTATTAACCATCCTTTTTACACATCCATAGCATATACTAAATTCAATAATCTATCAAGTCATATCACATGGCAAGGTCTAAACATCTCAAAACATATCATAATCACTAGCCTATACATGCCATATACCAAATTTACAACTTTCAAAAGTACCAAAATAGATAGTCGATAGTGTGATTGAGTCGCTAACGATCCTTGGATCCAAGCTAGCTTTAATGACACTGTAAAATAGATAAACACTTCACACAGTAAGCTAAAAAGCTTAGTAAGTTTGTCATATAATGCATTTAACTTAACCATTCAAATTCAATATACAAAATAACCATCACTTGGTTCAATTCACAATAATATACAATCTCATTACATAGTCATTACTCACATAATCATCCATTTATCCATATACGATATCATCAACCACATAGGTTCCGTACATACCTGTGCCAACACTTAGTTAACGATCACTTTTGCTACTCAATGCTCAATACCACATTTCGTTCAGTCTTCATTAATCATTCAATTTACTAGCACACTTAGTGCCAATTTCTTAGCCGAAGCTTTAATATCATTGCACACTTAGTGCCTTTACATTAAACTGAATTTAACTCGGTATCACGCACACAATGCCAATCAATATAATCGATGCTTTCTTCATTTCGCACACATAGTGCTGTTCACCACTTAATCGAGTCTATTTACGCACACTTAGTGCCACATCTCTCAAATCCACATACAACATTACTAATTCATCAACCATATCTTCCTTTCATTTCATAACACGTGAACATGATTTAAATAATTCACATTATACATGAACTTACCTCGGACGTAGAAATAACGAAACAAGTCAATCAATCGAGCACTGACTTTGCCTCGATCTTGATCCAAATCTCTCTTTTCTTGATCTATATAATATTAAACTCAATTCATTCAATCACATTTTCATCCAAAACATTTTACAACACATAGTTAAGGCATTTTACAAAATAGCCCTCACATTTTCACATTTTGACATTTTAGTCCCTAATTCATAGGATCACAAAATACACACAATTTCATCATACCATGCTTAGGCCGAATTTCCCCTAGCTCATACAAGCTCAAAAATTTCATTTATTTCACGTTTTAGTCCTTCAATTTACACTTTTCTCAATTTAGCCCAAAATAATCAAATTCATCAAAAATTCAAAGACAAATTATGTTAATTCATCACATATCTTTCATATGTCATCATCAACTATCACAAAACTCAAGCATTCATCAATGGCACATCTCAAAATCACCATCAAATTCTAAAATTAAGACATGGGCTAGCTAGAACACAAAGCAACGATCACAAAAACGTAGAAATCATTAAAAATCGAGCTCAAAACTACCTTGATTGAGCTTTATGCTAGCCGAAACGTAAAACACATCCATGGCTTTTAATTTCTTTGTATTTTAGGTAGAATGAGTAAAAATGATTATAATATTACATTATGTTTTATTTATTATACATTAATATTTATTTTACTATTTTACCCTTTGTTATTAAACCATTTAATCATCAATTATATGCCTATTTATGTCCATCCAATCTATTAATGGCTTAATAACAACATAAGGACTTCTTATTTATTAAGACATGTTAATTAATCACTTTAACAATTAGCACACAACTTTTGAATTCTATGCGATTAAGTCTTTTTTCACGATTCAGCATACAATCGATAAAATTTTTACACATAACTTTCACACATGCTTATTCACATACAGTGGACACTAATAATAATATTAAAATATTTTTTTGACCTCGGATTTGTGGTCTCAAAACCACTATTCTGACTAGGGTCTAAATCGGGCTGTTACAAGTAGTAACACGACTGCAATGATCAACGAACAGTAGCCTTGCCTTCGTCTATCGCTGAAACCAGTTCGAAAATATGAATAGAAAAGATGTCTCAAAATTTTGGGAAATTCAGTGTGTATCTTTTCCTGCAGATTATTTGGTTTTAAATAAAATCAAATGAAGAACATTTGGAAAATTTTGACTAATGGAGCCAATAATGTGTCCATGAATTAAGGAGCCATTAAACCCAAATTAACTTTGAATTAAAGGATCTTTGTTGAGGAAAAAAATAAGATTACGTATTGGGCTAAAATATCCACAAGTCTAGAAAGCCCGACCAGTCCTAACATTTTGCGTTGCCCCACGTCGTGCAGGTGCACCCCCAACCCCGATGGGTTTTGATTTTCACCCCTCCTATGCATGAAGGAGAGCATTAGTTTAGCCATTTAATAACCACCAAGTTGGTTAACATATATAAACATATTCCACACTTGATATCTAACCAATATGAGACAAAGCTTTCCATTTTCCTTAACATTATTCACAAGTGACTTACTTTGAGCATTAATTTCTCCCTCATCACTCAACTATTTTAAGCATATGATGTATCGTTGTAAAGGTCTCATGGAGTAAAATATAAACCCATAAATTTATGATTCAAATCTCCACCTTTACGAACCAAAAATATGCCTCAAAGCTTCCAAAAAAATCTATTTTTCCAACAGAATCAATTTAAAATCATTTTGAAGTGGTTCAGTGGGTGATCGGAGGTGCCTAAGACAATACACAAGCCTTGGAGGGATCATTTTCACAAAACAATGCAGTAGTACTATCAAGACCCTTGGTATCGATACCTAAGGCCTAAGGGTCCAAACCTAAGTCCTTATACTATTCTGGAAAGCATTTTGCCAAACAGGGCCCTTGAAGTTGAAAATTGACTAAAAAACACGTAAAATTAAGCTTTAAAATGTCCATATCATTACCAGATGTTCCAAAACATAAAATTTCAATTTGAAAACACATTTTAACTTATAAAAACAAAGTGTAAACACATTCAAGTCAAATAACAGAATAAAGTTTGAATAATTACATTAAAACAACTTTAATTTCAAATCAAATTTACAAACACTATATTCAATTAAGTCCTTGTGAACATGCCAAAATTCACATACCATAATAGCCATTATAAATATATAATAACCTCTAATGGAAGGTGATGCAAAGCCTCAGAGTTGGAAACACGACTTCTCGACAAATCCAATATCTACGTGTTTAAACAACTAATACATGAGCTCAATAAGCTCAGTAAGTAACATTGGATAAACCTACTTATCCTACACTTGGTAAATGTTGAGTCCTCAATAAACATGTCTTTTCCAATTCTTTTAAACCACATTTTAATACTATTAATAAATTCATCTAAGTTAATCAACTTATAGGGCTTAACTTACACTTTTATACTTTTATGGTTTATTAACTTATAATATTATGGAATTCATACCTAAATATACATGAATGCTTCATATAGTATGTAATTCTCTACTTTAGTTTCAAATATTTGTATGCATACATACATACATACATACATACATACATACATACATACTTAAGTTTTCATACATTTTCTTCACTTATCATAAGTTTCATTTCCATTGCCTTTACTGAGGTAAATGTAATAGTTATTCATCAAAATTTCATCAAGGACAAACTCAATTAGGTCACATTGTCACACCCCCAAATCTAGAGGATTCAATTAGAAGATGTGTACATGTGAAGTTATCTGTTTGGCATAGTGTAGTCCGCCTATTAACAATCTTCTAGCAGATTAGAGTTTGGCGTACAGTATCCGTCGTAAAACTAATTAAAGATTTTATCTCAGGGTATTTTGCTATTTAAGAAAAGAATATGACAAGTGAAGAATAAGCCTGGTGAGAGTTACCGCCAAAAGTATAGTACACCAAGTTTTCTTGAGCACTGTGCTAATTGAGTTTGTAATGTGATTTGGTTAGGAGCCAACTGAATTGATAGGTCAAATAATATATGTACAGAATCCTCGTTTATATTTCTCTCAGATTTTGTATGCCATTTATTAGCAGAAATTTTGGAAACAAACGACACTTGTCAAGTCCCATTAGGGGGAACGAGATATATATATATGGTGAAAAGGGTTTGTTTGGGGATGGTTTTTTGTCACATCCCAAAATTTTAATTGTTGTTGTTAGTTCGTTAACAAGTAAGTGGAATGACATAATGGTTAAGTACTTAAGTAACTCTCTAGTGAACCAAGTTCAAGTCTTCATGTTCTCATTTTTTTCAAAAAAAAAAAAAGAAGAATAGAATTTTGATTAAATGTTGGTCAACCTAGCCATGCAAACCATCCATGTATGTGTGCATGGATGTAACTCCTTTCCAACTTTGTAACATCCATTTTCAAAGCCATTCATGTTATGTTTTGTAACTCCTATGATTATTCATCGTCATAAAACATGGGTCATTCAAGTTAAGGAAAGATAGAGGTTTTCTATTAACTTTTAACTTAAAACATTTTTATAAAATTATAAAATCAATTTTAAGATAGTTTGAAGACTTTAGAATCATTGCAGACATGTTAGTGAAATAAATAGTAATGTAAAATATTTATTTAAATCACAAGATCGAACAAGAACAATATAAATATATATATATATATATATATATATATATATGAAATCTGAAAAGAAACAGAAATAAAGATTGGATCAATATATTATACCCGCATGTAGGCAAGAAAAACGGACTGGTAGTTGAGGCATGTTTTCACAGTTTCCTTAAGACAGATTCAGTCGCTCCTTTGGTTTTGGAGAAAACATTGGTCGACTGTCTCCCAGGATACAACGACGAGATGAGCACAGTAGTAGCATGACTACAATGATCAACGAACTGTAGCCTTGCCTTCATCTATCACCGAAAACAGTTCGAAAATATACAGGGAAAAGATGTCTTAAAATTTTGGGAAATTCAATGTGTATCTTTTCCTGCAGATTATTTAGTTTTAATTAAAATTCAAATTAAGAATGTTTGGAAAATTTTGACTAATGGAGCCAATAAAGTGTCCATGAATTAAGGAGCCATTAAACCCAAATTAACTTTGAATTAAAGGAGCTCTGTGAGGATAAAAAAATAAAATTTATGTATTGGGCTAAAATATCGCAAGCCTAGAATGCCCGATCGGTCCAGACATTTTGCGTCACCCACATCATGCAAGTGCACCCCCAACCCTAGCGGGTTTGGATTTGCACCCCTCCTATGCGTGAGGGAGAGCATTAGTTTAGTCATTCAATAACCACCAAGTTGGTTCACATATATAAACATATTCCACACTTGATATCTAACCAATATGGGACTAAGCTTTCTATTTTCCTCAACATAATTCACAAGTGGCTTACTTTGAGAATCAATTTCTCACTCATCACTCAACTATTTTGAGCATATGATATACCGCTGTAAAGGTCTCATGGAGTAGAATATAAAACTATAATTTTATGATTCAAACCTCCACCTTTACGAATCGACGATATGCCTCAAAGCTTCCAAAAAAAACCTATTTTTTCCAACAGAATCAATTTAAAATCATTTTGAAATGGTTCGGTGGGTGATCGGAGGTGCCCAAGATAATACACAAGCCTTGGAGGGATCATTTTTCTCAAAACAATGCAGTAGTACTATCAAGACCCTTGGTATCACTACCTAAGGCCTAAGGGTCCAAACCTAGGTCCCTATACTATTCTGGAAAGCATTTTGCTAAACAGGGCCCTTGAAGTTGAAAATTTACTAAAAAACACTTAAAATCAAGCCTTAACATGTCCATATCATTACCATATGTTCCAAAACATAAAATTTCAATTTGAAAACACATTTTAACTTATAAAAACAAAGTGTAAACACATTCATGTCAAATAACAGAATAAAGTTTGAATAATTACATTAAAATAACTTTAATTTCAAATCAAATTTTCAAACACTATATTCAATTAAGTCCTTGTGCACATGCAAAAATTCACATACCATAACAACTATTATAAATACATAATAACCTCTAATGGAAGGTGATGTAAAGCCTCCAAGTTGGAAACACAACTTCTCGACAAATCCAGTATCTACGTGTTTAAGGAACTAATGCATGAGCTCAATAAGCTTAATAAGTAACAATGGATAAACCTATTTATCCTACACTTGGTAAATGTTGAGTCCTCAATAAACATGTCTTTTCCAATTCATTTAAACCATATTTTAATACTATTAATAAATTCATCTAATTATCAACTTATAGGGCTCAACTTACACTTTTATGGTTTGTTAACTTATCATATTATGGAATTCATACCTAAATATTCATGAATTCTTCATATAGTATGTAACACCCCTAACCCAAAAACCGTCACCAGAATAGGGTTAAGAGGCATTACCGAACAATAGGATCATTTCACATCACATTCACTACACAAAGTCAATCGTCATCAAATACATTTAAATACAATCATAGAGTCCCTTAAATGAGTCATCAAGACCCTAAGCATGCCTATAAACCGAGTCAGGACTAAACCGAAACACATAAGTAATTTCATGAAAATTTGGAACTTTTCTAAAATACAGGGGACACACGGCTGTGGGGGTAGGCCGTGCCTCACCCACGGCTACTTGACACTCTTGTGTGTCCTCCCCATGGTAGTATACTGCCAAAATCAACACGGTCACCAAGCATGCCCGTGTGCTAAGGTTGTGTACTACTAGATCACATACTGCCATTTCTCACATGGCCATCAAGCACACCCGTTTCGAGGCCGTGTACAATTTAAGCCACATTCTGCCAATTTATCCACGGTCTTAGGCACGCCCGTGTGCCTCAACCGTGTGACATCATAGGCCATTTTACAAGGCCAATATGCCACCTAGGGTCTTACCTACAAGCAATATATGACAATCAAAACATACCAAATTGATCATTCAATTTATACATTCAATACCAATTCCAACATGACAATTCCAAAGAAATAAACTCATATCATTACAACCATGATTCATTCATTTGCTCATTCAAAACTTGGCCATTTCACATGCTTTCACCTTATCAAGATATGCATCATATATCACATTTATTTAAGAAAAGTCTTATCTCATAAATAGCCAAATCACAAGGCTAAGATCACATAACAACTTATACCAACATACTAGCCTATACATGCCATATTTAGTTATATACACCTTCAAAAGGTACCAAAAATTAGTTTAGTAGTGTGATGATGATCCTTGACGATCCCGAGCCTTCAGTAGCTTCGACGACCTAAAAAACAGAGAAAACACACACATAGAGTAAGCTTTCTAAAAGCTTAGTAAGTCATATACAATTAAACACAATTGTACATATATCAATCACTTAGCAACTATCACATATATATAACTTGGTTCATAAACTTATGGCCACATTTTCCACATTCAACATTTCAAAATTCACATTTTCATTTCCAATAATACTTTTCTTCATATCAAAGTCATATAGGTACTTACCTTTTATGCACACTTAATGTACATTCAATGTACCTAAAACGGATAATCATTCACTTATTTGCTCACAGCTCATATTTACAATTCGTTTCACAAACTTGCCCGTTGAAACTTTAGGAATCTAGTAGGATGCTTAGTAAGATCAGAATAGTTGTACAATGTCAAAGTCCCAAACGAGGTCTTATATGCACTCGGATATCGATGCCACTGTCCCAGATAGGGTCTTATACGAATCAATACGATGCAAATATCCTAGACATGGTCTTACACGTAAAACTCATGTCGATGCCAATGTCCCAAACGTGGTCTTACTCATAAAGCTTATATCGAAGCCAACGTCCCAGAGGTGGTCATACACGAGATCGCAAATCAACGCCAACGTCCCGCACGTGGTCTTACATGATTAAATAGAACAGATACCTATGTCATGACATAGCTAATCCTATCTATTCCGAGGTTCGATTGGAACTTCTCAGACTAAATCACTATGTCAGACTTATCTCGGGATTCATAAGTATATACTCTCATAGGTATACATTAACAACATTAGTCATACGAACAAGTATAATAACATACGAATACATTTATTTGCATAGTGACTTACCTCAGATTCGATATATCGGAATGAAAATGGCTACTCGTTAACTTTCACTTTCCCGCGATCTAAGTCCGTTTTCCTCGATTCTTGATCTAAACATATTCAAAATTAACCCTTTTATTCACTAATTCGTTCAATTCAATCCATACACACATATTTTGGGCTATTTACAAATTAGCCCTCACATTTGCACATTTTATCAATTCAGTCTATTTTACTCAAACCATCAAATTTCACAAGATCAATGCGTACACAAGCTTAGCCGAATACATATACATCACATACAAGCCCACATTTCTCATCAAACTTGTAATTTAGTCCTTCAATTTACCATTTTCTCAATTTAGCCCTATTTAGCTAAATTCATCAAAACTTCAAGAACATAACATGTTCATCTAACTCAAATCTTTCATTTTTCATTCTCAAACATCACAAAGTTTGCAAAATCATCAATGGCATATTTCACATACATCATCAAAACACAAAATCAAGGCATGGGTTTTGTAGCTCTCAAAGAAACGATTACAAAAACGTAGAAATTATCAAGAACCGAAGTAAAAACATACCTTAATTTGAGCTCACAATAGCCAAATAACCTAACTAGATTTTTTTCTTTTCTTTCTTTGCAAATTTTGGTCAAATGGAGAGAATGAAAAGATGAACACTCAACTTTTATTTCTTTAATCTAATATTAATAATTAAGTTACCAAAATAACCTTTATTCATAAAATTACAACAATTAAACAATGATGGCTTATTTGTCCAACTACAATCCACTATCTTAAAAGTGGTTTAATATCCATATAAGGCCTCTTCTGTAACAGACCGAATTTGACCCTAATCAGAACGATGGTTTCGGGACCACAAATTTGAGTCTGAGAAATATTTTAATATTATATTTTGTGTCTATTATTTGTATATTAATGTGTGTGAAAGTTTCATAGAAAAATTTAATCGTTTGTGTGCTTAATTTAACAAAAAGGACTAAATCGCGTAAAGTGTAAAAGTTGCATGCTATAGTGTAAAGTGATAGAATGATGATGGCTTTATAATATTACGTATTAAAAGGGAAATTAGCCCATTATTTAAGTGAGTGGACGGCATATGTCTAAAATAACCTTATATTTATGTGATAATTATTTTATAATGAAAGGTTATTTTTGTTTTTTAGTAATTAAATTATATATAATAAAAACAAAGCTTAAAATAAGCCATGTTCATCATCTTCCGATCACTGAAAATAAGAAAGAAATAAAAGGGTGAGAGCTTGTTACATTCGGCCATATTTCAAGCATAAATCGGGTATGTATTTTTAGTCAGTTTTCGATAATTTTTACGTTTTTGAGATCATTGCTTCATATATTACCCGACCCATGCTAGAATTTTTGAGATTAATGTGTGTATGAGGTTTGGCCATTGATGTGTTCATGTGGTTTTTGGTGTTTGTTATTTTTAAATTAAAGATATGTTAAGGATTAGTATGTTTTGTATTAGAAATTTTAGTAAATTTGAGAATTTTAGGCTAAATTGCAAAAAAATTTTTTTAGAGGGGCTTATTTGAAAAATAAATGAAATGTATGACTTGGTATGGATGTATAGAAGATTCGGCCCTAAAGAATTAAGTGCAAATTATGTGTATTTTGTGTTTTGTGCAATTAGGACTAAATGGTAAAATGTGAAACTTTAGGGTAAAATGGTAATTTGCATATTTATGTTTTTGGGACTAAATTGAAGTGAAATGTACTTGAATGAGCTGAATTTTATGTGTTTAGATCAAGAGCAAAGAAAACGAATTGGATCGGGGAAAGACGAAGGTTCTCGAATAATGATTTACGGTCCATCGACAATGAGGTAAGTTCTTAAGTTAAAATTCATTAAAGAGATAATTATGAATGTGTGCAATGAAATTATTTGATTAATTTGAGTAAGAAATATGTGATAGACGAATGTGTATGTCCCATTTTGGAATGAATATGTTTTGGAAATGCAAAATGAATTAGTATATTTGATATGGCAGGTGAATTGGTTTTGTGAATATGAATTGATAGTGATGTATGGGTTAAGAAATGTAAGTTGATGAATTGATTTGATAAACAGTTCGAGCTTTAAGCCTAGCAGGCCTAGTGTCGGTGACTTGTTTCGGGCTTTAAGCCTAGCAGGCCTAGTGCTTGTGACTTATTTTGGGCTCTGAGCCTAGCAGGCCTTGTGCCGGTGTACATATATATCAGGCTTTGTGCCTAGCAGGCCTTGTGCCGGTGTGGTGTTATATATCGGGCTTTGATGCCTAGTAGGCTTGATGCCGGTGACGCGTTTCAAATGGAGAAACCTTAAATTATTCAAGGTGAAACATAGTCAATGCATCGGGTAAACGCTCGGGTAAGCATAAGTCCCTTTTTACATCTACCGAGAGTAAGGTAAGTTATGTTTACTACTACTTGGATTTGAATGATAAGATATGAATGCGGTTATGTGCAATTGAGCTTATGACTGATGTGTATGAGTATTATATGATTGAAATTGAGTTTGAATGTAGTACTTTGGTAAATTCAATTATGAATAGAAATGTTTAAAGTGATAAGATTTTGAGTGGGATAACATAGTTGATGTGAATGTTGTATTTATATGATTTGAAGCAATGTGATTAATGTAATACATTTACCTTGTATTTTGATAAGTTACAAGTTTATGGTAAAGAAGTGAAATTATTTAGGTTAATGAACTGTGGTATTCGGCCTTGTATGAATTTGTATATCGAAATGTTTATTTTCAATGTCAATGGTAGCAATTAAAATGTATAAGTATTTGAACGTTGTATTACCATTTGCTTAAGACTTACTAAGCTAGTGAGCTTACTCTGTATATGTTTGTCTTACTATTTTATAGATCATTGATTCAGCTCCAGGCTCAAGGGATCGTCAAGGAAGTTGACCACACTATCACTCTCTTTGGTACTTAAGTTTACTTTTTGAATCAAAGGCATGTATAGGTTGAATTATGGTTTGAATGAATGATGTTCGGTTTTGTAATTATATATATATAGCCTTGCGAATAAGGCTATTTCTTTTGGTTAAGCATCATTCGTATGTTTGATATAATAATTATCCAATATTTGCTACAATATGCCTGTATATTATGCTTGGAGGTTAAATGTGGCTTAGATGCATGTTCTTCATGATTATATGATTCGACAATGAATAATAAACAAAAATGTTTATGATTATTTTGGGTTGAACATCGGAAAGGGGGGAATTTAGAACCGATTACATGGTAAAGAATTAGTTACATATGTATTTTGTATGTGTTATAGAGCATATGTATTTGGTATGTTAATTAATAATCTTTGTAGTGGTGAATCATAAATATGGCTACGATAAAATGAGCATAGCTTAGAGACATTTCAATTGTATGTGGTTATATGAAGATGATCATTTATGTGTAATATATATATATGTATAGGAATCATGCATATTACAATAGCATTAGGAGCATGTTAGGTTGTATTATTATGTTCTAATTTCACATATGTGAATGGATATTTAATAGAGTATTATGAGTATATATATATTTTGATATGCATATGTGAATAAGTTATGAAATTATATGCTAATATTCGACTAATGAATTAGATGTGTTGACACGTATTTGATATATATATATTTATAGCAAATGATAGATGCATGGTTATATTTAAAATGTTTGAATGTATTAAACTCAATGGCCGATGGTTCGGATTCTAGAAGTATGAAACATGTATAATTTGGTATTGGTATTTATAAGTCTTGATTAGCATAAAACAAGAGTATGGATTATGCATGAGCTATTTGTTGGATATTGAGAATCAAATATGTGTATTTGGTTTAATAGAATAAATGAATCATGAATGCATATGAAATTTAAATGTTAAAAAATTATAACCTATATTATAAATAGTGATGAATAACTGTGATGAACTGAGTCTAGTTCGGTAATGCCTCATAATCCAAATCCGGTGACGGATACGGGTTAGGGGTGTCACATCTTCTTTTACAAGCCATAACTTATAAGTGCTTTAGCAAATGGCAAGCTACTTCCACTTACAATGCAATTGAATCCTTTTGTTAAATTAATCACACATACGGGCTATTTAACATACAAAACTTTACCACATGCTTAATCACATATCAATGACACAGAAATTAATATTAAAATATTATACAGACTCGAATTTGTGGTCCCGAAACCACTGTTCTGACTAGGGTATAAACCAGACTGTTACAATTCTCCCCCCTTAGGGATTTTCGTCCCCGAAAATCTTACCGTTAAACAAAATCAGATATTGTTGTCTCATTGAGTCCTCAGACTCCTACGTAGCCTCTTCTATACCGTGACGATGCCGCAATACTTTCACTAATGGAATTTTCTTGTTTCTTAACTCTTTCACTGCACGAGCTAAGATACGGATTGGTTCCTCTTCATATGTCATATCAGATCAGATTTCAATTTCAGATGGGGAAATCACATGTGACGGATCAGAATACATTGTGAATCTTTTCTAGTTCAGAGGGTAACTTCAATCTATATGCAACAGGCCCAACACGTTCAATGATCTCATACGGTCCGATGAATCTCGGACTTAACTTGCCTTTACGTCCGAATCGAAGCACTTTCTTCCACGGAGACACTTTCAGAAATACTTTGTCGCCAATCTCAAATTCTATATCTTTTCATTTTAAGTCTGCATAGGACTTCTGACGATCAGATGCTGCTTTCAAACAATCTCAGATTAGTTTCACTTTCTGTTCGGTATCTTTTATCAAATCGACCCCGTGTAACTTATTCTTACTGAATTCAGTCCAATATAGAGGTGTACGAAATTTACGTCCGTACAAAGCTTCATATGGTACCATTTTGATGCTCGACTGAAAACTATTATTATACGCAAATTTGATCAATGGTATTCTGACGAATCATGAAACTCAAGTACAGAGCATCTTAACATATCTTTGAAAATCTGAATAATTCGCTCAGATTGACCATCCGTTTGTGGATGAAAAGCTGTAATGAAATGCAATTTCGTACCCAAAGCGTCTTGCAATTTCTTCCAGAATTGCGATGTGAATCTTGGATCCCTATCTGACACAATAGATAGTGGCACCCCGTGCAATCTCACAATCTCGAAAATATAAAGCTCAGCTAATCTTTCAAGTGAGTAGTCAGATCTTATTGAAATTAAATGGGTTGATTTAGTTAATCGATCAACTACGACCCATATTGCGTCTTTCTTTCTCTAAGTCAGAGGCAAACTAGAAACAAAGTCCATTGTTACTCTATCCCATTTCCACTCAGGAATTAGAATCGGCTGCAGCAATCCCGATGAAACTTGATGTTCGGCTTTCACTTGCTGACAAACTAAGCATTTTGAAACAAATTCAAAAATGTCCCGTTTCATACCAGACCACTAGTAGTGTTGTAACACCCCAAACCCGGTCTATGCATTGAGACTAGATTTGGTTTGTTACATGAATCGAGCTATTTTTAAATCTTCAATAAGTTGAAAGCTATAATATTATTTACAGGATTTAATAAAATTAGAAGGGTATTTGAAATTTGATAAATATTAGATCACATTAGTTGAAAATCATTGTATTCTCAAAAACCTTTAGGTAATTTATTAAAGAGTTAACAATAATAAAATATTTATAAAAGGATTTGAAAACCCAAATTTATTTTAATAAAAACATCATATAATCATAGTCCATGTTTAAAAGTCCAAAGTATAATTTAAAACCAAACACACATAAAATCCATAAATTATTTATAGAGGCCCTTATTACAATAACCCAAAATAGTAAAAATACTTATTAAAAGTTCAGAGTTTAAATAACCCATGTTTTGCAGTATGGCCTCCACGAAGTCATCCTCGGCCCAAGTCCACGTCAATTTCCATTACCTGAGATGGAAAAATTAAAGGGGGTGAGTTACTTAGAACTCAGTGTGTAACTCACTTACCACCATTATTGGGCCAGATCATCAAGATATTATGCTGGGCTTGAGCCCAATTATAGAATTCAACAATATCATAAAATGAAATAACATAATTTAAAAAAAATGCATGTAAAATGAATTTTCCCAACCAAACCTAATATCCATCCGCTAACACCCCCGTACCAACCATCACACCTGTGGGGATCAAGTCAACCCACCCCGCCAACACACCAATCGTAGTCATTAAGCCTTTTTATAATTGTGGCAAAGCCATCGAACTAGAGGCAATAAGCCATAATTGTGGCAGAGCCACCGAACTAGAGGCAATAAGCCATTTGATTATTTTTGTGGCAAGGCCACCGAACTAGAGGCAATAAGCCATATTTATTTTTGTGGCAAGGCCACCGAACTAGATTTTGGCAACAGGCCATTCTTCTCTTCATATATCCCCCCCATGCAATTATGCTTATATAAAAAAAAAAATATAGTCATATAACAATTTTTATTTAATCCATAACATCGGTGGGTTTATCATTAAAACATTTCATTTGGCCCATAAAATATAATTTAGCAATTTGCCCATTCAATAGTTTAGTGGGCTTTGGCCCATTTATCGAACTAGAGTATTTTGGCCCAATTTATCGAACTAGAGTATTTTGGCCCAATTTATCGAACTAGAGTATTTTACGGCCCATTTTCACGAAATATACAATTTACATAATAACAAGTAATTTCTCGAGGGCGTTTTCGTAATTTTTACGATTTAGTCGTTTTTACGTATTTTCGTCAAAATATCAGTTTTTACGTTTTTATCGATCTAGTCGTTTTTTTTACGATTTTTACTTCCATACCGAAATTGACATCCAACCGAGAAATAGTGTGAAGTTACACACCTCGATACCGAGAGTACTAATCCTTCTCGCTCCTCGGCACCCAAAACATATTTCGATCCGTTAGAACACTATTTCGTATAAATATTTTTTAATCGATAATAGATCCAAAATCTTACCCTCTTGATTTTGAATCACTTCGATTTTTGGCTTCTCCTCGTTTATAGATTCGTTCGTCACGAGAATCCACCAATGTATAATGGCTCGAAGTTCGTACTACTTGAATAATTGACTCCTTCGAAGATGGTTCGCAACCCGGTGGAAAATCCCTGACCGCTTAAAGCGCTCTTCGCTTAAATGGGGATTTCTGATCCGCCTCTTAACGTGACTAACCACCGCCCTTTTCTTCCCTATTTTGAAAGTCTTCATGATCAAGGAATATTAGTTAAATCTAAAATAATATCGAATAGAACTAGAGGCTAAAAAAAAAATGTGATTTCCTTACCACAAGAAATTGATTCCAACGTTTCTACGATTCTCCCGATCACTTGAGTTCCGATCTTCCGTTATTGCACTATATAATAACGAATGAAGCGTTATTAGAACGAACGTTTATTCGATCCAAAAAGGCCTTCATAACACCATTAATATTCGGCCATAACACTTTAATAAAACGAAAACGAAAAGAAGAACCCTTACCTATAATCCACGATCAAAAAGAAAGAATTGAGAAAAGGTGTTTGTGATGGATGAAGATTTGACTATGTATGATCAAAGAAAAGAAATAAGATTCGCTAAGGCACTCTAGCATTCGCCAAGAGAGTGTTTGATGGAGAAACTTTGATTGAAAAAATTAAAATATGAAAAGAGATGGTGATGATGTTGTTTGATTTCAAAGAGAAGAGAAGAAAAGATGGATTTTAGGAGCTAGAACATTACCACAAAGTGAAAGAAAAGAGAAAGGATGGTTCTTTTGGTATAGTTGATTTCGGCACTCAAAGAAAAGACACAAAGAATGGCTAATGAAATAAAAATGACCAATTGATCACAAAACTTGAGCTTTACCAATTGCAAAAATTCGGCCAAGATGAAAGTTGAAAAGAGAGAAAACAAAAATTCTGCACAAGGTGCAAGGAATGACCAAAGAGAAAAAATGAACTTCTTAGCCAAAACTAACACAAAAATTCGGCTCCCTCCCTATACCAAGTTGCCGTCCAACACATGGTCAATTGGCCATGATTTGTTTCCAAAATTTCCCCTTGATATGTGCCTTATGTTCCCCCTATCTTTCCTTAAGTATTTGATTCCATGCCATATGTTAACTATTTCCTTAAACCTTTGATACACTAACCAAAAATAACATGGTCAACACTTTCCATATATGTTCTTGGCCGACACTTGCTATCCATGTGCAGAAAATTAAAAATAAAAATTCATCTAGATGCTAATCAAGGGATTCGAACCTCTTCCCTCTTGCTATAACCCATGCGCCAACTCCACCATGCCATGTACTCAACTTATGACACTCATTAACACTTAATTTAACTTAAGTCTTAATGACCTTTGCTTCTCTTCAATAAATTCTCAATTATTAAATTTTATTCCTTATCCAAATTATGCTATACTCCTCTTTAGGACTCAATAAGCACTAAAATAAAAGAAAGAAATTTTCCTTTAAAGTCTAAACACCAATTCATGCAATATATAAACACTCGGATTTTTAGGGTGTTACAAGTGTCGTTTCAAATCATGATACATTTTAGTACTCCTCGGATGAACAAATAGACGACTATTATGTGCTTTGCTCAATATCTTTCGAATCAACTCTAGATTTCTCGGAACACAGATACGATCCTAATCTCAAACAACCATCCACAATTTGAAATTTAGATTCAGAATTCACTTCACACTGAGTTCGTTTCGCTAGCAATTCATTATCAGATTTCTGAGCATTATATATCTGTTGTAAGAACAACGGCTTTGCTTTTAATTCAGCTATCACAGAACTATCATTAGACAGATCTAACTGAGCTTTCAGAGTACTTAGTGCAAACAATGATTTTCTACTCAGAGCATCTACAACAACATTTGCTTTCCCCGAATGATAATCTATCACCAGCTCATAATCTTTCAACAATTCAAGCCATCTTCTCTGATGCAGGTTCAAATCTTTCTCGGTCATTAGATATTTCAGACTTTTATGATCTGAAAACACATGACATTTCTCACCATACAAATAATGCGCCAAATTTTAAGTGCAAACACAATCGCATCAAGCTCAAGGTTGTGTGTCAGATAATTCTTTTCATGAGGCTTTAATTGTCTCGAAGCATAAGCTACCACTTTGCCCTCTTGCATCAAAACACATCCCAGGCCGTTTAATGAAGCATCACTGTAAACAACAAATTCCTTACCCAATTCTAGCTGTACTAACACTGGAGCTTCTGTTAACAGAGTTTTCAACTGGTCAAAACTTTTCTGACATTTATCCGACCATTCAAATCTAACATTTTTCTAAAGTAATCTAGTCAATAGAGTAGCTATAGTCGAGAAGCCTTTAACAAATCTGCGGTAATAACCAGCTAAACCTAGAAAACTATGAACTTTGAACACGTTCTTTGGAGGTTTCCAATTTAGAATAGCAGAAATCTTGCTCGGATCAACACGAATCCCAGAAGCTGACACAATATGCCCCAGAAAACTGACCTCATTCAACCAGAATTCACATTTGCTGAATTTTGCGTATAATTGCTTTTCTCTCAAAGTTTACAACACAATTTTCAAATGTTCTACATGCTCATTCTCATCACGTGTGTAAATCAAAATGTCGTCAATGAATACAACAACAAATTGATCCAGATACGGTCTAAAAATTTTGTTCATCAAGTTCATAAAAATAGCAGGAGCATTGGTTAGTCTGAATGGCATAACTAAAAACTCATAATGCCCGTACCTCATTCTAAAAGTAGTTTTCAAAATATATGAATCTTTAAATCTCATTTGGTAGTATCCCGATCTCAAATCAATCTTGGAAAACACAGTAGCTCCTTTTACCTGATCAAACAAATCATCAATTCTAGGCAATGGATATTTGTTCTTTATAGTCACCTTATTCAACTGACGGTAATCGATACAAATTCTCATCGTGCCATCTTTCTTTTTCACAAATGTAAGCAGAGCACCCCAAGGCTTAAAAACTCGGTTTAGCAAACCTCTATCACCAATTCTTGTAGTGTGACTTTAACTCTTTCAACTCTGTTAGTGCCATTATATACGGAGCTATCGAAATAGGTGTCGTACCAGGCAACAATTCAATACCAAATTCAACTTCACGAATTAGAGGTAAACTCGGTAACTCTTCAGGGAACACATCAGAAAAATCACAAACAATGGGTACTGATTCAACTTTCTTCTCGGATACTTTTGAATCAATCACGTAAGAAAAATATAATTCATACCCCTTTTTCACATAACTCTGAGCTTTCAAAACGGATATCACAGCAGGCAATCCAATTAAATCATTAGACTCAATCCGTACAATCTCATCATTCGGACTTCTTAAATCTATAGTCTTTCTTTTACAGTTCACAATTGCATCATGCATAAACAACCAATCCATTCCCAAAATAATATCGAATTCATCAAATGGAAGTAGCATTAGATTAGTAGGAAAACAGATATCTCGGAACATTAACGGACAGTTCTTGCATACTTTGTCAACCAGGACACTTTTACCTAAGGGGTTCGATACTTTTATAGCAAACTCAATAGACTCTACAGGCAAAGTCTTGATGAATACTAAATTCATGCATATATATGAATGCGTAGAACTAGGGTCTATTAAAGCTATCATAGAAGTATCATAAAGAATAAAAGTACCCATTATAACATCAGACACGAAGCTTCTTCACGGGCTCGGATAGCACACGCTCTGACAGGCATTCTGGCTTCGGATCTGACAACATTGTCTCTCATAGCTCTCTGACTACCACTGACATTCTTTACATTCTTTGATGATCGACCTCTCGCAGGTGCATTATCAGATCTCAGATTCTGAACAGTCTTTGGTTCGACAGGCTTAGGGCAATCACGGATAAAATGATCAAGCGATCCACATCTGAAGCAAGCTCTGACATTTAATCTACAACTTCCCGGATGTCTTTTTCCACAATGTTTACATTTGGTTTTCTCAGATCGAACATTACCAATACTAGCCACTGAAGTTGCTGGGTTTTTGGAACTCATTTGCGATCTAGCTCTATATCTGTTCAAATGTCCCGTATTTTCTCTGGAACGACTTTGATCATCTATGTATCTCTTTCAAGCAGACTGAAATAATTTATTCTGAAATCTCTTTCTTGTATCTCGAGCTTCAGACTCAGCTCTTCTTTTATCTTTCCTGAGTGCCTCAGCTTTGCATGCTCGGTCAACGAGTACTACGAACTCTTTTATTTCTAAAATTCCAACTAGCAAACGAATATCTTCATTCAGACCATCTTTGAATCTTTTGCACATTATAGCTTCAGATGATATGCATTCATGAGCGTACTGACTCAACCTGACAAATTCCTGTTCATATTCTGTAACAGTCATACGGCCTTGCTTTAGTTCCAAAAATTCTTTTCATTTTTGATCGACGAATCTTTCACTGATATATTTCTTCTGAAACTCAATCTGAAAGAAATCCCATGTAACTCGTTCTCTCAGAACAACAGAAATTAAGGTTTTCCACCATTGATAAGCTGCATCTCGAAGCAAGGATACAACACACTTTATACATTCATCTGGAGTCAGAGACATTTCATCGAAAACTCAAATAGTATTTTCAATCGAGAACTCAGCCTTTTCAACATCATCAACATTAGTAGCCCAGAATTCTTCAGCCCCATACTTACTAAACTTATCTATTGGAGGCTTATTTAACATATTCGGATACATAGCCAGTGGCACAATTGTAGTCTCAGGTAAGAGGTGTGCTCAAGTGAGACTCTGTTGGAAGGATATGGATTAAGCTAACTTTAAGTGATAGGTGTAGGACTTATTCAAACTTGTTTGAATGAGTGGATAAGAGGAATTCAAGGAGGGATGAGGGGGACGACAAGTGTTTAAGTATGAGTGGATGGGAGTCTTGAGGTGTTGGCTAAAAGTTCGACTGTGGAGAGGAGGTGTGATCGGTTTTGGTGCTTGGGAAGGGGGTGTGCCGAATGTTTATGGTAGGTTAGGGAATATTTCGGCTAGTTGGGAGAGTCTCTTTTCTTTGGTTAGTGTCAAAATCGAAACCTTTTCTAGGTGACCTTTTTCATTTGGCCTTTGCTACTTGTTGGCCGAACCACTTTGTTGTTTCAGTAAAAAGCCGAAACCAACACCCATTCTTCAGTTGACATCTTTTTCTTCCTTCAAGTCTCTTGTGTCGAAAGTTCTTTCTTTCTCTTTGCCGAATATCTCTTTTCTATTTCATTTTCTTCCTCCATCTTTACTCTCTTCAGAAGCTAAAACCTTTTGAAGTCTTCTTCTTCTCTTCTTGCAGTTTTCTTCATCATCTTAAGTGCCGAATCTATTTCTTTCTTTGGTTCTCATAGCTGAACCTCAATCCTTGGTGTGGTAAGTTTTCGTTACTCCATCTCTTTTTTTTCCCTTTATCTTTTTCTGGTTGCCGATTCCCTCATCTTTGGTGCTAGGGCTGAATCTTTTTAAGAGCCGAGGGGATCTCTTGTGTTAAGAAAGGGGTGACGCCAACTTGTAGGTTCTCGGGTTTCATTTGGATCATGGTTTGGATCTAGATCTTCTAGATCTTTGGGATTCATCAACTAAGGTAAGGGAGTGTCAATCTCTTTTGGTTTAGGGATTCATGCTATAGTCGAATGGCCTTTAGATTCCTAATGATATGTCTAACCGATTGTAGGAAGGAGGTGGATCTCCGGGATTTGTTGGCTTGCGATTTAAGCCTAAAGGCTCGGGTCTAATCGAACTTGGTAAGGGTTTTATGGTGCGTTATTTCATCCTTCGGGATTGCTTGATGAGTCGAATGGGCTCTCGATTACTAACAAGGTTTTGGCCGAATACAGGAAGGGAGGAAGTAAATGTTTCGAGATTTTCGGGTTCTATCGGTTTGGGAATAGATCGTAGTTTTGAGATTTCGCTAGATTCGCAAATAGTCAAGTGTGTAATGCTTACACACTTCGTTAGTATGATATAATTATTGTGTAACTGTTGTAGCCATTAAAACCAGTAGTTATGCCTTGTGGGCATGAGCATGGACTCTGAGTAAGTCCCCTGATTATGGATATCGTTATATGCTATCATGTCATTGTTTAATACTATGCCATGTGTTACTTGCATCATCATGTGTTATTATGCCACGATTGTTATGGACATGATGGTGGGATTGTTGAGAGGAGGGGGAATTATTTGGATGTCACCAGTGGTTTTGACCATACGATGGGTTGGCCCCGTCTTTGATATTATAATTTGTGACTAAGTCCCAGTGGTTTTGACCACCAGTGGTTTTGACCACATATGAATATTGTGACTCGTCCCAATGGTTTGGTACCACAGTGGGTTGGCCCTACATAATTAATTACGGGATTGTCATCAGTGGTTTTGACCATGCGATGGGTTGGCCCCATCACTTGATTTGTGACTACGGTCACCAGTGGTTTTGACCACACCGATATATATATTTATTGCTACGGTCACTAGTGGTTTTGACCACCAATGGTTTTGACCACATGGGGTAGATAAAAGAGATTGGATGGTTAGGTTATGGGTTGCATGATTTGCATGTTATACTGATGATTTGTGTAAGTGCTTGTACAATCGGGTTGGGGATTTATACACTGAGTCTCGGTGACTCACCCCTTCCCTTATATTTTGCAGATGAGGCATAGATTGCGGATATGGAGCCGGAGAGGACTCGAGGCGGCCATGCATGCTAGTTTTGGGTTTGACTTTAAAGTACTATTTCGGTTTTATTTACTTTCTTTCAATTTGGTTTTGGTTTTGTAATAAGGCCGCTAAGTATTAATTTGGGTTTTTATTTCTAGATTATATTTTAATTATTTTATGCATATATTTTATAACTTGAATTGCTTTCTTAACCGAAATCAAATTGAAGTTTACAAAATTATACTCTATATCGGGTTTTTTTCCAACGTTACCATCGGGTGGCATTATTCACAAGGTAATGACAAAGTTAATAAAGAGGATTTCAAACCTAAATTTTCAAACCATCTAGTAACAACAAATGGATTTTCAAGCATGAGTTCTTTGGATTTTTTTTAAGCAACACAAAAACGTTTTTAACATCACCATGTGTAGAGCTTCTCTAAAAGAACGATAAAAGAATTTTCAATAAAATTTTACCGGAACTGGTTTATTCAATCATTTTCACCCCGTAACATGCCAGATTCAGTCGTGGTGTATTGACTGGGTTTGGGGTGTTACAATTTTTGTATCAGAGCCAAGTTCAAAAGCTCGGCTGTACGCCCGAGGCCCAAAATGTTTAAAAGTAGGGTTTTGAAAAGTTTTGTGGGAAATGTACATGGTTTGAACAGCATGGCACCGAGTCTCCGGCACCAACCCGCCCAGGTAAATATCCCTAACCCTTGTGTGATTTGAATGTGGGAGAAATGGGTATTTTGGGATCGTAGATTAGTAGGTTAGGAGTTATTGAACCTTAGGAATAGCCTACTCCAACGTAAAATTTCATAAGACTTAAATATCAACTAAACAAACCTGTGAGTACATCGCTAAGATTAAGGGTGTGGCAACCGTTGTGCGCATGTCTAGGAATGGATTCAGGGGGAGCCTGGTATTTAAGCAGTCCTAGTGACTCACCTCCTCTTCACTCGAATCCTATCTGGTGCGTAGTGATGGTTCACTCTAACTAAGACAACTTATTCACAGGCTAAATTCAATAACTAAAACCCGAAAGGGACCAGCCACCTTGTTTTGTACAACCCTAAAATTAAACCATGGTTTCAAAATTGCCAGAATACCCCTGATTTGAAAATGACCAAAATACCCCTAATTTGTAAATTGACCAAATTACCCTTAAATTGTAAAATTACCGAAATACCCTCGGTATGAAAAAAATTGCCTAAGTACCCCCGAATTGAAAATTTTTAAAATACCCTTAGTTCGTAAAATCACCTGGAACCATATTTTGGAAAAATTACGAAAATACCCCTGGTTTATGAAATTACCAAAATACCCCCGATTTCTAAAATTTCTGAAAAACCTATGATTTGTGAAGATCTCCAAATTAACCCTAATTTATTACTGAAATACCTCGATAGGCTAAATTACGAAAATACCCTCGGGTAGTGAAATGACGTGAATACCTCTACAAGTAGAGTGTGGGTGGAGGATGTTATTGATGAGTGAATGTGATTCACTGAATTAGGGTAGAAGACTTGAAATGAAAACTTTGTAATGATCGAAAGAACCACTACTAAACTTCTTTACATAAAACTTATTTGTGGGTAATCAGTGGAACAAAAGCTAATGCATAAAATTTTTTAAAGTAGATTAAATCGCGACCATAGATATAAGTTCTAGGGGACGTGGTCGTAATGTGCGGGGTCGTGGTAGAGGCAGAATGACCGTGTCAGAACCCGTTAGGTCTGATCAAGGGTCAGAGAATGAGATACCACCACCACCATTGCTTTGGGGTTGAGTATCGGGATCGAGACGGGGACGATGCGATGTCATGAGCGATGTTGCGAGTGCTTGAGAGAGGTGGAATAGGTGAAGGTACGGAGCTCAAAATCAGATGTCGAGCGACTCGAACCAATAGAGTGAGGTATTCCGAGGAGTATCTAGTGTGACGCCTAATACTGGTGAGTATTGGTTGGAGGCAACGGAACAAATCATGGATGATTTAGATCGACAAGAGGAGAGAACCGAAAGGGTAGTGTCGCTTCTCCGAGATGAGTCATACCGATGGTGGCTCACGGTTCGGGATGGTCTTGCAATGGATGATCTCACTTGGGATTATTTCAAAGCGACTTAGCAAAAGAAGTATGTTGGGACCGATTACATTGATGCGCAGAGGAAGGCGTTTCGAGGTCGGGTTTAGGGAATAAGTCTCAGACGGAGTACGAGGCAAAATTCTTAAGGTTGAGCTGGTATGCTCGAGGCATCGTGGCTATGGAGCATGAGCGATGTGTCAGATTCTAGGACAGATTGAGGGATGATCTGAGATTGCTGATTGCTCCACAGTAGGAGAGAGAGTTTGCGGTCTTAGTGGAAAAGGCCAAAGTTATAGAGGAAGTAAAACAGTCGGTAAGACGAAATCAGGACAGGGGATGGAATAAAAAGAATTTCAGACCATCTGGGTCTACGGGAAATCAATAGAAATGGGGTAGATATAGTGGGCCAAATCAAGTCGCTAGGCCTCATCGCCGCTAATACTCGATGGCGACCACTTGTACTCGATGTGGGAAGTCTCACACGGAGAATGTTGGCTGAAGCAGAGGATATTTTGAGTGTGGATCGATGGAGCACCGAGTGAGGATTGTCCACGAGGTCACTAGGTTGCGTTTGGGGATCAAAATCGTACTCAGAACAGGAGGGATGGTCAACAGCCACAGAGGGGCCGTGGTGCAACTAGGGGAGGTAATGGCTCTGGTAGAGGTCGTGGAGCACCGGGCAGAGGTGCAGGAGGTACAGAGGCAAGACAGCCTGGATTGGTCTACATAGCGAGGCCTCGAGAGGAGGGCGACGCACCGTATGTCATAATCGGTACGTTCTTAATCTTTGGATTACCTTATAATGCTCTGATAGATGTGGGTTTGATGCACTCATATGTAGCCAGTAGCATAGTGGAAACTATGAACTTAAACTCTGAGATTACTTCTAGGAAGATGACAGTGATAAGCCCTCTAGGTCACTCTGTAGAAGTAAGTAAACTATATAGGGATGTACCCCTAGAACTTCAAGGGGTCATGTTTTTGGTTGATTTGATGGAACTGTCGTTTGAAGATTTCGATCTGATTCTCGGGATGGATTGGCTGGTGAAGTACCAGGCCAGTTTGGATTGCGCAGCTAAGCGCATGGTGTTGAGGACAATGGAAGGTGAGGAGGTGGTGATGGTAGGTAACAGAAGAGATTACTTATCCAATGTGGCCTCTACACTGAAGGCAGAGAAAATGGTAAGGAAGGGTTGTGAGGCATTCATGGTGCATGTTTGTGCTTTGGGAGCCAAGGATGCAGCTGTTGAGAGTGTCTGAACTGTAGGGGAATTTGCTAATGTATTCCCAGAGAAACTTAAGTGCGCCTCCGGATCGCGGGTTGAATTCGAATAGACACATTACACAAAGCTAGCGATGTCTATTGCCCCGTATAGAATGGCGCCAAAGGATTGGTGGAGCTGAAGGCTCAAATTTAGGAATTATTGGATAGAGGTTTCATCTGACCGAGTATATCTCCTTGGGGAGCGCTTGTGCTCTTTGTTAAGAAAAAAGACGGTACAATGCGGATGTGTATAGACTACCGCCAGTTGAACAAGCTGACGATCAAAAACAAGTATCCATTGCCCAGGATTGACGACTTGTTTAATCAGCTTAAAGGTGCATTGATTTTCTCTAAGATAGATCTTAGGTCGGGGTATCATCAGCTTAAGGTGAAAGAGGCTGATGTCCATAAAACGGTATTTCATACTCGAAATGGGCATTACGAGTTTCTGGTAATGCCGTTTGGGTTGACTAATGCACGACGGCATTCATGGACTTGATGAATCGGGTGTTCCAGTAGTATTTGGACCAGTTAGTCGTGGTATTTATAGATGACATATTGGTGTACTCAAGGACTGAGGAGGATCACGATGCGCACTTGCGAGTAGTTTTGCAAATTCTAAGGGAAAAGCAGTTAGTTGCCAAGTTCAGTAAGTGCAAGTTCTGGCTTAGGGAGGTGAATTTCTTAGGTCACGTAGTGTCCGCTGAAGGGATTGGAGTGGACCCTCGCAAGATTGAGCAGTGTTGGACTGGAAACCGTCTAGGTTGGTTGCAAAAATTCAAATTTTTCTAGGTCTGGTAGGGTATTACCGGAGATTTGTGGAAGGGTTTTCTCTGATCGCGGCGCCGTTGACCAAGTTATTGAGGAAAGGAGTTCCATTTGTGTGGTCGGAGAAACAGCAGGAAAGTTTTGACAAGTTGAGGAAGATTCTGATAGAAGCTCTGGTTCTGGTTCAGCCTGAGGCAGGAAAGGTATTCACGGTCTACTGTGATGCATCACATACTGGCTTGGGATGTGTGTTGATGCAGGAAGGGAAAGTAGTGGCATATGCATCTCGACAGCTGAGACTGCATGAAAGTAACTACCCGACGCATGACTTGGAGTTGGCTGCAGTGGTTTTCGCCCTAAAGATATGGAGACACTATTTGTACGGAGAGAAGTCGATAGTCTACACGGACCACAAGAGTCTAAAGTATCTTTTGACGCAGAAGGATTTGAATTTGAGGCAGCGCAGATGGATTGAGCTGTTGAAAGACTACGACTGCTCAATTGAGTATCATCTGGGCAAGGCTAACATGGTTGTAGATGCGTTGAACTGTAAGGTAGTGTCAGACCTGAGAGTGTTGTTTGCTCATCTTAGCCTGTACGATGACGAGAGTCTTTTGGCATAATTGTAGGTTAAGCCAACTTGGGTAGAGTAGATTAAAGAGAAACGATTAGTGGATGAGGGTTTGAATACTCGGAGGTTGCAAGTACGGAGTAGGGGTTTGGAAGGCTACAGCTTGACCAACGATGGAGTGTTGTGTTTTCAAGGGAGAACTTGTATGCCGAAGGACGTTGAGTTGAGGCAAAGGATTCTTAAGGATGCACATAGCAGCCCATACGCTATGCATCCTGGAGGTAGCAAGATGTACCGGGATCTGTGAGAGCAGTTCTGGTGGTCGGGTCTGAAGCAGGAAGTGACTGAGTTTGTGGGTAGGTGTTTGATGTGTCAGCAGGTTAAGGCTGAACATCAGTTGTCGTCAGGTTTGCTTCAGTCGGTGAAGATTCCTCAGTGGAAGTGGGAAAAGATCACTATGGACTTTGTCAGTGGGCTACCCCTTATGCCTAGCAAGAAGGACTCAGTCTGGGTGATATTGGACCGTTTGACTAAATCGACTCATTTCATATCGGTGAGGGTTGATTATTCGCTCCAGAAGTTAGCCAAGTTGTATGTGGCTGAGATAGTAAGGTTGCATGGAGTGCCAATGTCAATTATCTCGGATAGGGATCCCAGGTTCACGTCGAGGTTCTAGAGAGCTTTACATCAGGCTTTGGGTACGAGGTTGGATTTCAGCATAGCTTTTCACCCGCAATCTGATGGACAGTTTGAAAGAGTAATTCAGATTCTAGAGGACATGCTAAGGGGCTGTGTTCTGGATTTCAGTGGCAGTTGGGAGGAGTATCTACCATTAGTGGAGTTCACTTATAACAATAGTTATCATGCGAGTATTCAGATGGCACCATATGAGGCACTATATAGACGGTAATGTTGTACTCTGACGTGTTAGACAAAATTGGGTGAACGGCAGATATTGGGTCCGGAGTTGGTGGCAGAAACTGAGGATAAGGTTAAGGTGATTCGGGCTCGTCTTAAGGAAGCGTCAGACAGGCAGAAGTCTTACGCTGATCTTAAGTGCAGGGATATAGAGTATGCGGTGGGAGACAAGGTCTTCCTGAAGGTATCCCCATGGAAGAAGGTGTTGAGATTTGGACGAAAAGGGAAGCTAAGCCCTAGGTTTATCGGGCCGTATACGGTACTGAAGCGAGTGGGACCGGTAGCTTATCAGCTCGAGCTATCGGCAGAGTTAAGTCAGATCCATGACGTCTTCCATGTTTCGATGCTTAGGCACTATCGATCAGATCCGTCACACGTTGTGCCAATTGCAGAGATTGAGGTGAGCCCAGACTTGTCTTTCGAGGAGGAACCAGTACAGATTTTGGGTCGGGATGTCAAGGTCTTGCGTAGAAAGTCAGTTCCCTTGGTGAAAGTGTTATGGCAGAACCATGGTACGGAGGAGGCCACGTAGGAGCCAAAGGATGTGATGCGGTAGCAATACCCCCAACTCTTCTGACCAGGTAATTTTGAGGCCAAAATTATTTTTAAGGGGGTAGAACTGTAACATCCTTAAAATGGGGTCTCTGCATTTTGCATGTGTTTGCATGTGACAATATGCTTACTGTGCTAGTTTAGCATGTTTTGGGGTCTAGGCATGACCTCGGATTAGGCCTGGGTCATGGCCAAAAATTTTGTTTTAGTGCATAGGAAGAGGGAACTAGGAGAGTTAGGGGTTAAAAGAATATATTGAAAGGTTGTGATACAAACAACTTAGTGGCAAAGTGACAAGGGAGGTGCCACTAAGGTGCTTGGTTGGTGACGCCACATGTAGGGAAGGGGGAGCTCAGGTTCGAGCTGCAGAAATCCCTTTTCTGCATATTATTTTTTACGCCAAAGCGGGAAGAGGTGTGCTCTGGTAAGACTCTGTTGGAAGGATATGGATTAAGCTAACTTTAAGTGATAGGTGTAGGACTCATTCAATCTTGTTTGAATGAGTGGATAAGAGGAATTCAAGGAGGGATGAGGGGGACGGCAAGTGTTTGAGTATGAGTGGATGGGGGTCTTGAGGTGTTGGCTTTGGTTGGACTATAGGGAGGAGGAGTGATCGGTTTTGGTACTTGGGAAGGGGGTATGTCGAATGTTTATGGTTGGTTAGGGAATATTTCGGCTAGTTGGGAGAGTCTCTTTTCTTTGGTTAGTGTCAAAAACCGAAACCTTTTCTAGGTGAACTTTTTCATTTGGCTTTTATTGCTTGTTGGCCGAACCACTTTGTTGTTTCAGTAAAAAGCCGAAACCAACACCCATTCTTTAGTTGACATCTTTTTCTTCCTTCAACTCTTTTGTGCCGAAAGTTCTTTCTTTCTCTTTGCCGAATCTCTCTTTTCTATTTCATTTTTTTCCTCCATCTTTACTCTCTTCAGAAGTCGAAACCTTGTGAAGTCTTCTTCTTCTCTTTTTGCGGTTCTCTTCATCATCTTAAGTGCCGAATCTATTTCTTTCTTTCGTTCTCATAGCCGAACCTCAATCCTTGGTGTGGTAAGTTTTTGTTACTCCATCTTTTTTTTCCCTTTATCTTTTTCTGGTTGCCGATTCCCTCATCTTTGGTGCTAGGGCCGAATCTTTTTAAGAGTCGAGGGGATCTCTTGTGTTGAGAAAGGGGTGACACCAACTTGTAGGTTCTCGGGTTTCATTTGGATCGTGGTTTGGATCTAGATCTTCTAGATCTTCGGGATTCATCAACTAAGGTAAGAAAGTGTCAATCTCTTTTGGTTTCGGGATTCATGCTATGGCCGAATGGCCTTTAGATTCCTAATGATATGTATAACCGATTGTAGGAAGGAGGTGGATCTCTGAAATTTGTTGGCTTGAGATTTAAGCCTAAAGGCTCGGGTGTAATCGATCTTGGTAAGGGTTTTATGATGTGTTATTTCATCCTTCGGGATTGCTTGATGAGCCGAATGGGCTCTCGGTTACTAACAAGGTTTTGGCCGAATACAGGAAGGAAGGAAGTAAACGTTTCGGGATTTTTGGGTTCTATCGGTTTGGGAATAGATCGTAGTTTCGGGATTTTGCTAGATTCACAAATAGTCAGGTGTGTAACGCTTACACACTTCGTTAGTATGATATAATTATTGTGTAACTATTGTAGCCATTAAAACTGGTAGTTATGCCTTGTGGGCATGAGCATGGACTCTGGGTAAGTCCCCTGATTATGGATCTCGTTATATGCTATCATGTCATTGTTTAATGCTATGCCATGTGTTACTTGCATCATCATGTGTTATTATGCCACGATTGTTATGGACATGATGGTGAGATTGTTGAGAGGAGGGGGAGAAATTATTTCGACTGTCACCAGTGGTTTTGACCACACGACGGGTTGGCCCCGTCTTTGATATTATAATTTGTGACTAAGTCCCAGTGGTTTTAACCACCAGTGGTTTTGACCACATATGGATATTGTGACTCGTCCCAGTGGTTTGGTACCATAGTGGGTTGGCCCCACATGATTAATTACGGGATTGTCATCAGTGGTTTTGACCACGCGATGGGTTGGCCCCATCACTTGATTTGTGACTACGGTCACTAGTGGTTTTGACCACACCGATATATATATTTGTGGCTACGGTCACCAGTGGTTTTGACCACCAGTGGCTTTGACCACATGGGGTAGATAAAGGAGATTGGATGGTTAGGTTATGGGTTGCATGATTTGCATGTTATACTGATGATTTGTGTAAGTGCTTGTACAATCGGGTTGGGGATTTATACACTGAGTCTTGGTGACTACCCATTCCCTTATATTTTGCAGATGAGGGGTAGATTGCAAATATGGAGCCGGGGAGGACTCGAGGCGGCCATGCATGCTAGTTTTGTGTTTAACTTTAAAATACTATTTTGTTTTTATTTACTTTCTTTCAATTTGGTTTTGGTTTTGTAATAAGGCTGCTAAGTATTAATTTGGGTTTTTATTTCTAGATTATATTTTAATTATTTTATGCATATGTTTTATAACTTGAATTGCTTTATTAACCAGAATCAAATTGAAGTTTACAAAATTATACTCTATATCGGGTTTTTTCTAACGTTACCATCGGGTGACATTATTCACAAGGTAATGACAAAGTTAATAAAGAGGATTTCAAACTGAATTTTCAAACCATCTAGTAACAACAAACGGATTTTCAAGCATGAGTTCTCTGGATTTTTTTTAAGCAACACAAAAACGTTTTTAACATCACCATGCATAGAGCTTCTCTAAAAGAACGATAAAAGAGTTTTCAATAAAATTTTATCGGAACTGGTTTATTCAACCATTTTCACCTCGTAACATGCCAGATTCGGTCGTGGTGTATTGACTGGGTTTGGGGTGTTACAATCATTTCACATCACATTCACTACACAAAGTTAACCGTCATCAAATACATTTAAATACAATCATAGAGTCCCTTAAATGAGTCATCAAGACCCTAAGCATGCCTATGAATCGAGTAGGGACTAAATCGAAACACATAAGTAATTTCATGGAAATTTGGAACTTTTCTAAAATACAGGGGACACACGGTCGTGGAGGTAGGCCGTGCCTCACCCATGGCTACTAAACACTCCCGTGTGTCCTCCCCGTGGTAGTATACTGCCAAAATCAACACGGTCACCAAGCACGCCCGTGTGCTAAGGTCGTGTACTACTAGATCACATACTTCCATTTCTCATACGGCCATTAACCACACCCGTGTCGAGGCCGTGTGCAATTTAAGCCATATTCTGCCAATTTACCCACGATCTTAGGCTCGCCCGTGTGCCTCAACCGTGTGACATCATAGGCCATTTTACAAGGCCAATATGCCACCCACTTAGGGTCTTACCTACAAGCAATATATGACAATCAAAACATACCAAATTGATCATTCAATTTATACATTCAATACCAATTCCAACATGACAATTCCAAAGAAATAAACTTATATCATTACAAGCATGATTCATTCATTTGCTCATTCAAAACTTGGCCATTTCACATGCTTTCATCTTATCAAGATATCCATCATATATCACATTCATTTAAGCAAAGTCTTATCTCATAAATAGCCAAATCACAAGGCTAAGATCACATAGCAACTTATACCAACATACTAGCCTACACATGCCATATTTAGTTATATACACTTTCAAAAGGGTACCAAAAATCAGTTTAGTAGTGTGATGACGATCCTTGACGATCCCAAGCCTTCAGTAGCTTCGACGACCTATAAAACAGAGAAAACACACACACAGAGTAAGCTTTCTAAAAGCTTAGTATGTCATATACAATTAAACACGTTGGTACATATATCAATCACTTAGCAACTATCACATATATATAACTTGGTTCATAAACTTATGGCCACATTTGCCACATTCAACATTTCAAAGTTCACATTTTCATTTCCAATAATACTTTTCTTCATATCAAATCATATAGGTACTTACCTTTTATGCACGCTTAATGTACATTCAATGTACTTGAAACGGATAATTATTCACTTATTTGCTCACAGCTCGTATTTACGATTCGTTTCACAGACTTTCCCGTTGAACCTTTAGGAATCTAGTAGGATGCTCAGTAAGATCAGAATAGTTGTACAATGCCAACGTCTTAGACGAGGTCCTATATGCACTCGGATATCGATGCCACTATCCCAGACAGGGTCTTATACGAATCAATACGATGCCAATGTCCTAGACATGGTCTTACACGTAAAACTCATGTCGATGCCAACATCCCAGACGTGGTCTTACACGAGATCACAAATCAACGCCAATGTCTCGGACGTGGTCTTACATGATGAAGCAGAACAGATACCTATGTCATGACATAGCTAATCCTATCTATTCCTAGTTTCGATCGGGACTTCTCAAACTAAATCACTATGTCAGACTCATCTCAGAATTTATAAGTATATATTCTCATAAGTATACATTATCAACATTAGTCATATGAACAAGTATAATAACATACAAATACGTTTATTTGCATAGTAACTTACCTCGGATTCGATATATCGAAATGAAAACGACTACTCGTTAACTTTCTCTTTCCCATGATCTAAGTCCGTTTTCCTCAGTTCTTAATCTAAACATATTCAGAATTAACCCTTTTATTCACTAATTCATTCAATTCAATCCATACACACATATTTTGGGCTATTTACAAATTAGCCTTCACATTTGCACATTTTATCAATCCAGCCCATTTTACTCAAACCATCAAATTTCACAAGATCAATGCATACACAAGCTTAGCTGAATACATATACATCACATACAAGCCCACATTTCTCATCAAACTTGCAATTTAGTCCTTCAATTTACCATTTTCTCAATTTAGCCCTATTTAGCTAAATTCATCAAAACTTCAAGAACATAACATGTTCATCTAGCTCAAATCTTTCATTTTTCATTCTCAAACATCACAAAGTTTGCAAAATCATCAATGGCATATTTCACATACATCATCAAAACACAAAATCAAGGCATGGGTTTTGTAGCTCTCAAAGCAACGATTACAAAAACGTAGAAATTATCAAGAACCGAAGTAAAAACATACCTTAATTTGAGCTCACAATAGCCAAATAACCTAACTAGATTTTCTCTTTTCTTTCTTTGCAAATTTCGGTCAAATGGAGAGAATGAAAAGATGAACACTCATCTTTTATTTCTTTAATCTAAAATTAATAATTAAGTTACCAAAATAGCCTTTATTCATAAAATTACAACAATTAAACAATGATGGCTTATTTGTCCAACTACAATCCACTATCTTAGAAGTGGTTTAATTTCCATATAAGGCCTCTTCTTTTAAAAGCCACAACTTATAAGTGCTTTAGCAAATGGCAAGCTACTTCCACTTACAATGCAATTCAATCCTTTTGTCAAATTAATCACACAAACGAGCAATTTAACATACGAAACTTTACCACATGCTTAATCACATATCAATGACACAGAAATTAATATTAAAATATTATACAGACTCAGATTTGTGGTCTCGAAACCACTATTCCGATAGGGTATAAACCGGACTGTTACATAGTATGTAATTCTCTGCTTAATTTCTAAAAATTTCCATACGTACTTACATACATACATAAATAAGTTTTCATACATTTTCTTCACTTATCATAAGTTTTATTTCCATTGCCTTTACTGAGGTAAACGTAATAGTTAATCATCAAAATTTCATCAAGGACAAACTCAATTAGGCCATATTGTCACACCCCCAAATCTGGAGGACTCGATTAGAGGATGTGTACATGTGAAGTTATTTGTTTGGCATAGTGTAGTCCGCCTATTAACAGTCTTCTGGTAGATTAGAGTTTGGCATACAATATCCACTATAAAAGTACTTAAAGATTTTATCTCAGAGTATTTTGCTATTTAAGAAAAGAATAAGACAAGCGAAGAATAAGCCTGGTGAGAGTTACCGCCAAAAGTATAGTACACCCAGTTTGCTTGAGCACTGTGCTAATTGAGTTAGTAACGTGATCTGGTTAGGAGCCAACTGAATTGATAGGTCAAATAATATATGTACAGAATCCTCGTTTATATTTCTCTCAGATTTTGTAGGCCATTTATTAGGAGAAATTCTGGATGCAATCAACACTTGTCAAGTTCCATTAAGGTGAACGATATATATATATATATATATATATATATATATAGTGAAAATGGTTTGTTTGGGGATGGTTTTTTGTCACATCCCAAAATTTTTAATTGTTTTTGTTAGTTCATTAACAAGTAAGTAGAATGACATAATGGTCAAGTACCTTAAGTAACTCCCTAGTGAACCAAGTTCAAGTCTCTATGTTCTCATTTTTTTTTTCAAAAAAGAAAAAGAAAAAGAAGAATAGAATTTTGATTAAATGTTGGTCAACCTAGCCATGCAAACCATCCATGTATGTGTGCTTGGATGTAACTCCTTTCCAACTTTGTAACATCCATTTTCAAAGCCATTCATGTTATGTTTTGTAACTCCTATGATTATTCACCATCAATCCATTCTAACTCCCTTGTCTCCTCTTGAATGAGATATTGGGAGTTTGAATTTTTTTATTTTGAATTGGGTTGCAAGTTGATGACGTCCCTTGGTAGCATTTTGGCTAAGATATTCTTTGTTTTTGTCATCAAATTCTCTCTTTTTCTCCTCCCTATCAACCACCATGAGCCACCCTTCTTTGGAAGTTCTCCTCCATTTTTATTTTTATTTTTCTATTTTTGTGTGCCGATCAACGCTTCTCCTCCACCATACCACCACCATTTTCCACCTATAACCACCATATCACCACCATGAAAACCACCTTATGCCATCACTTTTTACCATCTTTCATTTTGCACCGTCATTCTTATCTATTATTTCTTTCTTTTCTTCTTATCGTTTCTTTTCTCTTCTGTTGATTACTATTCTTCTTTCTCTACTCAACATCTTTTTGAATCACAACAATTTTCAACTATCGTGTACCATTGTTTGCCGCCATAGATCACCGCCAGCAACTACCGTATTTTAATTATTTTTCACTTTTCTCTTTTCTCTTGTCTTTTTTATTTTCATCTTATTATTTTTAAATAAGAACTTTTTTTTATTAATTCTTTCTTTTTATTTGATGACTAGATTCTCATACCAATTTAGATCATCAACAATCTTAGATGTTCTTTTCCTAATTTTGGAAATAAAAGTGTAAGTATTATGGAGAAGAAATCTATATTTCATTTTGTGAAGTTTTGATTATTGGGAGTGGTTGTATATTCTTCTAAGGAAATATTTTTTTTTTGAAGGATTTAATTTGAGAATCATAGACCTTTTGTGATATCAAAGTGAGAGTTCTGATAGAAGTGGATTAAGGGTAAGTGGTGATTACAAGCAAGATGTGTAAGTTTGGATATTACTAATTTGGGCAATTTTCTTAAGGTTAAGAGTGATTTCTAATTTTTAATTTGATTACATTAGGTACAAATCTAGTCTAAATTTACTTGGATCTGAAGAGTTTAAATTTGGTTTAGGATATTACGTGTTGGACAAAAAGTTAAAGGTGTGTGTTTTATTCAAGTATTTAGTGTGAAAATGATGATTTTGCTTATGTTGATTATATGATAAATTAAATATTATTAAAGTATTATATAGTAATATAATATAACACGGTGAATGATTATGTGGATTTAAGGTATGTATTTGAACTTAAATCTTTTGATGTGTTATGTTATTTATTACTAATATGTGATTATGTTTTAATTCTCATGGTATGTGACATCATGGCATTTTAGTTTATTATGATCTGTTCACATTGAAATTTCAAAATGAATGTTCTGTAATGCATGGATTACCATGGCTACCAATTTCTGATTTGTATACGATTGCATGTTTAACATGCTTACTGCTTTGATATTGAGTTTGCATGCCATGTCACATTTCATGGGGTTGGAACTATAAGGTAAGGAGGATGATTTGGCAGTCTAATAATCTGTATTATTTGGTGGTTTTACCACACATTTGTTCTGGCAGCTTGTCTGTAATTCTGGTGGCTTTGTCCACATATATCTGTTGGTATGTCTTGGATGGATGAGTTCTTGGGATCTCCATTTGGTGTGTAGCAGAGATGGGTAGGAAATTTTTGAAAAATTTGCATATATGTTTTTATAAAATATTGTATTGTCATAATCATTCTCATAATAGTCTGCGCAACTTATTGTTATGTATTTTGTGGTATTTTTATTTAGTTTATTATAATTCCTATTAACAATCTTGATATAAAACTCATATTGAGCTTATTAGCTTACTCCCTTAGTTTTTCTTAAACTTTTTAGATAATACTCGTGGATAGGAATTGGATGCAATATTTGGAGGAGATTCTCAGATTTAATTAAATTAAAGTATTTAAAACTCTTTTTGGGAATGTTTTGGACTTTGGACTGATTTAATTATGTCATGAGTACTTTGATAAGTTAATTACAATACATGCATAAACTTTGTACTTTAAAAGTTTTAAATCACTGGTTTTAATATATAAATTATTTTTATCAAACAAAATAATTTTTAATAAAAGATTTCATAGTTTTATTTAATCCATTGTGAATTTTTGAAAAGTAGAATTTTTACAAAATAACGTTTAAAAATTGCAAGACAAGTTTTCTTATAAAATATACCAAAAGTAATAACTTGAAATACTACGATAATTTATTTAAATTAAACATAATTTACTAAAGATTTTTCCTTGACAATATTTCTATTAAAATCAAACAATGTTTTTCAGAAAAATGATTTAAGCATAATTGATTTGAAAATCTTTTCTTCATGTTTGTTGTAGCTTTTGAAATTTGTCCATAACGTCTAGGCCGAGTTTGGGAGGTTACATTTTTCTTCCTTCATTATTACTCTCTAGTTCTTCTTCAACTTATATGTTTTCTTATTCTTTATTAAGCTGGAAGTAAAGGTTTTTGAATTAATCAGTGGATGTTCCACCTTTTGGAAAGTTTGATAGCTCTACATGTTAAGTTTTTGAAAAAATAAGGATAGCAAGAAGCATATGAACAATGAGTTGTGAATAAGAGACCCTGCATGGGGGTTGTCTATAATTGAGATGCTAGTCATTTGTCTGTAAATGAGTTTTAATGGCGGTTTCATGTTCTTTAACGAGTTGTTGCTGCTGGTTTGAGAGGGATGTTCGAGTTTGGAATTCCAAGCTGCAATCAAGGTGACTATCAAGTGAATCTCCATCTTGGCTCTTGCATGTGGACTATTCAACTAGAAATACATAAGCAGAAAATATATGGGACAACTGGTAAGTGTGTCTGCGAAGTAATGTAAAGATACTTCATAAGTAAGGACAATATGTGTAAGGTATTGTTTGAGTAAGATTTTAAATTGTAAGTTTGCCTATGATTATTTGATATGAGAAAGTAAGCATTAGTCAAGTATGTGAACTGATAAACCGTAAAAGTAACATATTTTAATCCCACATTTAGCATACTTTTGGATGATTTATTCCCTGAATTGTGTAAAAAGGTGCTCTTAATCCTTTCTTTTCATGTTTTATACTCAGGAAAGCACCTAGGGATGAAAAGAACGAGAAACGGGCCTAAAACGGATGAAATTAGGCCAAAGAAGAAATCAACACAGCCTGGGCCCAAGACCACATAGCCGTGCCTCCCTAATTTACTCTAACACGGCCTGGACCTCGAAACACATGGGCATGTCTCTTTAGCAGACTCGACCATGGCCTGAAATCAATTCACAATGGCGTGTGCCATGGGCGTGTCCCTGCCGCGGCCAAGATGAGTTTTACTCGGATTTGGATACTTGAAGGCAAAGAAACACATTCCAAAGCCTATTCAAACACACTAGTAGGAATTCTACTTGAATTAGGATAGTTAGGGGCCAAGTAAGGCATCTTAAAGTCTATATAAACACGTAAGGGGGCAACTTAAAGGGGGAGTTCGGCCGAAGCCTTCTGCTAAGGCTTTTGTCAGCGGTGAGCTAGGCCAAGGAGCCGAGTCAGAAAGGTCAGATTTGTGGGAATCACTCGAAGATAGCCAGTTGATCCATCTCAAGAAGCCAGAATTATACTCAAGACGGAGGATCTTTCCTTCAATTCCTTCAGGGAGTTTTAGGGATTTCTTATGTTTTGTTTTATCTATTCTTCTGAGATGTTTTCTTTTATTGTTATGAACTAAACCCTTCAGAGACTTGAAGGGATGAAACCTAAGACGAATCTTGTTATTGTTTTCTGAATTACATGATAAATATTTGATTTGTTCTTAATTATGTGCGCTTAATTCTTGTGTTAATATTTCCGGGATATTAGTTCAAGTTGGATGTGCTTAGGTGGTGGAGCAAAAGTCCCTGTCTAAGAGTAGATCTAGCATAATTAAGCGGAGTTGATCGCGCACCTAGAGATAGGGTGACGAGATTTTGCCGGATTAAGGTGAAAGCTAATATGGGAGTCTATAGATCGAGTTAATGCGATTCTAGGGGTTTTAATTAAAAAGAGATTTCAATTAATCAACCTAGGGTTAGACGTTATTCGCCTCGAGAGAGGGTTTAATATAAATTAGGGAATCCTACGGATCAAGTCAAGTGAATAAATCGTCTAGTTCAGTGTTAGATAATAAGTGAAGTCTAGGTGGATTCTTCCTAAGGGTATCGTCTTAATCAACTGAGTTTTCCCAACAGTATTTCCTCAATTCATTCTTTTTGTCTTTGCGTCTTTAGCTTAGTAATTAGTTAAATTTAGATTAAACAAATAACTTTCCTTATTTTAGGCTAGATAATAAAAAGAAAGTTAATATTAGTACTTTTAGTTCCTTTGGGTTCGACAATCCGGTCTTGCCTAAGCTATACTACTGTTCGATAGGTGCACTTGCCTTAAGTCATTGTCAGAGTTAGTTTCCAGGTTCGATCATTCTCTTCATAAATTTTAAATGTAACACCCTGAATTTGGGCCTAGAATAAATGGGTTCGTGTGTCGAGAGAATGGATTTTGTCGTTAAAAAAAAAGAAAAAAAGAAAGGGAATAATGAATTAAGTGTGATTAAAAAAAATATGATTTCATGTTTAGTTTAATTTTTAGGTGATTTAGAAAGGGTTGGTAGTGTTGGAAAAGTCCTAGGCTCGATCTAAGGCTTTAGAAAAAAATTGTTTTTACCCTTAAGTGAGGTTGGTGTTAGTAAAAAGGCTTTTAAAATATTTTTGGGTTAAAAGATGGCACAAGGAAGTAGGTGGTCTGGTGGCCTTGGGCTTTCCGTATAAGCTGGTGGTCAAAGGTTCAAGTCTTGGACTTGGCAATAATTTTTATTACGCATAAGTTAGTATGAAGGCTAGAGTTTGGGCCTTATAATTAGTTGTTGCTGATTTATAGCACAAAGAAACGGCTAGCCTAGTGGCAAAGGCATTAGGAACAGGAGGGGGAGCAAGGTTCTAGTCACGGCGATGTTGGTTTTTCTAGTAAACTTGGAGCGTGGTAGAAAGGGTTATAATTAATTAGGGAGGAAATATGACCCAAATAAAATAAACGGCGCAGTGGCAAGGGGCGTGTGTCATAGTGAAGAGGTCGGAGGTTCGAAGCTGGGTGTTTGCTATTGTTTTTTAGATTTCTTTAGGTAATTCAGTTGCTGGGAAATAGGCTTTAAAAGAAGTCGAGAATGGAACATGTCACAAGTGGAGTGTGTGGTGTTGTGGAAAAGTAATGACACATAAGAGGCAATAGGGTGTTACATTTTTGGTATCAGAGCCCAGTTCAAAACTCGAGCTGTGAAATGGGTCCAGTAGTGGTTTATAAAAGTTTGGTTGGGATATGGCCTTCGAGTTTACCGGCACCCGATCCACACAGGTAAGTATTCCAAACTCTTGTTATGATATATATGTGGGCTTAATGGGCTTGATGGACATAGGCTAGTATATTAGATATTGATGGACTTTAGGCTTAGTTTAAATCACTCTCTAAATTCATAAGATTTAATCCAACCAAACAAACCTGTAAACAAGTCGCGAGATTAGGGTGTGGCAATAGGCACACACATGTCTAGGATTGGATTCAGGGAGAGCTTGGTATTTAAGCAGTCCTAGTGACTCACCTCCTCTTTTCTGGAATCCTACCTGGTGCATAGTGACTGTTCACCTTAGCTACGAGAACTTGTTGACAGGCCAACAATTTATAACTAAAACCCAAAAGGGACCAGCCACCTTATTTTCTAAAATTACTAAAATATCCCTGGTTTGGAAAATTACTGAAGTACCCTTGATTTGTAAAATGACCAAAATACCCCTAAATTTGTAAAATAACCAAAATACCCCTGGATTGTAAAATTACCAAAATACCCCTGGATTATAAAATTACCGAAATACCCCCAAATTATAAAATTACCAAAATACCCCTGCTTCACGAAATTACCAAAAAATCTTATTTTGAAATATCACCAAGATACACTATTTTGAAAAAAAATTATGAAAATACCCTTATAGGTAAAATTACGAAAATACCCCTGGGTAGTGAAACGACGAAAATACCCTAAAGGTGGTGAATGTAAGTTTATAAGGTTATTTTTATGATTGATGTGTGCTGAATGTTGACTGAAGGTGAACTCTAGGACTAGGAAGTATCGATTTGAGAACTAAACCCGTAGATAGAATTCGAATTCGAAAGAACTACTATTGAAATGATTTTACATAAGATTATTCACGATTAGTAAGTGGGAAGAATTAATTATTCATAAAATTCTTAATCAGATAAATGTCGATTGAAAGAATGAGTACAAGGGGTCGAGGACGTCCGCCACGTGGTCGTGGTAGGGGTAGGATAACCGTGTCAGAACCAGTAGGGTCTGACCACGGGTCAGGAAACGAGATGCCGGGTCTGCCAGCTGTGGAGGGAGAATTTCAGGACCAGACGATCGGAGATGATGTGGTATCTCAAGTAATGTTAAGGGTGTTAGAAAGGGTTGCTGGGGCAGGCATGGGCCTAGGAGCTCAGAAATCTGTGTCTGAACGACTAAGAGCCAATGGGGCAGAGATGTTTAGAGGGATTTCCAGAATAGCCCCGAGTACAGCTGAGTATTGGTTGGAGGCGATGGAATGTATAATGGATGATCTGGATCTCACGGAGGAGGAAAAGATGAAAGGAATCGTATCTCTCCTGCGGGATGAAGCATACCAGTGGTAGTTGACGGTTAAGGATGGTGCAGTGGCTGACCGTATCACCTGGGATTTCTTCAAAACGGTATTCCAAAGTAAGTACATCAGAACAAATTATGTGGATGCGCAGCGCAGAGCATTTCTAAATTTGGTTCAGGGTAGTAGGTCAGTGGCTGCGTATGAGGCAGAATTCTTGCGCCTTAGCCGTTATGCTCGAGGAATGGTGGCCACAGGCCATGAACGTTGTGTTCAATTTGAAGATGGTCTGAGAGATGATCTGCGTGTGTTGATAGCCCCACAACGGGAGATGGAGTTCGCTGTCTTAGTGGAAAAGGCTAAGATAGCTGAGGAGGTAAAGCGGACAGAGAAGCTAAACTGGGATAGAAGTGGGAATAAGAGGAATTTTAGAACATCAGATTCAGCTGGACGTACTCAGAAAAAGTCTAGGTCGGATGGACTAAGTCAGGTTGAGAGACCTACTATAGCTAGCCAGACGCAGAAGTGTGCTCGGTGCGGTAAACCTCATTGGGGTGAGTGTTGGACGAGTAGCGGGAAGTGTTTCAGGTGTGGATCTACGGACCATCAGATTAAAAACTATCCATAGCAACGGAACAGTGAAGGGCCCGCAGGCCAAGGGAATACCCAGTCTGGTAGAGGAGGTCAGCAGCCACAAAGAGGTCGAGGTTTAGCCAGAGGTGGTAACGGTTCCGGTCAATGTGGAGCACCGTGCCAAGGTGCGAGTTATCCGAGGCGAGGCACCGACTTTGGTCTATCAAGACATCGCCAAGGGGACGAGACGCTCAGATCACGAATAATGGTGCGTACCTATCATAGTATACTAAGTGTTTATTTTGGCTTTAGAATTAGAGTGCGCAGCGAAAGTATAGTGGTGGGACTTAGGTAGTATGATTATTAGTTAGTTGGAAATTTTGAGGACGAAATTTCTTTAAGGAGGGTAGAATTGTAACACCCTGAGTTTAGGCCTAGAATAAATGGGTTCGTGTGTCGAGAGAATGGATTTTGTTGTTAAAAAAAGAAAAAAAAAGAAAGGGAATAATGAATTAAGTGTGATTAAAAAAATTATGATTTCATGTTTAGTTTAATTTTTAGGTGATTTAGGAAGGGTTGGTAGTGTTGGAAAAGTCCTAGGCTCGATCTAAGGCTTTAGAAAAAAATTGTTTTTACCCTTAAGTGAGGTTGGTGTTAGTAAAAAAGCTTTTAAAATATTTTTGGGTTAACAGATGGCACAAGGAAGTAGGTGGTCTGGTGGCCTTGGGTGTTCTGTATAAGCTGGTGGTCAAAGGTTCAAGTCTTGGACTTGGCAATAATTTTTATTACGCATAAGTTAGTATGAAGGCTAGAGTTTAGGCCTTATAATTAGTTGTTGCTGATTTACAACACAAAGAAACAGCTGGCCCAGTGGCAAAGGCGTTATGAGCAGGAGGGAAGCAAGGTTCTAGTCGCGGCGATGTTGGTTTTTTTAGTAAACTTGGAGCGTGACAGAAAGGGTTATAATTAATTAGGGAGGAAATATGACCCAAATAAAATAAGCGGTGCAGTGGCAAGGGACGTGTGTCATAGTGAAGAGGTCAGAGGTTCGAAGCTGGGTGTTTGCTATTGTTTTTTAGATTTCTTTGGGTAATTCAGTTGCTGGGAAATAGGCTTTAAAAGAAGTCGAGAATGGAACATGTCACAAGCAAAGTTGTGGTGCAGTGGCAAGAAGCGTGTTGTGGCACCTGCAGGTTGCGGGTTCGAGTTACTTTGTGCACATTAACTTGATATTTTGCTGTTGGCTTGGGGAAGGTGTTTGGAGTGGACTGAAACACCAAAGGGTGGCTGCTGTTCGGGGGAAGCAATTTGAATGTAATTCAAATTGGATTTTTGGCTAAACAAAGGAATTTTTTGATGAGGATGAAGATAAAATTTAGAGATAATAAAGGAATTTAATTGGTGATAAGTTTGAGTTAATTAGGGAGTGTAGGTTTATTTTATTTATTTATTTTAGAATATATATGGGTGCCGAAATTCTCTATAAATAGAGGTGGGATTTCTTCAATTCTGGCATTTGAACCCTATTCTTTCCCTCATTCGCTGTGCCAAAAACTCTTAGACTTTCTCTGTAAGTTCTTCTCTTTTGATTCCTTCAGAAGCTGAAACCTCTTATTTCATTCTCTTCTTCATTCTTTTTCCTCTTATGTCGATTTCTCCATTAAGCCAAAATCATAGACCCCATTTGATTTCATCATTAAGCTGAATCTTCATAGATCTCTTGAGATCATCTTTTCTCGTTGATCATCTCAAAAGCCGGAATTCCCAGGGAGTAGCAAATTCTCTCTAGTAGGGTAAGTGTCAATTCTTGTTATCTTTAAGGTCTCTTTCAGTTTTTGAAGATAAAGCTAAAAGGCTAATGGTTTAATGGTTTCATGTATTTTATGTGTTTGGCGACATTCGAGAAGTGAAGTAGATCAAGTAGATCTAAAAGCCGAAAATCGTTAGTCTCTAATTTCGGGATTTCACGGTAAGGATTTCAATTCTCCTTAAGAGTATCAATTGGTTTCTTTTTGTTATTAGTGCCTTAACCAATTGTTTCGTTAAGCCATCGTTATAGTACCTCCTGACCAAGATCATTCATGGATTCAAATGTCAGCAAATCAAGGGAAGGGGTTGGATCTGTAGTGGCAGCCCCAAAGTTCAAGAAATGCGCAGTGTCTGCTATTCGTGATTGGCCACCGGGTTGTGGACCAGCCTCAGGGCAGGATCTTAGGCTATTAGCAACCGTAGCGGATTCTGATAGTGCCGACTTTGACAATATTATCTCGTCAGTAATCAGATGTGTAGATCTTTATCACTTAAGTCTCCTGTATAATATCTATTATGGGCTGAAAAGCCGGAAAAGGCTGTGTGACAGTCGAATAACCCATAGGGGGTTGGGCTAGGAATGCCAGGTACGTAAACATAGTATTATCTCTATGTGTATCGATGTATGTGTTATCCTATTATCCAGTAAATGATTTAGTGCTTTTGATATGACATATGTGCATGCATGGGATATGGGTTTGATTTGATGAAGGGGAAGAGCATGTATTTAGGTCACAATAGTGATCGTTGGCTATGCCACCTTATTCTGATATCCTGATTCCTGAATATTATAATCGACAGCATGACTGTCAAATTGGCGTGTAAAGGTTGGTGGGTCGATTGTAGAAATCCCTGAGGTGTGATGGTTGGTAAGGGTTGGCGTGTAGAGGATGAACTCTTAGGTTTTGGGATGGGCCATATTGCATGAAATATTCTGTTGCCTTTGTGTATGGGCCAAGGCCCATAATGTGTTTGTGGGCCCAAGGCTTTTATGTGATTTCAGGATTTGCACACTGAGTCTTTGTGACTCACCCTTTTGTTTTTCCCACTTTTCAGATGAGCAGTGATTCGTGGACATGGGAGTCGAGGCAGACTCGAGGGGCCATCAAGTCTTTTATCTTCATAGACTACTTTCAGTTGTTTTTTTAAGGTTTAATTTTTGGGATATTTTCTTGTAATAAGGCCTCCATCATTTAGGGTTTTATATTATTTCTCTTTGTTAGGTTTTAATAAACTTATGTTTTTTTTCCAAAGTCTTAATTATAAAGTAAAATGACAAATGGGCTTTTCAAACATGACCCACGCAGAGGTTTAAAGTTATTTTCAAAATTTTACTTTTAATAGATTATTCGGCTATAACAAATTAAGTTTTTCCAAAACCCATCGGAGTAATGTTTTCAAGATTCAACCTGTAGCATACCAGATCCGATCCTGATGCATGGGCCGGGTTTGGGGTGTTACATTAAAACTCGACAAAACAACGATCAAGTTTTTGGCGCCGTTGTCGGGGAACTAAAATATTAAAAAAACTTAGTTTTTATTACTTTAGCCATTATTTTTATTTTTCCGCTACTTATTATTATTTTCGTTTTAACCTTGCTAATTTTCTTTCTTTATTTTCCAACACAAGTACCTCTAGTTTATGACAAGAAGGAACCCGAAAGGACCACTAGTATACGACAGTGATATTGAAGCTACCGCTTGTAGGAATCGAAGAGAAATTAGGCGAGCCCTAAATTACACAGAAGAAGAGCGAGAAGGCAGAACCAATCCTACTGAAGGGATGGACGAGAATAATCCACCACCACAAGATGTGGCAGAAAACAATGCTCCACGTACTACGTATGATTATGCTAAACCTCATTTAACAGAAGAAGAATCGAGTATTGTTAGGCTTGCTATAGCTGCTAATAATTTTGAATTAAAGCCTAACACTATACAAATGATTCAACAATTTGTTCAATTTGATGGTTTGCAGGACGAAGACCCAAATACTCATATAGCTAATTTTTTAGATTTCTATGATACCTTTAAAATAAATGGCATTTCTGATGATGCCATACGTATTCGGTTATTTCCCTTTTCATTAAGGAATAAAGCCAACCAGTGGTTGTACTCTTTACCACGAGGGTCAATCACCACATGGGATCAAATGATCGAAAATTTTTTATTAAAATATTTCCCACCGGCCAAAATGGTCAAATTACGGAATGATATCTCTTCTTTTGTGCAGATAGATTTAGAGACATTATATGACGCATGAGAGAGATACAACGATCTCTTGAGAAGGTGTCCGCACCATGGTTTACCCTTTTGGCTCCAAGTCCAAACTTTCTATAACGGTGTAAACCCCTCAACGAAGCAACTAATTGATTCAGCCGCCGGTGGAACCCTAAACAATAGAACTCCTGAAGTAGCCTACGAGTTTATTGAAGAAATGTCACTGAATAACTATCAGTGGTAAGTTACAAGGACAAAACCAACAAAATCAGCCAGAGTTTTCAACCTCGACGCAGTAACCATGCTATCAACACAGGTAGAGATGATGAATAAAAAGATTGATAGTTTGTGTTCTTCGCAGGTACATCCAGTAATGCAGTGCAACGCAAGTGGAACTGTGGCAAATCCTGAGTAACCACCTTACCAACCAGAGAGCGAGTAGATGAACTATATAGGTAACAATTTCAGATCTAATAATAACCCTTATAATAATACTTATAATCCAGGTTGGAGGAACCACCCAAATTTTTCGTGGGGAGGTCAAAGAAATTAGAGACAACAACCTCCTCCAAATTTCCAAAATCAGCTCTATCCACAGGAAAAAAAGCCAAACCTTAAAGAGATGCTGACAAAATTCATGGCAGCCACAGATACCTGTCTCCAAAAAACTGAAACAACGCTCGATAATTAACAAACATCGATCAAAGCAATCGAGAACCAAGTTGGGGAACTTACTAAGTTAGTTGGGGAAATTACTAAGTCAGTTGGACAACTTGAAAAGTTAATTTCCGAACGACCGCAAGGGCATTTACCAAGCAACACTGAGATTAACCTAAAGGAGAAAATCCAAGCCATAACAGCTCAGGAGAATGTAGGGTTAGATGAACCCAATTCAATACAAGAAAGTGAGGTAGAAGAAGGTAAAGTTGAGCTAACATAAGAAAAGCCAAAATCGGTAATCAAAGAGTACCAACCTCGCATACCTTATCCCGAAGCGTTGAAGAGAGACGATCAGAGGAATAGTTTGGTAAATTTCTTAAAATTTTAAAAAAATTACATATTAACTTACCACTTCTTGAAGCTCTTTCACAGATGCCAGATTTGAGGAAATTTTTAAAATAACTCTTGATAAACAAGCGTAAGTTAGACGAGGAGCCACATGTGGAATTAAACGCAATGTGCTCAGCAATTCTACAAAATAGACTACCATGGAAGCTAAAAGATCCAGGGAGTTTTACTATTCCATGTTTAATTGGTAAACTAACAGTTGATAATGCTTTGGTTGATTTAGGGGCAAATATAAATGTCATGCCTTATAAAATGTTTAAGCAGCTAGGACTAGGGAAACCCAAACAAACTAGGATGAGTATACAATTAGATGATAAAACTGTTAGAATTCCTAGGGGTATTATCGAAGATGTTCTCATAAAAATTGATAAATTCATTTTCCTAGTAGATTTTGTTGTCTTAGACATGGATGAGGATAATTCGATTCCTTTAATTTTACGAAGACCCTTTTCAGCAACTGCCAGGACTAAAATTGATGTTGGCACAAGAGAACTCATTCTTCGTGTAGGTGACGAATGAATCAGTTTACAAGCTTTTGACTCGACCAAGACATCAATTGATGAAGGTGAGAAAGTAAATTCAGTTGATAACCAAGTTGTTCAACTTTCACCACAGGATCCACCACAAAGCCGCAGACCTGAGCCGGATCATAGACCTCGTGCAAATAAAGAAGAACTATATAAGGAACGAAGCCTTAAGGTCGAAAAATTAGAAGCATGGAAAACACACTGTAAAGAGGAACCAGATCCGCACAAAGCAAAACCAAAGGAGCCCCCAGAAAAGATCATAGGAACGTCGAACCACTTCAAAATAGGAGATCAGATACTGTTAAAGAAGGAAGATCCACGAATTACCACATCAGACCTAAATATAAACGAAGAAATCCCTCTTGAGGTATGCAATATCTTTCTATACGGAACAGTCGAGGTAAGCAATCCCATATTAGGTACTTTTAAGGTAAACGCTTCTCGACTTAAACTTTATCATAAAAATAGAATTTACAGCATGAGGGAAGATATTCAAACCTTTAAACCACCCCGATTTTTCCAAATACAAGAAATGTCTGGCTTAAGAATTTAAACGAGTGCTTATCGAGAGGCAACCCGAGCACTAATCCTATTTATTTACACAATTGTTTTCATTTTAGTTTCTTTTCTTCTTTTCGTCTTAAACACCTAGTTTTAAACTAACCAAAAGAGCAGATTTCCATGACCACACGGTCTTGCACACGGTCGTGGCCGTGGCCGTGTGGAAGTACATAATCTCCGTACTAATAATGGTAAAGAGGTACAAGTTAGAGGGAATCAAATCTTTGAGTCACGGACTCCAACCACCACCCCACGGGCACCAAAAAAATGCCACGACCGTGCGAAGTAGCTGTGGACGACACTGACTTATCACCTAATGGCGTGGCAATCTATAAAACGGGCGTGGGTGAACCAACACGCCTAGACACACGGCCGTCTGACACAGCCGTGTGAATCGACACGCCCACGATCCACGGGCGTGGGGAGTGTTAAACCTCAAAACTCTATTTAAACCCAACTTCCCTTCCCCCTTCTTCTCACCAACTCCCCATCTTCTTCCTTCCTTCTTTTTCTCAAATTTCTCTCTTCTCCATAACAAGTCTCTAAACTCTTGAGCCTACACATATCCATGTCAAAGAAGTGGAAAAAGCCAAGCATGACCTCCCAGAGGGAGATCGATCTACATAAGTTCATGACGACCGCTTCATCCACTCTACAAGCCAAGGGTCTTTGAGACCATTTAACTTTTATTCTACTTTTCTCTTTTGCTTCAATTTCTTTCTCTTTGATTCTCTTATGCTTAATTTAGTTTATTTTATTCTAGTTTCTTGGTTTTAGGTTCTTCAGGCTACTAAAGAATCACACCGGAACCACGACCACCGGCTCAACACAGCTTTAGGAATCACACCCACGTCGCGAACCATCCAACAATAAGGACTCCTCAGTCCATTCATCTTACTTTCTATTTTCTTTCCCTTTAGTTTTCTTGTCCTTAAATACATAATTAGTTTATTTTAAATGTGTCTTAATAATTCTTGGCTAATCCGTCACGAGTTTCCTAATTTCTTCATCTAGCACAGTGACTGTTGGCATCCACCACAGCATCACCGCCTCCTCTTCCAAATTAGGCCGGGAATAGTGATCCCAGAAAATATTCAGGAAGTGTGACTTCTCCCCTTCTCTTTTGATTTCAGTATCACATGATTATTTATCTATATTTGTACATTGAGGGCAATATACATATTAAGTGTGGGGGGTAAAAGTGCCTAACTTTTTACATTATTCTCAAATCCCTGAATTATATCTAGTTCGTAAGTAATTTCCTCATATTACTAATTAGGATGAAATTTCTGATGATTTATGATTCCTATTGATATGTTTTTGAGAAAATCATATTTAATTGTGCATTGATGATTTAAATTTTAAGATACTAGAGAATCAAGCATGCTAAGTCTATTTTTCAAGAATAAAAAATTTTCTAGGTGGTCGAACTAAATTTGAATATTACCTTGAAGTTTAAAATTTACAAGGATTGATGTCAAATACCCATAATTTTTGTGACATTTGAGACTTATAGAACATATATTCTTTTTCATGCTCACTTTATTGATTATGAGTGTGTTAACACTGAATTGTTATTCTAGAACTTGCCTTGATTATACATGTCAAGACCACATTATTTGTTTGATATACTAAGATGATAAAGGCACCTAGGTTTTAATCCACTCACTCCACTAAAAATCCTACCTACATAATTAACCCTTAGTGAACCTCTTTGATCCTAACAACCCTTTTTATTGATTCACCATTAATATTAACCCAAAACCCCGCTCGTATTTGTTATCACCATTCCTTTGACTACCCTTCTATCGAGAATTGATTTGATCAGTTGCCTAATTACTTTATTTCATTTGATAAAGTTCTTTCTTATATTATGTAAATATTTGGTTTGTCCTTGAAAAAATCAAAGTATATTCAGTATTAGTTCTATCATTAAGTGAGCTTATATGTTTAATTTCAATATCTTAAAGAAGAAGCCCGTATTATTAGTATTTTCATGTGATGTAATTATTCAGATTATTAGTTCAATTCTTTTTCTAAAGTTAGGTAATTTGTCAGGTCAATCTCGATTCTAACCTTCCAATTCAGCCTTTATCCATACCTTTAACCTAAGCCCCGTTACAACCCTGTTAAAGACTTTTTGATTTGTGTATCATCTCATATTACAGTGGTGGAGATTTGATTTTCAGGCAAGCCTATGGGATTAACTTTTCAGGTTCGACTTATGAGTGCTTTTTCCTAAACCTTAAACACTTCGAGTGCTTTGAGTGAATCTTTAGTGAGGATGTCAACCCTTATCGGTTTTGAACCAGAGGTAATTATTTAGATAAAGGGAGACACCTATGTTTTCATGCTACAAATATATGACTTAGAATTGTTTGAATCTTTAGGAGTCTTTGAGTTAAATTATCCATGTATAAATAATCTATGAATTATGATGAGGCATTGTTAATGAGAATTATGAATTGTGGAAAGCTCATTTTAATTGTAAGTTGAGAATTTTACTTGAGGACAAGCAAAAGCTTAAGTGTGGGGGTATTTGATAAACCGTAAATGTAACATATTTTAATCCCACATTTAGCATACTTTTGGATGATTTATTCCCTGAATTGTGTAAAAAGGTGCTCTTAATCCTTTCTTTTCATGTTTTATACTCAGGAAAGCACCTAGGGATGAAAGAACGAGAAACGAGCCTAAAACGGACCAAATTGGGCAAAAGAAGAAATTGACATGGCTTGGGCCCAAGACCACACGGTCGTGCCTCCCTAATTTACTCTAACATGACCTAGACCTCGAAACACACGGGGTGTGTCTCTTCAGCAGACTCGACCACTGCCTGAAATCGATTCACACGGGCGTGTGCCATGGGCGTGTCCCTGCTGCGGCCAAGAGGAGTTTTACTTGGATTTGGATACTTGAAGGCAAAGAAACACATTCCAAAGCCTATTCAAACACTTCAGTAGGAATTCTACTTGAATTATGATACTTAGGGGCCAAGTAAGGCATCCCAAAGTCTATATAACACCCAAGGGGGCAACTTAAAGGGGGAGTTTGGTGAAGCCTTCTGCCAGGGCTTTTGTCAGCGGTGAGCTAGGCCAAGCAGCCGAGCCAGAAAGGTTAGATTTGTTGGAGTCACTCGAAGATAGCCAGTTGATCCATCTCAAGAAGTTGAAATTATACTCAAGATGAAAGATCTCTCATTTAATTCTTTCAGAGAGTTTTAGGGATTTCTTATGTTTTGTTTTATCTTTTCTTTTGAGATATTTTATTTTATTGTTATGAACTAAAACCTTCAAATACCTGAAGAGGATGAAACCTAAGACAGATCTTGTTATTATTTTCTGAACTATATAATAAATATTTAATTTGTTCTTAATTATGTGTGCTTAATTCTTGTGTTAATATTTCTGGGATATGATTCAAGTTGGATGTGCTTAGGTGGTGGAGCAAAAGTCCCTGTCTAAGACTAGATCTAGCATAATTAATCGGAGTTGATCGCGCGCCTAGAGATAGGGTTACGAGATTTTTCCAGATTAGGGTGAAACCTAATATGAGAGTCCATAGATCAAGTTAATGCGATTCTAAGGGTTTTAATTAGAAAGAGATTTCAATTAATCAACATAGGGTTAGACGTTATTCGCCTCGAGAGAGGGTTTAATATAAATTAGGGAATCCTACGGATCAAGTCAAGTGAATAAATCGTCTGGTTCAGTGTTAGATAACAAGTGAAGTCTAGGTGGATTCTTCCTAAGGGTATCGTCTTAATTAACTGAGTTTTCCCAACAGTATTTCTCCAATTCATTCTTTTTGTCTTTGTGTCTTTAGCTTAGTAGTTAGTTAAATTTAGATTAAACAAACAACTTCCCTTATTTTAGGCTAGATAATAAAAAGAAAGTTAGTATTAGTACTTTTAGTTCCTTTTGGGTTCGACAATCCGGTCTTGCCTAAGCTATACTACTGTTTGATAGGTGCATTTGCCTTAAGTTGTTGTCAGAGTTCGTTTCCAGGTTTGATCACTCTCTTTATAAATTTTAAAACTCGACAAAACAACGACCATGAACAAATCTAGGTAAGTAACTTCTGTGTAAACATCCTTTGTGATGTCTTTAGTAGGGCAGTTATAGTGCTAACCAAACTGGCAGATCATGATATGAAGATATGTGTAAGTCCATGTGTTAGAGACCAACGACATTATATGATAAGTAAAACATTCATGGTGATGCGTTTAGTGAGATGAAGACTGGAATGAAAAATCACAAAATGAAGATGTGTAAGTCAATGAGGTTGAGACCCATGGGGTAATATGATAATAAGAATGTTCATGGTAATACCTTCAGTAAGATGTAAACTGGACTGATAGATCACGACATGAAGATATGAATAAGTCTATGATGGAGAAACCCATGGAACCTTTTATGGAAGTTCGTCGGGACAGTAAACATGTGATTCTGTGTCTTACCTATGTGGCATGATCTGCTAAGCCTTCGTGGCATATCTTGTGTTGCCTTTATGGCGAATTATGAAACGCCTATATGGAGTATTCGGGGATGCCTACGTCGTAGAATCTGGTTATCCTCCTTTGTGGTAAGATCTAGGCAAGTCCTAAAATCTCTTCAAAAGATAAATCTATGATAAGGATCTGATGCGTTTGAAATTAACTTGGTTTGGTTAGGCTTGTGATGATATTGAATGAGCCTTAAGGGATGTTTCCTAAAATATCCAAAGAGGGAATCTGCCATAATAGTTTGTCAGTATAGGATATGGGCGTATTCATAGTTATGAAAGTACAAGTGTTTGATTGTTTGAGTTTTTATATGCTATGTAAGATTGAAATCTGAGTTATCTAGTATCTGCCAAATATGAATACTATCATATCTTGTTTTGGGGTTATTTGGAATCTGAACTATTTGTCAATTTGGCCATTCTTGTGTTATGTAACATGGACGTATGGAATTCTTCCGAATGATCTAGAATGTTTTATCGTTAGTATGAGTTTGTTTTGGGTTTGATTCAGGATACAATCTAATTGGTGGTTTGACAATTGTTAAACCCAATATGGAACTTCACCAAGTGTAAGATCAGTTAGTAATTATTTGCCAAAGAATAATCATTTTGGAAAAATGTGAAGTGTTTGTTTGAAGATGAAATCTAATGAAAGTGGGTTATGTATAGATATTCTTTTGAGAAGTAACTTGTGTTCTAAGATGGTTTGATTCAGTATACAATCTAATTGGTGGTTTGGCAATTGTTAAACCCAGTATGGAACTTCACCAAGTGTAAGATCAGTTAGTATTTATTCGCCAAAGAATAATCATTTTGGAAAAATGTGAAGTGTTTGTTTGAAGATGAAATCTGATGAAAATGGGTTATGTATAGATATTCTTTTGAGAAGTAACTTGTGTTCTAAGATGGATTAAGCTCTATATCAAATGATAAGATTTTGAATTAGTCAAGGAGTGAAGTGAAAGTGATATGTTAAGTTTGGAAATTGGCGTATAGGTATTTATCTATTATTTTGAATGAATCCTCCAATAACAGTGGTAATCCCAAATTTTAAGATGAGAAATTCAACTAGAAAGACGCCAAGGTATTCTGTATTAAAACTCATTAAGTTTGCAAGGACTTACAAATTATTTGTTCATGTTTCAGGTTCTACTGTGAGAGTGTGTACGCTAGGAGGGGCTAAAGTGCAAGAAATCTAAAACTAGAGGGACTATCCAGCAAATAACTAATGGAGGTTGGTTGAATTTGATGTGGTTCATGAAATCTCTGACTAAGGACATCAATCACGTAAATTACCAAGTGGCACCATTTTATCTTTCAATCTCAATTTTACCGACTTAGACGAATTAGATCTGGTTTATCTTCCGATCTCACCTGTTAACGCGAGACTAACAAATGGGTGTGCAATAAGATTACCTTCAGTCTCACTTTATCACGATATTCCCTTAGGGGCGTCATTACCTAAGTTCTTAGCTCTATTCAAATTAGTCCAATTTGTTATGGTTTAGCCTTTTGTCCAAAGATTTTAGTTTATCGCTATCTCCATCAACCAACCTCCTTAAAGATTTAGCTACACATGCTTAAAGTAAAGGAAATATAGATAAACATGGAAAAAAAGACAGTCATGAAAAGAAAGTCTAAGAAAAAGATGAAAGTTAAGATTTTTATGCAAGAAAACTTAAATAACATGAAACCAACAACATTCAACAAGAAAATCTAAAGCAAGAAACATAAAAGGAATAAGCTTTAACAGATCTGAATTAAAATAAACTGATATTCATAAAACTAAAGCTTAAAGAGTCTTGAAAGCAAAGCACAGGTGGTAGAAATGTAAATAAACCTTAGCTACAGTGTTAAGTAACTTAACTAAAATAAAGAACAACAAGAACATGAAGTAAATGTAGAAAAAAAAAACTCTAATCTAAGGTAAAAGAAGAGAAAAATAAAAACCTCGAAACGTGCAGAGAAAACTAAAGAAAACTAAACCTAAAACTAAGCTAATGTGTGTCTCTCTCCTCCTCAACAATTTTTGGTTATTTTGAAGTGTATTTTGATGAATTTTCGATGCCAAAAGTACCTTTACACGGGCCTTTTTTGATTGGTGGGCTGGGTAGACAAAGGCTGCCTTTTTTGTCTAAGTTTTTCCCTCTAACGAAGGTGATACCGCGATATCCAAAAGAGGTTATCACAATATCTCGAGTAGTTTTGAAACTTGGGTTCTTCCTTGGAAGCTGGATATTATGATACCTAAGGGGTGTCTCAATACCACTAAAAGGAATCCTTGATCTTTTACATTGTTGGAGGTATCGTGATTCCAGAGGTTGGATATCGCGATACCCTTGCCCTAAACATCGTTCCTGCTCATTTTCAACATTCAGCACGTCCTTAGAGCACTCCGTTAGACCTCTCAATGGCATTATCAGCCAATTTAGGTTAAAAAAAGATAAAATTGAGACATTTTCACTTATTACCCAAAAATATGAAAATAACGAAAATAATGAAAAACTATGCTAAAATTTCTATTTTTCTCGAGAAAAGGCTCCCAAAGTGTGTCCGAAAAGCCTAATTTCCACGTCTATTTATGGCAGATCAACTTCCCCCATACTCAAGTATTTTCTTGTCCTCAAACAACACACAAAACATGCAAAAAGATGACCCTTGGACTAAATTAGGTAATTAAGTTATGTAGCCAAACAATATCAAATTTATACAAGAATTACTTCACATAAAATTTAAGAATGATATCTAGCTAATTTACTTACTCCTAATGTAAATATTATTAGTTCAAGAAGTTAAAGTGTCAATAGAGGTAGAGGTAATGTAAATGACATATGTACAAATTTTATCTGTCAAAATATATTATACAGATCGCTCATAGATATTTAGAAAGAATTATTGTTTGTTCCAATAAATGCAAGCTATATGCAAATTATGCATCGATGATTTATACAGGTCCTAAAGGTCTTTTAGGCTTGTAACTTTTTGAGGCTAAGGTTGGTATAGATTCAAAGAAAGTTCATCTCAAAACTATTCAAGCACTATGGATAGTATAGCACATGAAATTGTTCCCAATTCTCCCCAAATGTGATCGTTACATCTCACCACATTATTTCTCCTTCTCTCACATTTATTATTTTTCCTTCTTTCACTTTGCTTATTTCTCCAACAATGTGGAAAAGGATGATTGATATTAGCTCGTTTTTGTGCACTATGATTTCGAGACTATTTTATGCTCCTTTCGTCTTCTTCTTTTTTATTTTTATTTTGATCATCTTTATACTTTATCTGTTCTTTTCTCTCAAAATGCTTTTGATTCTCACTTTCTTTCTTTCAAACTTCTATTTTCTTTTTAAGCACGGTTTCTAGCAAGAATCAATTATGAGTTAATTCAATCCCTCTTCACTAATCCCTTGAGTACTGTAACAGCCCGATTTAGGGCCTAATAGGGATACGGGTGCGAGGCCACGAACCCGAAGTGAATTTATGAGTTTTTCAAGTTTATGCCATGTTTGCACGTTATTATGAAAGTTTTGTAAAGCAATTTTATTAAGTTGAGGTCAATTGGTCCAAAAAGGACTAAATTGCAAAAGTTGCATTATAAGAATTTCTAGAAGCTTTTTGCATGAAATAGCTTTAGAATAATAATTATGTGCCCTTAAATAGCAATTTTCACAAAAATAAAATTTTGGACAAAATTGACCTTGAGATGGTGTTAAATAGAATTTTTATGAGGAAGGGCATTTTGGTCATTTGCCTATTAAGTGTTTTAAATGGGAAAAAGATAAGAAAAATTCACTCATCTTCTTCCTTGTGCTGCCGAAAATTTGAAGACACCATAGCTAGGGTTCTTCATTTTTTTTTTAAGCTCATAGTAAGTTCATCTTAGCCCCGTTTTTAATATTCTTCGTATTTTTAAAGTTCTCATGTTATGAATTAGCTAATTTTAGCTATAAAATGAGCTAAGATACATGTTCAAAAATTTACCCTTGAATGATATGCTTTTTAAATGATGTTTTATGGAAGTTTAAGAGAGTTTAATGTTAGATAAACATCTTTTCCTTAATGAGTTTCATGAAAAATGGTAGTAGGGACCATTTTGTAATAGTTATAAAATTGGTCATACCTACTAGAAATAGTGAGAATTGATGATTTTTATAGAAGAGAAAATGATTAAGCTAAGCATGAAGTTTAAGAAAGTTGCATGAAAATCAGTTTACGAGAATTTGGGCAAAAGTGCAAATATTAGATAGTATAAGGGCAAAATAATAATTTTGCCACAATATGAGTTATGTGTAAATTTAGTCAATATGATTATTACATGATCTATTTATGATTATAGGTCAAGAAAAATGAAGCCCGGATCGAAACCGAGGCAAGAACAAAGTTGTGGACTAAATTGCATATCTACATACATTTTGTATATTGAGGTAAGTTTGTATGATTTCTAAGTTTTATGATTTTTATCATTAATTTTCTTAGTATAATGTACAATAATTGTATGAAATGATCATGTTATGTTCAAGCAAGAAATCACGATAATAAGTACGAGCAAGTCCCAATTGAAGATGAATTTCCCAAGAGATTCGATCTACCACACAAGTTATCATGTAAGTCCAAGGCAAGCTTGGCATTGATCAAGATATCATGTAAGTCCAAGGCAATCTTGGCATTGATCAAGTTAGCAAGCAAGTTATCATGTAAGTCCAAGGCAAGCTTAGCATTGATCAAGTTAGCAAGCAAGTTATCATGTAAATCCAAGGCAAGCTTGGCATTGATCAAGATATCATGTAAGTCCAAGGCAAGCTTGGCATTGATCAAGATATCATGTAAGTCCAAGGCAAGCTTGGCATTGATTAAGTTAGCAAGCAAGTTATTATGCAAGTCCAAGGCAAGCTTGGCATTGAGTATGTTATCAAGAGCAAGACTTCATATAAGTTCATGTCAAGACATGACCTTAAAACCAATATGAGATATTCCTTGTAAGACCATACCGAAGATATGGCTTTGGTATCAAGTTATGTGGGTTGAGATTTAGTATCCTCGGTTATTCGTAGAAATTCATCGGGCAAACGAGAAAGTCAAAAAGAAGATATCAAGAAAGCTAAGAAAGCAAAGTTAGTATCAAGATGAAATTGAGTATTATTCATGTTATGAATGAGGAAGTAAAAATTATGATTATTATTAAATTATACTGATCAATGTGATCAAGTGATACATGTACCATGTTTACCTTACAAGTATGAGAATGTTAAGTATCATAAGACATGTAAGAATCAAGAATGAGTAAGTAAGTTTTATAGCTGAAATTATGATACCATTGTAAGCTAGATGGTTTATGTTAAGCAAGTATATTGATATGTGTTGTACATACAAACTTACTAAGCTATATGCTTACGTTATGACTCTTTCTTACTATGCAGTCCCGCCAAGCTAACTAGTGGATCATTAAAGTCGGAGCTCGCAGCATACTATCAACTCTTATTTTGGTATAGCCAAGTTACTTTACTAAGTATGGCATGTATAGGAAGCATTCATTTTGTGTATATGCTTTAAGAAAGGCCATTGTATAGGCCATCAAGTTCATTATTCTTTTGTATTTGACTAAGTATGTATGTTTATTGAGATCAATGAAACATGTAGTATTATTCATGAAAGATGGGTTGTTATTGCATTGTTGATTTGAGTTTATGTATGATCTTCTTTCAGGGTGGCAAATGGCTTGGTAAATAGCCTTTAAGTGCCGACACGGTTGGACACGTGGGCGTGTGTCAAGGCTATGTTAACCCTGCACCTTAGTATTATTAATCAGAACAGGCCACAGGCAAATCCCACGGCCGTGTGTGTATGCCGTGTAAGACACACGGTTTGGACATGGGCGTGTGCCCAGACCATGTTAATTTAGTCAGTATATCAAGGATTAGCACACGGTCTAAGCCCACGGACGTGTCATGGCCGTGTGAAATTAGTCAGTAACCTCCCACGGTTGGTAGACATGGGTGTGTCTAAGCCGTGTGGAGATAGTCAGTAGCTCTCCACGGTTTGAGGGCATGGGCATGCTTAAGGGTACACGCGCGTGTTCTAAGTCACACGGGCGTGTGAACCCTGCTTCAAAAATGAGATATTTGTTTTAATTCTGAAAGTTTTCTGACATGAGTTAAAGGCCTCGTAGGCCGTTGTTATATGTGTTGACTAAGAAAGTGAAGTTTTTAAGTTGGAACGAAATTTTATAGCCCGTAAGTACATGTTTCAGTGAGTTCAAGCATTGTAATGTCTCGTATCCAGACGTAGTATCAGTTTTGGGTGCGGGGTGTTACAAGTACACTTTTGTGAGAAATTTTATAGCCTGTAAGTACATGTTTTAGTGAGTTCAAGCATTGTAATGTCTCGTATCCAGACCTAGTATCAGTTTTGGGTGCGGGGTGTTACAAGTACACTTTTGTGAGAAACCTCCGTAATGTTCCTACCTAACCTTTGATGTCCATGGCCTGACGTCCATTCAATAGTGCGTTACAAAGTTCAAGGCCTATGAAGGGTTGATTTTCGAAATCAATTTCGGTTATAGGTTTCAAACATAGAGGTCCATTAAAAAAGGCAATGTAAGGCTCAAATTCGGCAACTAGGGATAATGTAATGTTTAAGGTTGGTCTTTTAGGCTCAAGGCTATAGAAACAATGCCTACGGTCTTTCCCGGATTAGTCACCTAGCAACAATCTATTAAGTATGCATCTATTTAAACAAACAATTAGCAAATCGAATTATTTATCTACAAGGATTTGTATCTTTTATTCATCCTACAGTACATTTTATATATTTTTATTTCGATTATTGCCTCTAATCTATTATACCTATTAATTAAGTGAACTAATTAATCTACAATTAAGAGCAATAAATTATCTAGTATCATTCAAAATTTACAAGTTTTGCAATCCTATATACGCCTTTATTATGTACAACTACTAATTTATTACTCAATTATAGTCCAAGCACCATGCAATAACAAAATTAAAATGAAAACAAGAAATATTTTTGGATTTTTGGTAAATTTAAACACAAAATGTAAAATATTTTTGGAATTTTTGAAATTTTTTGAAAAATGCATAAAAACTAAAATAAACACACAAATAAGCATAAAAACAAGAAAACATAAACACCCTTAAAAACATATGTGCACCCATCCACACTCAGACTACATATTGTCACCAATGTGTACAAAAAATGGATAGGAGGTTACCAGACTTCCCTCGAATGGAGCATCAGACTAGCGCGGGCTTCCACCTCCTCGTTGAAGCTCTATATGTCATGTGGTCTTTCAGGGTAATTCGTTGCACATAAGAAAAACACACAAACAACAAACAAACCAACACAAAATAACAATGAAAAACAAAAAATAAAAATTGTTCAAAGCAAATCTGAAAGTATTTAATAGTTTACATGTCGCATTAAAAATAAATAACATGCAAAGACATGTAACAAATCAGAATCATTCGAGATTAGCTCATGCTCCATTAGTTGTTTCCCATTTCCTTTCATATTTAAAGGTTTCCAACCTTTGTTCAATCTTTCTCTTGATTCCTCCAAATTAATCACTCATCTTCTCGTAGATACACATGTTGTATTCCTTTCACACCTTTCTTGAACAATGTGTCTTTTCATTATCATCGACCACGTAGGTTTTTCTTTCCTGTGACTGTCGATGCATTTTTCCACATAGTTCATCATCTCAATTGGTTTTGATTCATTACCCCTTGCCTCTACTATCTCATACTACTATTTTTGAATGTTTGCAAGCATATTTTCTATTTTTTGATGTAGGTGAGAATAATTGCATTTGTTCTCTCTCTGAATCGTGTCTTTGCCTCCTTTTCTCTTGTTGGATTGCCTTGAATTTTTGATATATTGAATCAATTATCAAATGTGTAGTTGCTTGACTAGAAGGTTCAAGAGGTTCCATATGTATATCCGCACCCCTACATAGGTTTGTGACCAGATGCGAAAAGAAGATCCCAGTTTCTTTCCTTATCACACATCACAACATTAATTTGTGGATCCATGTTCCCAAACAAAATTGTTTCTTCTATGAGATTGTAGCCAATAAAATTGCCTGAAAGGGATCAACAATTTTAGAAGTGGACGCGGGGTCGATTCTTGTATGAAGGAAATGCATCTAGTTTTTGGCTAGAGGAGTGAGTAGGACTGGATTAAATAAAAGAGGAATATTTGTGTACATTTCTCACTCCTACATGCCTTGTCCTGCCGTCAAATAAGACATTATGGAATCCAAATCTATTCCATTGAAAATTTTCAACTCTAACAATTCATCTCATCAGTAACGTAGTAGTGAACCTTATAATAATTGGAGATTATCGAAGGGGAGACTTTAGCCTTCCTTCCCCTAACATATACTTTATCATCATGAGATAATTTCAAGTTAATATAATATTCGAGCACCACAGATAGCACCGCAGGTCTTTGAGGCCAAAGGAAAAAATTTTTCCAGCCATGAATTTCCACAATGTCCCAAAACTCCTTTTAGAAAGAGGCTTTGGGGTCAAACCCACATTCATAAATGAACGATCCTTCCAAAAGTTCTTTGAAAAAAAGCATTAGTGTCAATAGAAAAAAAATTTGATATTCACGTTCAAAAGGCTCGTTCTAAGAGTTTCAAGTTTCCATTAAGCTCATTTCCTTAAGTAAAAGTTAAAAACACAAGTGTAGAAAAAGGGAGAGTTTGAGTTAAACTTTACAGTGAGATGAACGATTATTAGGCTCTCGGGGTAGTGGTAGATAAAGTTGCTACACTGTGATGAATATTACTGTAACACTATCACTGGATTAGGGTTACGGAGCACTACTATACAAAACAGAACCTTTAACTTTAAAATAGAACAATAATACAATTTAATATTAATTTCCAATAACTCATTACAATCATAACAAACATACACACTTGGTCCTTAAATCGAGCCTTTAGGGCCCTAAAAACAATTTGAAAACAATCAAGGATCAATTTGAATCAAATCAGAAAATTTTGGAAAAAACATGAGAAATTGGAAAACAATGGTCACACGATCGTGTGACATAGCCCAGACCTTGTGGACATTAAAAGTAATGACACACGACTGTGTCTTTGAAACACCCCTTACCCGTATTCGACGCCGGAACAGGGTACGAGGCGTTACCAATCTTAAACACAAGCATACCCATAATTTTGAATCATAAACGTCCGTTCAAATTTAAAACTTTTCAAACTTCCTCTCAACATCCTTAATATGGGCCTACGAGGCCCAAAACACATCTTAGAAACGTTTCCAGATCAAATCGGGTTCTTTGGAAAACCTTGGAAAATGTCATTAGGGGCACACGCCCGTATGGAAAGGTGACATGCCGTGTGACTTGATAACATGGCCATGTTGATAGATTGTGTGACTCACATGGCCTAAGCACATAGGGACACACCCGTGTCCCACACCCATTTGGATTTAATTCTTAATTCAAACTTACAGGGGTTTCACATGGCCTGACACACGCTTATGTCCCTCACACGGCCATGACACGCCCGTGTCCTGGCCCGTGTGCAAAGACCTTGACATTCTATTTCTGATGTCATCACCCCAATAATGTCACACGGCCAAGGCACATGCTTGTGTACTTAGACCGTGTGGCAAATTAAATTCTTAAATTCAGGTGCAGACTTCACACGGCCTGGGCACACACCCATGTTCTATGGCCGTATCTTCTACAAGGTTGAGACACACGGCCGTGTTTCAGCCCGTGTAGTTACTACTGGGCATTCTGTTTTGCCAACTTAGGTTGCAGGGGGACACACGGCCAAACCACGCGACCATGGGGCAGACCGTGTGTCACACACATCCTAGACACACACCCGTGTGGACAAGGACAAGGTTATTTACCAAGCCCTTTCTACCACCCCTACTTGCACCATCATAAGCCACATCAAGTAACCTATTTATTCATGTATAACATACCATTTACTCAACCATGCAAGTTGCACATTCATAAAAAAACATCATCAATTCATTTATTAATAAGAAATAGCCATCAACTATAGTCGTATACAAAATAATTCATCTTTAAATAAGCCAACACATTTGGCCAAAATAATATGACATTCAATAAAAGACTAAGTCCCTATACATGCCATACACAAAATGCTAAATCTAACTATACCAAAATGTGTGGGTAGTGTGGGTGATCCTCCGAGGGTTTTTGTATCCCGAGCTGGCTCTTTGACACTATAAAACAAGGGAAAAGAGAAGGAAGTAAGCTTTAAGCTTAGTAAGTCTATATGTAAACAATGAACATCATACCACATACTTATTAATCAAGAACACTGCATACTAATCAAGAATAATTCAGATCCTCATAATTATACTTACTCATTTCAAATCTTACCATATCTCAAACACATATCATAAACATTGCTCACATTTACATGCACTTATACCCTACACTTATCACCACAAAGCCACACATAATTTCACATAGTCAAAGTTTCTCGATGAACACTTCGGAATAATACCGGATACACGATGGTTTCTCACACAGCCCACCCGTAATAAATAACATGGTGGTATCGCACAAAGCCTACCAATAATAACATGACCACGGATGTTTATCCGTATCCTTTTTCTTATTCCGAAGGTTCATCTAAGAATTTCCTCAATTTCTATCACTTTAATAGATATCAATGATATTCATTCACATTTCACACAATGCATTAATATGTAAAAATATAAGTAAAAAGAATGTATCATTTACATATAAACTTACCCCGATACAAAATATGTCAATTTGAAGTTTAGTCCGAAACCTTGTCTTTTCCTCGGTCAAGGTTGATTCCACGTTCTTCTTGATCTATAATGATAAAATTTACTTATCTAATCACCACATTAATCAAGACATTTTAAAATTTCTATTTTGGCAAAATTACCGTTTTTCCCTTAGACTTTCACAAAATTACGATTTTTCCACCAGGCTCATAAATCCATTTTCATCAAATTTCCTTATTAACCAAGCCTAGCCGAATATATTTTAAGCTTATAGTAACTCACAATTCCAATTATTTCACACATTTACTACCTATTTTACAACCTTTACAAAATTCCATTTTAGGTGTAACACCCCAAACCCGGCCCAAAACACTACGGCCGAATTCAGAATGCTACAAGGAAATATGGTTGAAAAGAATTTGATTCAATGGGTGAAAACACGTTTTGAATTCTTAAATATTCACTTAGTTTATAAAAGAACGAAAAAATTTGAAGGTTGTGTGTAGTTTTAAAACATTGTACGTTTGGAAATTTCAAGGGAAATCGAGCTATTTAAAATACTCAGGTTAAAACTCAAGTTTAATCTTTAAGTTGTAAATTGTTTCCAAAATCGTTCCCAATTTTTAATCGATAATCTATCTAACTCGCAATAAAGTAAAAATCCCCAAATATTTAAATGGCCTTATTACATCAAAAGGAAATTAACCCACAAGTAACTAAGAATTTAAGTGCATAAAACATTAAAACAACTTCTGCATGGCCACCACGAATCTACTCCAGCCCGATCCATGTATCACACATCACCTGCATTGTTTAAGAAAATAGGGTGAGTCGAACAGACTCAGTGTGCGATTATTCCACATGTTTCCCAAATGGGCTTGGCCCAAATCACACAATCCACATACCACACATGATGATGCAAATATGTTACCCAACCCAACCTAGAATCCATCCTCTACACACCCCCGTACCAACCATTACACACCAGGGGATTACTAAATTGACCCTCCAACCGCTACACACCTCTTTGGCAGTCAAGCTGCCCAAAGTCGTGGCATAGCCACCGATCACCATGTGACCAAATATAACGTGGCCTAGCCACCGATCACCTATGTGACCAAACAGAACGTGGCATAGCCACCGATCACTATGTGACCAAATCTCAATATCCACGATGTGACCCATGGTCATCATCAAACCGCGATGAAGCACAAAGCAAGCATTAATCCCTTGATGTGGCACATAGTCGACATCACGTCGTGATTTGGCACATAGCCAATAACCACACGTACATAAATGTACACCCGGTCCTTTATTTAACATATACATCCCGATCCCATGCATATGCAACATGCTATAATGATATGATAGAATAATGCATGGACATATTAGGTAGGCATTCAGCATGCTCAAAATATCCACAGTAATCAACCATCCACACCTTAGATAAAGTACTAACCTGGTTACCGTGATACCCAATTAAGGGTAACAAATCCACCACTTATCAACATCGATTATCACCACATATAATTAAATGACTAATTATGGAAACTGCAAATTAACCACACACCTGATAACCTGAAGCACTAGACTCTCAACGTCAACACTGTCCCTAAACGAGACTACCGCTATCTGCTTACGATCCTGCTCTGATGCTGGCCCACACCCCGATGGCCAATCTCGAACCGCAGAAACCGAACATTTCTTGAACTTAGGGGTAGGGATGCCCTTTCTCTCATTGGTCGGTATTCGCTCCATGAAACAAAGTCTTGGTCAAGACCGGTTAACACATTAAATCAATCTAAATGAGAAAACACCAAATCTTAATCGAATACCCTTACCAAAATAGATTCAAATCCCGAAGGCTCCTACTTGATTATGAGAGTTGCCGAAATCCCTACATGACCTATGTTAGATTCAATTCTAACATTAAATCAATGAGAAGGAAGTGGCCTTCAGCCAAAGGTTGCGTCTTGCTTACCTTTACTGACCAAATCCCGAAAGATTCTCAATCCCCTTCAACGCTAGCCTAACAGAGATCCCGAAATCAGCCCTTCCAAGATTCGGCCACCCACACACAAACACACAGTTAGGCATCTAACTTTCGGCAACCAAAAGAGAAAGAAGAGAATTGAATAGAAAAACCGTTACCAACAAATAGATCCGATGGAATAGAGTCTGACAGATTCGGCCTAGAGTAACAGGTTTGAGAAATAGGAGAAGAACACGAAAAAGAAAGAGAAAAGATGCCTTAGAAGATTCGGCCAAAACACAAAGAAATAGAAGGGTTATTTGGCTTCTTAGTAAATGAAAATAAAAGAAAGGGGTGAATGTTTATGGGCGTTTCGACTATGGTGGAAGTGGAGAGAAAGGTTCGATTTTGGTGAGGGAGTGAACAATTCAAGAGAAAAAAAAGAAGAAAAAGATGAATGCCCCAAATGGAAGTCTCACTTTCGGTTTTGGCCTCTAAGAAACAGAGAGAAAAGAAACACACTTTTACTAGTTTTTGGTACACCACTTTTCGGCAAAATGAGCTAAAAGAAAAGAAAAGAAAATCAAAGGCTAAATGTCCCCTAAATAACTACACACATTTGGCACCCACATATCCCACTACCATCAACCGAAATGCCACCCCCAAAGCCCCATATTCGGCCAATTCTTCCTCTCTCACCCAAATCCCCACTTTTCCTTCTACTTTTCCTCTTCATCTCTCATTCAAATGAATTTGAATGTTTCAAACCTCTCAAAAAGCTCTCCACCACTTATTCAAATATCTTGACCAAGTCTTCCTCCTATCCTTCCAGAGTCCAAATGCCGCCCAACTCTCCCACTCCCTTGACGCAAAAAAGTAACCCCCAAAGTGTTTCCATTGCAGCTCGAACCTTACCCCCACTAGCTCCCTGAGGTGTCACTCCCCTGTGTATAAGTGGCGCCTCCCAAGCCACTCCACCACTTTAATTCTTGTGTCCTAAACTCCACACAAGAACTCTTAAGGCCTATCTCCCCCTAGCTTCCCCAAAAGGCTCTAACCCAAGAAATTTGCCTAAGGTCCAAACTTAGCCTCAAGATTTCCCGAGACCCCCAAACACATACAAATAGCATATAGAGCACACTACCATATACATGTAACTTAGAAAGAAATACAAGATCCCTAAACCCCGGATGTTACAGTTCTACCCCCTTAAAAATAATTTCGGCCTCGAAATTACCTGGTCAAAATAAGTGAGGGTATTGCTGTCGCATCGCTTCTTCCAACTCCCACGAAGCTTCTTTTGAACCATGGTTATGCCACAATACTTTAACTAAAAGAACTGATTTCTTTCGAAGTACCTTCACATCTCGCTCCAGAATCTGAATCGATTCTTCTTCATAGGACAAATCTGGTCTCAACTCAACTTTCTCAACTGGCACCACGTGAGATGGATCCGATTGATATCGATGTAACATTGACACGTGGAACACATCGTGCATCTGCTTCAATTTTGACGACAATTCCAACTGATAAGCCACTGGCCCTACTCGCTTCAAAACCCTATAAGGCCCTATAAACCTGGGACTCAGTTTACCCTTGTGTTCAAATCTCATTACCTTCTTCCATGGCAAAACTTTCAGGATCACACTATCACCCACAGCAAATTCTATCTCTTTCCGCTTAAGATCTGCATACGACTTTTGTCTGTCAGATGCCTCTTTCAATTGTGCTTGGATTACTTTAACCTTTTCCCCTGATTCTGCCACTATCTCTGGACCCAAAACATGACGTTCACTTAATTTTGTCCAACACGTAGGAGTCCGACACTTCCGCCCATACAATGCTTTATACGGCGCCATCTGAATACTTGCTTGGTAACTGTTGTTGTATGCAGACTCCGCCAAAGGCAAGAACTCCTCCCAACTACCCCTAAAGTCGATAACGCAACCCCTCAACATATCTTCTAATACCTGAATCACCCTTTCAGACTGGCCGTCCGAATGTGGATGAAATGCCGTGCTAAAGTCCAACTTGGTACCCAAAGCTTGATGCAACGCCCTCCAGAACCTCGACATAAATCTAGGATCCCTATCCAATATGATCGACATTGGCACCCCATACAATCTCACAATTTCTGCTACATACAGCTTTGCTAACCTCTGTAAAGAGTAATCAACTTAAACTGGTATGAAATGCGCAGACTTGTCAACTGATCCACAACTACCCATACTGAGTCCTTCCTAGTAGGCGTAAGGGGAAGCCCACCCACGAAATCCAATGTGATCCTTTCCCACTTCCATAGTGGAATCTTCACTGGTTACAGCAACCCCGAAGGTACTTGATGTTCCGTTTTAACCTGCTGACCCCACAAAATCTGTAACTTCTCGCTTTAATCTAGGCCACCAGAACTATTCCTGTAGGTCTTTATACAACTTACTTCCTCCAGGATGCATAGCGTAAGGGCTACTATGCGAATCCCGAAGAATCTTCTATCTTAATTCCCCATCCTTCGGCATACACACCCTACCACGGAAACACAGAACTCCATCACTGTTCACACTATAATCTTCTAACTCCCAACTCTGAACTTGCTAAAGTCGAGTACTCAGAACCTCATGCACCAACTGTTTCTCTCTTACCTGGCTTAACCATGTTAGCCTTACATGTAATTCTACTAACAAACTCCTGTCGTCGTAGAGACTAAGATGTGCGAACATAGCCCTCAAATTCGATACCACCTTTTGACTTAATGCATCCACCACCACATTTGCTTTACCCTGGTGATACTCAATCGAACAGTCGTAATCCTTTAAAAGCTCCACCCACCTTCGTTGTCTCAAGTTCAGCTTCTTCTAAGTCAACAGATACTTCAGGCTCTTGTGGTCTGTGTAGATCATCGACTTCTCTCTGTACAGATAATGCCTCCACAGTTTCAAAGCAAAAACTACTGCTGCCAATTCTAGATCGTGCGTCAGATAATTAACTTCATGTGGTCTCAGCTGCCGAGACGCATAAGCAACCACCTTCCCTTCCTGCATCAGAACACAACCTAACCCTGTGTGAGAAGCATCACAATACACCATAAAGTCTTTCCCTGCCACTAGTTGGATCAAAATCGAGGCTTCCGTCAGAACTCTCTTTAGCTTCTCGAAGCTCTCCTGCTGCTTATCCGACCACACAAAAGGTACCTCCTTTCTCAACAACTTAGTCAAAGGTGCCGCTATAGAAGAGAAACCTCAACAAACCTCCTATAGTACCTACCACCCCAAGCTGCAATTTCGCATCGACTTAGGTGGTTTCCACTCCAGTACTGCCTCAACCTTCCGAGGATCCACCCTTATTCCTTCTGCGGATACCACGTGACCCAGAAAAGCAACTTCATTCAACCAGAATTCGCACTTGCTAAACTTGGCATACAACTTCTTTTCCCTTAAAATTCACAGCACCACCTATAGATGTGAATCATGTTCTTCCTCCGACTTTGAATACACTAGGATGTCGTCTATGAACACCACGATGAATTGATCCAAGTAAGGTTGGAAAACCCAATTCATCATGTCCATAAACACAGCTGGTGCGTTAGTCAACCCGAACGGCATTACCAGGAATTTGTAGTGCCCGTATCGAGTCTGAAATGCCATCTTATGGATATCAGCCTCCTTCACCTTAAGCTGGTGATATCCCGACCTCAAATCTATCTTTAAAAAGATCGTGGCTCTTTTGAGCTGGTCAAATAAGTCGTCTATCCTCGGTAGCGGGTACTTGTTCTTGATCGTCAGTTTATTCAACTGGCGATAATCTATGCACATACGTATAGACCCGTCCTTCTTCTTCATGAACAATATCAGTGCTCCCCACGGAGACACACTGGGTCGAATAAACTCGCGATCTAGCAACTCTTGGATTTGGGCCTTCAGCTCAACCAACTCTTTTTGTGCCATCCTATAAGGAGCAATGGACACTGGCGCTGTTCTTGGCAACAGGTCAATTCCAAACTCCACCTCCCGATCCGGAGGTAACCTTGAGAGTTCTTCAGGAAAAACATCCGCAAACTCCTTCACCGTCCTGACCTCCCCGAAGGCTGCTTCCTTGGCATCCAAGGCATTAATCAATATCAGAAAAGCCGAGCACCCATTCTTCACCATTTTCACCGCCTTAAGAGCAGACACTACGTTGGACAGGTAGTCTCTCCTTTCACCTATCATCGCAACCTCATAATTCCCGGGAGTCCTTATTGACATGTGCTTAGCATCATAGTCCAAATTCGCACGGTATCTTACTAACCAATCCATCCCTAAGATCAGGTCAAATTCCCCGAACGACAGCTCCATCAAGTCAGTTGGGAATACCACACCCTGAACCTCTAAAGGCACGTCTCTAAAGAGTTTATCTACTACCACAGATTGCCCTAAAGAACTTAGTACGGTCATCTTCCTAGGGACAGTCTCAGAGTTCACATTCAAGGTTCCAGACACCATGCTAGCAATGTACGAATGTGTTGACCCAACATCAATTAAAGTAGTAAAGGGTAATCCATAAATAAGGAACGTACCCGTAATAACATCTGGTGCGTCCCCCTCCTCACGACGTCTGGATGCATACACTAACCCTGGCTGCCTTGCATCTGAGCTCCCAGTACCTCTACCCGATGCTCCACGACCTCGGCCAAAACCATTTCCTCCTTGGCTCGCCCACGACCTCTCGTCACTTTTGAACCACCCCTTCCTGACTGCACTTACCCTTGACCAACTGACTGAGCCCTATCCGCAATCTGAGGACAATTCCTCACAAAGTGAGTCTTAGACCCACTCTTGAAACATTCCCTAATCCTTCCCCAGCACTCGCCTATATGCATCCTCCCACACTGAGCACAGGAACGGACCTGATTCCCAGTAGTCGGCTTAGTAGTACAAGTAGAATTATCCACCCTAGGCTTTTTCTGGAGACCCCCCGAAGATCCTGACGATCCAAAACCTCTCTTGTTCCAGCCTCTATCTCTATCTCTATTCTTCCTTTCAGCTCGCTTAACTTCCTCGGCGATCCGAGATTTCTCCACCAAAGTGGCAAAGTCCCTATCACGCTGAGGAGCTATCAACACCCGCAGTTCATCTCGGAGCCCATCCTCAAACCTCACACAGTGCTCGTAATCAGTAGCAACAATCCTCCGCATACCGACTTAACCTCAAGAATTCTGCCTCATATTCCGCTACTGACCTGCCCCCTTGCACCAGATTCAGGAACGCCTTCCTCTGTGCGTCCACGTAACTAGCTCCAACGTACTTCCCCTCAAACTTTACCTTGAAGTAACTCCAATCTACTCGGTCCACTAGAGTACCCTCTTTGACGGTAAGCCACCATTGATAGGCCTCATCCTGTAGTAGAGATACAGCGCCCTTCAGTTTTTCCTCGGCACTGCAGTCCAAATCATCCATGATCCTCTCGACTGCCTTTAACCAATACTCCACCGCATTTGGAGCCACCCCCGAGACACCTCTGAATATCTTAGCTCCATTCATCCGATGTCTCTCAGAAACAGACTTCCTGGCCCTGGTACCCACATTCGCTCCCGCAACTCTTTCCAAGACTAGCAGTATAGCCTGAGATATTGCGTCGTCTCCACCCGTCTAATCTTGGAACTCAGCTTCTACCGTGGGCAACATCATTTCATTCCCTGATCCATGACCAGACCCAACTGGTTTTGATATTGACATTCTGCCCCTACCACGTCTACGAGTATTACAACCTCGTCCCCTAGAACTCATGTCTATCGCAGCGTTTTAATCTGTTTAAGAAATTTTATGCATTACTTATTATTCCACTGATTACCCACAAGCAATTTATGCAAAGACACTTGATAGTAGTTCTTTCGATCATTCAAAGTTTTGTCTCAAGTCCTCCACCCTAACTCAGAAAATCTCATTCATTCATCAATACTATCCACTACACTTGTTCACCACTTTGAACATTTTTCTCCGTTCCCAACCCAGGGGTATTTTCGTAATTTGTCTTATAAGGGTGTTTTGGTAATTTTCCAAATCAGGGGTATCTTGTAATTTTGCAAAATAGAGGTATTTTGGAATTTTAACAAAATAGGAGTATTTTGGTGTTTTTGCAAAATAGGGGTATTTTGGTAAAAATCGGGGGTAGTATGGTAATTTCATAAATCGGGGGTATTTTAGTAATTTTTACAAATTGGGATACTTCGGTAATTTTGCAATCGACGTAATTTGATTATTTTGCAAAACCAGGTGTTTGGTCCCCTTTTGGGTTTTATTTATAGATTTGGCCCGTTAACGAGTCCTCACGGTTAAGGTGAACAATCACTGTGCACCACGTAGGATTCCAGAAAAGAGGAGGTGAGTTCGCTAGGACTGCTTAAATACCAAGCTCATTCGGAATACATGCCTAGACATGCGCATGTTTGCTACCACACCTGAACTCCACGACTTATTCTCGGGTTTGGTGAAATAAGTTAAGTTTTATGAAATTTAGTGTTGGGGTATGCTAATCCTAGAGTTCAATAGTTCCTAACTTACTAATCTACGATCCCATATCACCCTTCACCTTACATACAAATCATGCAACGGTTTGAAGTACTTACCTGGTGGACATCGGGCCGGAGACTCAGGTGCCATGCCAGAAAACCTGAACAGCTTGTGAAAATGCAAGTTTTAGTAAAACTCACATTTGAAAGACGTTTTGGGCCCAAAAGCCCTCAAAGTCGAGTTTTAAACTGGCTCTGATACCAAACTGTAACACCCCAAACCCGGCCCAAAACGCTACGGCTAAATTCAAAATGCTACAAGGAAATATGGTTGAAAAGAATTTGATTCAATGGGTGAAAACACGTTTTGAATTCTTAAATATCCACTCAGTTTATAAAAGAATGAAAAACTTTGAAGGTTGTGTGTAGTTTTAAAACATTGTACATTTGGAAATTTCAAGAGAAATCGAGCTATTTAAAATACTCAGGTTAAAACTCAAGTTTAATCTTTAAGTTGTAAATTGTTTCCAAAATCGTTCCCAGTTTTTAATCGATAATCTATCTAACTCGCAATAAAGTAAAAATCCCCAAATATTTAAATGGCCTTATTACATCAAAAGGAAATTAACCCACAAGTAACTAAGAATTTAAGTGCAGAAAACATTAAAACAACTTCTGCATGACCACCATGAATCTACTCCAGCCCGGTCCATGTATCACACATCACCTGCATTGTTTAAGAAAATAGGGTGAGTCGAACAGACTCAGTGTGCGATTATTCCACATGTTTCCCAAATGGGCTTGGCCCAAATCATACAATCCACATACCACACATGATGATGCAAATATGTTACCCAACCCAACCTAGAATCCATCCTCTACACAACCCCGTACAAACCATTACACACCAGGGGATTACTAAATTGACCCTCCAACCGCTACACACCTCTTTGGCAGTCAAGCTGCCCAAAGTCATGGCATAGCCACCGATCACCATGTGACCAAATATAACGTGGCCTAGCCACCGATCACCTATGTGACCAAACAGAACGTGGCATAGCGACCGATCACTATGTAACCAAATCTCGATATCCACGATGTGACCCATGGTCATCATCAAACTGCAATGAAGCATAAAACAAGCATCAATCCCTTGATGTGGCACATAGCCGACATCAAGTCGTGATTTGGCACATAGCCAATCACCACACGTACATAAAAGTACACCCGATCCTTCATTTAACATATACATCCCGATCCCATGCATATACAACATGCTATAATGATATGATAGAATAATGCATGGATATATTAGGTAGGCATTCAGCATGCTCAAAATATCCACAATAATCAACCATCCACACCTTAGATAAAGTACTAACCTGGTTACCGTGATACCCAATTAAGGGTAACAAATCCACCACTTATCACTGTACCGATTATCACCACATATAATTAAATGACTAATTATGGAAACAGCGAATTAACCACACACCTGATAACCTGAAGCACTAGACTCTCAACGTCAACACTGTCCCTAAACGAGGCTACCGCTATCTGCCTACGATCCTGCTCCAACGCTGGCCCACACCCTGGTGGCCAATCCCAAATCGTAGAAATCGAACGTTTCTTGAACTTAAGGGTAGGGACAACCCCTTCCACTCCTTGGCTGGTATTCGACTCCATGAAACAAAGTCTTGGTTAGAAAACCCGGTTAACACATTAAATCAATCTAAATGAGAAAACACCAAATCTTAATCGAATACCCTTACCGAAATAGATTCAAATCTCGAAGGCTCCTACTTGATTATGAGAGTTGTCGAAATCCCTACATGACTTATGTTAGATTCGATTCTAACATTAAATTGATGAGAAGGAAGTGGCCTTCGGCCAAAGGTTGCGTCTTGCTTACCTTTACTGACCAAATCCTGAAAGATTCTCAATCCCCTTCAACGCTAGCCTAACAGAGATCCCGAAATCAGCCCTTCCAAGATTCGGCCACCCACACATAAACACAAAGTTAGGCATCTAACTTTCGGCAACCAAAAGAGAAAGAAGAGAATTGAATAGAAGAAACCCTTACCAACTAATAGATCCGATGGAATAGAGTCTGACAGATTCGGCTTAGAGTAGCAGGTTTGAGAAATAGGAGAAGAAAACGAAAAAGAAAGAGAAAAGATGCCTTAGAAGATTCAGCCAAAACTCAAAGAAATAGAAAGGTTATTCGGCTTCTTAGCAAATGAAAATAAAAAAAAAAGGGTGAAGGTTTATGGGTGTTTCAGCTATGGTGGAAGTGGAGAGAAAGGTTCGGTTTTGGTGAGGGAGTGAACAATTCTAAGAGAAATAAAAAAGAAGAAAAAGATGAATGCCCCAAACGGAAGTCTCACTTTCGGTTTTGGCCTCTAAGAAAGAGAGAGAAAAGAAACACACTTTTACTAGTTTTTAGTACACCACTTTTCGGTAAAATAAGCTAAAAGAAAAGAAAAGAAAATCAAAGGCTAAATGACCCCTAAATAACTACACACATTTGGCACCCACATATCCCACTGCCATCAACCGAAATGCCACCCCCCAAAGCCCCATATTCGGCCAACTCTTCCTCTCTCACCCAAATCCCCTCTTTTCCTCCAACTTTTCCTCTCCACCTCTCATTCAAACGAATTTGAATGTTTCAAACCTCTCCAAAAGCTCTCCACCACTTATTCAAATATCTTGACCAAGTCTTCCTCCTAGCCTTCCAGAGTCCAAATGCCGCCCAACTCTCCCACTCTCTTGACGCAAAAAAGCAACCCCCAAAGTGCTTCCATTGCAGCTCGAACCTTGCCCCCACTAGCTCCCTGAGGCGTCACTCCCCTGTGCACTAAGTGGCGCCTCCCAAGCCACCCCACCACATCAATTCTTGTGTCCTAAACTCCAAACAAGAACTCTTAAGGCCTATCTCCCCCTAGCTTCCCCTAAAGGCTCTAACCCAAGAAATTTGCCTAAGGTCCAAACTTAGCCTCAAAATTTCTCGAGACCCCCAAACACATACAAACAACATATAGAGCACACTACCACATACATGTAACTTAGAAAGAAATACAAGATCCCTAAACCCCGGATGTTACATTAGGTGTTTTCATAAAAAATCCTTTCACAAAAGTTGTTTATTTAACAACTAAGTTTCATTTTCTTGAATAAAAATCCAGAAATCAACACTAATTTCTCATGGAAAAACCCTAAACTCTCAATCGTTTTGCAAAATAGCCCCTTCATTAGCTAGATAATGCTACAAGGGTCCCAAAAGTTCAAAAATTATCAAAAATAACCATAAAAAAAACACTTACTAGCAAAGGCTCAAGTTGTTGAAAATTTTAAGCTTTCCAAAGCTCTTCTTTTGCTGAAATTTTCGGTGGTTGTAGGAAGAAGATGAAAAGATGATATTATTTTCTCTTTATTTGATTTTATTTATCAATTAAGTTACCAAACACTACACCTAACCATTGACTTTGTCATTTCTTGTCTCTATGGCCGGCCAACACATTCCCAAGAGCCTAATTGCACATTAAGGACCTCCAATTTAATATTCTATAGCTATTTGACACCTTTATCTAGTAGAATGAAACTTTTGCACTTTATGCAATTTAGTCTTTTTTTTTTTAAATTAAGCATGCAATCACTAAAATTAATGCACCAAAATTCTCATGCACTCATATAATCATGCTATAACCCATAAAATAATATTAAATTAATTTTCTTCATCTCAGATTAGTGGTTCTGAAACCACTAGTTCGACTAGCCCTAAAATCAGGCTGTTACAATCTTAACCTATGTGCCCCCATGTGATTATTCGAAATAGGGCCACATGACCATGTCACAGACTGTGTGTCAAACTGTATGTTCATTTGATGTTGGGTCACATAGTCGTGTCACAGGCCGTGTGCTAGACCTTGTGAGACCTGGACCTAAAATATAAATGACACCTAATCGTGTTAGGTGATCGTGTGTGTCACACGGCTGTGTGACTGGCTGTGTCCTAAGCCGTGTGCTCTAAATTTAGCCCCTAAAACAAGCATTACAACACCAATTCTTGCCCAACAAGGTACATCATTTGCACATTCATTCCTATGATCAAAACACTTACAAACACACTCAAAACATACCAAATTAATCAACCTATAAGTTTTAACCAATATGTCATTCAAAGGCACCACAATTCACACTAATTCATTTCATTCAAAATCACATCATATCCTAGACAAACATCACCACATCCACACATTATTTAGCTAATTCATTCACATATAAACATGTTTCAAGCCATATACTACAATGAACTTACAAGTGACCCAAAAGACATAATATTTCCAAAGAATTACAAGTCTAAACAAATATGTACACAACAGGCATAATCATACCAAGATAACTGAATAGCATTTTCAAGAACTCTCATTACATATAAGTCCTATACATGCCATCTATAAATATAGCTAAAATCACCAAAAACTGCTACAGTGTTTGCTGGATAGTGTGATACGACTCCGATAAGATTCTGATCGATCGAGCTTCTGATGATCTACAAAATAGAGGAAAAATGTAACAGCCCAATTTAGGGCCTAGTCGAAATAGTGGTGCAAGACCATAAATTCGAAGTAGAAATATGTGTTTTATGATTTTTATGAGGCTTATGATGTGATTTCATAATTGTGTGAAAATTTCATGAGAAAATTTTATTTATTAGTGATCAATTTGTCAATTAGGACTAAATTGCAAAGATTAGAAAATATAAGATTCTAGAAGATTTAAGCATGAATAGAATTATAAAAATTATTAGAGGTCCTTATTTAGAAATTAGACCATCATATGTTAAGATGGACAGAAATGGACATAGGAAGGAAAAATCTCAAGGAAGGGCCTTAAGGGCATTTTTGTCATTTGGTTAATTAATGAATTAAAAAGGGAAAAAGAAGTCAAAGTTGTGTTCATCTTCTTCTCCCATGGCCGAAAATCACTAAGGAGCCATAGATAGGGTTTCTTCAATTTCCAAGCTTGATAATAAGTGCATCCTAGCCCCGTTTTTAATGTTCTTTGTATTTTTGAGATCCTCGTAGCTCAATTTAGCTATTTCTAGCTATATTTTGAGCTAGGGTTTATGTTCAAAAATTTACCCATGTATGACATGCATGTATTTTTATGTTTTATAGAATAATATGAAAGTTTGATGTAGAATAAACATCTTTTTCTAAGTGATTTTCATGAAAAATGCATAAAAGGACCAAATTGTAAAAGTTATAAAAGTGGTCATACATGGGTGAAATAGTGGAAATTAGACGCTGTTATAGTTAAGAAAATGATTCGACTAGGCTTGAAATACAAGAAAGTGGAATGAAAATCTTTTTTACGAGCCTAGGGGCAAAAGTGTAATTATGTGAAATTTTAAGGGCAAAATTATAATTTTTCCAAAGTGTGATTCATGAGTCAATTTAGTCAATGTGAGTATTAAATAAGTGAAATTGTTATTATATATCAAGAAATACAAAGCCTAGACCGAAACCGTGGCAAGAATAAAGTGTTGGACTAAATCGAACATCTACACACATTTTGAGTACCGAGGTAAGTTTGTGTGAAATTAAGGATACATGTGTTATTATGTTTAAATTATTTTTTATTTTGAGGAATGCATATCATTTCTATGAAATTGATTAATGATGTCTTAATGAGAAAATGATGAAAATATGCTAAGTGAAGTCCCGGTTGAAATTTCAGAACAACGAGGATACCTATGTCACAACATGAGATAAGGAAGGTCCTGTATAAGACCATGTCTAGGACATGGCATCGGTATCGAATGTAGGTCCTGTATAAGACCATGTCTAGGACATAGCATCGACATTGATTGTAGGTCTCGTATAAGACCATGCCTGGGACATGGCATCGACACCGAATATAAACACTGTATAAGACCATGTCTGGGACATGGAATTGGCATCGAATAAGGAAGGTCCCGTGTAAGACCATGTTTGAGACATGGCTTCAGCACCAAAGGAAGATCTCGTGTAATACCATATCTGGGATATGGCATCGACATCTATGTACGATCTCGTATAAGTCTGGGATATGGCATCGACATCGAGCTAAGAGATCCCGTGTAAGACCATATCTATGATATGGCATCGACATCAAGAGGTGATCCCATGTAAGACCATATTTGGGATATGGCATTGGCATCGTGATACATGTATGATGAGATTGAGTATCCTTTAATATTTCGAGTAGTTGAACAGGCAAAAAAGCTAAGTATGTAAAGATGACAATGAGCAAAATATTATATAAGGATGACAAAGAGTTCCATTTAAGTTAAGGATGTTAATGATTTAACTCTAGGATCAAGGTTGCATAAGTACTAAGTTATGTGCTGAAGTGATACAGGTTCCATGAGTAAAATACGAGTTATGAAATCCGTAATGTGATATATGATGGGTAAGAATAAGTATGAGTAAGTATGTCAAAGTACTTGAGAACTTGTGTTGCTATTGTTCCATGATGAATGGATTTTACTATGAGCATTTATGTTGTTATATTAATTCATACAAACTTACTAAGCTATATGCTTACCTCTCTCTTTTCCCTTTTCCTTGTAGTATCGCCAAGCTAGCTCGGGGATCATAGAACGTCGGACCTCGGATCACATTATCCATTATTCTTTTGGTATAGAAAAGTTGATTTATTTTAGGTATGACATGTATAGGAACTTGGTCATTTTGTACTATGTCATATTTGAGAGCCAAAGTGTTGGCTACTAATGTTATACATTCATTTTGTATATGGTCGTAAGGAATTGGCCAATATTTGTCAAGTTTCATATTTTAATGATGATAAGTTTTATGAAGGGAAAGTTTATGCAAATGATGAGGTAAAATGTGAAGTGTTTGAATGATGATCAATAGTTATTTATAGGGTATTATTGTCTTATCATGTATTACTTGTGTTGGTATATGTGTGTTTATGTTTCAGGGTAACAATTGACTTGGTAAATAGCCTTCTAACACGGGTAGACACACGGGCGTGTGTCTAGGTCGTGTGTGATACACGGTCAACCCCCATGGGTGTGTTGATAGGTCGTGTGTCCCCTGCATCAAATTTACGAGAATTTAATTCGTCACATGGGCCAGCACACGGGTGTGTGCCTAGGCCGTGTTCCCTTAAGAGTTTGCTGATGTCATAAACAGAATGCTAAGGTTTTCACACACGGGTGAGGACATGGACATGTCTAGGCCGTGTGATGGACACGAGCTAAGGACATGGGCGTGTGTCCAACCATGTGAAAACCCCTGCAGGTTTGAAATGAAAAATAAATTCCACGCGGGCAAGGAACATGGGTGTGTGTCACCACACGGCTTGTCCACACAGGCGTGTTCCATTTCACACGAGCGTATGGCCCCTATTTAGGCAACAATTTTCTAAGAGCGTAAAAGTTTTTGGATTAATTTCTAAACTTTTTGTATGTTTGTTTCGGGCCTCGTAGGTCTATAATAAGGATGTTATGAATATGAATGAAAAGTTTTAAGTTTGAAAAGAAATTTTATAGCCCGATAATATATGTTCAAGCAAGTTAAGTCTAGTAATGCCTCGTATCCTGTCCCGGCGTTGGACACGGGTAAGGGGTGTTACATTTAGTGGTATCAGAGCTATGGTTTAGTTGATTCTCAGACTAACGTAGCGTATGCATGAGTCTAGCTATACATGCCATACTTATGAGTATTTACATAATGATAGTGTGATGACTCCTGACGATTTAAATTGTATTTTCTTATAGTAAATGAATACCGATAGAGATGCAGTAGATGATGTAGAAAGTAATGCACTGGCTCTCGCTGAAAGGACGGTGTCGAATGAAAATGAGAATAGACCTACGATTGTGAGTCAGAGAGGAAGAAAAGAGCTAAGGAAGCCTTTCTCCACATGATGAATGCATGGTATACAGAGTTCGTTCGTATGAACCCAAATGCACAACCCCCTCCACCTTCGCCTATTCCTCAACCTACCCTTGTAGCTCCCTAACTGGTAGAAGTCGTAAGAAGAGAAAAGCCTCTGATTGATAGAATCTGGAAATAATGGGCTGAGGCATTTCGAGCTAGTAAAGATGAAAATTAAGAAAGAGCAGAATTTTGACTTGAAAATACCACCAGGGGATTTGATTAGTTATCTTGCACACTTGAAGAGTGCATGAAATGTGTAGTTTCTCTCTTGAGGGATTCAGCTTATCAGTGGTGGAATAGCCTTGTGTCGGTTTTACCAAGGGAAAGGATCACATGGGAGTTTTTCCAAGAAGAATTTCAAAAAAAGTATATCATTCAAAGATGTATCGACCAGAAAAGAAAGGAATTCCTTGAACTGAAACAAGGTAAGATGACAGTAGCTGAATATGAGCGAGAATTTGTAAAGCTCGGCAAATACGCTCGAGAGTGTGTATCCACTGAAGCTATTATGTGTAAATGATTTGAGGACGGACTAAATGAAGATATTAGATTGTTTGTTAGCGTCCTCGAGTTGAAAGAATTTGTTGTGCTCGTAGATTGGGCTTGTAAAGCTGAGGAATTGGTGAAAGAGAAAAGAAAAGCTGAGATGGAGTCTCATGACTCAAGAAAGAGACAGATGAACAAACCGTTTCAATCTTCATCTAAGAAGTCAAGAGACTTCCCTACCCGATCAGAATACCTCAGTTGCTAGTGTTGGTAACACGCGACCAGAATAGACCGAAATGCCCACAATGTGGCAGACGTCATCTCGATGAGTGTCGAGCACATGAGAGGGCCTGTTTCAAGTGTGGTTCCCAAGATCATTTTATTAGAGAATGCCATGAGATGATTGAAAAAGAGAAAATTTAGAGTGCAAAAGCGAGACGCACTATTGGAAGGAGACAACAGAGAAACCTGAGAAATGGGACGAGTAGTAAGAATACTCCCAGAGAGCAGGCTACAAGATTTAAGGGTAGAGCGCCTGCAAGGACTTATGCCATTTGCGCTCACGAAGAGGCATCATCCCCTGATGTAATTACGGGTACATTTTCTATCCATGACACTAATGTTGTTGCTTTAATTGATCCGAGGTCTACCCATTCATTCATTTGCATGAAATTAATATCTAGTAAAAGCATGCTTCTTGAGTCTACAGAGTTCGTGATTAAAGTGTCCAATCCCTTAGGCAAATGTGTATTAGTTGATAAAGTATGTAAAGATTTCCCATTAATGATTAGAGCTCATTATTTTAAGGCAAGTCTCATGCTATTACCATATGATAAATTCAATATAATTCTTGGTATGGACTGGCTAACCACTCATGATGTGATAGTAAATTGTGGAAAGAAATACATTGAATTGAGATGCGAAAATGGGGACACTCTTCGTGTTAAATCAGATGAACAAGGTAGATCGTCTGTAGTGATCTCTCACATGTCTGCTCAGAGGTATGTAAGAAAGGGGCATGAGGCATATCTTGCTTTTCTGATGAATGCCAAAGCAACCAAGTTAAGAATTGAATCAATACCGATAGTATGTGAATATCCAGTTGTTTTCCCTAAAGAATTGCCAGGGTTGCCTCTGGTTAGAGAGGTTGAATTTGGTGTCGAGTTAGCTCTTGGTACGACACCGATATCGATTGCTCCATACAGAATGGCTCAAAATGAGGTGAAGGAATTGAAGGCACAGTTGCAAGAGTTGACGGACAAAGGTTTTGTAAGATCGAGTTATGCTTTGTGGGGTGCTCCAGTGCTATTTGTGAAAAAGAAAGATGGTTCCATGAGACTATGCATAGATTATCGGCAGCTTAATAAGGTAATCGTGAAGAACAAGTATCTATTGCCAAGAATTGATGATCTGTTTGACCAATTGAAAGGAGCCACTATGTTTTCCAAGGTAGACTTGAGGTTGGGATACTACCAGTTGAGAGTAAAAGACTCAGATGTGCCAAAGACTGCATTTCGAATAAGGTATGGGCACTATGAATTTTTAGTCATGCCTTTTGGCTTAACAAATGTCCCTACTGTGTTTATGGATTTAATAAATCGTATATTTCAGCCAGATTTGGATAATTTTGTTGTGGTTTTTATTGATGACATACTGATATATTCTCATGATGAGTATGAGCATGCCAAGCATTTGAGAATAGTTTTACATATTTTACGAGATAATAAATTGTATGCCAGGTTTAGTAAAAGTGAGTTTTGGCTCAAAGAGGTTGGATTTTTGGGCCATATTGTCTCAGGAGATGGAATCTGAGTACCCAAGTATGATTTTAGCTATTACTCATTGGAAATCGTCGAAGAATGTATTTGAGGTTAGAAGCTTTCTGGGCCTAGTTAGCTATTACCGATGGTTCATTAAGGGATTTTCTATGATAGCTACTCCGATGACGAGGTTATTACAAAAAGATGTAAAGTTCGAGTGGACAGAAAAGTGCCAGCGGAGTTTTAAGAAACTAAAGGCATTGTTGACAGAGGCTCCAGTTTTAATACAACCTGAGGCGGGAAAAGAATTTGTGATCTATAGGGATGCATCCTTGAATGGATTGGGCTGTGTGCTTATGCAAGAAGGTAAGGTGATAGCATATACTTCTAGACAGTTAAAGTCACACGAGAAGAATTACCCGACACATGACTTAGAGTTGGCTACCATTATGTTTGCATTGAAGATATGGAGACACCATTTGTATGGTGAAAAATGTCGGATCTTCACCGATCATAAAAGCCTAAATTACTTGATGACTCAATAGGAATTGAACTTAAGACAACGAAGATGGTTAGAGTTGATAAAGGATTATGAGTTAGTAATTGACTATCACCCTGGAAAGGTGAATGTAGTTGCCGATGCTTTGAGTAAAAAATCCTTATTTGCATTGAGGGATATGAATACACAGGTGACTTTGTCAGTTGATGGTTCCATTCTAGCTGAATTGAAAGCTAGACCGATGTTTCTTCAAGAAATTTATAAGGCTCAGAAAGATGACAGTGACTTGCAAGCCAAAAGAGTTCAGTACGAGTCGGGTGTTGAGTCTGACTTTCAGATTAATTTTGATGGATTTTTGATATTTAGAGACAGAGTCTGTGTACCGAGAAATGATGAGCTTATTCAAAAGATTTTACATGAGGCACATAGTGGATTTTTATCTGTACATCTGGGTAGCACAAAGATGTATAATGATTTGAAGAAATGGTATTGGTGGCTGAGTATGAAAAAAGATATTTCTTAGTTTGTATTAAGATGATTGATTTGTCAGCAAGTAAAGGCCGAACACCAAGTACCTTCGGGTCTGCTTCAACCTATTATGGTTCCCGAGTTGAAATGGGACCGTATTACTATGGACTTTGTAATAGGTTTGTCGTTGACACCGAGCAAGAAAGATACCGTATGGTGGTGGTAGATAGACTTACTAAGTCGGGCCATTTCATACCAGTACGTGTTGATTATTTGCTTGATAAGTTGGCAGACTTGTATGTTTCTAAGATCGTAAGGCTATATGGAGTGCCTTTATCGATTATATTGGATAGAGATTCGAGATTCACATCCCGATTTTGGAAAAAATTTGCAAGATGCTTTGGGCACAAAGTTGAGTTTTAGTACGACTTTTCACCCCCAAACCAATGGACAGTCGGAGAGATTAACACAGATACTTGAGGATATGCTCTGGTGTTGTTTTCTTGAGTTTTAGGACAGCTGGGAAAAGTACCTACCATTGGTAGAGTTCGCTTACAATAATAGTTTTCAGTCGAGTTTGAAAATGGCACCTTATGAGGCTTTGTATGGGCGCACGTGTCGAACGCCTTTATATTGGACTGAACTCAAAGAAAGTCATATTCACAGGGTCATCTGGTTAGAGAAATTGAAGAGAAAGTAAGAGTGATTCGAGATTGTTTAAAAGCTACTTCTGATAGACAAAAATCCTAATCAGATTTGAAACGAAAAGAGATTGAATTTCAAGTTGGTAATAAGGTGCTCTTGAAAGTGTCACTATGGAAGAAAGTTCTCAGATTCAGCCGGAAAGGTAAATTGAGTCCGCGTTTTATAGGACCATATGAGATCACTGAGAGGATAGGGTCGGTAGCCTATCGACTGGCCTTGCCGTCTGAGTTAGAAAAGATTCATGATGTGTTTCACGTTTCTATGTTGCGACACTACAGATCAGATCCTCCGCATGTGATTACACCTACAGAGGTTGAAATTAAACCCGACATGACATATGGCGAAGAACCAGTAAAAATTTTAGCACGGGAATTCAAATAGTTAAGGAATAAAAGTATAGCTCTTGTGAAAGAATTATGGCAAAGACATGGGGTAGAAGAGGCTACATGGGAGCCCGAGGAGGCTATGAGGAACCAGTACTCAAACCTTTTTACTGGTAAGTTTTTCGGGGACGAAAATCCCTAAGGGGGAGAATTGTAACAGCTCGATTTAGGGTCTAGTTAGAATAGTGGTGCGAGACCACAAATCTGAAGTAGAAATATGTGTTTTATGATTTTTATGAGGCTTATGATGTGATTGCATAATTGTGTGAAAATTTCATGAGGAAATTTTATTTATTCGTGATCAATTTGTCCATTAGGACTAAATTGAAAAGGTTGGAAAATATAAGATTCTAGAATATATAAATATGAAATAAAATTATAAAAATTACTAGACGTCCTTATTTAGCAATTAGACCATTCTATGTTAAGATGGACAGAAATGGACATGGGAAGGAAAAATTTCAAGGAAGAGCCTTAAGGGCATTTTTGTCGTTTGGTTAATTAATGAATTAAAAAGGGAAAAAGAAGTCAAAATTGTGTTCATCTTCTTCTCCCATGGCCAAAAATCACTAAGGAGCCATAGCTAGGGTTTCTTCAATTTTCAATCTTGATAGTAAGTGCATCCTAGCCCCATTTTTAATGTTCTTCGTATTTTTGAAATCCTCGTAACTCGATTTAGCTATTTCTAGCTATATTTTGAGCTATGGTTTATGTTCAAAAATTTACCCATGTATGACATGCATGTATTTTTATGTTTTATGGAAGAATGTGAAAGTTTGATGTAGAATAAACATCTTTTTCAAAGTGATTTTCATGAAAAATGCATAAAAAAGACCAAATTGTAAAAGTTATAAAATGGTCATACATGGGTGAAATAGTAGAAATTAAAGGCTGTTATAGTTAAGAAAATGATTAGGCTAGTCTTGAAATACAAGAAAGTGGAATGAAAATCATTTTACGAACCTAGGGGAAAATGTGTAATTATGTAAAAGTTTAGGGGCAAAATTATAATTTTGCCAAAGTGTGATTCATGAGTCAATTTAGTCAATGTGAGTATAAACAAGTGAAATTGTTATTATAGATCAAGAAACACGAAGCTCGGACTAAAACTGTGGTAAGAACAAAGTGTTGGCCTAAATCGAACATCAACACGCATTTTAAGTACCGAGGTAAGTTTGTGTGAAATTAAGGTTACATGTGTTATTATGTTTAAATTATTTGTTACTTTGAGGAGTACATATCATTTCTAAGACATTGATTAATGATGTCTTGATGAGAAAATGATGAAAATTGAAATTTCGGAATAATGAGGATACCTATGTCACAACATGAGATAAGGAAGGTCCCGTATAAAACCATGCTCTGGGACATGGCATCGGCACCAAATTTTGGTCCCATATAAGACCATGTCTAGGACATGGCATCGGTATCGAATGTAGGTTCCGTATAAGACCATGTCTGGGACATGGCACCGCACCGAATGTAGACCCCGTATAAGACCATGTCTGGGACATGGCATCGGCATCGAATAAGGAAGGTCTCGTGTAAGACCATGTCTGGGACATGGCTTCGGCACCAAAGGAAGATCTCGTGTAATACCATATATGGGATATGGAATCGACATTTATGTACGATCTCGTATAAGACCATGTCTGGAACATGGCATCGGCATCGAGCTAAGAGATACCGTGTAAGGCCATATCTGGGATATGGCATCGACATCAATAGGTGATCCCATGTAAGGCCATATTTGGGATATGGCATTGGCATCGAGATACACGTATAATGAGATTGAGTATCCTCTAATATTTCGAGTAGTTCAACGGGCAAAAGAGCTAAGTATGTAAAGATGAAAAAGATTTCCATTTAAGTTAAGGATGTTAATGATTTAATTCTAGGATCAAGGTTGCATAAGTGCTAAATTATTTGCTGAAGTGATACAGGTACCATGAGTAAAATATGAGTTATGAAATCCGTAATTTGATATATGATGGGCAAGAATAAGTATGAGTAAGTATGTCAAAGTACTTGAGAACTTGTGTTGCTATTGTTCCATGATGAATGGATTTTACTATGAGTATCTATGTTGCTATATTAATTCATGCAAACTTACTAAGCTATATGCTTACCTCTCTCTTTTCCCTTTTCCTTGTAGTATCGCCAAGCTAGCTCAGGGATCGTAGAACTTCAGAGCTTGGATCACACTATCAATCATCCTTTCTGCATAGTAAAGTTGATTTATTTTAGGTATGGAATGTATAGGAACTTGGTCATTTTGTACTATGTCATATTTGAGAGCCAAAGTGTTGACTACTAATGTTATACGCTCATTTTGTATATGGTCATAGGAAATTGGCCAATATTTGTCAAGTTTCAATTTTAATGATGATAAGTTTTATGAAGGGAAATTTTATGCAAATGATAAGGTAAAATGTGAAGTGTTTGAATGATGATTAGTGGTTCTTTATGGGGTATTATTGTCTTATCATGTATTGCTTGTGTTGGTATATGTGTGTTTATGTTTCAGGGTGGCAATTGGTGTAACAGCCCGATTTAGGGCCTAGTAGGGATAGTGGTGTGAGGCCACGAACCTGAGGTGAATTTATGAGTTTTTCAAGTTTATGCCATGTTTGCACATTAGTATGAAAGTTTTGTAAAGCAACTTTATTAAGTTGAGGTCAATTGGTCCAAAAAGGACTAAATTGCAAAAGTTACAATATATGAGTTTCTAGAAGCTTTTTGCATGAAATAGCTTTAAAATATCCCTATTTTCCTTGAGAGCATTGAATTCAAAAATATATTTATCTGATGATGGTTCTATTTTAGCTGAGTTGAGAGCTAGACCAATATTCCTTCAAGAGATCTTGGAGGCTTAGAAAGAAGATAGTGAATTGCAAGTTAAGAGAGCTCAGTGCAAGTCAAGTGCTAAATCCGACTTTTGGATTAATTCTAATGGATATTTAATGTTTAGAGATAGAGTTTGTGTGCCAAGAAAAGAGGAGCTTATTCAGAAAATTTTGCATGAGGCATATAACAGATGTTTATCTGTACATCCGGGTGGCACCAACATATATAATGATTAAAGCAATAGTATTGGTGGCCGAAAATGAAAAAAGACATTTTAGAATTTGTTTCCAAGTGCATGATTTATCAGCAAGTAAAAGCTGAGCACCAAGTACCTTCGGGTTTGCTTCAGCCTATCTTGGTTCCCGAGTGGAAATGGGACCATATCACCATGGATTTTGTAACGGGTTTACCGTTGTCTCCGAGCAAGAAAGATGTTGTTTAGGTAGTGGTTGATAGACTCACGAAGTCAGCCCACTTTATACCTGTATGAGTGGATTACTCCCTAGACAAGTTGGCAAACTTGTATGTTTCAGAAATAGTAAGACTGCACGGAGTTCCCTTATCGATCATATCGGATAGAGATCCGAGAGTCACATCCAGATTTTGAAAGAAGCTACAGGAAGCTTTGGGTACAAAATTGAGTTTTAGCATAGCTTTTCACCCTCAGACTGACGGTCAGTCAAAAAGGTTAATTCAAGTACTCGAGGACATGCTCAGATGTTGTGTTTTGGAATTCCAAGGCAGTTGGGAAAAGTTTCTCCCATTGGTAGAATTCGCCTATAATAATAGCTTTTAGTCGAGCTTAAAGATGGCGCCTTATGAGGCCCTATATGGGCATAAGTGCAGAACTCCTTTGTTTTGGACTGAACTTAAAGAGAACCAAATTCACGGGGTTGATTTGGTTAAAGAAGCTGAAGAGAAAGTAAAAGTGATTCGAGAATGTTTAAAGGTCGCATCGCATGCATGTAAATCCTATTTAGATTTAAAGAAAAAAGAGATAGAGTATCAAGTTGGGGATAAAGTTTTCTTGAAAGTGTCACCATGGAGAAAAGTCCTCAGATTTGGCCGAAAAGGCAAATTAAGTCCACGTTTCATTGGACCTTATGAGATTATTGAGAGAGTTGGACCGGTAGCTTACCGTTTGGCTTTGCCCTCAGAATTAGAAAAGATACATGATGTGTTTCACGTGTCAATGTTGCGACGCTATAGATCAGACCCTTTACATGTAATTACCCCTTCAAAAATAGAGATTCGCCCTGACATGGCTTATGGTGAAGAACCAGTTAAGATTTTGGCTCGGAAAGTCAAGCAACTGAGGAATAAGAGTATTGCCTTAGTAAAAGTATTTTGGAAAAGACATCGAATCGAAGAATCTACATGGGAACCAGAAGAGAGTATAAGAAACCAGTATCCAAACCTTTTTGCAGGTAAGATTTTCGAGGATGAAAATCCCTAAGAGGGGGAGATTGTAACAGCCCGATTTAGGGCCTAGTAGGGATAGTGGTGCGAGGCCACGAACTCGAGGTGAATTTATGAGTTTTTCAAGTTTATGCCATGTTTGCACGTTCGTATGAAAGTTTTGTAAAGCAATTTTATTAAGTTGAGGTCAATTGGTCCAAAAAGGACTAAATTGCAAAAGTTGCAATATATGAGTTTCTAGAAGCTTTTTGCATGAAATAGATTTAGAATAATAATTATGAGCCCTTAAATAGAAATTTGCCCAAAAATAAAATTTTGGACAAAATTGACCTTGAGATGGTGTTAAATAGAATTTTTATGAGTAAGGGCATTTTGGTCATTTGCCTATTAAGTGTTTTAAATGGGAAAAGATGAGAAAATTCACTCATCTTCTTCCTTATGTCCGAAAATTTGAAGACACCATAGCTAGGGTTCTTCATTTTTTTTCAAGCTCATAGTAAGTTCATCTCAGCCCCGTTTTTAATATTCTTCATATTTTTGAAGTTCTTGTATTATGAATTAGCTAATTTTAGATATAAAATTTGCTAAGATGCATGTTCAAAAATTTACCCTTGAATGATATTCTTGTTAAATGATGTTTTATGGAAGTTTAAGAGAGTTTGATGTTAGATAAACATCTTTTCCTTAATGAGTTTCATGAAAAATGGTAGTAGGGACCATTTTGTAATAATTATAAAATTGGTCATACCTACTAGAAATAGTGAGAATTGATGATTTTTATAGAAGATAAAATGATTAAGCTAAGCATGAAGTTTAAGAAAGTTGCATGAAAATCAGTTTACGAGAATTTGGGTAAAAGTGCAAATATTAGATAGTATAAGGGCAAAATTGTAATTTGTCCACAATATGAGTTATGTGTAAATTTAGTCAATATGATTATTAAATGATCTGTTTATGATTATAGATCAAGAAAAACAAAGCCCATATCGAAACCGAGGCAAGAACAAAGTTGTGGACTAAATTGCATATTTACATACATTTTGTATATTGAGGTAAGTTTGTATGATTTCTAAGCTTTATGATTTTTATCATTAATTTGCTTAGTATAATGTACAATAATTATATGAAATGATCATGTTATGTTCAAGCAAGAAATCACGATAATAAGTACGAGCAAGTCCCGATTGAAGATGAATTTCCCAGGATACTCGATCTACCACACAAGTTATCATGTAAGTCCAAGGCAAGCTTGGCATTGATCAAGATATCATGTAAGTCCAAGGCAAGGTTGGCATTGATCAAGTTAGCAAGCAAGTTATCATGTAAGTCCAAGGCAAGCTTGGCATTGATCAAGTTAGCAAGCAAGTTATTATATAAGTCCAAGGCAAGCTTGGCATTGAGTATGTTATCAAGAGCAAGACTTCATATAAGTCCATGTCAAGACATGGCCTTGAAACCAAGATGAGATATTCCTTGTAAGACCATACTGAAGATATGGCTTTGGTATCAAGTTATGTGGGTCAAGATTTAGTATCCTCGGTTATTCACAAAAATTCATCGGGCAAACGAGTAAGTCAAAAAGAAGATATCAAGAAAGCTAAGAAAGCAAAGTTAGTATCAAGATGAAATTGAGTATTATTCATGTTATGAATGAGGAAGTAAAGATTATGATTATTATTATTAAAGTATATTGATCAATGTGATCAAATGATACAGGTACCATGTTTACCTTACAAGTATGAGAATGTTAAGTATCATAAGAGATGTAAGAATCAAGTATGAGTAAGTAAGCTTTATAGCTGAAATTATGATACCATTGTAAGCTAAATGGTTTATGTTAAGCAAGTGTATTGATATTTTTTGTACAAACAAACTTACTAAGCTATATGCTTACGTTATGATTCTTTATTACTATGCAGTCCTGCCAAGCTAACTAGTGGATCATTTAAGTTAGAGCAGCACACTATCAACTCTTATTTTGGTATAGCCAAGTTACTTTACTAAGTATGGCATGTATAGGAAGCATTCATTTTGTGTATATGCTTTAAGAAAGGCCATTGTATAGGCCATCAAGTTCATTATTCTTTTGTATTTGACTAAGTATGTATGTTTATTGAGATCAATGAAGCATGTAGTATTATTCATAAAAGATGGGTTGTTATTGCATTGTTGATTTGAGTTTAAGTATGATCTTCTTTTCAGGGTGGCAAATGGATTGGTAAATAGCCTTTAAGTTCCGGCAGGGTTGGACACACGGGTGTATGTCAAGGCCGTGTTAACTTTGCACCTTAGTATTATTAATTAGAATAGGCCACAGGCAAATCCCACGGCCGTGTGTGTATGCCGTGTAAGACACACGGTTTGGATCTAGGGGTGTGTGCAGACCGTGTTAATTTAGTCAGTATATCAAGGATTAGCACACGGTCTAAGCGCACGGGAATGTCATGGCCGTGTGAAATTAGTCAGTAACCTCTCACAGTTGGAAGACATGGGCGTGTCTAAGCCGTGTGGAAATAGTCAATAGCTTTCCACGATTTGAGGGCATGGGCGTGCTTAAGGGTACAGGGGCGTGTTCCAAGTCACACGGGTGTGTGAACCCTGCTTCAAAACTGAGTTATTTGATTTAATTCTGAAAATTTTCTGACATGAGTTAAAGACCTCATAGGCCATTGTTATATGTGTTGACTAAGAAAGTGAAGTTTTTAAGTCGAAATGAAATTTTATAGCCCATAAGTACATGTTTCAGTGAGTTCAAGCATAGTAATGTCTCGTATCCAGACCTAGTATCGGTCTTGGGCACGGGGTGTTACAATTGGCTTGGTAAATAGCCTTCTAATTGTCCACACGAGTAGACACACGTGCGCGTGTCTAGGCCGTGTGTGATACACAGTCAACCCCCATGGGTGTGTTGATAGGCCGTGTGTCCCCTGCATCAAATTTATGAGAATTTGATTCGTCACACGGGCCAGTACACGGGCGTGTTATAATAGCCCGATTTAGGGGCTAGTCGAAATAGCGATCTCGGGATCACTAATCTGAGATTAGAGAAATTTATTTTCATGTTATATTATGAGTCAGAGCATGATAGTATATGTGGATGAAAATTTTGGTGCTTTAATTTTAACGATTTCATGTTTATTTGTGAAAAAGGACTAAATCGCATAAAGTGTGAAAGTTCCATTCTATATGCTAAAGGAACCAAATAGCCATAGATTGTCAATTGGAGGTCTTTAAAAGGCAATTAGACCCCCAATATTTTCTTGGCCGGCCATAGACTAACGTAGGAGAGAAATTTGTCAATGTTGGTTAAAGTTGGTGATAGTAGGTGGACAAATTTGACTAGTATTAATAAAATAGGAGACAAATTTGTCAATGTTGGTTAAAGCTTCAAAAATTTCAGCACACTCATCTCTGTACAAGTAAGTGTTCTAGTGCTCTTTTCTAGAAAATAGTTGTACTTTTTGAACCCCTAAAGCCTAAGCTTTCAAATGAGGGGACTATGTGCAATATGGTAAAAAGTTTATAGTTTTTCCTTGAGATCTATCTTAGCTATTTGCTGCATTTTTATGGAAGAAATTGAGTCTTAGTTGTTAGATGAACAACTTTTGTGAAAGGTGTTGTCTTGAAAACACCTAATTGGACTAGATGAAAAGGTTACAAATTTATAGTAATTATGTGAAATGCTAAGTTTTGATGATAGCTATAAGAGTATTAAATGCTCACCTAGGCTTGTTTAAGGTAGAAATGTGATTAGAATTAATTTTCGAGCCTAGGGGCAAAATGGTCATTTTACCAAAGTCTAGGGGCAGAATAGCTAAATTGCTATTATAGAGCAAGAAGAACTGAGAATCTGCCTCGATCGGGGAAAGGACAAAGTCTTGGACTAAACCGACGAGTTAGCTCATTTTACAATCGAGGTAAGTTTGTATGTGATTAATGTAACATTTATGTTAGCATAATTGAGAATGTTTTGTATCATATTGATGTATGATGCTCTAGTAAATTGAGTAGTTAATGTTGAATAAGATGTTGAGGTCCTAGTGGACTATATTGAATATGAAATTGTTGTTGTCAAGATATGAAATAGATAAGGTCCCATATAAGACCATGTGCGGGACATGGCCTCGGCACCGAGTTGAGATCCCGTATAAGACCATATCTGGGATATGGCTTCGGTAATGAATATGAGAATCGTATAAGACCGTATCTAGGATATGCATCGATACTTAATGTGAAACTCCATATAAGACCATATCTGGGATATGGCATTGGCATTCAAAAGTAACTCCATATAAGACCATCTTTGGGATGTGGCATTGGCTTCGTACCCACTTGAATGACGATTAAAATGCGTCTTTGACAATCCCTAGTGATTAATAGGATAAGTAAATGAGTTTAGAAGTAGAAATGAGAATTGTACTAAAGTCATGTGAATGAGTGAATACAAGTACTCGTGAATGAGTCATGAAGAAATGATTACGATGTGTAGCACAGTATGTGCTAAATAAGGGCAATTGTAAGTAAGTATGGCAAGGAGCCTATGACTTGTGTATGATTAGTTAATGCCATGGATGGATTATATTATGAGCTTATTGTTGCTATTTAATTTCATGCAAACTTACTAAGCTTCATGCTTACCCCTTTCATTGCCCTTCTTCCTTGTAGTATTGCCATGATAACTCGAGGATCGTGGACGTAGGAGTTCGAAAATCACACTATCGACATCACTTTGGTATAACAATTTAGACTTATTTTGAGTATGGCATGTATAGGACTTGAGTATTATGTTAAGTTGTAATTGTTAGTCAAAGTGTTGGCTATGTAAGTTATAAAAGTCATTCTGTAAATGGCCTTATAAGTTAGGCAAATACTTGGCAAGTTCTATTGCTTAATGAAGATGAATTTCATGAAGTATATGTCATTTTGTATATTTTGATTCTTGAGCTCCTAGAAATACCTTTTGATTGTCTTTTATGTTGGAATATATAAGTGTGTAACATAGGGTGGCAAAGGCTTGGTATATAGCCTGCTAATTGTCCTCATGGGTAGACACACGGGTGTGTGTCTAGACCGTGTGGGAAGCACGACTAGCACATGGGCGTATGCCCAGGTCGTGTGAAGTCTACACCTTGTACTTGGGATTTAAATCGTGACACGACTAAAGCACACAGACGTGTGTATAGGCCATATGGATAAGTCAGAATGACAAGGTTTGGCACACGGACTAGGGCCACGGGCATGTCAAGGTCGTGTGAAATTACTCAGTGTCGACCACGGATGAAAGACAAACATTTCTTAGGGGCACACGGGCATGTCCCTACTTCAACACGAGCGTGTGGCCCCTATTTTGATGAAAAGCCTTCCAAGTTCGTAAAAGTCCTCGGTTTAATCTTGAAACCTCTCGGAGGCATGTTTAGGTCCATGTAGGCCGAGAATGAGCAAGAAATGGGTTTAAATAAAATTTTATAACCCTATTCGAGATGTTTAAGCAAGATTAGTTAGGTAATGCCTCAAACCATGTTCCAACTTGTATACGGGTAAGGGGTGTTGCATTTATTGGTATCAGAGCTATGGTTTAGTCAATTCTAGGACTAATGTAGCGTAAGTATGAGTCTAGCTATACATGCCATAGGTAAGAGTGTCTGAGTAATGATAGTGTGATGGCTCCTGACGTATAAAATCGTGTTTTATGTAGTATATGGATTCTGATCTAGACCGAACTACAGCCGATGATGTTGCGAGTAATGCGCTGGCTCCCACTCAAGGGACTGCACCAGCTAATAGTAGACCTGAGACCTTGGGTTAGGGGGAGGAGGCCCGAGAAGCCTTTCTCCACATGATGAACAACTGGTATACAGAGTATACCCAAGCAAATCCTAACGCTTAACCCCCTCCACCCCCACCTACCCCCACCTATCCCTCAACCCGCTCCAGTAGCTCCTCAAGTGGTCGAGGTGGTGAGAAGAGAAAGGCCTTTAGTAGTTAAGATCTAGAAGTAAGGAGCCGAGAAATTTTAGGTAAATAAAGACGATGACTCAAAGAGAGTAAAATTCTGGCTCGAGAATACCACTAGGGTATTCGATGAGTTATCTTGCACCTCTGAGGAGTGCTTAAAGCGTGCGGTATCCTTCCTGAGAGATTAAGCCTGCCGATGGTGGAACACCCTGGTGTTTATAGTGCCAAGAGAGAGAGTTAGTTGGGAATTTTTCCAAGAGGCATACCGGAAGAAGTACATCAGCCAGAGGTTCATCAACCACAAGAGGAAGGAGTTCTTGAAACTAAAGTAAGGCCGTATGTTAGTGATTGATTACGAATGGGAGTTCGTAAGGCTTAGCAAATATGCTCGGGAGTACATGTCTATCGAGGCAGTCATGTGCAAGAGGTTTGAGGACGGACTGAATGAGGACATCTATTTATATGTTGGAGTCCTAAAACTAAAGGAATTTGTAGTGTTGGTATATAGAGCCTATAAAGACAAAGAGTTGATTAAGGAGAAGAGAAGAGTGGAGAATGAGTCTCGTGACTCGAGGAAGAAACAACTGAATAAGTCTCATCAATCCTCATCTAAGAAGTCGAGGGATTTCTCTACTCGATTAGTCATTTTAGTAGAGTTTTAACTCGAAGTAAAGGCAAGCAATTTTCGAGGTCGAAAGTACAGACCACATCAGTTGCTAGTGTTGGCAATGTTCAACCAAGTAGACTGGCATGCCCTCAATGTGGCAGGCGTCATGCTAGTGAGTGTCGAGCTAAGGAGAAAGCTTGTTTCAGATGTGGGTCTTTAGACCACTTTATTAGAGACTGCCCCGAGGTGGGCGAGAAAGAAAAGCCTTAGAAAGCAAGATCGAGAAGTACAGTTAGGGGAAGACCACTGAAAAATCTGGGAATTGAGATGGGTAACAAGAACCCATCTAGAGAGCAAGCTGCTAGAGTCAAGGGTAGAGCACCGGCGAGGACATATGCCATTCGTGCTCGTGAAGAGGCATCTTCCCCCGACATAATCACAGGTACATTTTCTTTCCATAATACTCGTGTTATAGATTTAATTGATCCAGGATCTGCCCACTCACACATATGCATGAAATTAGTCTCCAGCATGAGCATGCCTATAGAATCTAGCAAATTTATCATAAGAGTGTCTAATCCTCTAGGCAAATGCGTGTTGGTTGATAGAGTTTGCAAAGGTTTCCCTTTGATGATTAAAGGTCATTGTTTCCCGGTTCATCTTATGCTATTGCTATTTTATGAGTTTGATGTCATCTTTGGGATGGATTGGTTAGTTACTCATGGAGTAATTGTGAATTGTGGGGAGAAGCATATTGAGTTGAGAGATGAAAATGGTAATCTTATTCGTGTTGAATCGGATAAGCTAGATAGGTCACTAGTAGTGATGTCAACCTTGTCGACTCAAAAGTATTTAAGGAAGGGATACGAGGCCTATCTTGCCTTTGTGTTAAACACTAAAAAGACTAATTCGAGAATTGAGTCGGTACCCACAGTATACGATTACCCGGATGTCTTTCCAAAAGAGTTGCCAAGGCTACCTCCGGTTAAAGAAATTGAATTTGGGATTGAGTTAGCTCCGGGTACTGCCCCTATTTCTATTGCTCCATATAGAATGGCTCCCACTGAGCTAAAAAAGCTAAAAGCACAGTTGCAAGAACTAACGAATAAAGGGTTGGCAAAAGGCCAAGTTTCTCCCTGTGAGGTGCTCCCGTTTTATTCGTGAAGAAGAAAGATGGTTTCATGAGACTTTGTATAGATTATCGGCAACTCAACAAGGTAACTGTGAAGAACAAGTACCCGTTGCCGATGATTGACGATCTATTCGATCAATTGAAGAGAGCCACAGTATTTTCCAAGATAGATTTAAGGTCAGGGTACTATCAGCTGAGAGTCAGGGACTCAGATGTGCCAAAAACTACATTTAAGACTAGGTATGGCCACTCTGAATTTTTGGTCATGCCTTTTGGTCTAACGAATGCCCTTGCGATCTTCATGAATTTGATGAATTGCATTTTTCGGCCATACTTGGATAAATTTGTTGTGGTTTTCATCGATGACATACTAATCTACTCTCGAGATGAGAACGATCATGATGAGCATTTGAGTATGGTTCTACAAGTTTTGAGAGAAAAACAATTGTATGCCAAATTCAGTAAGAGTGAATCTCGGGAGATGGGACTAGAGTCGACTCGAGTAAGATTTCAGCAATTATTGAATGGAAACCACTGAGGAGCGTAACTAAAGTAAGGAGTTTCCTAGCCCTAGCCGGCTATTATAGGCATTTTGTCAAGGGGTTTTCCATGATAGCTACCCCGATGACAAGACTTTTGCAACAAGATGTGAAGTTCGATTGGACATAAAGGTGTCAACAGAGCTTTAAGAAACTAAAGACACTATTGACTGAGGCTCCTGTTTTGGTGCAACCTGAGCTGGGAAGAGAATTTATGGTTTACAATGACACATCCTTGAATGGATTGGGTTGTGTACTTATGCAAGAGGGTAAAGTGATTGCATACGCCTCTAGGAAATTAAAGCCTCATGAAAAGAATTACCCGACTCATGATTTAGAGTTGGCCGCAATCGTGTTTGCGTTGAAAATTTGGAGGCATCTTTTGTATGGTGAAAGGTGTCGAATTTTTACCGACCATAAAAGCCTAAAATATTTGATGACTCAAAAGGAATTGAATTTGAGGCAACGAAGGTGGTTAGAGCTGATTAAGGAATATGAGTTGGTAATTAACTACCATTCAGGAAAGGCAAACGTAGTCACCGATGCTTTGAGCAGAAAATCACTATTTGCACTAAGATCTCTGAGTACTCAGATGACTTTGTTGGATGATGGTTTCATTTTAGCCGAATTAAGGGCTAAACCATTGTTTCTCCAAGAGATTTGTGAAGCTCAGAAAGATGATAATAGTTTGCAAGCTAAGAGAGTTATATGTGAGTCGAACGTTAAGTCAGACTTTCGAGTAAATCCTGATGGACGTCTAACATTTTGAGATCGAGTCTGTGTACCTAGAAATGATGAGCTTATTCGTAAAATCTTGTAGGAAGTGCATAGCAGATGTTTGAATGTACACCCAGGCAGCACGAAGATGTACAATGATTTGAGGAAATGGTATTGGTGGCTTGGTATGAAGAAAGACATTTTGATTTTATATCAAGATGCTTGATTTGTCAGCAAGTGAAGGCTGAACATCAAGTACCTTCGGGTTTACTTCAGCCCATTATGGTTCCTAAGTGGAAATGGGATAGTATTAACATGGACTTTGTAACGGGCTTACCGTTGACTCCAAAGAAGAAAGATGCAGTATGGGTAGTGGTTGATAGACTCACAAAGTCAGCCCATTTTATACCAGCGCGATTTGACTATTCACTTGATAAATTAGCGGACTTATACATGTCAGAGATAGTAAGACTCCATGGTGTATTGTTGTCGATCATTTCGAATAGAGATCCAAGATTCACGTTGCAGTTTTGGAAAAAGTTGCAAGAGGCCATGGGCACAAAATTGAGTTTTAGTACAGCCTTTCATCCACAAATCGACGGGCAGTCGGAGAGGGTAATTCAGATACTTGAAGACATGCTTCGATGTTGTACTTTGGAATTCCACGGTAATTGGGAGCAATACTTACCATTGGTGGAATTCTCCTATAATAACAGCTTTCAGTCGAATCTGAAAATGGCACCTTATGAGGCATTGTATGGGCGTAAGTGCCAAACTCCCTTATATTGATCAGAACTGAAAGAGAAATAGATTCACGGGGTCGACTTGGTTAAGGAAACTAAAGAGAAGGTAAAAGTGATATGTGACTGTCTGAAAGCCGCCTCAGATAGGTAAAAGTCCTATTCGGTTTTGGAAAGGAAAGAGACTAAATTTAAAGTCGGTAATAAAGTGTTCTTTAAAGTATCACCTTAGAGAAAAGTCCTCAGATTTGGCCGGAAAGGAAAACTGAGTTCGCGTTTTATCGGACCTTATGAAGCTACCGAAAGGATAGGACCGGTAGCTTATCGGTTGGCTTTACGACCTGAGCTGGAAAAGATTCATGGCGTCTTTCTCGTATCCATGTTACGCTGATACCGTTCAGACCTTTCACATGTCATAGTGCCGACAGAGGTAGAGATACAACTGGACTTGACTTACGATGAAGAGCCGATTAGAATATTGGCACTAGAGGTCAAGTAATTAAGGAACAAAATCATAGCTCTAGTGAATGTAATAGTCCGATTGATACCCTAGTCGAAACAGTGGTTTTGGGACCACAAATCTGAGTCCGTGTAATATTTTAATTTTATATTCTGTGCCGTAAATATGTGACTAAGCATGTGGTAAATTTCCGTAAGTTAATTTGTTCGTCTGTGTGTGTAATTTGACAAAAGGATGAAATTGCATTAAGTGTGAAAGTTGCTTGCTATTTGTCAAGGTATTAAAGTGTTGTGGCTTTTTAAATGTGAGGACTTATGTGGCAATTTAGCCACTATTTTGGTTAGTGGACGGCATGGGTAATGAAATATGTACATAATTATATATATGTTTTTATATATGTATAAATATTATGGTTTTATAAGTTAAAGTTATATTAAATTCATTTTTCGGTTTATACCCTAGTCGAAACAGTGGTTTTGGGACCACAAATCTAAGTCCGTATAATATTTTAATTTTATATTCTGTGCCGTAAATATGTGACTAAGCATGTGGTAAATTTCCGTAAGTTAATTTGTTCATCTGTGTGTGTAATTTGACAAAAGGATGAAATTGCATTAAGTGTGAAAGTTGCTTGCTATTTGTCAAGGTATTAAAGTGTTGTGGCTTTTTAATTGTGAGGACTTATGTGGCAATTTAGCCACTATTTTGGTTAGTGGACGGCATGGGTAATGAAATATGTACATAATTATATATATGTTTTTATATATGTATAAATATTATGGTTTTATAAGTTAAAGTTATATTAAATTCATTTTTCGGTTTATACCCTAGTCGAAACAGTGGTTTTGGGACCACAAATTTGAGTCCGTATAATATTTTAATTTTATATTCTGTGCTGTAAATATGTGACTAAGCATGTGGTAAATTTCCGTAAGTTAATTTGTTCGTCTGTGTGTGTAATTTGACAAAATGATGAAATTGCATTAAGTGTGAAAGTTGCTTGCTATTTGTCAAGGTATTAAAGTGTTGTGGCTTTTTAAATGTGAGGACTTATGTGGCAATTTAGCGACTATTTTAGTTAGTGGACGGCATGGGTAATGAAATATGTACATAATTATATATATGTTTTTATATATGTATAAATATTATGGTTTTATAAGTTAAAGTTATATTAAATTCATTTTTTGGTTTATACCCTAGTCGAAACAGTGGTTTCGAGACCACAAATCTGAGTCCGTATAATATTTTAATTTTATATTCTGTGCCGTAAATATGTGACTAAGTATGTGGTAAATTTTCGTAAGTTAATTTGTTCGTCTGTGTGTGTAATTTGACACAAGGATGAAATTGCATTAAGTGTGAAAGTTGCTTGCTATTTGTCAAGGTATTAAAGTGTTGTGGCTTTTTATATGTGAGGACTTATGTGGCAATTTAGCCACTATTTTAGTTAGTGGACGGCATGGGTAATGAAATATGCACATAATTATATATGTGTTTTTATATATGTATAAATATTATGGTTTTATAAGTTAAATTATGGTTTTATAAGTTAAAGTTATATTAAATTCATTTTATAAGTTATGTTTATTTTATGATAAAAGAAACATAAGAAAGTGGCATTATTTCATCTCTTTCTTGCCGAAACTACATGAAAGAAAAAGAAAGCTTTGAAGCTTTCTATTTTCGGCACATGCAAGCTTAAATTCAAGGTTAGATTTTATTTATTTTTTTTTGATAATTTCTACGTTTTTGTAATCGTTGCTTTGAGAGCTTTAAAACCCATGTCTAAATTTGATGAATTGGTAATGTTTGTGTGAGATGCCATTGTTGATATGTTGAGTTTTGTGATGTTTTATGTTGTTAAATGAAAGATCTAAGCTTGTTGAACATGTTTTGTTCTTGAAATTTTGTTAAATTTAGCTAAATAGGCCTAAATTGAGAAAATATTATTTTGGAGGACTAATTTGTGAATTTGATGAAATATTTGGACTTATATAGTCCCTAGAGAAGTTCGACTATGCATGGGTGTGAATGGATTTTTGTGAATTTGATTTTTTGAAAGAAATGTACTAAATTGATAAAATGTGCAAATGTGAGGGCTAAATTGCAAATAGCCCTAAATGTGTGCCTTTCGATTGAATTGAATGAACTAGTGAATAAAAAGGTTAATTCTGAATATGTTTAGATCAAGAACCGAGGAAAACGGATTTAGATCGCGAGAAAGCGAAAGTAAACGAGTAGTTGTTTTCATTCCGATAAACCGAATCCGAGGTAAGTCTTTAAGCAATTGAGTATAGTTAAATTCATTTATTAAATGGTTTACTATGATTATTCAAAAATTATATAGTCATATAACTTAGTAGCCGAATGGAATTTTAGCATTTAAATGATATGGTTCAATTTATTCGATTGTGTTAAAAACCTCAAAAAGTTGTACGAAATGATTAAGAAATGATTTTGTGGTATTGATATTCGGGCTTCGAGCCTAGCAAGCTTTCAGCTGGTGAAATAAATCGGGCTTTGTGCCTAGCAGGCTTATTGCCGGTGATTGAATATCAGACCTCGGGTCTAGCAGGCTTAGTGTCGGTGCATGTGTTTCAAGCTTTATGCCTAGCAGGCTTTATGCCGGTGATTATTCATATGTATGTGTTACAATGGATCATTATAGATGTGGAATTTTGAGTACAATAAATGAGCTAATCGTTCAGGTACATGAAAGCCTATTGGTTGTACGGATAAGGTAAGTTAGTATACTATGATTGATACTAATGGTTTGTGATACAATTGAGGTATATTCGTAAAATTCTATTAAGGGTATTCGGCCTTATAAATGATGTGTATGTTATATTGAAAGTTGATTTGGATGTGAACATGAATGTGTCATGTAGATTCGGCCAAAAGGGTAAATATACATGTAATGTATATTGAGCTAGTGAATTAACAATGTGTTTTTGTATATTCGGCCTTATAGATGTGGATAAAACGATACTATATAGATATTATAATTGTATACACGTGAAGATTAAAGGATATTATTATATGTGTATAATCAGTTATAAGTGATAAGTATGTACTTGGTATTTATTTAATCTGTTGTACAAGGAAACATATCTAATTATATGGAATTGATAAGTGAAAATTAAATTACTTCGTAAGGTGGTGGTATTCGGCCATGATGGCACAATTGTGCTAAGAAATTATATTAAGGTTATCAAAAGATTGTGTTATAATGTTTAATTGTTTGATTAAATTATTATATTTGCTTAGGGCTTACTAAGCTAAGTTAGCTTACTCTGTGTGATTGTTGTTCTGTTTTATAGATTTTGATCAAGCTACGAGCTCAAGGGATCCTTAACTAAGTCATCCACACTATCGACTCATTTTGGTTTTTTTAAAGCTTGGGTTTGAACTTAAGGCATGTATAGGCTAGTTAATTACTTGGAAAATATTTTGATGATGTAAACATAAGCCAAGCGAAAATGGCTTGTTTTAAATGCTAATGACCTAATGTCTAAATAATTTTTATTCGTAGCATATGTATGTCCTGCTTGAAATTTGAATTCGGTGGTGTTATGAATTCATGTTAAGTGTTTATATGTAAGTATATATATATTTATAAATATGGTGTGGCAATGAAGTCTTTGTTTATGTCTTACAATTGATGTTTTGGGGAGGTTGACATATGTGTATTTGAGTATGCTTGGGTTATGGATTGATGAAAACTTGCTAATGAGGTGATTAATTGAAACATGAATAAATTGGAGATCATTTATATTTTAAATTTCATATTCGGTCAAAAGATGAAATCATAGGTAGGTATTTGGGGAATGGCATATTCGGTTATGATTTATATATTTGCATGTGTATTAAGTTCAATTTATGTGTTTCAGACTATGAGAGGAATATTTGATATTTTCGTTCGATTATGTTTTTTTATATATATAAAGGATTTAATGTATACTTTGTTTGAATGAAATTTATTTGATCTATTGAATTCGGTTGTACAAGGTATCATGCAACCTCATATATGTATATTTAGATTTGGTAATTGCTATCTAGTTTTAGGTAGTAACTATGAATATTTGTATATTCAGTTATTGTGGCTTAAAATGACCAAATGAATAACACATTTGTTATATGTTGTAATTTGCTTGTATCTGTATTTGGCTAAAGTGTTTTAAGATATGTATGATGTGGTTTAAGCATACTATATATAAAAAAACACGAATTTGTTCATAATGCATTCGGTTTTGACTTTATAAGCAGTAAAAGTTTGTGGTGATTTATGCTAAGCTAGGTAATACCTTGTAGCCCTAATCCGGTGACGGATACGGGTTAAGGGTGTTACAGTGAAAGTTCTATGGCAAAGGCACAGAATAGAAGAGGCTACATGGGAGCCTGAGGAAACGATGAGAAACCAATATCCCAACCTTTTCACCGGTAAGATTTTCGAGGATGAAAATCTTTAAGGGGGAGAATTGTAACAACCCGATTTAAGGGCTAGTCAGAATAGTGATCTCAAGATCACTAATCTGAGATTAGAGAAATTTATTTTCATGTTATATTATGAGTCAGATCATGATAGTATATGTGCATGAAAATTTTGGTGCTTTAATTTTAATGATTTCATGTTTAATCGCGAAAAAAAGACTAAATCGCATAAAGTGCGAAAGTTCCATTCTATAAGCTAAAGGTACCAAATAGCCATAGATTGTCAATTGGAGGTCTTTAAAAGGAAATTAGACCCCCAATATTTGCTTGGCCACCCATCGACTAGCATAGGAGACAAATTTGTCAATGTTAGTCAAAGTTGGTGATAGTAGGTGGACTAATTTGACTAGTATTAATAAAATAAGGAGAGAAAAGATATCATCTTTTTCTCTTTCACTCTTACACCAAAAATTAGCAGAAAATAGAGGGTAGAAAGCTTTAAAATTTCAGCACACTCATCTCTTCACAAGTAAGTGTTCTAGTGATCTTTTCTAGAAACTAGTTGTACTTTTGGGACCCCTAAAGCCTAAGCTTTCAAATGAGGAGACTATTGTGCAATATGGTAAAAAGTTTAGAGTTTTTCCATGAGAGCTATCTTAGCTATTTGCTGCATTTTCAAGGAAGAAATTGAGTCTTAGTTGTTAGATGAACAACTTTTGTGAAAGGTGTTGTCGTGAAATCACCTAATTGGACCTAGATGAAAAGGTTACAAATTTGTAGTAATTATGTGAAATGCTAAGTTGTGATGATAGATATAAGAGTATTAAATGTTCACCTAGGCTTGTTGAAGGGAGAAATGTGATTAGAATTAATTTTCGAGCCTAGGGGCAAAATGGTCATTTTGCCAAAGTCTAGGGGCAAAATAGTAATTTTGCCTAAGCATGATTATTGAAATGCTTTCATTAATGTGGTGATTAAAATGAGCTAAATTGATATTATAGAGCAAGAAGAATCGAGAATCTGCCTCGATTGGGGAAAGGACAAAGTCTTGGACTAAACCGGCGAGTTAGCTCGTTTTGAAATCGAGGTAAGTTTGTATGTGATTAATGTAACATTTATGTTAGCATAATTGAGAATGCTTTGTATCATATTGATGCATGATGCTCTACTAAATTGAGTAGTTAATGTTGAATGAGATGTTGAGGTCCTAATGGACTATATTGAATATGAAATTGCTGTCGTCGAGATATGAAATAGATAAGGTCCCGTATAATACCATGTCCGGGACATGGCCTCGGCACCGAGTTGAGATCCCGTATAAGACCATATCCAGGATATGGCTTTGGTAATGAATATGAGAATCGTATAAGACCGTATCTGGGATATGGCATCGATACTTAATGTGAAACTCCATATAAGACCATATCCGGGACATGGCATTGGCATTCAGAAGTAACTCCATATAAGACCACCTCTGGGATGTTGCATTGGCTTCGTACCCACTTGAATGACGATTAAAATGCGTCTTTGACTATCCCTAGTGATTAATGGGATAAGTAAATGAGTTTAGAAGTAGAAATGAGAATCTTACTAAAGTCATGTGAATGAGTGAATACAGGTACTCGTGAATGAGTCACGAAGAAACGATTATGATGTGTAGCACGGTATGTGCTAAATAAGGGCAATTGTAAGTAAGTATGGCAAGGAGCCTATGACTTGTGTATGCTTAGTTAATGCCATGGATGGATTATATTATGAGCTTATTGTTGCTATTTAATTCCATGCAAACTTACTAAGCTTCATGCTTACCCCTTTCATTTCCCTTCTTCCTTGTAGTATTGCCAAGATAACTAGAGGATCGTGGACGTAGGAGTTCGAAAATCACACTATCGACATCACTTTGGTATAACAATTTAGACTTATTTTGAGTATGGCATGTATAGGACTTGGGTATTTTGTTAAGTTGTAATTGTTATTCAAAGTGTTGACTATGTAAGTTATATAAGTCATTTTGTAAATGGCCTTATAAGTTAGGCAAATACTTGGCAAGTTCTATTGCTTAATGAAGATTAATTTCATGAAGTATATGTCCTTTTGTATATCTTGATTCTTGAGCTCCTAGAAATACCTTTTGGTTGTCTTTTATGTTGGAATATGTAAGTGTGTAATGTTAGGTGGCAAGGGCTTGGTATATAGCCTGCTAATTATCCTCATGGGTAGACACACGGCCGAGTGTCTAGACCGTGTGGGAGGAACAGCTAGCACATGGGCGTATGCCCAAGCCGTGTGAAGTCTGCACCTTGTACTTGGGATTTAAATTGTCACATGGATGAAGCACAAGGACGTGTGTATAGGCCATGTGGATAAGTTAGAATGAAAAGGTTTGGCATACGGACCAGGGCCACGGGCATGTCAGGGCCATGTGAAATTAGTCAGTGTCGACCACGGGTGAAAGACACGGACATGTCTTAGGGGCACACGGGCGTGTGGCCCCTATTTTGATGAAAAGCCTTCCAAGTTCGTAAAAGTCCCAAGTTTAATCCCAAAACCTCTCGGAGGAATGTTTAGGGCCATGTAGGCCGAGAATGAGCAAGAAATGGGTTTGAACGAAATTTTTTAGTCCTATTCGAGATGTTTAAGCAAGATTAGTTAGGTAATGCCTCAAACCCTGTTTCGGCTTGCATACGGCTAAGGGGTGTTACACGTGTGCCTAGGCCATGTTCCCTTAATAGTTTTCTAACGTCATTGTAACACCCCTTACCCGTATTCAACTCCGGAATAGGGTACGAGGCATTCCCAAAACACATACACTTATAAACATATTAAACTGAGTCATAAAATTTCATCCAAATAATACAAAATGAACTGCTAAATATTAAAGGCCAACTTTTTAGGCCAAACCAATTATGACATATACAAATGACTGAGTCTCCTATACATGCCATAAACTTAAGAGGTTTGTATTCACTTTTACCCCACGATGATAGCTTGATAGTGTGATTACATCTCCGGCGATCTCCAACTCTAGTTAGCATACAACACTATAAGATATGGGAAATGATGGGAAGTACGCTACAAAGCTTAGTAAGTATGTAAATAATAAGTGATTTATTAATAGGCTTTTATAAATATTCACAATATGTTCTCAAGATAATACAATCATAATTGCACAAGTTCCACTTTTTATTCATGTTCATCTCAAGCTGTCTGCTCGAGTCATAGTCACTAAATTATTTATATCTTGAGCTGCGGAACTTCAAATTAAGATCCGTTAATTTTCTATGAAACTAGACTCAAATATTTTCTTACCATAAAATTTCTAGAATTTTTGGTTTAGCCATTCAATACAGTTTATTCATTAAAGATTCCCCTATTTTACCATTCGACTATTCTGACCTCTCTTCACTACGAATCAATTTTCTCCTCGTACAGAGTTCATATGACCTTATTATTTAGTTAATTTGAAATTAGACTCATTCAGGATTTCAGGCATATAATTTATATCCCACAATTATTTTTGTAAAAATTTTTAGTGATTTTTACAAGGCAGAACATGGGATCACGTAATTATTCTGAACCAGTCTCACAGAAATTCAAATATATCAAAATATAAGAACCATTTGTTTCCTATGTTTCTTTTATATGAAAATAGACTCAATAATATTTAAATAAATATCTCATAAAACTTATAAGTTTTATTGTAAATTTTTGCTCTCTCTTTCACTTTAGTTGTGTTCATCACTTGCTTATACCAACCTTTCCAATTTCCGATTACATATCGAACATATTGTTCATACATACATTTGACACATTTCTCAATTGGTCACATTCACACTTGCACTTATTCATAACATGATCGCACCAATCATCATTAGTAAATTATCTCGCTGAACCCCTTCGAAAAACGTCCGATAATCGATGGTCTCAGCACATAGCTCCACCTACACATAATTTGGCTTTCTTGTTCACATGGTGAAGGTCCCTTATCACCTATGTGACCTAGCCATTCCATCTCGTAGCTTTCTTGTCTACATGGTGTCCAACACTAGGAACCACTCATGTGACCTAGCTACTCATAACCCGTAACTTTCTTGTACACATGGTATACACACAGTATTACACATGTGACCTAGTAACATATGAAATTATTATCCCGTAGCTTTCTTGCACACATGGTGAAAGTCCCTTATCATCCTTGTGGCCTAGCTACATATCAAATTTTGCCATCTAGTAGCTTTCTTGTGCACACGGTGAAGGTCCCTTATCACTCGTGTGACCTAGCTACATATTGTCCAGTATCTCTCGGCTCAAGGTTCAATTGAGAATTTCCCATTCCATTCATTTTCATATTTTAGTTATCACCCAATGATTTCCATAATATCTAGCAAAATAATTATTGTACAAGTAAAATAAATGCATTATTTACATATAAACTTTCTTGTCGAAATCTCGTCAGGTACAACCGTGTAGCAACTCATACAACCCATGTAATATAAATTTAACATTCAATTCCTGTAACATTAATTTGCCATTCAATTTCACATGACACAATAAACATCACATTTTCCATACCATACAAACCATCCATCAACTTCTCCTAAACATATTAAATCATACAATTTATGCCATATCAATAGAAAATTACAATTCAAGCATGGTATTGCATTATTATTAACACACGAACTTACCTCGAATGTCGAAACGGTCATTTTACCAACTTTCCCGATTTTTTTATTTTCCTCTAGTTCTAAGTCCAAATATCTTTTTTCGGGGTCTAAAACATCACATTTCACTTATTTAATTAATGTACTACTCAAAACAGTCCCTAACTCAAACTTTGGAAAAATTACAATTTTGCCCCTAAACTTTTGCATAAATACAATTTTGCCCCTAGGCTCAAAAATTAAACTTCATCCCTTATTCTTATGTTTTATAACATACTGAACATTTTTCCCTTCTATAGAAACATAAAATTCTCACTCTAACATGTACTTATGAACATTAGGTATTTTTACCGATTATGTCATTTTACTCGTTTTCACGTAAAATCGCTTAGCAAAAGTTGTTTAACATAATTTCAGCCTTCATATTCTATCATAAAATATCAAAATAAACACATTTCACCTATGGGTATTTTCCAAATATGAACCCTAGGTTAAATTATTGCTAGAATAAGTTAAACCAAGTTACGATTCCAAAAACGTAAAGAACATTAAAAATGGGGCTTGGAATCACTTACTATGGAGCTTGGAAGCTTGAAACAAACCCTAGCTATGGATAATCCTTGTAATTTCGCCCTAATGAAGAAGATGGACATATTTGGCATTTAAATTTTGTTTTTAATTCACTAAATTACCAAAATGCCCCTTAAAAAACTCTTTTGAAACATACCCATCCATGTCCATTTTTGTCCACCAACTTAACCAATGGTCTAATTGTCATTTAAGGACCTCCATTTTAAAATTTCATAACAATTGGACACCTCTAACATGTAGAACTCAACTTTTGCACTTTTTATAATTTAGTCCTTTTGACTAAATTGAGTGCCCAAACGTCGAAATTTTCGAACGAAATTTTCACGAAATCTTTCTGTGAAATCATAGACCATAAAAATATAATAAAAATAAATTTTATTACGTCAAATTTGTGGTCCCGAAACCACTGTTCCGACTGGGCCTTAATTCGAGATGTTACAGTCATAAATAGAATGCCAAGGTTTTCACACACGGGTGAGGACACGGGCGTGTCTAGGCCGTGTGATGGACACGGGCGTGTGTCTGGTCGTGTGAAAACCCCTGTAGGTTTGAAATGAAAAATAAATTCCACACGGGCTAGGAACATGGGCGTGTGTGACCACACGGCCTGCCCACACGGGCGTGCTCCATTTCACACGAGCGTGTGGCCCCTGTTTAGGAAAAAATTTTCTAAGAGTGTAAAAGTTTCCAGATTAATTCTGAAACCTTCCATATGTATGTTTAGGGCCTCGTAGGCCCATAATAAGGATGTTATGAATATGAATGAAAAGTTTTAAGTTTGAAAAGAAATTTTATAGCCCGATAATGTATGTTCAAGCAAGTTAAGTCCAGTAATGCCTCTTATCCTATCCCAGCGTTGGACACGGGTAAGGGGTGTTACAAAAAACAACTACATAAGCAACTAGTACTTAGTAAGCTCGTATAAAGGAACTTAAACTTACCAGTCATCAAACGATAATTCATTCGATCATGCTCATTAAATCATATGGACATTGTACTTTCCTGTTCATAATAATCCACATAGTTAAGAGATAACTTAAATGTAAAACATTTAAGAAACATGGCACATGTAATGAATTGCATACCTACATCATTCTTGTAACACCCTAAAAATTCGAGTATTATTATATTGCATGAATTGGTGTTTAGATTTTTTTTTAAGTGCTTATTGAAGTCCTAAAGAGGAGTATAGCATAATTTGGATAAGGAATAAAATTTATTAATTAAGAAATTATTGAAGAGAAGCAAATGTCATTAAGACTTAAGTTAAATTAAGTGTTAATGAGTGTCATAAGTTGAGTATATGGCATGGTGGAGTTGGCGCATGGGTTTTAGCAAGAGGGAAGAGGTTCAATCCTTGTTTAGCTCTTAGGTAAATTTTGTTTTAATTTTTATGCACATCCATAGCAAGTGTCGGCCAAGGACAATTAAGGTAAGAGTTGACCATATTATTTTTGGTTAGTGTATCAAAGGATTATGGAAATAGAAAATATATGGCATGGAATCAAATACTTAAGGAAAGATAGGGGAACATAAGGCACATATCAAGGGAAATTTTGAAACAAATCATGGCCAATTGACCATGTGTTGGACGGCAATTTGGTATAGGGAGGAGCCTAATTTTGAGTTAGTTTTGGCTAAGAAATTCTTTTTCTCTTTGGTCATTCCTTGCACTTTGTGCAGAATTTTATTTCCTCTCCTTTCAACTTTCATCTTGGCGAATTTTGCAATTGGTAAAGCCAAAGTCTTTTGACCATTTGGTCACTTTTATTCATCTTGTGAATTTTCTTTTGTATTTCTCCTTGTCGAAATCAACCATACCAAAAACCATTCTCTTTCTTTTTTCTTTTGCCATGGTCAATGCACTAACTCCTAAAAATCCATCTTTTCTTCTCTTCTCTTTGAAATCAAACTACCTCATCACCATCTCTTTTCATATTCTAATTCTTTCAATCAAAGTTTCTCCATCAAACACTCTCTTGGTCAATGCTAGAGTGCCATAACCGAATTTATTTTCTCTTTTCTTTGGTTGCATAGTCAATTCTCCAACTCTCACAAACACCTCTCTCAATCCTTTCTTTTCAATCGTCGAAATAGGTAAGGAATTCTTTTCATTTTCGATTTATTATTAGTGTCATGGCCGAATATCATTGGTATTATGAGGACCTTTTGGATCGATATAACGCTCATTCTAATAACGTTTTTTCGTTATTATTTAGTGCAATAATGTAAGATCGGAACTCAAGTGATCGGAGAATCGTAGAAACGTTGGAAACGTTTTATTGTGGTAAGGAAATCCCATTCTTTAAAGCCTTTAGTATCGCTTTGATATTATTTTAGATCTAACTAATATTCCTTTGATCGTGAAGACTTTCAAAATAGAGAAGAAAAGGCGGTGGTTAGTCACGTTAAGAGGCGGATCAGTAAATCCCCATTCAAACGAAGAGCGGTTTGGCAATCCGGGATTTTCCACCGGGTTGCGGACCATCTTCGAAGGAAGTCCATTATTTGAAGTGGTACGAACTTCCGAGCCATTATCGTTGGTGGATTCTCGGCGCAAACTAATCAATAAACGAGGAGAAGCGAAAATCAAGTGATTCAAAATCAAGAGGGTAAGATTTTGGATCTATTATCGATTAAGAATATTTTTACTAAATAGTAATCTAACGGATCGAAATATGTTTAGGTGCCGAGGAACGAGAAGGATTAGTACTCACAGATCGAGGTGTGTAACTTCACACTATTTCTGTTGGATGTCAATTTCGGTATGGAAGTAAAATCGTAAAAACGACTAGATCGGTAAAAACGTAAAAATTGATATTTTGACGAAAATACGAAAAAAATGACTAAATCGCGAAAATTACGAAAATGCCCTCGAGAAATTACTTGTTATTATGTAAATTGTATGTTTCGATAAATTGGGCCAAAATACTCTAGTTCGATAAATTGGGCCAAATTACTCTAGTTCGATAAATTGGGCCAAAATACTCTAGTTCGATAAATTGGGCCAAATTACTCTAGTTCGATAAATTGGGCCAAAATACTCTAGTTCGATAAATTGGGCCAAATTACTCTAGTTCAATAAATTGGGCCAAAACACTCTAGTTTGATAAATGGGCCAAAGTCCACTAAACTGCTAAATGAGCAAATTGCTAAATTATTTTATGGGCCAATGAAATGTTTAATGATAAACCCACCATTGTTATCAATTAAATAAAAGAAATTATTATATGATTATATTTTGTTATATACGCACGATTGCATGGGGTGGGGTATATGAAGAGAAGAATGGCCAGTTGCCAAAAATCTAGTTCGGTGGCTCGCCACAATTATGGCTTATTGCTCTAGTTTGGTGGCTCGCCACAATTATGGCTTATTGCCTCTAGTTCGGTGGCCTTGCCACAAATAATCAAATGGCTTATTGCCTCTAGTTCGGTGGCTCTGCCACAAATATGGCTTACTGCCTCTAGTTCGGTGGCTTTGCCACAATCATAAAAAGGCTTAATGCCTACGATTGGTGTGTTGGCGGGGTGGGTTGACTTGATCCCCACAGGTGTGATGGTTGGTACGGGGGTGTTAGCGGATGGATATTAGGTTTGGTTGGGAAATTCATTTTACATGCATCTTTAAATTATTTTATTTTATGATATATTGAATTCTGTAATTGGGCTCAAGCCCAGCATAATATCTTGACGATCTGGCCCAATAATGGTGGTAAGTGAGTTACACACTGAGTTCTAAGTAACTCACCCCTTTTAATTTTTCCATCTCAGGTAATGGAAATTGATGTGGACTTGGGCCGAGGATGACTTCGTGGAGGCCATACTGCAAAATATGGGTTATTTAAACTCTGAACTTTTTAATAATTATTTTTACTATTTTGGGATGTTGTAATAATGGCCTCTATAAATAATTTATGGATTTTATGTGTGTTTGCTTTTAAACTATACTTTGGATTTTTTTTAAATATGGGTTATGATTATATGATGTTTTATTAAAATAAATTTGGGCTTTCAAGTATATGAAATTCATTTATAATATTTATTATTGTTAACTCTTTAATAAATTACCTAAAGGTTTTTGATAATAAAATAATGTTTTTCAACTGATGTTTTCTAATATTTATCAAATTCAAATACTCTTCTATTTTTTATTAAAATCTGAAAATTAATGTTGTAGTTTTCAACTTATTGCAAAATTTAAAAATAGTTCGATTCATGTAACAAACCAAATCTAGTCTCAACGCATAGACCGGGTTTGGGGTGTTACAATTCTTCACATGTTTAATTAGAATCCCCTTTTCCATCCATTTGCATATACTAAACTTTCCATTTCATAAAGTCAATATCAACAATAAGTTTTTATTCAAACCTTCCCATTATCCTTTACTTACTCGTTGAACCATATAGAATAACGTTGGATACTTGGGATTGCTCACACAAAGTGTGCCTTTTCATATAACACAACCTTTTCAATAGTTCTCACACGAGATGTGAGATGAGTCTACTCACATGAGTTGTGGGTCAAGATGTTAGCTACACGATGCTGCTCACACGAGCTGTGGAGAATATGCAACAAATGCAGGACCTCAAACATCGATAGGAAATCCAGGACCAACACCTGAAACCGTATAATCCCTAATGACATGTCATTTATATCTTAAGAATTCTTAAGGTTCAAATAAGGAACTTTTGTACATTAATCCTTTAAAGTCTTCCCTTTATATCATTTCAATTATAGATATCCATACAACTAACATTTTTCACCCTTTATATCATTTCAATTATAGATATCCATACAACTAACATTTTTCACAAATATTCATCAATTGAATAAACATTACAAATTAATCCAAAACACTAATTAACATGTAATTATTCAATAATAATTAAACAAAGTATATCATTAACTGAACATTCATTCAAATTATAACTTATTCATTTTACCATTATACGAACTTACCTCAATCACCACGATTGTTACAACAAAGTTGAAAACTAATTTGAGACATTCGCTTTCCTCCGATTCAAGTTCAATTGATTCTTTTATTGATCTAAATAGTAATTTAACTTAATTAAGTATTTCAAATAGTCTAAAATCATTAATTCTAATTCATAACTCAATTTGATATGAAATTAAAAAATTACCCCTAATATTTTACCCTTTGTGTAATTTAGTCCTTAAATGCGAAACTTGCAATTCAACCATTTTTAATTGAAACCCAAGTTAGCCGTGTAACAACCTGTTTTTCATTGGTGTCGAAAACAGTGGTTTTGGGGCCACCAAATTCGACGAGTATTAATATTTACGAGTTAAATATGGTTTTAAAAAGGTTTTAAATTTGATAATTTATGTTATATCAGCGATTTATTAAGTTCTAGTGGTAAGACTTTAAGGTCAAGTGGTTTTAGAAAAATGAGGTATTGGGACCTTATTTATATAAATCGAGCCATAAATATTTTTATAAATATTTACAGTGTGTCATTAAGGTGGTATTAAAGTTTAGTTGAAAAATTTTAACGTTTCGATAGTTAATTAAGCGAAAAGGACTAAATTGTAAAAGTTAAAAAACTCAATCACTATTAGTTTAATTGTATTAAAGGGTTACAGGACCATAAATTTTAGTGTTTTAAAAGGTAATTATACCTTTTTTTATTAATGGACGGTTTCAAGGTGTAATTTTTAAACAATTTTAGTTTATAAGCAAGCGTAATATGGTGATTAAATAAATATTTTAACCTAAACAAATGAAATTACTGGCCATCTTCTTCATTATTTGTTTTTCAGGACCAAATGGGGGAGAAAGAAACACCATTTTTGTTTATAATGTTCGTCTTGCATATATTCTAATGCATGGTAAGTAATTCTTACTCGTTTTTTAATAATTTTTATGTTTTTGAGATCGTTACAACTAGGTCCAGCTAGCTCGTACCTTCGATTTTGATGTTAAATGATGAATTTGAGATATTAGTTGTTATTTAAATGTATTTTATCAAGTGACTTTTTATAAAATTTTCGATTAGGGACTAAATTATTAAAATAGTAAAAGTAAAACGATTTGATATGAAATTTTTGCATGAATGGGCTTTTTTGTATTCCATAAGTATTTAGCTAGGCTCAATTTTGGGTAAAAATGGTTAATTTGCATGTTGTAGGTTCAGAGACTAAATTGAAGAAAAGTAAAACTTTAGGGGTAATTTTGTAAAAATGTAAAAAAGACCAAATTGCATGAAATAAATTATTTTACTGTCTAAATTAATAAATTGAATGAAATTATTAATTTAGATCAAGATCGAGTGGAAAATATAGGAGAATGGAAAATTACAAAAAAAGCCCTTATACTTTGATATTTTTGCAATTTAGCCAAGTAAGTTCATTATACAATTATTATTAATTGAATTGAATGTTTCGTACTATTTCATTATTGGTTAAATCTTGAATGTCATTTAGCTATGTTTTAAGAAATAGAAACGTAACGTTATTCGGGCTCTGTGCCTAGCAGGTTTTGTGCCGGTGATAATCGAGCTTTGTGCCTAGCAGGCTTTGTGCCGGTGATTTTCGGGCTCTGTGCCTAGCAGACTTTGTGCTGGTGATATTCAGGCTCTGTGCCTAGCAGGCTTTGTGCTGCTGATATTCGAGCTCTGTGCCTAGCAGGCTTTGTGCCGATAATATTCGGGCTCTGTGCCTAGTAGGCTTCATGCCAGTGTATTATATCAGGCTTTGTGCCTGGCAGGCTTTATGCCGGTATGTTATATCAAGATTTGAGCCTGGAATTCTTCGTGCCAATGTATTGTACCAAGTAACTTTTACTAAAAATATTATTTCTATTATTCGATGTTATTTCATTTGATTCAACGAGTATGAAAAAGAAGGGATCGGTAAGTATTCAAAAGACTTATGTCATGAATCTATGAAAAGGAATAAAAAGGTAATGTTTAACGAAAGTATGTTTATGTTCATTAAATTGATGATTTCAAGTGATGTTATTCATATATATGACTTACCTTATGATATTTCGAGTGAATTATGAGTATATGCACTAACTGGTGTATTGGTGATGATAAATAGGCTTGTGTCAAGTTTGCATAATTGGTCTATGTTTATGCTTATGTCTTGTGTTATGCAAATGATACGAGTGAGGAAATGTAATAAAATGGTAAGTTCATAATTGAAATGTAATGTGATAATGTAAATGCATTGATGAGTGAAAGGGGTTTACTTATATGTGAGAAATTTACTTAAATTTTGGATGAATTTATCTAGGTTGTGGATAAATACACTAATTTGTGAGTTGATAATGTCTTTAAAGCTAAAGTAAGTAAATGGAAGGTTTGATAAATCTTGTGGCTTTGGTATAGGTTATGTTTACCTTATAAAGTTCATTATTGAAATGAAATGTATGTTTAAAATTATATGAGCTTACTAAGCATTCATTGCTTACATTGTTATTTTTCCTTTACTTTTCAGATTATCAGAAGCTTGATTGGTTTGGAAGTTCATCGGAGATCTATCATACTATCTAGCGATTATATCGGTAGTTCTTAATATTTTAGCAAAGGTTATAATGGCATGTATAGGTGGACTTCTGTTTGATGTTTGTTTAAATGCTTAGACAAGGATTTTGGTATGTTTAAGTTGGTTGTTTGGTGCCAATTTGATGATGGCTACATTACGATAGTTTGGTACTTATAATGTGTGAATGGTATGGTACAAATGGTTACTTTAGGTTGAAGTGATATAGGTCAATTTATGATAAGTTTGAGATGAAAATGATTTAGGTTTTGATGAATGAAATGTGTCAAGTACATGTATATGTTTAAGTAATTTTATATGTTTGCATTTGAAGTGCCTATATGGAATATTGGTTGAATGGAATTTGATAATTTGAATTGGTCATTTTATGCATGTTTGGATATGTTTTGGTGCCTTGGTCACATTTGCAAATTGTGTTTAGGTGCATGCTTGAGGTGGGTGAAAGAAATGGCTTGATTTTGGTCAATTTCTTGTCCACACGGCCTAAGACACAGGCGTGTGTCTCAGCTGTGTGTCCCCTGTAGGTTTTAAAGGTTTAATTTCCAATGTTACACGGCCTGGCACACGGGCGTGTGGCTTGGCCGTGTGACTCAAGTCGAAAAATTACACGGGCTGGAACACGACCATGTGTTCCTACTTCGAATGTCCACATGGCTTGAGAAATGGGCGTGTGTCTCAACCGTGTGAGTCACACGGCATGGCCATACGGCCGTGTGACCCCTGCAGTGTAAAATTTTCTATCTTTTTCCATGAGATTTTAAATGTTTTTTATTCAGTCCCGAATCATTTCTAAAGCGTTTCTATGGCCTCGAGGGCTCGTACAAGGGACAATATGAATAATATTGATTGATTTTTCTATGAATGATGTTGAGTTATTAAATGATTAAAAATTTTAATAGTTTTGAAATGTAAACTCCGGTAATGCTCCGTAACGCTATTCTGGCGACGAATACGGGTTAGGGGTGTTACAAGCCGAATTTACCCTAAACTTATATCAATCCACATTTTTTCTCATTTCACAAAATATATAGGTAATTTTACTATTTGAACTAATTAATCCCTAAACATAAATTCATCAAAAATCACTTAACAAAATAAGTTTAGTTAACAACCAAGTTTAATAATCCATTAGTAAAACTCAAAACACATTCAAATCCATCCATAGTAAATCCCTTAACCTTTAACAGTTCTGCAAATTAACCCTTGGGCTAGCTAGGCTAAGATAAAACAAGCTCAAAAATATAAAAATCACTAAAAATAGGGTTCAAAATCTTACCATGCACCAAAGGAAGCTTGGTTGAATGTTTTTAAACCTAACAATGGTGATTTTTGGCAATAGAAAGTGAAAATGGAAGAAGATGATAGCATTTTCTTACTTGTTTATGGTTTTATTTATTAATTTACTATTTTAACCTTATATTACAAACTTATAAATTGCCAAACACATGCCCATATTTTTCCACTATCATTAAGTTGGGTAAAATCACCCATTAAGTCCCATAATTCACATTTCCAAAGCCATTTAACCCATTTAACTAATAGAATTCAACTTTTGTACCATTTACAAACTAGTCCATTTTACTTAATTAACTAACTAAACATTAAAATTTCGTAACAAAAATTTAATATTACCTTAAAATAACCCTATAGACATGAAATAAATATTAAAATATTAACTATCTCATCGGAACCATGGTCTTGAAACCACTAAAAATAGGTTATTATAATTACCACCTATTGTCCCAACTATACTTGTATTAGGTATCTACACCACAAGGTTAGAGCAAATGGAAAATATTCTTAAGCTAGAGTTCAAACCTTAGAATAAACAAAAGAAAGTGCCCTTGAGACCTCTTTGATAGTTTGTGAAAGTTTTGGAGAGAAAGGAGTTGAGAAGGCGAGTAGAACAGGCAAATTAAGATGTTGAGTAGGAAGATTTAGAGGTTTTGAAGGGTAAAGGGGTTTAAAAACTTTTAAAAACACATAGTTCACATGGATATGACCCACTTTTATTGTGACTTGATTTAGGAATTGCGATATCCAAGATTGGGTATCACGATAATGAGAAAAATTTCGAAAACCCTTCATTTTCTAACTATCAGCTATATTGCGACATCTATGTTGGGTATCATGATTCCACAGTCTTTCTATTTCTATATCGACTTTTTTTTCGAATTTTGAGATCATTAGGGTATAGCTTAAGTCTAGACATAGATGATTCACAAAACGTGAATTAAATTCATAAGGGTGTAGCTAAAAAACTATTTTGGACTCTCTGTCAATCCACCAAAATGAAATTTCCATGAAGTCTAGGAAACCTTAATCCTTCATTTGTTCATCAATTGGTTAATCGAAACATTTTTCATCAATGTCAAAATTTATTCTTGCCTCGCCTTAGGCTGTTTCCCAATATTCCTTCCGAGCCCTTTTTCCTCTAACTCTATCTCACTCTTTGCACTTCTGGAAAGGTATTTAAAGGTGAAATTACAAACTCAACTTTTATTGAGTTCCCTTTCCTCTAATGAACTTCTCCTAGCAGAGACTTGTATTCAATTAGTTCATGATGAGGGCTCTTTTCTATGATTTTTGAAAATTGTGGCGGCTCTTCCACATTTACCTCTACACAGTCACGAATTTCCCTTGTTACCTGCACATCTTCACTAGATTTTCTAGCTTCCACTTGGTGTTGGGAATTAACCCTCAACCTTTCATGTTCCACCATGGTGTTGAAGGCTTTCTTCTCCACGTCAATGGTATCTAGTTTTGTAACAGCTCGATTTCCAGTGGTGTCGAAAATAGTGGTTTTGGGACCATAATTTGAACGTGTCAGTCCATAAGTATTTATTATTTAATACTTACAAGGTCATTAGTGTCGTATTAAATTTTTGTTAAGAAATTTTGTTGTTTATATAGTTAATTAATTATAAAGAATTAAATCGTAAAAGCTTGAAAAGTTAGTTCTAATAGTTGAAAGTATTAAATGGTTAGTAAAATGTGAGTTGATGGATCTATGTAGTAATTAAACCATATAAGATGTTAGTGGAAAAATAAGAACTCAATTTGATTAGTTGTTAAGTTATTATTAAAAGGGTAAACTAGTAAATTGTAAATTAATATGACATAAGCTAAAAACAAAATGAAATTTATCATCTTTTCTTATTCTTTGTCGAAAGTTAAAGAAGAGAAAAACCATAGTTACAGCTTAAGTATTCAACACTTAGTATCATTGCACGTAAATCCAATTTCCACTCATTTTTCATGAATTTTATGGTTTTTGTAACACCCCTAACTCGTATCCGTCGCCGAAACAGGGTTACAGAGCATTACTGAAGTTTACGGTTCAAACAGACAGAAATTTTAAACATTTCATAACATATCAATATTCATAATAAAACCAATCAAAATCATACATATTGTCCCTTATACAAGCCCTCGAGGCCCTAAATATGCATTAGAAACATGTTGGGACTAAATCGAATACTCAAAGAATTTTTTTGGAAAACATTGAAAAGTTTCAAAGCTGCAGGGGCCACACGGCCGTATGACTCACATGGTCAAGAGACATGCCTATGTCTCAGGCCGTGTGGGCATTCAAAATAGGGACACAAGGCTGTGTCCTAGCCCGTGTCCGTGCTTGTGTAACTCTCTGACTTGGTCACACGGCCAAGCCACACACCCATGTGCTAGGCTGTGTACCCTTCGAAGTAACCTCGCACACTCGTGTGCCAGGTCGTGTAACAGCTTGACTTGCAACCCTTTGAAAACTATAGGGGACACCCGACCATGTCACCTGGCTGTGTGTCACACACGGCTAAGACACACACCCATGTCATTGCCCGTGTGGACAAAAATAGGTCATTTTACAAGCCATATTTCTTACCCAATTTGGCATCAAACTACACTTACATTGTGCATATAAACACGTCATATTAAGGCATCCAAAACAAGCAAAATCAAGCCTTAAACATGTAGTATATTCACATACAACCAATATGCCCTTAGGCACCTCAAATGACAATTCATAAACATGTGCAAATATAAACACAATTTGATCATTTAACCAATAGAGGCTTGACCAAAACTAAGCCATATTATGCCACTTGATTTACCCTTTAAAAACATACCAAAATATACCATATATGACATACAAAACTAGCTTCAAATGGTCATATAATTCACATATTAATTGTGCACTAAAACCACCAAATAAGTCATTCAAACAAATACCAATTCACAACCATTCAAGGTGTAACACCTCTAACCGTATCCGTCGTCGAAACAGGGTTACAAAGCATTATCAGAATATACAGATCAAGTAAACGATATTTCATTGTATAAAATATTCATGTTAGAAATCAAACATAAAGTCCCTTATATAAACCCTCGAGGTCCAAAACATGCATTAGAAATGAGTTGGGACAAAACCGGGTACTTAGAGAATTTTTTTGCAAAATCTCAAAAAATTTTCCAGGTGCAAGGGACACACACCCATTTCTCAAGCCGTGTAACTCTTTGACTTAAGTCACACGGTCAGGTCACACACCCGTGTGCTAGACTGTGTGTAGGAGCAGGGGTCACACGGCCAAGTCACAAGCCCGTGTGCTAGGCCGTGTGATCAATTCCGAGCATTCTGCTTTGACATTTTAAAGATGTAGGGGACACATGGCCAGATCACACGCTTATGTGCTAGGCCATGTGTCACACACAGCTGAGGCACACGCCTATGTCTCTGCTCGTATGGACAAAAATAGGCTATTTTCCAAGCACATTTGTATGATCACATTCATTCCTCAAACATGATAGATCCACTTATAAATAATCAAAATATGTCAAACACAAGCCATCCCAATGGGTAGTTTCATTCAAAACATTCATATGCCATCATTGGCTAAATAACCTATACATGTCATTATAACCATAATTGATTTACCATATATACCGAAATGGGCTAATGGATAGTGTGAGTGATCTCCGCCGATGCTTCCAATCCAACGAGCTTTTGAATTACTATAGAACAAGGGAAAATAAAACAGAGTAAGCATGAAATGCTTAGTAAGTTCGTATAATACGATAAATAACTTACCATATATTCATGTTCAAAATAAACATGCAAGGCACTATCAACTAATTTGGTCACAAGCCCTAAACACATATCCTCATCATGTTAGCTAAGTAATCACATATAATAGTCCTTAATTATGGATGAACCAAGTCATCAAGCAAGTTACACATTCCAATAACAACCAATTCATGCATCATTATATCAAGTAATATCATTCCCATGTATTTCATGTACACACTGGAATAGTTTGTTTATAAGTCATACTATTTCATATAATTATCAAGAATCATGTATGGGCTCAATAACAACCAAATTCCCATATACATATACTTTCCACATTATGAATTTATATAACATATATAAATCATACCTATGTATTTCAAGTACATTTTCATAATATTTCGTCTCGTGTTCAGATTATTTCATATTAGGACTTTGCTCATTAAATTGATTTATATATCAATGGAAACCATGGAAAATAAACTCAACGTGTACAAATCTAAAATCATAGATGAACATATTCATCAAACAAGTTCTATGTTCATATATCAGCATCTCATACTTCCATATATCATGTATCATCATTTTCATGTATTTCAAGCAGATGCATGTAATAATTCATTTCGTGTTCATATTTTCTCATGTCAGCATTTTTCCCGTTGAATTTATCTGAATTATCGTTGGACACCCAAGTAGTATACATGAGGTATACAAATCAGTGATCCATCAATTCATGTTTAGGGGTAACAATTAGGGCATATAATCAGGAAGCACACTCTCGATCCATATACCAGAATGCTCATATGAGCCATATAACAGGATGCTTATCCGAGCTATATCAGGAAACTCATAAGAGTTTATAATAGGAAGTTCACGAAGAACTTTTAACCAGGAAGCTCACGAAGAGCCTATTAGGAATGCTCACAAAGAGCCATGTAACAGGATCTCCAGATAGCTTAACAAGAAGTTCAAGCGAGCCAAGTCAGGAAGCTCATAAAAGCCTATATCAGGACACTCACGTAGAGCTGTGTTTGTGTCCACATTATATGCTAGATCACAACCGATTGAATCATGTAATAGGACATTCACAAAGAGCTGCAGTACTGCGCAACACATGCAAAATCACTACCGATCAGGATGCTCGCAGGAACTATATAAGAGGATGCTTGAGAGTGCTTATAACAGGATTGCTCATCCGAGCTATAATTTCCTCAACATTTTTTAGGCATTATCAGGCATGTGATTATTTCATATATTTATAATATTCATGTAATTCAAATAAACACATTCCACATTTATTTCAAAGATAAAAGTAACATTTTTATCGTTTATCAATTTTGTCGGATATGTTTCCAATGTCATATATATAATATTTATACAACTCACATACACAAAATCTAATTTAAGCATATAAATATACACAATTTAGTTACAAGAACTTACCTCGTCAAATATTCGTGTACGAAAATTGACAAATCTGACATTTTCTCTTTTTCTCTTTCTAACTCTAAATTTTGTCTATCCAAATCTATATGAGTAAATTTAACATCAATTTAATAAAATTTATACTCAATTCAGTCCAATTCACATCTTAGACAAAATTACCGTTTTGTCCCTAAACTTTTAATTAATGACGATTTCGTTCCTAGGCTCAGAAAATAAAATTCATACAATTTAACCCTTTTTCCAAGGCCTAACCAATTTTTACCTGTAACATTTACAGCCCATATATTTCATAAAATTTAGAACTTTCCATGAATTTTACAACTTTTCAATTTAGTCCCTAAATCATGTTTTCATCAAAATTCACTTTGTAAAAGTTGTTTATCTAGCAACAACCTTTCATATTCTACCATAAATTTCAAAATTTCAGCATGTTCATCCATAGAAAAATTTTCATACTTTGATAACTTTACAAATTAACCCCCAAAATAGATAGATTAAGTTATCCCGATCACAAAAATATAAAAAATAAAACGTGACAAGATTACTTACCCAATTAAGTCAAGAAAGCTTGCTTTCTCTTTCCTAGGGTTTCCATGTATTTTGGGGAAGAAGATGACATAAAATGATGATATTTTGTTATTTAATTGATTTATCACTTTTTATTTTTCATCTTTCTAATTTCATCATTTTCTTTATTTTATTTTCCATTGATGAATCATCATCCTTAACAACTAAGCATTTTTAATGGTCTAATTACCATATAAGGACCTCCAATTTAAAGTTCTATAGCTATTTAATCCCTTTAGCTATTAGAACTCAAAGTGCAATTTGGTCCTTTATCAAATTAAACATATAATCGATAAAATTTCTTTAGGAAATTTTCACACAATATTATTATACTATAGATCATAAAATAGTATTAAAATAAAATTTCCTTTTCGGACTTGGATCTGTGGTCTCGAAACCACTATTTCGATTTTATCAAAAACGGGTTGTTACAACTCTCCCCCCTTAAAGAATTTTCGTCCTCAAAAATTTTACCAGTAAAAAGATTCAGATATTGCTTTCTCATAATTTCTTCCGGGTCCCGGGTAACTTTCTCTATATCGTATCATTGTCAAAGAACTTTCACTAAAGCTACTTTTATATTTTTCGTTTCTTTCACATCACATGTTGAAATTTCAATCAATCACTCACTGTAAGTCATGTCAAGCTGAATTTCAATATCTATTAGAGAAATAATATATGACAAATCTGATCGATACCGTCGTAACATAGACATATGAAAAACACTGTGAATTTTGTCAAGCTCTGCTAATAATGCAAATCGGTACACAACAAGTCTAATTTCTTTCAATGATCTTATATGGTCCAATAAACCGCAGACTTAATTTGCTTTTACGGTCAATCCGAAGAACTTTCTTCCATGACAAAATTTTTAAGGATATTTTGTCACCAATTGAAACTCTATTTCTTTTCATTTAAGATCCGCATAAGATTCTCTGATGATCATAAGTTACTTTAAATCTATCACAGATCACCTTCACTTTTTCTTCGGTTCCCCGGATCAAATCAACTCCATGTATTCTTTTTCTCACTAAGCATAGTTCAATATTATGGAGTTTTATATTCATGATCATATACTACAGCAAAACAGGTTTTTAACAGCATTTTTAGCAGCGTTTAAACAAAAAAAGCCGCTATAGATCGAGCATGAGCGGCGTTTTTTCTATAGATCGAGCATTAGCAGCGTTTTTAAAATGTCGAAAAAAAGTTAAGCACAACGCCATCTTTTTATGTTGAGCTTTAGTGGCATTAGCGGCGCTTTTTGAAAAATGCCGCTATAGATTGAGCAGTAGCTATGCTTTTTGAAAAACGCCGCTAAAGATTGAGCATTAGCAGCGCTTTTTTAAAAACGCCGCTATAAGTCGACCATTAGCGGCGCTTTTTGAAAAACGCCGTAAAAAAATTAAGCACACCGTCGTCATTTTATGTTGAGTTTTAGTGTCATTAGCGGCGCTTTTTGAAAAAACGCCGCTATAGATTCAGCTTTAGCGGCGCTTTGTCAAAAACGTCGCAAAAAACATTTTATCTGTCTATTTATTATTTAAATGGTTTATTTATATTAATTAAAATAAAATTTATTTTAATTGAATATTTAAATTCTTCAAAAAAATAATGACACGTATAAAAAATTTGAAAGTAAAAACATAGAAAATATATGTTAAAAATAAAAAATTAAAATACTATTATTTAAAATAATTTTAAAGTTTTTTGAGTATATGACTGATTGTTTGTTAATTTATATATTAAATAAATTCTTATATAATAGTAAAAGAGATAATATTAATTTTATATTGAATTAATTATCATTATAGTTTAGGGTTTATGGTTTTGGATATATGGTTTAGGGTTTAAAATTTAAGAGTTACTATTTTAAGGTTTGTGGATTATGGGTTTAGGGATTATGGTTTATAATTTATGGTTTAAGGGTTGGGGTTTTAGGTTTAGAGTTTAAGGGTTAAGCGTTAAGCGTTAAGCGTTTAGGGGTTAAAGGTTAAGTTTTATTGTTTAGGGGATAGGGGATAGGGGTTTAGGGGTTTAGGGTTTTGATAAATTTGTGTAAAAATATATGTTAAAATTTTGAAATACTATTATTTAAAATAATTTTAAAGTTTTTTGGTATATGACTGATTGTTTTTTAATTTATATATTAAATAATTTTAAATTTTAAAGATTTTAAATTTTAAATAATTTTCAAGATTTCAAATTTTATCTAATTCTTTTAAATATTAGTTAAATTTTAAAAATTATTTATTTAAATGAAAAAATTAAAATACTATTTTTTAAATAATTTTAAAGTTTTTGGGGTATATGACTGATTGTTTGTTAATTTAGGGTTTAAAATTTAGGAGTTACTATTTTAAGGTTTAGGGATTATGGTTTATGATTTATGGTTTAAGGGTTAATGGTTAAGGATTTAGGGTTAAAGGTTAAGTTTTATGGTTTAGGGATAGGGGTTTAGGGTTTAGATTAATTAGTGTAAAAATATATGTTAAAAATTTGAAATACTATTATTTAAAATAATTTTAAAGTTTTTTGGGTATATGAGTGATTATTTTTAATTTATATATTAAATAATTTCAAATTTTAAAGATTTCAAATTTTAAATAATTTTCAAGATTTCAAATTTTATCTAATTCTTTTAAATATTAGTTAAACTCTAAAAATTATTTATTTAAATGAAAAAATTAAAATACTATTATTTAAAATAATTTAAAATTTTTTTGAGTATATAATCGATTGCTTTTTAATTTATATATTAAATAATTTCAAATTTTAAAGGCATTAGTGGCGCTTTTACATAAACGCCGCAAAAGAAAAATTATTTCGTTCTAATCAAAACGAGGTCGTTTCGTTTCGTTGACTTTTTTAATGGCGTTTTTGGTATAACGCCAAAAATCGTAATATGAAAGCGGTGAAAATCCAACGGTGAAAATCAAACACAAGGCAGCTCGCGATTCCATCAGCATATTAGACAGCAAGCAGCGACTCCATCAGCATATCAAACAGCAAGCGGATTCCCAAAACAAATACTAGAAACCCTACTCCCAAATAGAAGTTTGATTGAGCTCTCTCATGGCGTTTTCTACCCGTCTCCTCTACAAATCTCGCCAGGTCTTTCGTCTTCACTCTAGATCTCCATTTATGCCCGGCCCAGACCCAAACATATTAAAACCCATTTAACCAACAAACCTAAACTACCCAAACTAAAATTAAAACCAAACACTAAAAACCCAATCAAGCCCAACTACCCCTAGCCCATCAACCATCGAAAAAAAACAAGTGAATGGCAAACCCTAGGTGCGCCGCACCTAGGGTGTCTGACTTCTGGCGCCCACTTGCTCTGCTAGACCACTGCTCCACCGCCCATGTCAAGTCTCCACCGCCCACTTCACTTGTACCTGCAAGAATTAAAGGAGAAAGGACAGATCAATAGAATGTACAAAGTTTAGGCTATAAAAGTCGAATCAATTTCTTTGTAAGGAGGGACCTTTTTTTTTCAATAAAAACAGATTCAAAAAATAGAAACCGATTCAAAGAGAAATATAAATAGATTCGAGAAATTTCAAACTCAAATACAGATATCCAAACACGAAAGTGCAGAGAAAAATATTAAAAAACTACTAAAAAAATAGAGGCCAAAGAAAAGGTAATCTTTTTTTTTTTTGTATTTTCGAAACTTTCTATTTTTCTTTTTTTGGTATACACATATATATATAAACATTAGTCTAATAGAAAATATATAAAAATACATTTTTACCTTTTTCGGCCACCGTGCGCGGTGGCCGGAACGACGGCACCGGAACGACGGAGAACGGCGATGGAGCGATGCTGAACCCCCCCTTCGGACCTGCAGAGAGCAGAAGAGAGAAGCCAAGCCCGCTTTTTAAAAAACACCAACCAGAAATGATTTTTTTTTTACAACTTTGGCCTTATATAACCCCCAAAAAACGGCGTCGTTTTGGGGCTGGCCTTAACGCCCAAAACGACGTCATTTGGCCTAGGATCCGCGCGCGCGACCCGACTCGACCAGAGGATTTGCGCGTTTTTGTTGATTGGGCAAATTGCCCTTTTGATCTTTCCGCATTTTCAGTTTTTAAAATTAGACTTTCCGTTATTTTAATTTTGGCCCAGAATTTTCGTGCAACTTTAAATTTAATCCTTATTTGAATGCTGCGTTTGATAAAACGGATAAGTTGCCTTTTAGCCTTTTCCATTTCACGCGTGCTTCAGCTTAATCCTTTTATTATTTATTTATTTATGATTTGTCCCTTCTACTTTCTCTAATATTCGATTTAGCCCATTTTCGCTATTTTTGCAATTATTATTATTATCACTATCTTTTAACCCCTTTTAATCATCATCATCATCATCATCATCATCATCATCATCATCATCATCATCATCATCATCATTATTATTATTATTATTATTATTATTATTATTATTATTATTATTATTATTATTATTATTATTATTATTATTATTATTATTATTATTATTATTATTATTATTGTTATTATTATTATTGTTATTATTATTATTGTTATTATTATTATTATTATTGTTATTGTTATTGTTATTGTTATTGTTATTGTTATTGTTATTGTTATTGTTATTGTTATTGTTATTGTTATTGTTATTCTAATTGTTATTCTAATTGTTATTGTTATTGTTATTGTTATTGTTATTGTTATTGTTATTGTTATTATTATTATTATTATTATTATTATTATTATTATTATTATTATTATTATTATTATTATTATTATTATTATTATTATTATTATTATTATTATTATTATTATTATTATTATTATTATTATTATTAATTAGTTACCATTATAATTATTTTATTATTAGTACCATTATTAAATTATTAACTTTATCTATTTTACTATTATCTATTATTATTATTATCACTATTTTATATATATATTCTTATTATTTATTTATTAATAACCATTATTATTGCCATTATTATTATTATTTTATTTTTATTTTTATTTTTATTTTATTTTATTTTATTTTTATTTTCTTCTTTTCTCTTACTAACACCATTCATATCATTTTATTATTACTACTACTTATTTGCAAGATTCTTTTATTTTTTATTTCCATCACCATTACTTTGTTATTATTATTACCATCATCATTAGTATTTCTATACTTACTATATTTACATCTATATTTATTTTCGTAACTTAATTAAACAAAATACATTCTGTAAAATCATCATATTTCATTTAAAGGTTTTTAAAATAAAGGCAATGTTTTGTATTTAGGAATTCAGGGAATAGTGCCCTAACGTGCTAGGTTGCGATTTTTCGTTTACCTAAATAACCTAACATCCTTTTAACGAAATTTCGTAAATCATGAGACGACTTTGGTTACGAGAGATTAAAATATCATGTCCTAACGTGCTGGATGTGATGTTTATATCCTTTCGTAACAAAGAAATCTCACGTTTTGACTCAAACCTCTATGCTTATTTTCTCAGTTTAATGCGATACTATACATTTTGTAAAATCACTACATTTCATCTAAAGGTCTTAAAAAAAGGCAATGTTTCGTATTTAGAAATTCAGGGAATAGTGCCCTAACGTGCTGGGTTGCGATTTTTCGTTTGAACCTAACATCCTTTTCAACAAACTTCGTAAATCATGAGATGACTTTGACCACAAGGGTTTAAAATATCATGTCCTAACGTGCTAGATGTGATGTTTGGATCCTCTCAGAACAAAGAAATCTCAAATTCTAGCCCAAATTATCCAAACATTTTAAAGGATCCATATTCTAAAATCTTTTCAAATTTTCGACATTAAGACATCGACTAATCAATTTGGTACCAATTTTGGGCGTGACGAGGGTGCTAACCCTTCCTCGCACGTAACCGACTCCCGAACCCGATTTTCAAAACTTCGCAGACCAAAAACACTGTTTTAGTACACCAAAATGTTTTAGTAAAAAAAAGGTGATCCGATCACACCTTAACAAAAAAGATTGGTGGTGACTTCCGTTTTATTTTCGTTTTCAAACGCCAAGTCGATTCCCGTTTTTCCAAAAAAATGGTTACGACAGCTTGGCGACTCCGCTGGGATTTCAAATAAGAGAGTCAAGCCACGAGTTGATTACTTATTGTCTTTTTGTCGAAAATTGAAAACTTGGTTTTAATACACAATCCTTTCTTTGCATTTCGTCTGCTTTATGTTACGATCTTTATCATTGTATTCCTATTTCCTTTATTTGCTTCAAGCTTTTGAAATACTTGCACATTCCATTGCATGACCGTCGTGGTCACACCTTTTAAGTGGGAGTGATAAACTACTCCTTCGTGAGGTCTTCACCTCCGTGCAGGATAGTGGATCGCTTTCGGGATACATCCGTACCTATGTCTTCGTGAGATTTTCATCTCCATGCAGCCATAGGGAAATGTATTCCCCTGAACCAAACTCGGTCCATATGAGCCTATAATGGGTGAGGATCGAGGAATCTACTGGTTCGAGTACCTTTACCTTAGAACCGAACCACATATAGTGAGCCCTAAGAGCCTACCCTAGGTAGAATTGTACCAAACCCTAGTGGTCACCCGGATAGGTACTCTATTTTGTTTATTTCTCTTGTGCTAACGTGTTTTGTTTTGTTTGTGATTGCATTGCATTGCATCGCACCACATCATCTTAGAAAGGAGGTGTTGATTCATATTCGATTACTAAATAGAAGAGTTTGTCATAAGGAAATGGGTTACTTGATAAAGTGATTATAATGCGATCGTTCGAACATAGTCCAGGAAGACAACGAGAGAGAACTGATGGTCCGCAGAAGAATACAAGACTTTGCCCAAGGATTCAAGCCGACAAGGATTATTCGAGAGTCATCATGTCTCAATTTTCTTAAAGAAGCTTATGAACATCGCGGAGGATAAGAGATACGGCCTGGACCAAGCAACAAGGAGCTAGAAGAGGCATCTATTGAGAAAACTCATAGGACACGACCACAACATCCGGATACGAAGAGAAGGATTGGTGTTTTCACCTGAACTATGAGGACAAAGCCGTATATGCAATCTGTTTTATGTAAAGAAATTTTTTTTTCTAGAAAAGTTCTTCTAATGGAATTGAATTCATAATCAACGCCTTTCTTTCTTTTTGCATTCATTCCATGCATTTCCATTGCATTTCATGCATTTGCATTACATCATATCACATGTATTAAAATTTGTAGAAAGACCCTAATTAGGTGAAATTATTTCAGTTAACCTAGAAGACATGGAACAAAGATTGGAGAGAATAGAAAAAATGCAAATACAAATGCAAGAGCAATTGACCAAAATTCAACAAGAGATGCAAAAACAAATGCTTGAATTCCAAAGGAATATGATGGGCAAGTTAACCCAGTTATTAGCCAGAAGACTTGAAAGGAGTGGCCCACTGGTCAACAGTATGGATGATGATAAAGAAATCATTTATGCCCCGATAAATATCCTGACTCAACCAGACGCGCAGTCGCATGGGATACCCGTCATTATCGAAACCCAATGTCATACTAATACCTCGGCCATGTTAAATTTCCCGATGGGCTCATGTTTTAACCCTGAGGATGATTGTGCCAAACCGATTGTTCAGGCAGAGACAAATGAAAGGAGAGAGCGAACTTTGAAGGCCCCGAAGAAGAAGAAAAAGGAAGCGGGTAGTACGAGTAAGTATGACAAGGGCCATTCGGAGCCGATTACAGTAAGCCAGCTAAGGATAGTGACTACCAGCCATCAAGGCCCCCTAGGCAGGATTCCAACTCAAAGCCTAACACTGGAAGACCTCAGTTCACTCCTATTCCCATGACATATAGGGAGTTATACCAGAACTTATTTGATATGCATGTTATAGCTCCTTATTACACGAAACCGATGTAACCTCCATACCCAGAATGGTACGACCCAAATGCCCAATGTGAGTACCACGCAGGGGTCACAGGGGATTCGATAAAAAATTGCCTTGCTTTCAAGAAATTGATGAAAAAATTCATTAACATGGGTATTGTGAAGATAGATGACACGCCAAATGCAGAAATATGAACCTAGGAGCATTTTGAACAATGGGACTGTGAAGGGATCCCTGTATTTTAGCTAATTTAGAGTAATATTTAAAACATGCTTGTTGCTTTAAGCCTAGAGGCAATAAGAGTCCTTTTTGTGAAATAGGCTTGTGTCCAGAATTTTTACTTCAATCAAATGCATCTTTCTAAATATGTTCATTCTTTACATTTCATACTATACATTTTTTTTCATTTTTATTCATGACCATATCACACGAATAATTATCCTTAGAATCATTTATTATTTGAATTTTCTGCCTTCATACCACAATGGGTCCCCAGATATCAATGACCTGAGCGACACTGTTACTGACTCTCCTTTTAGTGAGATATGTGTCTAGAAGGATCTAAGGATTTTGAAGATGACAGAGATTACAACTTATTTCCTAATTTGTTAAGAATGGTAGATCCTACCTTATGAAGTGCCAGCGGACACTTAGCTCATCACAGAAAAAAGGAGAGACATCATTGAGTTATTTTCAATAATTTAAAGATGTTTTTGCACAATCATATCAAGACACACTAGGCCACTGAAACATGGGTATGCTGTTAAGATTGGTGTTTAAAGAACCTACGTTAATGGTTCTACAATGGCCAGGAGGTTCGAGCTACTAGTTTAACCAATAAAGGGAAATTGAATACAGGATTTATGCGCCTCATTTATTTCTTCACAGACTCCCTATATGTGGGGGATGGACGTTATCAAGCCGTCTTCTCAAAAGCTTTTAGCTAACATTGATTCATATTCATGGTCGTTGGTTACCTCACTGAGAGGGTGAAGTCGTTTCATATGCCAAAATTACAAAGTCGGCAGTCATCAAATTCAAATTCAAATCTAAAAAAAAAAAGTGGCAATAAAGAATGTCAGAAAGAAACATAATTGCACAATGTCAAAGATTTACAGTCTGTTCAAAGATTAGACACCATTCAGTACAGCAAATGCAGAAAAAAAAAATTCAAAATTTTTTTGAAAAAATGACTGAGACTTGTAAAGGTTGGCATATAGAAGTTACCATTTACCCTCTATGCTGCTTGAACGTTGGTTAGGACCTTCACCGGGGCAGCATCTTTCTCATTGGGTTATGAAAGGGAAACAATTGTTGGAAGTTAAGATTCTTTTTCTCCAAGTTTGAACTGAATTAGATGAAGCAGAATGCCTCCAGTAAGCTTGATTGAAAGTATTCAGCATGGTCAAATGTACCAAAAATAGATATGGGCCAAGGCGAAAACCCACAAAGGGCGCTTTGAGACCAAAAGGGATTTGAGTTGAAAACACAAGAAGGGTGGCTCAAATTTTGTTCAAAAGTGGGGCATACAGTAGCCTTGCTACGCTTGAATTGACAGTGAAGAAGTATGTTACGTCTTGGGGCATCGACAAAGTACTCTGGATCCCCTAAACACATATTGAGCTTAAAATGGTCCTCAAGAAGTTTGAACAGAGAAGCTCAGGCTGCGAGATCTGGGGCACCTAGTTTTTATTTTACCCATTTTTGTTATTTGTGGTTATTCATTTCAAAATACACTACCAATAAACTTCCTTCTTGATTGCATTTGCTAGCTTTGATTAACCTATTTGTTTCGAGCTATGCTCCCAATCAATTTCCTTCTTGTCTATTGTTACAATTTCTTTCAGGCATTTTGCATTGAAATAATGATTAGTAGACTAACGAAACTTTCACAAAAGGAGTTTCGCATATTACTCTGGAAGCTTCTAAATAGTACAAGAACCTAAAACAGGACTGTTGTTTAGAACTCCCCAAGCCTAAGTTTTGAAAATACTGGAGAAAGATGATTATCTCTTTGGACTTTTTTCGGTGGAACAAAAAGACAAGACATTTCATTAGTGATACAACCTCGATGAATAACGAGCAATGTCAACCCAACTGTACAAGGGGATCATTCTCGGGAAAAGAAAAATGATACTCTGCATTTATCTAAATATCAGGCATATACATCTGGTCATTAAACCCAATGAATGGTGTAACAGATCAAATTGATCCTATACTTTGGAGTTACAGCAGGATGGACAGAATAAACCAAAGTTATTCCCTGAAGTTGCAGTGGGAGGTACTAACTTTATGTCTCAAAAGGTACAGTGGAAAGGACTCTAAAATTACAGCGAGGTAAGCTTGCTGAGCGGAATATGATTGTTTTTTTGGATTTTCTGTCAAAGATACCAGCTGAACGAAAAAGCATGATAACGCATCAGTGATAGAACCTTAATGAACTATGAGCAATGATGATCGTAAGGGATCATTTCATTTTGCATTCATACATTATCATTCAAAGTACGTTTAGTTAGGAGTATTCAACTTATTCTAATCATTGCATCCTAATCATTGTAAAAAGACCATTCTCATGACATTCTGCACTCATGCAAATGTCATCCATAACACATGTAGTTAGGAGGCTTTGAGTCATTTCGATCATAACATCCTCATCATTTGCATAAGCATAAACACATAAAATTAATTCTACAGGACAGGTTCCTCAAAGAACAGTGTAGCAATATCAAAGTTTAGATTTTGTTCCCTAGAGATGATAGTGGAGCAGACTGAAGATTGAAGTCTTCCTGAAGATAGTAAAGAAGCAAATTGGAAAGTTTAGATTTTGTTCCGTAGAGATAATAATGGAGCAGACTGAAGATTGAAGTCTTCCTGAAGATAGTAAGGAAGGAAATTAAAAAGTTCAGATTTTGTCCCGTAGAGATGATAGTGGAGCAGACTGGAGATTGAAGTCTTCCTGAAGATAGTAAGGAAGCAAATTGGAAAGTTCAGATTTTGTTCCCTAGAGATGATAGTGGAGCAGACTGAAGATTGAAGTCTTCTTGAAGATAGTAAGGAAGCAAATTGGAAAGTTCAGATTTTGTTCCCTAGAGATGATAGTGGAGCAGACTGAAGATTGAAGTCTTCCTAAAGATAGTAAGGAAGCAAACCAAAAAGTTCAGATCGATCTTGTTCCCTAGAGATGATAGTGGAGCAGACTGAAGATTGAAGTCTTCCTGAAGATAGTAAGGAAGCAAATTGAAAAGTTCAGATTTTGTTCCCTAGAGATGATTGTGGAGCAGGCTGAAGATTGAAGTCTTCCTGAAGAGAGTAAGGAAACAAATTGGAAAGTTCAGATTTTGTTCCCTAGAGATGATAGTGGAGCAGACTGAAGATTGAAGTCTTCCTGAAGATAGTAAGGAAGCAAATTGGAAAGTTCAGATTTTGTTCCCTAGAGATGATAGTGGAGCAGACTGAAGATTGAAGTCTTCCTAAAGATAGTAAGGAAGCAAACCAAAAAGTTCAGATCGATCTTGTTCCCTAGAGATGATATTGGAGCAGACTGAAGATTGAAGTCTTCCTGGAGATAGTAAGAAAGCAAATTGAAAAGTTTAGATTTTGTTCCCTAGAGATGATAGTGGAGCAGACTGGAGATTGAAGTCTTCCTGAAGATAGTAAGGAAGCAAACCAAAAAGTTCAGATCTTATTCCCTAGAGATGATAGTGGAGCAGACTGAAGATTGAAGTCTTCCTGAAGATAGTAAGGAAGCAAATTGGAAAGTTCAGATTTTGTTCCCTAGAGATGATAGTGGAGCAGACTAGAGATTGAAGTCTTCCTAAAGATAGTAAGGAAGCAAACCAAAAAGTTCAGATCTTGTTCCCTAGAGATGATAGTGGAGTAGACTGAAGATTGAAGTCTTCCTAAAGACAGTAAGGAAGTAAATTGAAAAGTTCAGATTTTGTTCCCTAGAGATGATAGTGGAGCAGACTAGAGATTGAAGTCTTCCTGAAGATAGTAAGGAAGCAAACTAAAAAGTTCAGATTTTGTTCCCTAGAGATGATAGTGGACCAGACTGAAGATTAAAGTCTTCTTGAAGATAGTAAGGAAGCAAATTGGAAAGTTCAGATTTTGTTCCCTAGAGAGGATAGTGGAGCAGACTGGAGATTGAAGTCTTTCTGAAGATAGCAAAGAAGCAAAAAGTTCAGATTTGTCCCCTCGAGATGATAGCAGAGCAGATTAAAGATAGCAGGTCTGGCATTCCTGATGTTGCAGGAGTAGATTGAAGATAGAAGGTCTGGCATTCCTGCTATTGCAGGAGCAAATCAAAGTTAGCAAGTCTGGCATTCTTGATGTCGCATGAGCAGATCGAAGACATCAAGCCTGGTCTCCCTGAAGTTGCAGCAGAGTAGATTAAAAATAGCAGATTTGGCTTCCTGAAGTTGCAGGAAGCAGATCAAAAACATCGAGTTTTATCCCCCTGAAGTTACAGCGGAGCGGACAGAAGACAGTTAAACCTATCTCCCTAAAATTACAGTGGAACAGATTAAAGCGGCAAATCATATACCACTAAAGTTGCAGTGAGTGGAATCAAATCTACTATAGCTGCAAATCTCGTCTTTCAAAGTTGCAGTGAAGTGGATCGAAGCAACAAGATACAGTGGACTGGAATGATGCCACATGAAGAATGAGAGCACCGAAGAATCAAGACTCAACGAGACCGGGCAAAATTGGTCTTTCTTTAAAGTCTTTGCTCCATTCCTGTTACACGACAATAAGCAAAGAGGGGCAGCTGTACAAGCCTATTTTTGCCCGGCCCAGACCCAAATAGATTAAAACCCATTTAACCAACAAACCTAAACTACCCATACTAAAATTAAAACCAAACACTAAAAACCCAATCAAGCCCAACTACCCCTAGCCCATCAACCATCGAAAAAAACAAGTGAATGGCAAACCCTAGGTGCGCCGCACCTAGGGTGTCTGACTTTTGGGGCTCACTTGCTCTGCCAGACCACTACTCCACCACCCATGTCAAGTCTCCATCGCCCACTCCACTTGTACCTGCAAGAATTAAAGGAGAAAAGAGAGATCAATAGAATGTACAAAGTTTAGGCTATAAAAGCCGAATCAATTTCTTTGTAAGGGGGGACCTTTTTTTTCAATAAAAACAGATTCAAAAAATAGAAACCGATTCAAAGAGAAATAGAAACAGATTCGAGAAATTTCAAACCCAAATACAGAGATCCAAACACGAAAGTGTAGAGGAAAACATTAAAAACTACTAAAAAAATAGAGGCCAAAGAAAAGGTAATCTTTTTTTTTTTATTTTCGAAACTTTCCATTTTTCTTTTTTTGGTATACACACACACATATATATAAACATTAGTCTAATAAAAAATATATAAAACAAAACACATTTTTACCTTTTCCGGCCACCGTGCGCGGGGGCCGGAACGACGGAGAACGAAGACGGAGCGATGCTGAACCCTCCTTTCGGACCTACAGAGAGCAGAAGAGAGAAGTCAGGCCCTTTTTTTTAAAACACCAAGCAGAAATGATTTTTTTTTTACAACTTTGGCCTTATATAGCCCCCAAAAAACGGCGTCGTTTTGGGGCTGGCCTTAACGCCCAAAACGACGTCGTTTGGCCTAGGATCCGCGCGCGTGACCCGACTTGACCAGAGGATCCGCGCGTTTTTGTTGATTGGGCTAATTGTCCTTTTGGTCTTTCCGCATTTTCAGTTTTTAAAATTAGGCTTTCTGTTATTTTAATTTTGGCCCAGAATTTTTGTGCAACTTTAAATTTAATCCTTATTTGAACGCTGCGTTTGATAAAATGGGTAAGTTGCCTTTTAGCCCCTTTCCATTTCAAGCGTGCTTCAGCTTAATCCTTTTATTATTTATTTATTTATGATTTGTCCCTTCTACTTTCTCTAATATTCGATTTAGCCCATTTTCGCTATTTTTGCAATTATTATTATTATCACTATCTTTTAACCCCTTTTAATCATTATTATTATTATTATTATTATTATTATTATTATTATTATTATTATTATTATTAATTAGTTACCATTATAATTATTTTATTATTAGTACCATTATTATATTATTAACTTTATCTATTTTACTATTATCTATTATTATTATTATCACTATTTTTATATATATATTCTTATTATTTATTTATTAATAACCATTATTATTGCCATTATTATTTTTATTTTATTTTTATTTTCTTCTTTTCTCTTACTAACACCATTCATATCATTTTATTATTACTACTACTTATTTAAAGATTCTTTTATTTTTTTATTTCCATCACCATTACTTTGTTATTATTATTATCATCATCATTAGTATTTCTATACTTACTATATTTACATCTATATTTATTTTCGTAACTTAATTAAACAAAACACATTCTGTAAAATCATCATATTTCATTTAAAGGTTTTTAAAATAAAGGCAATGTTTTGTATTTAGGAATTCGGGGAATAGTGCCCTAACGTGCTGAGTTGCGATTTTTTGTTTACCTAAATAACCTAACATCCTTTTAATGAATTTTCGTAAATCATGAGACGACTTTGGTTAGAGAGATTAAAATATCATGTCCTAACATGCTGGATGTGATGTTTATATCCTTTCGTAACAAAGAAATCTCACGTTTTAACTCAAACGTCTATGCTTATTTTCTTAGTTTAATGCGATACTGTACATTTTGTAAAATCACTACATTTCATCTAAAGGTTTAAAATAAGGCAAAGTTTCATATTTAGAAATTCGGGGAATAGTGCCCTAACGTGCTGGGTTGCGATTTTTCGTTTGACTAAATAACCTAACATCCTTTTCAACAAACTTCGTAAATCATGAGATGACTTTGACCACAAGGTTTAAAATATCATGTCTTAACGTGCTGGATGTGATGTTTGGATCCTCTCGGAACAAAGAAATCTCAAATTCCAGCCCAAATTATCCAAACATTTTAAAGGATAGGCGTGACGAGGGTGCTAACCCTTCCTCGCACGTAACCGACTCCCGAACTCGATTTTCAAAACTTCGCAGACCAAAAACACTGTTTTAGTAAACCAAAATGTTTTATTAAAACAAAGGTGATCTGATCACACCTCAACAAAAAAGATTGGTGGCGACTCCCGTTTTATTTTCGTTTTCAAACGCCAAGTCGATTCCTGTTTTTTCAAAAAAATAGTTACGACAAAATATATTACAAAATCTAGCATACATTTTTTGTTTTGATTTTATGTTATTAATTTTACTAATCCGCGGTATAATATGTTTTTTTGTCTTTGATGTTTGGTTGAGATATTGCATCCTTTAGAAATTAATCTTTGGGTAATTTGTACAGCTTTATGGTAGTCAAGCTGTTCTGCAGTAGGAGGTTGCCATTCCTGTCCGGTTTTACTCTAAAGAGGCTTCTCCCTTGGTTTAAAAGGAGATGGTAAGTGTATATCAAGATGCTTGCTTTGCTTTTGACCTTAATTTGGATCCCCACTACATGCTTCTCCCAGCTTGTATTATACATATGCTTGTGTAATGTAGAAGCTGCTACTATGATATTTTATTGTTTCAGTCTTATTTATTGTTTGTTGGAGATATGGATGGATGGTTAGGATTATAAGTTATTGTTAAAGTTTTAATCTAGGAATAGGAATATAGGATTAAAGCTTTATTTGTAACTTAGCATAAATAAGTTGTGAAATAGATTAACAACTACTTTATTATTATTTTTGAGGATAAATCTCAAATCTATACCTGAATATTGTGCAATGTGATAGGTGAACTTTGATTTTGTTCAATTGAATACATAGAAGTGTAAATTTAAATTAAATTTTAATTTCACAGATCACTCACTATTTCCAACATGAAACTGTTTTGTGTTTATTTATTGCATATACTTTTTCTTTGATTCTTCAAGAGGCACTAAAAAAAGTCACTAAAACGGCTAACCTGTTCAAGGAAGGTAATTATTGGATCGAACTTTTTCTTTGATTCTTCAAGAGGCACCAGTTTCTTTTTCATTAAACTTATGGTGTGGGAGTACTGATTACAGGATTTATCGACTGGTTGGCCTCAATGCGACCCAGGTTCATTGTTCAAGCTGGATCTGGAGAAGGGAATGATGGACTGCTTATATGCAAAATGTGAGTTATGGAGTTGGTTTTCCTTTTAAACATTACTTTGAATACATTGCAGGTTGTTCCAACACAATATAAAGTAATGGAAACTAAGTCCTCTTGTTGCAAACTAAGTCTCATGCTTATCGTATTAGCATAGATTGTAATAAAACACAATATAAAGTAAATGGAAAAAAAACAAAGAAATACCATGATGCATAAGAAATATATAAAATGTATTAATGAGGATTAGGTAGATAGAAATGCCATCGAAGTATGCTGCTTGTGTTGACCATTTGTGATTTGAACTTGCCTAATGTCTTACAGGTTTAGCATTCTGTTTCTTCTAATGAAATTTTAATATTTTCTTCATATTTCCTTGTTGGTTAAATCTATTTATAATGTTTTTTATTTTATTTTATGTATTTACATTTCTTTTTTGACTTGTTACAGACAGATATGGTTTATGAATTGCTGCGCACAGCAACGGAGTATGTCTAGTATCTATTTATTTTCTTCTCTTCTTATATTATACAGCTTTCTGTTCCAATTTAGAAGTTTTCTGACTATTTCAAACCAGTGCAACAAATTAAATAAAATGATGGTTATCAAGTAAGACATTTTATGGTTTCAATCGAAGGAAGACATTTTCCATAACCTGTAATAGTTTGTTCTAGTTATACATGGTAGGAATTAAGCTTTTCATTTAGAATGTGTCTTTTTGGTTTCAACTGAAGTGTCACCACAGCTATCTATTGATTACAAGATAAGAAGTTTATTTTGCTAATCACTTGCTTTTTCAGGTAAAGGTAGATGTAAAGGCACTACCTTAAATTGAATAATGCATTTGATTTAGATGTTTATTGTTATTATTTTCTTGATTTTTATTATCGCTCACAATCCATGTGTCCTATAAAAAGTAGATTGTCCTTAATAGAAAGCTCATCTGTGAAGTTGGGTTGCGTGACCTCCCTTACTTTTAACAGATTGTAAAAAATGCTTACTTATCTTATTTGTTTCAGTGCACCATTGGCATCCACTCCTGTATGGGAACGGGATTTCAGTTTCTCCGAAGAGTTGGTTACAGAATTTTGTCGAGAATGCAGGATTGTTCGTAAAGGTAGTTTCTAAAATATCCAGTTAGCTATGATGAAATTTTGTTCTTTCCTTATAAATGTAAAAGCAGGAATTGCCTAGAGACATATAAGACCCAAATAGCTTCTTATATGTTTTATTTGTATTTTTTGTAAAGGTATATTCACAATTGATTTTGTTTTGTGCTGTTTATTTTCTAGGGTTGAATGGGGATCTAAAAAAAGCAATGAAAGATGGAAAACCAATTATAATCGAGTTGTGGCTTTTTTTATTGTTGATTACTTTCTTTTTGCCAACATCCTACTCATTCTCCATCTCCGTGATTTTGTGCATATGCTTCTTACTTTCTTTTTATCTTTTGTGGTGAATGCTGATGTCATCTCACCTTAATGTATTCAAGAATTAACACTTTGATATGTTCATGCCTATAGAGTACACTATGTTTTGATTTTTTGTGAATCATATTTAATTATTTCTTTGCATTGATTCATCTACTTTAATAAGATACTTTGGTGCTATCTTGAAAATAAAACCAAACAGTTCCATCAAAATACATTATCTGGAAGTATATCTTTGGTATTGTAGCAATTGGGCATGAAAGGGTGTCGCACAGCTTGGACATTCAAATAAGCACAGAGTCTAGCTGGCCATGAGCTGCTTTCTATGAATGAATAGATTTTATGCATCAAATTACATTATTTGTTGTTTCTATTGTATTTTCAGGGCTCAAGTCTGAACTTCCATCCTTAGATTTCTATTGATCTTCATGGTTATTCTTGTCCGTGATTTGATGAATGTAATAGTTAACATAACATGATCTAGCCATAGTGGGCTTTAGTGGAGCATGACTACGTCTTTGAACAAAAATTCATATCACAATGTGATATGTTATAGCCTATGGGGATGAGGTTTGAACTTTGATCTTCTACCATATTGCCCTGCAGATAGGTGTTATTTCTGGAATTTGTGTACTACCTTTATATCTGTTCATTTTTTTTGGCTGCAAGCATTGATGAAATGTTATAATCTGCTTAAGTATTGTAATTTTCTTCTGTACCTGCTCATTGCATGAGATTGGGAAGTATTGGCATGCCACTTCAATGTGTTTCACATTGAAGTTGTTGGGTTTTCCTTGGTTTTGTGACAATATCAGGGAATACATTTGGACCCAAGCATTTATTTAATGGATGATGAACATAAAGCTACAACCTCTGTGGCTGAAGGGCATCAACCAAACCCACTGTCTGTGGCATCAAATTCTGCAGTGAAAGTGGAAAATAATTGCACAAGTACATCTGGAAGTAATGTGGTAATTTGCCAAAACCATCTTGTGCATGGTGTGCCTGCTGATCTGGTGAACAAAGTCTCTGAATCTCTGGAGTCCATTGCTCTAGCAACTGCATCTGAGAATAAAGGTAGATTTCTGCTCTCAACTCTTTATTTGGTATGGCACCAAGCTTTGTTTCCTGTCCATGTTCAGTATTAGAGTCTTAAGTAAGTGCAATATGACAGTTTATTAACCGTTTTTTTTTTTTGGGGGGTTTATGCAGGTGAAACTGTCAAAAGTAAATGGAAGTACCACTAGACAAGAGAAACCTGGTCCTAAACCAATAATTATACCCATAGTTCTGAAGATGGCTGAATTTGATCATAAGGTGTAGTTGCTTTCTCTATTCACTTTTGTATATCCAGATTTTACAGTAAACTACATGAGAAGCTTGTCGGTGAGTGTAAATTTGTTTTTGGTTAATAATGAAGTGCACACTGCTAAACTTACCATATTGAGGAAATGCCAGTTCTGATTCACCTTTGGTAAAGCTGCAAATACTGGTGCTGTGTTGATTTCCATTTATGGAACTCTCTTTTGATAGAACCTGTACTATCAGAAACCTGTGTTTGTATGGGAAGAAAAGTCCTCCTAAGGATTTTGAACTCTCTACAATATGGATGGTTCCTCTAGTGGAGCATGGAGCTTATTTTCCACTATTCTGTGTGTCATGTCATTTGTTAGATGGGCTATTCTAAATGTAAATTTATGACAGTTGGGTTCTTTTGATGGTTATATCCTTGCATAGCAATGATGCTGCTGCATTTTGTTCTTGATGTTGAAAAGATGTAATCGGGTTCATGTAAAGTTATTCTTGATGGTATGAAGGTGGCTTTCTTTAAATTCATTAATTTTTATATTTAGTTTTAAAGTTATTTTAATAGAAAATTTAATTTAATTAATATTTTTTATTTATCCTTAAAAGTATACAGTTTAAAGTTCAAATTTAAAAAATAAAACATAATCTAATATTTATCATAGAAATAAATATTATTTAATTAAAATGTTTTTTTAAAGATGTGTTCTTTAGCGGCGTTTGTAGGAAAAGCGCCGCTAAAAGTCTATTTTATAACGGCGTTTGTGGGAGAAGTGTTGCTAAAGGTCATGTTTTTTAGCGGCGTTTGTGGTAAAAGTGTCGCTAAAGGTCTATTTTATAGTGGTATTTTTGGGAAAAGCGTCGCTAAAGGTAATGTTCTTTAGCAGCGTTTGTAGTAAAAGCGCCGCTAAAGATCATGTTCTAGAGCGGCGTTTGTGGAAAAAGCGTCGCTAAAGGTCATGTTCTTTAGCTGCATTTGTGGGAAGAACGCCGCTAAAGGTCATGTTCTTAGCGGCGCTTTTTTCCACATAAACGCCGTAAAATTTAACGGCTCGTCTATAGCGGCTTTTTTGCGGCGCTTGTAAAAACGCCGCTAAAGCCTAAAAAATCGTCGCTAAAAGTCTATTTTGCTGCAGTTTTCATACTGTGCCATCTAATATTTGACTGGAAACTGTTATTATATGCGAATTCGACTAACGAAATTTATTTCATTTCCAATTGCCTTCAAATTCTAGAATACAGCATCGAAACATATTTTTAAGAATCCAAATCACACATTCAGATTAACCATCCATCTGAGGATGAAATGCGATACTAAATTATAATCACTTACCCAAAACTTCTTATAACTTGTTTCAGAATCGGAATGTGAACTGTGGAACTCAATCAAAAATAATGGAAATTGGCATACCATGAAATCTGAAAATCTCAAAAACAGATAATTCAGACAATCTATTCATACTAGGAATAAAAATGTAGACTTCACCAAACAGTCGACGATTACCTAAGTAACAGCTTTCTTTTGCAAAGATAAGGATAATCCCGATATAAAATCCATAGTAACTTTATCCCATTTCTATTTCGGTATCATAACTGGTTGTAACAGTTCTATAGATATCAGTACCTGATGTTCAGCTTTAACTTACTGACATATCAAATTTTATATACAAGTTCAGAAATATCACGTTTCATTTTGGGCTACCAGTACATCTGTTTTAGATCATTGTATATTTTATTATTTCCCAGATGAACAAACATAATACTACTGTGAGTATTTATGTAAAATTTTCTGTACAGGCTTCAAATTCTTCGGTACACAGACTCTACCTCGGAACAACAGACAATCATCAGATCCAATCTGAAATTTTGCATTAGAAGTTAATTCACACTGTACTCGTTTAACTTGCAACTCATTATCATCTTTCTAAGCTTCACAATTCTATTGTAGAACATCGGTTAAACTTTATACTCATCTAAAATTGAGCCATTATCATACAATAACAATCTAATATTCATTACTTGTAAGAAAAACAGGGATTTTCTACTCAGAGCGTCAACAATTACACTTGCTTTTCCCAAATGAAAACTAATTATCAAATCACAGTCTTTCAATAACTCTAGTTATCCACACTGTCTTAGATTCAAATCTTTTTGTGACATCAGATAATTTAAACTTTTATAATCAGTAAATATGCAGTATTTTTCACCAACTGATAATGTCGCCACAATTTAAGTGCAAATACTATAGTTGTAGACTCTAATTCATGTATCCGATAATTCTTTTCATACGATTTTAGCTGTCTGAAAATATAGACTATTACTTTGCCTTTGTGTATCAAACACAGTCTAACCCATTCAATAATGCATCACTGAAATATCAAATTCCTTACCCGATCCAGGTTGAACCAGAATTGATACTTCGGTTAAGAGGGCTTCCAACTGGTCAAAACTTTACTGATATTTATGGGTCCATTCAAATCTTACATCTTTCTATAATAATTGTATTACTGATATCATAGAAAACCCTTTCACGAAATTAAAAAGGGATCATATAATAAAACTATTTCAACTATTAACACCGAAGCTTTGAGTTTTTTCGAAGCCACAATCATCAGATAGATTAAAAACCATAGTGCCATAATAGAACAGATGTTTCAACAGTATAAATGAAACAATATTTCAACATCAATAACACTCTCCAAATAAAAAAAGAAAACTGAAAATAATGCCAATAATAACCAATGTAGTAATACAACTTCTATAATCTGAAATCCACATTACTGAACTCCCATGATCAAATCAGGATTCATAATAGTAATAAATGTAATTATCTCCAGCCATTGAATACCTTTGGCAAATAAACCATGTTTGTTAGATACGATTAGACCATAAGAATGGTAAGAATATCGAATTAATGAAATCCAAAATGTGAAGTTATACCGAATTTTTGAAAATACAACCCATATTGAATGATAAAGAGATCGATGATTTCCTAGAGAAAATCCAGAAGACCAATATTGCATGCAACACCCCTTACCCATGTTCAACGCCAGAACCGGATACGAGGCATTTCCAAACTTATCTTACTTAAACATAAAACATTGGCCATAAAATTTTGTTCCAACTTAAAACTTTTTCACTTACATTCGTAATGTCCCTATTATGGGTCTACGAGACCTTATACAAGTACTCAGGATGCTTTGGGACAAAACTGGAAACTTTTAAATGCTTAGAAAATTTTGACATAAAGCAGGGCCACAAGCCCGCGCTCCACACCCGTGGTCGACACTGACTTGCATCACACGGCCAGTCACATGACCGTGCCCTTCGACCGTGTGGCGAATTAAATTCCAAATGCAGGTGCAGACTTCGCACGGCTTGGGCACAAGCTCATGTCTATGTCCGTGCCTTCCATACGTCAAAGACACACGACCGTGTCTCTGCCCGTGTATTTACTATTGAGCATACTGATTTGCAAAACTAACATGCAGGGGACACACGACCTAGCCGCACACCCATGGGGCTGACCGGGGGTCACACACGGTCTGGACACATGCCCGTGTGTCTACCCATGTGGACATTTATAAGGCTGTCTACCAAGCCAAATGCCACCCTACAAAGTAACCATACTTATACCAATTCAATTCAACATACATTATGACTATAAGACACTTCTAAGAACTCAAAATCAAGGCATCCATACAAGCATACACTTCATGAATTTTATCATCATTGAATATATATAAACTTGTCAAGCATTGGCCCACTTCCAATGGCCACTTACAAAATGAATTTGATAACATAAATAGCCAACATTTTGGCTAACAAATATGACATAACAAAATAACCAAGTCCTATACATGCCATACTCAAAATAAATCTAACTTTATTATACCAAAGAGATGTCGATAGTGTGATTCTGAACTCCAACGTTCCACAATCCTCGAGTTATCTTAGCAATACTACAAGGAAAAGGGAAATGAGAGGGGTAAGCATAAAGCTTAGTAAGTTTGCATGAAAATAAATAGCAACCTAAAGCTCATTACGTCATCCATTCATGGTATTAGATAACCACACAAAGTCTTAAGCACTTTGCCATAACTTACTCGTACTTGTTATTATCTAATACATACCATGCCACAATCATAAACATTCCTCGTGAATTACTCACGGGTACCTATATTCACTCAATCACATAACTTTAGTTGTAACACCCCAAACCCGGCCCATGAGTTCTGACCGGATCTGGTATGTCACGGAGTAAAACAACTTGAAACATTTTAAGTGTCTGGTGAAAACTTGATAAAATATGGCTAAGGTTTTAAAACAGTGTTTGATAAAACTCAGTTGGGATTATTTTTATAAACATGGTTGTGTTGATAAACCCTTTGAAAACGTTTGATCATGTAAAGTTTTAAAATCGTCAAGGTTATAGTTGTCTTGGTGTATTTTGTTACCCGATGGTAACATCTTTGAAAACTCGTAAAAGTTACTTAATTTGAAAATGTTGCTTTTAACCGATTTACTTAACATTTATAATTTCATTTTGTAATATAGTATAAGTAAATTAAAACAACTAATTAAAACATCCAAATAATAATTAGCGGCCTTATTACAACCCAAATTAAAAAAAAACTTAGAAAAATAAATAATATTAACTATAACAAATTAAGATCAAATCCAAGGAACAAGCATGGCCGCCTCGAGTCCTCTCCGGCTCCATCTCCGTGATCTACTCATCTGCAAAATAGTATGGGAAGGGGTGAGTCACCAAGACTCAGTGTGTAAATCCCCCACCCGAAATGCGACTCATACACAAATTATTAATAACACGCAAACATGCAACCCCACTAACCATCCGTACTCCTTTAACTACCCGTGTGGTCAAAACCACCGTGGTCAAAACCATCGTGACTAGAGTCACAAATCAAATGATGGGGCCAACCCATCGTGTGGTCAAAACCACGATGACCATAGGTCATAATTTATCAAGTGTGGTCAAAACCACTGGTGGTACCAAACCACTGGGACTTAGTCACAATTTATCAACGATGTGGTCAAAACCACTGGTGACCAAAGTCACAATTAATCTGATGGGGCCAGCCTATCTTGTAGTCAAAACCACTGGTGACAGTCCATAAAAATCATCCCCCTCCTCTCATCAATCCCACCATCATCATGCTTACATAACAATTATCATATATCATGCATTTATGTATAGCATAGCATTTAACAGCATGTGATGGCATACTCAAACATACATCATAGATCACAAAATAGGGGACTTACTCGGAAGCCAATCTTATGCCCACAAGCAAATCACTACCAAAAAGATTAAAAGGCAACAATATGGCAATGTTAATTAATAAAGTGTGTAAAGAGTTTTACACACCTGTTTACTAGCAAATCCTGAATATACTAGCGAAATCCCAAGAGGTTGTTTTCCCCCCCACAATCGGCCAACACATCAACCTTTAGATCTAATAGCCATTCGGCTATACTAATAATCCCGAAGGATATGTCGTACTCGAAATAACACTCACCTTGGTTACTGATTTGGTCTCCTACCAAATCCCGAAACTACGCTTGTTCCTGAAATCGTTGAATCCATATATGATACATGTTAGTTTCAACTTTAGGCATTAAAACAAATGGCCCTTGGCCGAATCTTACTAATCACTTACCAAACTTACTGAAATCCCGAAAAACCACTCCTATCTTCTGAAACTGTCGAAATCCCTATATGTCACTTTGTTAAAATCGGCTATAAGCTAATCTATAGAAAGTGGCCTATGGCCGAATACCATATTGGCTTACCTTGCAGAATTGTAACCACGAAAGGCTCCCTCAATGCACCTTGCCATTAGCTACACACAAAACATACACTATTATAACCATAACCACATTCGGCCACTTACCAAGGCTTGTTTCCCAAGCTTTCGGCACACAAAAAGGAAGAGAAGAGAGACCGAATGCTTAAGAGAGGAACTTACCAACCTTTTGGAATCAATAGCACCTTACTAGGGGGATTCGGCTTAAGCCCTTTATGGAAGAGATATTCAGCTAGCAACACAAATAGAAGGTGCAATTTTTAGTAAAAGAGAAGGGGTAGGTTCGGCTAAGTAGAAGAAAAGAAGAGAGAAATTTTGGAGAATTTTGGCAAGTGAGGCTAGGGAGAATTGACCAAAGAACCAAATGAAAAAAGAAGAGAAACTTGCTAAATGAATTTAACACACCCTTGCTAAACACAAAACCGAATATAGATGGCCCTAAGGAGTCCCAAATCCCGCCATCACCCTCTCTTTGTGATAATTTTAGCTTTTAATTATCAAAATAAAGCAAGATTTATCTTACATTTAATCTCCTAATCACCTCATCAAACAAATTAAATGAAAGTAAACTACTAACACTTACTCTTCCAAATTAATTTTAGAGCAAAATTAAGCTTATCCTTATCAAATTAAGAGTCCAAAATTAGGCCATTAGCTCACCCTCTTCACGCCAGTTTGAAAAAATAAAACCCTAATTCTCGCTCCTTGGTTAGAACATAGGACCTCACTGCCGCAGCCCTCTTATATCGCCCCATGCCATTCTTCCCAATTGACTTTCATGCTCTTAAACCTCATCATTTAATTTTTAAAGCCTTCATACCTAGCCCCTTTCCTTAATGCCCAAAAAGCCCAAAAACAAAATGCATCCCCCTTGTAACTCCCAAGACTCGAACCCAAGACCTGCCCAATCGTCACCCCTAAGCCCTTAAGTGGCGCATGAAAGCCACTTTGCCACTAAATTTTTTGTGCCATGCTTCTCCCGAAATTTTCCTTAACCACTATCTCACCTAGCTCCCTCCTTTAAAACATTTAAAAAGAAATTTCCAATCCTAAGTCAGGCCTAGCTCGGGATTATTTCTAGACCCTAGAACATGCTTAGCAATCATAGTATTCATTTCTTCTAGCACACACATGGGAAAATAATTAAATTACAAACAACCCCCAATTTAGGATGTTACAGTTCTACCCCCTTAAAAAGAATTTCCTCGAAATTACGGATCAAGAGTTGGGGTATTCTTTGCGCATCACATCCTCGGGTTCCCATGTGGCCTCCTCCGTACCATGGTTTCGCCATAGCACTTTTACCAAAGGCACTGACTTCCTTCGCAGAACTTTGACATCTCGATCCAAAATCAGATCTGGCTCCTCCTCGAAAGACAAGTCCGAGTTCACTTCAATTTTCGCAACAAGCACTACATGTGATGGATCCGATCGATAGCGCCAAGATTGAAACATGGAAGACATCATGGATCCGCTCAATCTGCGGCAACTCAAGCTAGTAAGCTCTGGTCCCACACGTTTCAACACCGTATACGGTCCGATGAATCTAGGGCTTAGCTTGCCCTTCCGGCCAAACCTCAGCACCTTCTTCCAAGGGGATACCTTCAAGAAAACCTTATCACCCACTACATACTCAACATCTCTGCGTTTAAGATCAGCGTAGGATTTCTGCCTGTCTGATGCCTCCCTAAGACGAGCCTGAATTACTCTAACTTTATCCTCCGTCTCTGCCACTAACTCGGGACCCAACATCCGTCGCTCTCCTAGTTCCGTCCAACATGTAGGAGTATGGCATTTTCGACCATATAGCGCCTCATACGGTGCTATCTGAATACTCGCTTGATAACTATTGTTATAAGCGAACTCTGCCAAAGGTAGGTACTCCTCCCAACTACCACGAAAATCCAAAACACAGCCCCTCAACATGTCTTCCAACACTTGGATGACCCTCTCAGATTGTCCATCAGACTGCGGATGAAAAGCCGTGCTGAAATTCAACTTCGTGCCTAACTCCTGATGTAAAGCCTTCCAGAATCTTGACGTAAACTGAGGATCTTGATCTGAGATAATGGACACTAGTACTCCATGCAACCGCACTATCTCAGCGATATACAACTTGGCTAATCTTTGAAGCGAGTAGTCAACCCTTACTGGTATGAAATGGGCCACTTAGTCAACCGGTTTACTATCACCCAAACAGCATCTTTCTTACTGGGCGTAAGGGGAAGCCCACTTACGAAATCCATAGTAATCTCCTCCCACTTCCACTGTGGGATCCTTACCGATTGTATGACCTTGATGGCAATTGATGCTCAGCCTTAACTTGCTGGCATGTCAGACACTTGCCCACTAACTCGGTTACTTCCCGCTTAAGACCTGGCCACCAAAAATGCTCATTTAAATCCCGATACATCTTGTTGCTTCCCGGGTGTATAGCGTATGCACTGCTATGAGCTTCTTTAAGGATTCGCTGCCTCAACTCATCATCCTTAGGCACGCATACTCTCCCCTGAAAGCACAACACTCCATCACTACCCAAGCTGAAACCTTCGGCCTCACCATTCTATACTTGCAACTTCCGAGTACTCAAAGCTTCGTCGGTCATCTGCCTTTCTTTGACCTCATCAATCCAAGATGGCTTCACTTGAAAATTCGCCGAAAGGCTCCCATCCTCATAGAGACTTAGGTGAGCAAACATTACTCGCAAATCTGCTACCACCTTTCGACTCAATGCATCAGCTACCACATTAACCTTCCCCGGATGGTATTCTATTGAGTAGTCATAGTCTTTCAGCAACTCAATCCACCTCTGCTGCCTTAGATTTAAATCTTTCTGAGTCAAGAGGTACTTCAAACTTTTGTGATCTGTGTACACTACCGACTTCTCCCCATACAGGTAGTGCCTCCAGATTTTCAAGGTAAATACCACAGCAGCCAATTCCAAGTCATGTGTCGGGTAGTTAGCTTCGTGAGGCCTCAACTACCGTGACGCATAAGCGACCACCTTCTCTTCTTACATCAACACACACCCTAAACCAGTATGCGATGCATTACAATACACAGTGAACTCCTTTCCTGCCTCAGGCTGAATTAAGACTGGTGCTTCTGTCAAGATCCTCTTCAGCTTATCAAAACTCTCTTGCTGCTTCTCAGCCCACACAAACGGAACTCTTTTTCTCAACAGCTTAGTCAACGGTGCTGCGATTAAGGAGAAATTTTCCACAAATCTTCGGTAATATCCTGCCAACCCCAGAAAACTCTGAATTTTCATAACCAACCTCGGTGGTTTCCACTCCAATACTGCCTCAATCTTACGGGGATCCACCCTGATGCCCTCAGCTGAAACTACATGCCCTAGAAAAGTTACCTCCTTGAGCCAGAACTCACACTTGCTGAATTTGGCGTACAACTGTTTCTCCCTTAGAACTTGTAAAACCACATGAAGATGTGCGTCATGATTCTCCTCAGACTTCGAGTACACTAAAATGTCGTCTATGAACACCACGACGAACTGATCCAGATAGGGTTGGAAAACCCGATTCATCATGTCTATAAACGCGACTGGTGTATTCGTCAAACCAAAAGGCATTACCAGAAACTCGTAGTGCCCATACCGAGTACGGAATGCCGTCTTATGGACATCAGCCTCCTTCACCTTAAACTGATGGTACCCTGACCTAAGGTCAATCTTAGAAAACACCGATGCTCTTTTGAGTTGATTGAACAGATCCTCAATCCTGGGCAAAGGATACCGGTTCTTTATTGTCAACTTGTTCAGCTGCCGATAGTCTATACACATTCTCATTGTCCCATCTTTCTTCTTGACAAAAAGCACTGGAGCTCCCCAAGGCGATACACTTGGTCGGATGAACCCTCTATCCAATAATTCCTGACTCTGCACCTTCAACTCTACCAATTCTTTCGGTTCCATCTGATACGGAGCTATAGATACTGACACGATTCCGGGTAGCAAGTCGATACCAAATTCAACCTCACGATCCAGAGGTAGACCCGGAAGTTCCTCTGGAAACACATCAACATAGTCCCTTACGGTCCGGACATCTCTCACAGCAACATCCTTAGCTTCCAAGGCACAGACATGCACCACATAAGCTTCACAACCCTTCCTAACCATCTTTTCTGCCTTCAACGCAGAAACTAGATTAGATAGGTAATCTCTCCTTTTACCTATCATCACCACCTCATCACCTTCCACGGTCTTTATTACCATGCGCTTAGCTGTGCAATCCAGGCTAGCATGATACTTTACTAGCCAGTCCATCCCGAGGATTAGGTCGAACTCCTGGAACGGTAGTTCCATCAAGTCATCCAAGAACACGACCCCTTAGAGTTCTAGGGGTACGTTCCTATAGAGTTTACTTACTTCTACAGAGTGACCTAGGGTGCTTAATACAGTCATCTTCCTAGAAGTAAGCTCAGAATCTAAGTGTAGAGTTTCCACTACGCTACTAGCAATGTATGAGTGGGTTGAGCCAATGTCAATTAAAGTACTATAGGGTACACCAAAGATCAAGAACATACCGGTTATGACGTCCGGCAAGGCCGCCTCCTCCCCGACGCCTCGCGGCATAGACCAAACTAGGTTGCCTAGCCTCAGTACTACCGGTACCTCCCCTCGGTGCCCCACGACCTCTGCCAGCACCATTACCTCCTCTTTCTACACCACGACCTATCGAAGGCTGTTGGTTATCCCTTCTATTCGGTGTACGATCCTAACCCTCTGATCTCAGTCTAGCTACTTTTTTTGGACAGTCTCTAACTCGATGCTCCATGGACCCACATTCGAAGCATCCCCAGTTACCATTCCAACATTCTTCGTGTGAGATTTTCCACACCGAGCACACCGTGGTGGCCATTGAGAATTGGCAGCAGCAGCAGGCCTAGCAGCTTGATCTGACCCACCAAACCTCGTCCTCTTTTGTTGATTACTAGAAAACCTTGAAGATCCGGAGCTCCTCTTATTTCAGTTCCTATCCTGATTATGCCTAACTGACTGCCTTACCCCTTCAGCAACCTTAGACTTCTCCACTAGGACAGTGAACTCTCGTTCCTGTTGTGGAGCTATCATCATCCTTAGCTCATCTCTTAGTCTATCCTCGAATCTAACACAGCGTTCATGCTCGGTACCCACAATACCACGAGCATACCTACACAACCGGAGGAATTCGGCCTCATACTTTGCCACCGTCTTATTGCCCTGAACCAGGTTCAAGAAAGCCTTTCGTTGCGCATCCACGTAACTGGTTCTGATGTATTTCTTTTGATAGGCGGCCTTAAAGAATTCCCATGTGAGATCCTCCGCCATCACTCCATCTCTTACAGTGAGCCACCACTGATATGACTCATCCCGAAGCAGAGATATTATGCCCTTCAACTTCTCCTCAGCTGTAAAATCTAGGTCACCCATGATCCTCTTAGTTGATTCCAACCAATACTCCGCCGCATTGGGTGCCACTCTAGAAACTCCTCTAAACACCTCCACTCCGTTAGCCCAGAGTCGTTCAACCATAGATTTACGGGCTCCTACACTGCTACCGCTTCAAAGAACTCGCTCCAATACTGAATCTGACTTGAGATACAACATCATTACCACCGATTCGATCTTGAAACTCGGTTTGGCCACGGCCAGATCCAAAGATCTCATTTCGGACCCATGACCAGACCTGCTGGCTCAGACAAGGTCATCCTACCTCTACCGTGACCACGGGGCGGACGCCCATGACCTCTTGTACTCATTACTCTCATTTGCGTTTATCTGTTTTAAGAATTTTATGCATTAGTACATTTGTTTCACTTGATTATCCGAAGAAATTTTATGATAGGAGTTTTAGGAGTGGTTCTTTCAGATTCATACATGCACACGTCTTTCTATTCATTCATTCAAAGAGACGTTGTAGTTTTCATTGTGATTGTTTTTCCACTACCTGGGGTATTTTCGTAATTTGTCCTACGAGGTATTTTTGTAATTTTTCAAAATAAAAGTTCTCGGATGATTTTGTCAAAAGTATTTTGGAACTCTTAAATTCTGGTATTTTGAAAAATTTTGAAATCTGGGGTATTTCAATAATTTTGGACCTCGGGGTATTTGGTAATTTTTCACAAATCAGGTGAATTTGTAAAATTTAATAAATCAGGGATATTACAAAAGTTGTAAAACTTTGAGGGTTCCTTTTTGAGAATTGTATTTTCCGAAACAGTGATGTTGCAAAATTTTGAAAATCAGGGTTATTCTGGTAATTTTGTTGGTTAGGGGTAATTTTGTAATTTTACCTCTAGGGGTATTTTAGTAAAAAAAATTTCTATAACAAGATTTCCAAAATTTGGTTCTAATTGATTTCACAAAAGAAGGATATTTTGAATTTTTCTTATTTGGAAATTTCCCATACGGAGGGTATTTTGGTAATTTATAAGCCAAGGGTATTTTGGTCATTTTTTTATTTTTTTAAACTAGGTTTTAATTACTTCAAAAACAAAACGGCTAGTCCCTTTCAGGTTTTAGTTATCAAGTTTAGCCTGTGAGCACGTCGTCTTAGCTAGGATGAACCGTCACTACGTACCAGGTAGGATTCAAGTGAGTAGGAGGTGAGTCACTAGGACTGCTTAAATACCAGGCTCCCACCGAATCCAATCCTAGACATGCATATAACGATTGCCACACCCCTTGCTCAGTGACAACTCACAGGGTTGCTTAGGGAATTATTAAATCTTATGCATTGTTTGTTGGGGTACGCTAACCCTAAGGTTCAACAATTCCTTATTCTAATAGTCTACGTTCCCAATTTACCCTTCTACCCCTATCAAGTATTCAAAAAAATAGATAGAATTACTTACAGGCGGATCGCGTGGGAGACTCGGTGCCATCTTGTTGAACCATAAACAATTTCCCAAAACATTCCAATAAGGCCTACTAACAAAAACAAAACATTTTGGGCCTTGGGCCCCCACAGCCGAGTTTTGAACCGGGCTCTGATACCAAAAATGTAACACCCCAAACCTGGCCCATGAGTTCTGACCGAATCTGGTATGTCACGGAGTAAAACAACTTGAAACATTTTTGAGTGTCTGGTGAAAACTTGATAAAATATGGCTAAGGTTTTAAAACAGTGTTTGATAAAACTCAGTTGGGATTATTTTTATAAACATGGTAGTGTTGATAAACCCTTTGAAAACGTTTGATCATGTAAAGTTTTAAAATCGTCAAGGTCATAGTTGTCTTGGTGTATTTTGTTACCCGATGGTAACATCTTTGAAAACTCGTAAAAGTTACTTAATTTTAAAAATGTTGCTTTTAACCGATTTACTTAACATTTATAATTTCATTTTGTAATATAGTATAAGTAAATTAAAACAACTAATTAAAACATCCAAATAATAATTAGCGGCCTTATTACAACCCAAATTAAAAAAAAAACTTAGAAAAATAAATAATATTAACTATAACAAATTAAGATCAAATCCAAGGAACAAGCATGGCCGCCTCGAGTCCTCTCCGGCTCCATCTTCGCGATCTACTCATCTGCAAAATAGTATGGGAAGGGGTGAGTCACCAAGACTCAGTGTGTAAATCCCCGACCCGGAAATGCGACTCATACACAAATTATTAATAACATGCAAACATGCAACCCCACTAACCATCCGTACTCCTTTAACTACCCCGTGTGGTCAAAACCACTGGTGGTCAAAACCATTGGTGACTAGAGTCACAAATCAAATGATAGGGCCAACCCATCGTGTGGTCAAAACCACTGATGACCATAGGTCATAATTTATCAAGTGTGGTCAAAACCACTGGTGGTACCAAACCATTGGGACTTAGTCACAATTTATCAACGGTGTGGTCAAAACCACTGGTGACCAAGTCACAATTAATCTGATGGGGCCAACCCATCTTGTGGTCAAAACCACTGGTGACAGTCCATAAAAATCATCCCCTTCCTATCATCAATCCCACCATCATCATGCTTACATAACAATTATCATATATCATGCATTTATGTATAGCATAGCATTTAACAACATGTGATGGCATACTCAAACATACATCATCGATCACAAAATAGGGGACTTACTCGGAATCCAATCTTATGCCCACAAGCAAATCACTACCAAAAAGATTAAAAGGCAACAATGTGGCAATGTTAATTAATAAAGTGTGTAAAGAGTTTTACACACCTGTTTACTAGCAAATCCCGAATATACTAGCGAAATCCCGAGAGGTTGTTTTCCCCCTACAATCGGCCAACACATCAACCTTTAGATCTAATAGCCATTTGGCTATACTAATAATCCCGAAGGATATGTCGTACTCGAAATAACACTCACCTTGGTTACTGATTTGGTCTCCTACCAAATCCCGAAACTACGCTTGTTCCTGAAATCGTTGAATCCATATGTGACACATGTTAGTTTCAACTTTAGGCATTAATTCTTAACAAATGGCCCTTGGCCGAATCTTACTAATCACTTACCAAACTTACTGAAATCCCGGAAAACCACTCCTATCTTCTGAAACTGTTGAAATCCTATATGTCACTTTGTTAAAATCGGCTGTAAGCAAATCTATAGAAAGTGGCCTATGGCCGAATACCATATTGGCTTACCTTGCAGAATTGTGACCACGAAAGGCTCCCTCAATGCACCTTGTCGTTAGCTACACACAAAACATACACTATTATAACCATAACCACATTCGGCCACTTACCAAGGCTTGTTTCCCAAGCTTTCGGCACACAAAAAGGAAGAGAAGAGAGACCGAATGCTTAAGAGAGGAACTTACCAACCTTTTGGAATCAACAGCCCCTTACTAGGGGGATTCGGCTTAAGCCCTTTATGGAAGAGATATTCGGCTAGCAACACAAATGGAAGGTGTAATTTTTAGTAAAAGAGAGGGGGTAGGTTCGGCTAAGGAGAAGAAAAGAAGAGAGAAATTTTGGAGAATTTTGGCAAGTGAGGCTAGGGAGAATTCGGCCAGCAACCAAATGAAAAAAAGAAGAGAAACTTGCTAAATGAATTTCGGCACACCCTTACTAAACACAAAACCGAATATGGATGGCCCTAAGGAGTCCCAAATCCGGCCATCACCCCTCTCTTTTGCGATAATTTCAGCTTTTAATTATCAAAAATAAAGCAAGATTTATCTTACATTTAATCTCCTAATCACCTCATCAAACAAATTAAATGAAAGTAAACTACTAACACTTACTCTTCCAGCTGAATTTTAGAGCAAAAATTAAGCTTATCCTTATCAAATTAAGAGTCCAAAATTAGGCCATTAGCTCACCCTCTTCACGCCAGTTTGAAAAAAAAATAAAACCCCAATTGCTGCTCCCTTGGTTCGAACATAGGACCTCACTGCCGCAGCCCTCTTATATCGCCCCATGCCATTCTTCCCAATCGACTTTCATGCTCTTAAACCTCATCATTTAATTTTTAAAGCCTTCATACCCTAGCCCCTTTCCTTAACGCCCCAAAATCCCAAAAACAAAATGCATCCCTCTTGTAACTCCCAAGACTCGAACCCAAGACCTGCCCAATTGTCACCCCTAAGCCCTTAAGTGGCGCATGAAAGCCACTTTGCCACTTAATTTTTTGTGTCATGCTTCTCCCGGAATTTTCCTTAACCACTATCTCACCTAGCTCCCTCCTTTAAAACATTTAAAAAGAAATTTCCAATCCTAAGTCAGGCCTAGCTCGGGATTATTTCTAGACCCTAGAACATGCTTAGCAATCATAGTATTCATTTCTTCAAGCACACACATGGGAAAATAATTAAATTACAAACAACCCCCAATTTAGGATGTTACATTAGTACTAATCTCATTTCTATTTCCAAGCTTATCTATTTATCTCACTAAATCACTAGGGATACTCAAATATGCATATTCATCGTCATTAACATAAACACGAAGCCAATGCCACATCCCAGATGTGGTCTTACATGGGGTCACCTCTGAGTGCCGATGTCATATCCCAAGTATGGTCTTATATAGGATCTCTTATAAACTATCGATGCCACATCCCGGATATGGTCTTATACGATTTTTCTTATTCAATGCCGATGACATATCCCAGATATGATCTTATACGAGATTTTAACTCGGTGCTGAGGCCATGTCCCAGACATGGTCTTACACAGGACCTTATCCATCTCATGTCTCGATGATAGTATTCACACATTGATTATAGTCCAACCGGGACTTTAACATCTCAACTTTCATCATTTTCCTCATTCAACACCATTACTCAATTTCATAGAGTATCATGCATCATTATAATATCAAATATTCTCAACCGTTCTAGCATGAATGTTGAATTTATCACATATAAACTTACCTCGGTTTCAAAATAGGTCACTTGCAGATTTAATTTGATACCTTACCTTTTCCTCGGTCAACGTTACTCCTTCGTTCTTCTTGATCTATATAGTAGCAAATTAGCTCGTTTAATAATCACATTAACACATGTATTTCAATAATCATATTTTGGCAAAACCACTATTTTGCCCTTAGACTTTCACAAAATGACCATTTTACCCCTAGGCTCAAAAATCAATTCGAATCAAATTTCTTTCTTTAATGAGCCTAGGTAAACATTTATTTCTCCTATGGAAACCATCAAAACCCATTATTTCACATACTTACCTCTTATTATACAACCTTTACAAAAAGGTCCTTTAAGGTGTTTTCATGGAAGCACCTTTCACAAGTGTTGTTTATCTAACAACTAAGACTCATTTTCTTCCATAAAATGCAGCAACCAACATAATTTTTCACATGGAAAAACTCTAAACTCTTAACCATTCTGCAAAATAGACCCCTCATTAGTAAGATCATGATACAATGGTCCTAAAAGTACAAAAATCACCAAGAAAAGTCACCAAAATCACTTACTTGTAAGGAGGACAAGTTGCTGAAAATTTTAAGCTTTCAAACCCTTATTTTGCTAGAAATTTTGGTGGAACGAGGTAGATGAATAGTTTGATATCATTTTTTTCTTTATTTACTTATTTCCTTCAATTTAATCCACCTAACCCACCTAATTGACCAATTTTGACCTCATTTTGTCCCCTATGGGTGGCCAAACTTTATTCAAGGGGTTGATTGCCCTTTTAAGACCTCCAATTAATATTCTATGGCTATTAGGCACCTTTAGCTTATAAAATAGAACTTTCACACTTTATGCGATTTAGTCCTTTTTCGCAATTAAGCATGAAATCGCTAAAATTAAAGCACCAGAATTTTCATGCACCTATATAATCAGACTATAACTTATAAAATAATATTAAAATAATTTTCCCTGACCTCAAATTAGTGATCCCGAGATCACTGTTCTGACTAGCCCCTAAATCAGGCTATTACATTGCATATTTGCAATTCAGAGATTCAACCAATAGAAGTATAAAATAGTATTATATAAATCTTATCATCAAGTCTTCTCTCAAACATAATTGATTAGAAAACCAAAGAAAAATAGAGCAATACCGCTCATGAATCAATCGGACTTACAATAATTTCCATCTAATATTAAAATTTTCCAGCCTTTTTATATGATAAGTATTTCACCTGAACATGAACAGTTACAAATATATTCTCTGAGAATAACAGAACATATGAAATACCCGAAAGAGATTGCTATAATATACCCGATTATAACAGCTGTATTCAGATATTTTTGCAACTTCATCACTATTCCACTGACTACTAAAGTCATCAATAATCTCACATTATTCAGTTCACTGAAGGAACCAATTCAAAAGAAATTTCGGTTAACCCATTCTTTAAATACCATTCCATACCTGAATAAATCTATTATTCATGAATAACTTCTTCCTTAACAGTGACATTGCGTATCCCGAATAAATCTTCAGAATAATCTGATGTCTCTTTTAAAACTATCTTTACTTACTAACCCATTCTCAGCTCTGCCTGCATTATTAATCATTCAGCCACTGAACTTTTCAATTTCACACTTGTGAACTGAATCAATATAAATCTTGTGAATTTCATTGTATAAAACTATATTGGTAAGGGGGTTGAGGTCGTAAAGCCTCAAATTTTAACTTTCATATATACACACATATAACATAACATTTCATCAACATGTTCATTATAAAACATTTATTTCATACCTTTATGAATCTCTACTCATCATAAGCAACATTTTTTCTCAGATACATGAGTATCGCTTTATACGTTATCAGAATTAGCTCAGTCGGAAAGCATCTCTATCTATTAATAAATCAATTCTCATCAGAGTCGGGAGATATCACACAATCACAGGTTACACAATGGCATGTATTTTTAGACTTCACATATGCTATGTTCGGTCCGAGAATCGACTAAATTGTAGCTTTGATACCAATAAATGTAACACCCCTAGCCGTTTCTGTCGCTGGAACAGGATTATGAAGCATTATCAGAATATACATTTTAAGTAAATAGATATTTCATTTTATAAAATATTCATGTTATAAATCAAACATAAAGTCCCTTATATGAACCTTCAAGGTCCAAAACATGCATTAGAAACGAGTCGGGACTAAACCGGGTACTTAGAGAATTTTTTTGCAAAATCTCAAAATTTTGTTCTAGGTGTAGGGGACACACGCCCGTGTGGTCAGGTCATATGAACCACATGGCCAGTGACATACCCATGTCTCAAGCCGTGTAACTCTCTGACTTAAGCACATGGTTAGGTCACATGCCCCTGTGCTAGACCGTGTGTAAGAGCAGGGGTCACACGGCCAAGTCACATGCCCGTGTGCTAGACCATGTGATCAATTCTGAGCATTCTATTATGAAATTTTAAATATGCAGGGGACACATAGACAGATCACACGCCCATGTGCTAGGCCGTGTGCCACACACGGCTGAGACACACACCTGAGTCTCTGCCCGTGTGGACAAAAATAGGCTATTTTCCAAGCAAAATTTATCACCCTTCTTGTCTTTCACCTACACCAATACTTGAACACTTTCAAAAACCATATCAAAGTATTCAAAACAAGTCCAAATCATGTCTTGAACATGACATAATATAACATACAACCAATGTACCCTTAGGTACCTCAGATGACAATTTATTATCATGTTAATCTATCATACCTACCTATTTACCAAATGCATATTTATACGATCACATTCATTCCTCAAACTTGATAGATCTAATTATAAATATATCAAAATATGTCAAACACAAGCCATCCCAATGGCTAGTTTCATTCAAAACATTTATATGCCATCATTGGCTAAATAACCTATACATGTCATTATAACCATAATTGATTTACCATATATACTGAAATAGGCCGATGGATAGTGTGAGTGATCTCCACTGATGCTTCCAATCCAACGAGCTTCTGAATTACTATAGAACAAAGGAAAATAAAATAGAGTAAGCATGAAATGCTTAGTAAGTTCGTATAATATGGTAAATCACTTACCATATATTCATGTTTAAAATAAACATGCAAGGCACTATCAACTAATTTGGTCACAAGCCCTAAACACATATCCTCGTTATGTTAGCTAAGTAATCACATATAATAGTCCTTAATCAGGGATGACCAAGTCATCAAGGAAGTTCCACATTCCAGTAACAACCAATTCATGCATCATTCTGTCAGGTAATACCATTCCCATGTATTTCATGTACACACAGGTAATAGTTTGTTTATAAGTCATACTATTTCATATAATTATCAAGAATCATGTATGGGCTCAATAACAACCAAATTCCCATATCCATATACTTTCCACATCATGAATTTATATAACATATATAAGTCATACCCATGTATTTCAAGTACATTTTCATAATATTTCGTCTCAAGTTCAGATTATTTCATATCAGGACTTTGCTCATTAAATCGATTGAAATATCAATGGAAACCCGAGAAAATACACTCAAAGTGTACAAATCTAAAATCATAGATGAACATATTCATCAAATAAGTTCCATGTTCATATATCACCATCACATACTTCCATATATCATGTATCATCATTTTAATGTATTTCAGGCATATACATGTAATAATTCATTTCGTGTTCATATTTTCTCATGTCAGCATTTTTCCGTTGAATTTATTTGAATTATTGATGGACACCTAAGTAGTATAAATAAGGTATACAAATCAGTGATCCATCAATTCATGTTCAAGGTAACCATTAGGGCACATAATCAGGAAGCACACTCTCGAGCCATATAACAGGATGCTCATGTGAGCCATGTAACAAGACGTTTATCCGGACTATATCAGGAAACTCATAAGAGTCTATAACAGAAGTTCACAAAGAACTTTTAATCAGGAAGCTCACAAAGAGCCATGTAAAAGGATCTCCGGATAGCTTAACAAGAAGTTCAAGCGAGCCATGTCAGGAAGCTCATAAGAGCCTATATCAGGACGCTCACGTAGAGCTGTGTTTGTGTCCGCATTATATGCTGGATCAAAACCGATCGAATCATGTAATAGGATGTTCACAATGAGCTGCAGTAGTGCGCAACACATGTAAAATCATGATCATGTCTGTCGAGTCTTAAAAATTTACAAAAAGAATGATAGAACCTGGAAACTAACTAAGACAACGATGGAAGCAAGCGCACCTATAGAGCAGTAGTATAGTTAGCGGCAAGACTGGATTGTCGAATCCAAAGGAACCAAAAGTACTAATATTAACTCTCTTTCTATTATTTAGCCTACGAATTAAGGGGATTTTTATCTAATCTAAAATTAACTAATCAACTAAACTAAAGATGCGGAGACAAAGAAAAGAAATTAAGGAAAGACTTGAGAGGAAAACCGATTGATTTAGACAATACCTGAGGAAGAATCCACCTAGACTTCACTTGTTATCTAACTCTGAACCAGACGATTTTATTCGCTTGACTTGATCCGTAGGATTCCCTAAGTTATATTAATACCTCTCTCGAGGCTACTAACGTCTAACCCTAGGTTGATTAATTGAAATCTCTTTCTAATTAAAACCCCTAGAATTGCATTAACTCGATCTATGGACTCCCATTTAGGTTTGACCCAAATCCGGCAGATTCTTGTCACCCTATCTCTAGGCGCGCGAGCAACTCCGCTTAACTATGCTAGATCTACTCTTAGACAGGGTCTCTTCCTCATTTGCCTAAGCACATCACACTTGACTCAATATCTCGGAAATACCAAAACAAGAATTAAGAACACATAGTTAAGAAAAAATAAAGTATTTATCATACAGCTCAGATAACAATAACAAGATCCGTCTTAGGTTTCATCCTCCTCAAGTATCTGAGGGTTTAGTTCATAATTGTAAAATAAAACATCTCAGAAGAAAATATAAAACAAAACATAAGAAAGCCCTAAAACCCCCTAAAAGAATTGAAGGAGAGATCCTCAGTCTTGAGTATGATTCCGGCTTCTTGAGATGAATCAACTGGCTTTCTTCAAGTAAATCCCTAAATTTAACTGCTCCAGCTCGGCTCTTTGGCCTAGCTGAACGCCTCCCCAAAGGTTGGCATCTAGGGTCTTTATATAGGCTTTTGGAATATGTTTCTTTGTCTCTAAGTACCCTAATCCGTATAGAATTCTTCTTATCTGCGGCAGAGACACGCCCATGGCACACGCCAGTGTAAATCGTGGCCAGGCCATGGTCGAACCTGTTGATGAGGCACAGACGTGTATTTCAGGGTCCAGGCCATGGTCGACTCTTGGTCATGGTCCCAGCCAGTGTGGATTTCATGCTTTGGCCCATTTTCTCTATTTTCGGCCCGTTTCTCGTTCTTTTCATCCTTCGGTACTCTATTGAGTATAAATCATGAAAACAATGGATTAGGAGCACCTATTTCCATAATTAAAGGGATAAATCATCCAAAAGTATGCTAAACGTGGGATTAAAATATGTTCATATTATGGTTTATCAAATCACTACCGATGAGGATGCTCGCAGGAACTATATAACAAGATTCTCGAGAGGGCTTATAACAAGATTTCTCGTCCGAGCTATTATGCCTACAACATATGCAAGACTATATTCATTACGAGAAATCACGTATCCATCGACTTTCATTTATTCAAAAAGGATTTAACATTTTTCAGGGATTATCAGGCATGTGATTCTTTCATATATTTTTAATATTCATATAATTCAAATAAACACATTCCACATTCATTTCAAAGATAAAAGTAATATTTTTATCATTTATCAAGTTTTTTTTCGATATGTTTTCAGTCATATATATAATATTTATACAATTCACATACACAACATCTAATTTAAGCATATAAATATACACAATTTAGTTACACAAACTTACCTCGTCAAATATTCGTGTAAGAAAATGACAAATCCGATATTTTCTCATTTCCTCGTTCTAACTCTGAATTTTGTCTATCCGGATCTATATGAGTAAATTTAACATCAATTTGATAAAATTTATACTCAACTCAGTCCAATTCACATCTTAGGCAAAATTATCATTTTGCCCCTAAACTTTTAATTTATGACGATTTCGTCCCTAGGCTCGGAAAATAAAATTCATACAATTTAACCCTTGTTCCAAGGCCTAACCAATTTTTACTTGTAACATTTACAGCCCATGTATTTCATAAAATTTAGAATTTTCCATGAATTTTATAACTTTTCAATTTAGTCCCTAAATCATGTTTTCATGAAAATTCACTTTGTAAAAGTTGTTTATCTATCAACAACCTTTCATATTCTACCCTAAATTTCAAATTTTCAACATATTCATCCATGGAAAAATTTTCATACTTTGATAACTTTACAAATCAACCCCCAAAATAGATAGATTAAGTTATCCTGATCAGAAAAATATAAAAATTACTAAAAACGTGACAAGATTACTTACCCAATTAAGTCAAGAAAGCTTGCTTTCTCTTTCCTAGGGTTTCCATGTATTTTGGGGAAGAAGATGACATAAAATGATGATATTTTGTTATTTAATTGATTTATCACTTTTTATTTTTCATCTTTCCACTTTCATCATTTTCTTTATTTTATTTTCCATGGATGAATCATCATCCTTAACAACTAAGCATTTTTAATAGTCTAATTACCATATAAAGATCTCCAATTTAAAGTTCTATATCTATTTAATCCCTTTAGCTATTAGAACTCAACTTTTGCACTTTGTGCAATTTGGTGCTTTATCAAATTAAACATATAACCGATAAAATTTCTTTATGAAATTTTCACACGATATTGTTATTATGCTGTAGATCATAAAATAGTATTAAAATAAATTTTTCTTTCAGGACTCGAAGCTGTAGTCCCAAAACCACTATTTTGATTTTATTGAAAATGGGTTGTTACACAAGGCTTACACAAAATGCATACTCAAACCACCATTTACCTTCCATCATTCTACCATATCAAGCCATACCTCAACCATATAAGGCAAATTATATATACATCAAAACATACTATTTCACCAAAACAAGGCCAAAATGCAAACCAACCAAATGGCCATTTCCATAACCAAAACACATAGGCTAATATTTGCTAAAATAACCTATACATGCCATTATAACAAAACTTAAACCAACCAAAAGTACTGAGTGAGCCGATGGATAGTGTGATATAGCTCCGACAAGCTTCTAACCTGAACGAGCTTTCGATTCACTAAAAACATGGAAAATGTAACACCCCAAACCCAGCCTAGAAGTTAGGCCTGAAGCTGGCGTGTCACACTGAAGTGTTTTTCAAAAACCATGTTTTCATTGAAATTCCTTCTTGTTTAAAAGATTTAAGGAAAATCCTAGTTACGTTAGTTTATTTTTAAAATGTGGTCTATTTAAAAATTATTGATTCTATTCCCAAAATATCTTTTTAGTTGCAGAAGCTAATTCTGAGAGTAATCGATTTACGAAAAAGATTAAGTCGTGAAACCATTTTGAAAATATTACGAAAATGTAGTGTTGTTTCAAAAACAGTTAACATTTTGGAAAATCGTGATTTACTTCAACGGATATAATTCAAAGCAAATAAAAACCCCAAGTTAAAACCCAGAACCTTCAAAAGGGCTTATTACAAAAATTAAAACCCAAAACAGAATCTAAAGCATAAATGAAGTCCAAAGGCAGTCATGTGGCCATCTCCGAGTCCCTCGCAGCACCGATCCTCCTAATGCTAGGGATTACCTACACAATAAAAAAAGGGGTGAGTTTGCGAAAACTCAGTGTGTAATCGCCTCCTAACTAAAAACAGTTAGTAAGACAGACAGAATTTAGAATCAGTCTGGGCCGGAGCCCAATACAGTAACAGAACAATGTGTGTGGGTCTAAGCCCAGTACAATTTCACTTGGGTCTCAGCCCTTATCAGAATCAATTGGGCTTAGCCCATTCTCCATATCAGTAACAGTTAGGCCTAGCCCATATCAGAATCAATTCCATATGCATAATGTGTGATGCATGCTAACCCATCCCATCCAACCCTGCACTTGCCTCCGTCCAACCATGCACTACCTGCGGGGAATAAATCACCCACGCCATCCCTACACTCTCAATGTTAGCACCGGTTGCGGCACTAACCAAAATCGCAGCAAAGCTGCTAGTAAACAGAATGGCCCAAAGCCATAAACAAAATGGTTACAAACCATAATCAGGATGGCACAGAGCCATAATCAGGATGGCACAAGGCTATCGGTAACTGTAATAAGTTTGGCATATAGCCATCAGCAACGGTAATATAATCGGCACACAGCCATGTGTAACTATGATTGACACAGAGTCATCAATATATATGTTAGGCACATAGCCACGGGTAAATACGATTGGCACAAAGCCATAATCAAGATGGCACAGAGCCATATTTAGGTTGGCACAGAGCCATAATCAGATTATGCGGCTTTAAGTCGTCCGTCAGTCCACAGTCATCTCATGCGACCTGTGCGACCTTAACAGATCAATACTAGATCCACAGCCTTCTTATGCGAGCTGTGCGACCCTATCAGAACTTCTTCTGTATCAATGTCCCAACCCCATGCAATATGTCGTGTATGTCATGCTCAATCATTACACGTGTATGCAAAATGACCATACTCAGTAGCAGTCATTTAAACATATACTAAAAGCATATCAGTCACACGACCACAGTCAAGTCAGTTAAAACATTGTCATACGATCATAGTCAAATCAATCAAATTCATAGTCTAAGTCAGTCATTTACCCACAAGGGCAAAATAGTTATTTTACCCTATAAGGGTATTTTGGTAATCCTACCCTTCAGGGGTATTTCGGTAATTCTTCCCTACAGGGGTATTTCGATAATTCTACCTTATAATGTTATTTCGGTAATTTTGTAAACTAGGGTTATTTCAATAATTTTACAAATCGGGGGTATTTGATAATTTTGCAAACTGGGTGTATTTCAGTGATTTTGTAAACCGGGGTCTCAGAGACCCAACAGAAGGTCTACCATCGCCTCGAGTGACTTAAGCAACCTAAATAGTCACAACGGGGTAAATGGGCCTAATGCCCATTACTCGGCCCAAGTGGGCCCACACACTCATGTGGCCCATCTAGCCCAGAAATAGCCACAGTTATGCAAATTTCACAGTCCAAACAACACTTACCACATCACATACATTTTATCCGTGTAGGCCCACAAGCCCACTGGGCCCACACAGCCCTTTTCGCCCAATGAGGCCCAGAATAGCCCAAGACCACGAAAGTGCTCGTGGTGGCCTCTACAGACTAACGCCCATGTTCGTGGGCTGGGTCCACCACACGTGCGATCGCACACTCATGTGGCATCATTCGCCGATATTTCGGCTTTTTGGCATTTTTTCAATTTACGATCAGAAAGAGTGTGGTTACACACCTTGATTACGAAGCGCGCCACGAATCCCTAGCACCGAACCCTACTCAATCGAGCTTCCCTAAATTCTCACTAATCGTTAGCAACGATCAACTTCTTGTAGATATCTGCGTTACCCAAAGAACCTTATTAACCAAGATTGTATAAGGTTGTGGTTTACGACCACATTTGATAACCTTTAACAACATAAAAGAGCATTCGGCCTCAACTAAAAGCAATGAGAAAAAGAGTGCACTTACTGGTTGATCAGGAACCCTTACCACATCGAAAACTAAACACAAGGAGAGTAGTTCGGCAAAGAAACAACAACGATTTGGCAGAGAAACACAAAGATTCGACCTAGCCAAAGAAAATGGGTGAGAAATATAGTAAGAAGGTTCGGCTATGGCCCAAAATTGATTGAAGAAGAGGTTAGTAGAGAAGAGAGAAAAGAAGAAGAACAATACCCAGTACAATAGAGGAATGAACCACGAACGGCAATTTTTGAGGAGAAGGAATGAGAGTCTAGATTGAAGAAATTGGCACAAGAGTTTGAGATGAAGAAAGGAGAAAGATAAAAGAATTAGAAAGAAAAGAAGAGGACTAGAAGAGAAGAAATTGTCTAATAGGTGGCCTAAATGGTAATGCAATTTCGGCTTAAAAAAGAGTATAACCAGGATCTTGAAACCCAAAAAACAAAGGTACGAAAACGAGTGAAAAGAAAAAAAATAAAACTCTTCTTAGCAAGATTCAGCTATACCCAACAATGACCACAAACGGCACTCACCCTACCCTATGCTGAATTTGCCACACTCACAAAGTCCAACTCGGTTACAACACCTCCCCTTTCAAAATCCCACGATTATCTCCCTAACCTACTCCATAAATCACTCCTTAACCGACTCCCACCACACATTCAAATTCTAAGACCAATTCAAACCCCCACCAAGTAAAGTTTTAAACAATTACAACCACTTACACGGCACAGGTGCAAAATAAATTCCTCAATACTCATCCCATGACTTGAACCTCAGACCACATGCATACTCCTAGTGCCATATTGCCACCAGACCACATGCCTCCTTGTGTCATATTTTATTCCTCAAATATTAATAAGTCCTTCAAACTAATGCCAAGATCACCTAAAGGGAAAACTAATTTTTTTGCTAGAGCCCTGGTTTGAACCTAGGACCCTTCAACACTCTCAATTCTTTCTAAATCACTTAGCCACTAAAGCAAACAAGAAATTTGTGATATCTATTGCACACATAAACTTTTATGTGCAGTCTCTTAGCAGCTCCCATGCACAACACTTCTAGGCCCAAAAATTTGAGGCGTTACAGAAAATATACAGAGTAAGCATTTAAGCTTAGTAAGTTCGTATAACATAGAATTTAACTTACCATTTATTCACATATAAGATAAGTAACAAAGCATATCCCAACATATATTTGCCAAATGCCTAAGCACATATACATCAACCATATTAGTCATGTAAACACATATATAAACCAAGTCATGGATGAGCTTAACAATTAATCAAATTCCTATATACCATGTAATATCATTTTCCATATAATTCATATGTATACCTGTAATAGTTCGTATCGAACTCCTCATGTCTTACCGTATTAGAACATTGCCCATTGAACCATTTATAGTATCGTTGGATACTCGGGATAGCTCACACATAGTGTGCTAAACTGTAATCCATCAATTTTTGTACATGTATGCTGATACGAGCAATGAATCGGTATGCTCTCACGAGCTGTAAATAGGTAAGCTCATACGAATTGAGAATCGATAAGCTCTCACGAGCTGCAAATCGATAAGCTCATACGAGCTATGGTGTGTCCACAACACATGCAAAACCTCAACCAAATCGGTAACCCTAATGACATGTCATTTGTATCCTATGAATTCCTAAGGTTCAAACGGGACTCGGTAATTGACATACGTCGTTGGATATGCGATTGATATTTATACACGAAAATTATACAAATCACACACATATAATTCAATTAAAACATATAAATACTCAATTTAATTCCACGAACTTACCTCGACGAGTATACGTAGATACGGAGACGATTAATTTCAAGATTTTCTCTTTACCTCGATCTAACTTCGTATGAGATCTGACTGGATCTATACAGATAAATTTAACCTAATTCAATATATTTCACATTCAATTTACTCCAACACATATTTTTGGCAAAATTACCATTTTCCCCTATACTTTTAATTCTTTGCAATTTAGTCCCTAGGATCAAAAAATAAAATTCATGCAGTTTAACCCTTACCCAAGCCTAAATGATTTTTATACATATTAGTAGCAGTCCATATATTTCATAAATTCACAGTTTCACCACACAATATTTTCTATTTTTCAATTTAGCCTCTAATTGATAATTTCATCAAAAACTCCTTTACAAAAGCTGTTTATCTAACAAAAAACCATTCATTTTCTATCATCAAACTTCAAAACTCATATATATTCATCAATGGTAATACCCTAATAGTTTAACAGTTTCACAAATTAGTCCCCCGGCTAGCTAGATTAAGCTACAACGATCACAAAAACGTAAAAATCATTTAAAACGGATTAAAAATACATACCTAATTGGACCACTTAAGCTTGCTGAAACCTAGCTTCACAAAAATGGCTTTATTTTTCTTCAAAATCGATTGAAGAAAGGAATTAAAGATGAAAGCTTTATTTTATTAAGTTTATTTTATCATTAATTAACTTATTTACTTAATCAACCTTTATAAACTTTATAAATTACAAAATTTCCAAGCCAACAACATCCACTACCCCATTTGAGGACTAATTATCATATAAGGATCTCCAATTTAAATTTCTATAGCTATTTAATACATTTAGCTATTAGAACTCAACTTTTGTACTTTACATGATTTAGTCCTTTTTATCAAATTGAGCATGTAAACAGTAAAATTTCTTAACAAAATTTTTATACGATATTTCTATCATGCTGTAGACAATAAAATAATAATAAAATAAATTTTTTGACTTCTGATTTGTGGTCCCGAAACCACTGTTCTGATTTCATTAAAAATGGGTTGTTACATTTTTTTAGATCGTTTTAGGTTAACCTAGCTAGCCCGGGAGTTGATTTGTGAAATTGTTAAATGTTTTGGAAGATTACATTGATTATTTTGATGTGTTCTTGAATTTTAATGATATAATTTGATGTTTGGATGTTAAATGGAAAGATTTTGTTAAGGGATTTTCATGATTTTAAGTTTAGGGATTTATTTGAATAAATTAAAATTAGACATGATTTGTTTGTGAAATTTTTGGTATGTGAGGACTGATTTGAGATAGTTATAAATTCGTTTAATAGATATAAAGTTTAATTATAGGAAATAATCATGTTTTGGTCTTAGGGATTAAATTGAATAAAATGGAAAAGTATGGGGTAAATGTGTAAAATTGTAAATAAGAAGTTATATGTATTAAATTGAATAGTATATAAAGTTGAGGCTGATAATTGAAATAAATTATACTATAGATCAAAATTAAGTTGATAATCATGGAAAAGGAAAGGATGCTGACTAGTTCTTGAACTTTTGTTGTTTCTGCAATTTAGCCCTAGTAAGTTTGTACAGTTCAATTTGTATAGAATTAAATGTTATACCATTTGTGAATTGAAAATTGTTGAATATCTTGAAGTTATTGAATTGTAGTAATTAAATTTGATTAGAGAAAGTAATTGATTTGAGCATTGTTACTTAGAAATTACTTGAGCTAATGAATACAGGATAGGATACAATTGGCATGTCAATAGGTTTTATTGTGCACTATACGGGATTGATTGGTGTTGAGATGATGTGTAACTGTAACAGTCTAGTTTAGACCCTAGTCGGAACAGTGGTTTCGGGACCACAAATTCGAGTCTAAAAAATAGTTTAATATTATTTTTCATGCCTATGATATGTGATTAAGCCTGTGTGAAATTTCTGTGAATTAAATTGTCTGTTTCAGTGCTTAATTTGAGAAAAGGACTAAATCACATAAAAGGTAAAAGTGGCCTTCTATTTAATAGAGTGGCTTAATTGGTTTGTCTTCTTATATATGAGGCCTTATGTTGTAAATTGGTCATTTAGTAAGATAGTGGATGGCACAAGGACTAAAATGACCTTGCATTATATGTTGTATATATTTATTAGTAAAGGTTAAAGTTGTAAAATGATAATTAAGTTATTATTTCATGAAACATAAAAGAAATAAGCTATGTTTTCTTATCTCTTCATCACCGAAATTTAGAAAAGAAATAAGGGTTTTGAGCTTCTTCATATTCGGTCAATATTTGGTGTGATTCAAGGTATGTTTTCGATCGGTTTTCGATAATTTCTACGTTTTCGTAATCGTTGCTTCGAATGCTTCAAAACCCATGTTTTAATTTTGAGAATTGATGATGTATTTGAGATGAGCTTTTGATGAACTCATGTGATTTATGATGCTTTATAGTGAAATATGAAAGATATGTATAAGGTTATCATAGTTTGTCTTTGGAGTTTTGTTGAATTTGAGTATATTGGACTCAATTGAGAAAATGATTATTTGAGGGATTAAATTGTGAATTTGATGAAATTTTTGGACTTATATGAGATACATGAGAATTCGGCCAAGCATGGATATATGGTGATTTTGTATATTTGATGTTTTGAGAGAAATAGACTAAATTGATAAAATATGCAAATGTGAGGGCTAAATTGCAAATTGCCCTAAATGTGTGTTCATGGATTGAATTGAATGAAGTAGTGAATAAATGGATTACATTTGAATATGTATAGATTAAGAGCCGAAGAAAACGGACTTAGATCGCGGGAAAGTGAAAGTAGTTGAATGACCGAGTTCAAACGAATATCCGAATCTGAGGTAAGTCGATGTACAAATAAATGTATTTGTATTGAATTATGAATGTTCATATGACTATTGATAATGATGAATGCTTATGAGATGTTGTATATATGAAATCCGAGATAAGATCGACACATTGCTAACATCCTAGAAGTCCCGTACGAACTTAGGAATAGATAGGATTAACTATATCATGACATAGGTGTCTGTTATGCAATATCATGTAAGACCACGTCTGAGACGTTGGCGTTGATTTGATATTTTCGTGTAAGACCATGTCTAGGACACTGGCATTAATTTGAGATTTTCATGTAAGACCACGTCTGGCATCGATATGAAATTTACGTGTAAGACCATGTCTGGGACATTGGCATTGTATTTGATTCGTGCAAGACCCTATCTGCAACAGTGGCGTCGATATTTGAGTACATGTAAGACCTCATCTGGGACGTTGGCATTGTACAATTATTCCGATCACTTTGAGTATCCTATTAGATTCGAAAGATTCAACAAGCAAATCTAATATACGAACGATTATGTGATCTGTATATCGGTTTCAAGTACGTTTGACATGTACACTAAGTGTGTATGAAAGGTAAGTATCTATATGAACTTACTATGATGAATATGTGAAATGAAATGATGAAATGATATGTGAAGATATGTTTGAATAAGTCATGTGTATATGTGATATTTGAGTTGATAAATGTGGTATGATATGGCTAAGCATATGAGCCAAAGAATATGTAATGAATTAACCATGAGAACTATAAGTACCATTGTATAATTTAGTTATATGCATTGTATGCTAAGTTTATCTGTATATGGCTTACTAAGCTTTCAAAAGCTTACTCTGTGTGTGTTTGCTCTGTTTTATAGATCGTCAAAGCTACTGAAGGCTTGATACCGTCAAGGATCGTTATCACACTACCTAAGCTCATTTTGGTACTTTGAAAATGTGTATATAGTTAAATATGGCATGTATAGGTTAGATATTTTGGTATATATTTGGAAGTGTAAATGGCCATGTGATGTGGCTAAGTAAATGTTGATAATGTGCATGAATGAATACGGCATATGATGCAAGTTTGGTATGGTTTGATAGCAAATGAAATGGTCAAACTATGGTAAGTATATGAATACACTATGAGTATGCATGTTTGATTAAAAGAATGTTCTATGATAGGTAAATGTGGTTAAACCATGCTTATGGATATATGTGATTTAGTTGTGCAAGTTGACATGAATATAAATGAGATTGAATGTGGAGAATTGTTGATCATTTGATATGTTTTTGGTTGATATTTGTACATAAAATGGATTGGTACATTGCTTGTAGGTATGACCCAAGTAAAGGTGGCACTTTGGCCTTGCAAATGGCCTGTTTTGCCTACACGGTCGTGGCACACGGGCGTTCCTGGTGACCGTGGGATTAAGTCAGTAGCTAGCCTATAGTTACACAGCCTTGGCACACGGACGTGCCTGGTAGCCATGTGATTTAGTTAGTATATAGCTTACGAGCACACGGCCATGGTGCACGAGCGTGTCTAGTGGCCGTGTGGGTTAGTCAGTAAACTTGCTCTGATTTGGCACGGTCGGGACACATGGTTGTGTCTAGTAGCCATGGGAGGCACACGGCCTGCCCACACGTGCGTGTGACCTCTGTAATATAGAAAATTTTTAAATTTTTGAGAACTTTCATATGTGTTCGATTTAGTCTCGACCCTATTCTGAAGCATGATTAAGGTCTCGTTGACCTATAAAAAGGGACACTTGGTTGTGAATGATGATTTGTATTATTAAAATGTCTGTAAAAGTTTTTGATCTATTTGGTAATGCCTTTAACCCTATTTCGGTGATGAATACGGGTTAGGGGTGTTACAGTAACAGCCCAATTTCGGTGAAATCGGAACAATGGTTTCGGGACCACAAATCTGACCCAAAAATATAATTTATTTTTATTTTACTAAATGGTCTGTATTATGATAGATATGATATGTGAATATTTTGGTAAGAAAATTTTATTGAATTAGTGCTTCATTACGAGAAGGACTAAATCGCATTAAATGCGAAAGTTGAATTCTAGAAGCGATAAGGATTAAATAGCTATGGATATCAAAATTAGAGGTCCTTATATGGTAATTATACCATTAAGAAAAGCATGTAAACTTTTCTTGGTGACTCATCCATAGAAAAATTAGAAATGGCTAGGAACTAAATTGGAAATCAATAAATTAAAAAGATGATAGAAAAATAAAAAGAAATTATCATCTTTTCTATTCATCTTCTTCCCCAATATTTTCTTTGGAAACCCTACAAGAGAGGAAGAGAAATTACCAAGCTTGAAAAGGTATGAAATCAAGTCTCATTTTTAATGATTTTTATATTTTTAGAATCAGGATAGCTTAATCTTTGTATTTATGTGATTTATTTGAAAAGATAACAAAGTGTAGAAATTTTTCCATGGATGTAAATGCTGGAAATTTGAAATTTATGGTAGAAAATGAAAGATAGTTGATAGATAAACCACTTTTACAAAGTAATTTTTCATGGAAACTTAGTTAGGGACTAAAATGAAAAAAGTAGTAAAACCCATGAAAAATGCTAAAATTTGTGAAATGTGTGTGCTTAAAAATTATTATTTTAATTTCAATTAGGCTTGGAAAGAGGACTAGGTTGTATGAATTTCATTTTTCGAGCCCAGGGAAAAAATTGGAATTTTTGAAAAGAGTAAGGGCAAAATAGTAATTTTGCCTAGGATGTAGTAGAATGCAAATGCATGTAAAATGTGATGAGTTAATAATTATTTTTTCTTATATAGACCCAGAAAGACCAACTACAGAATTAGATCGAGGGAAACAAATAGTTTTGGATTAGTTGGAATTCAAACACGAACAATTGTCAAGGTAAGTTCGTGTAACTTAAATATGTATGTTAAATTGCTTGAATTGAATTATATGATTTTAATTATATGTATGTGATGATGAACATAATGAAATAACTATAATTTAGAAAATATGGATAAAATGTCATGTCCCGGTTGAACATTGAAATTTGATGAATTGTGGTGATTTCTTGAAACGAATAGGATATGACAATTGTTACAAATAGGATTTAGCCCGGACAGGTAATCCTGAATTAAGCCTCTCGAGCATATGTTATAGATTGGGTGTAGCCCGGACGGGTAACCCTAATTAAGCTCTTTAGAGCATTGGTCAGTAATAGGATTTAGCCTGGACTAGCAATCCTAAATGACTCTTGTGAACATCGGTTGAAAAATTAGGATTTATCCTGGACTGGTAATCCTGTTGTAAAACATGTGGCTCGAGAGTGTGCTCTTTGAACTTATGCCCAATGGGTAATTATGAATATGAATTGACGGATAATTTATATGTATACCTTATGTACATCACCCGAATGTCCATCGAAATTTCATTAGTTCAACGAAAAAGACTGAAAATATGGAAAGGTGGAATTAATAGAAGTTTGTATGTAATAAGCTCATTTATGTTTACTTGATATTTATATGATGTTATATGACTAACTTGCTTGATCAAGTGTATATGTTTAGGTGAACTACCTATAATGGATGAAATGTATGTTTATGTATGCTTGTTTGAATAGATATGACCGGTAAGTTTATTTTCAGTTATACGAACTTACTAAGCATGAAAATGCTTACCCCATTTACTTTTCCCTTGTTTTATAGTGCTCGTAAGCTAGCAAAGGTTGGAGGATCGGTCAGAGCATAATCACACTATCTACTATCTCCTTTTTGGTATATTCAGAAATCTCATTTTGGTATAACGGCATGTATAGGCTTATTTGGCCAAATAATAACTTGTAAGTGATGTTTTGTAATCTAGCCATTGGAATGGCTAGTAATGATTTATTTGGTGTGTATATAAGTTATTTCATGTTCAATGCTTATGTGTTAAATATGGATGAATAGAGTATGCTTATCTTGTATATGCCCTAAAAGTATAATTATAAACATGAATTGCATGTGATACTATGCCATGATAGATGTTAATTTAGGCTTCGTTTTAATGCTTGATTTGGATGGAATATACATGCAAGTATTGGTGCAGGTTGTTGGCGAAATTGGGTGAGAAATGAAGCTAAGAAATGGCTTCATTTTGTCCACACGGGTAGACACACAAGTGTGTGTCTAGGCCGTGGGCGTGTAGCCAGTCCGTGTGTCCCCTGCACCTTAAATTCGAGAAAACAGAATGCTTAGAATTGAGCACACGGGTAGATACATGGGCATGTGTCTCAGCCGTGTAGTTGACACAGCCTTGAACACAGGCGTGTTACATGGCCGTGTGAAAACTGCACCTAATTTTGAAAATAACACCACACGGCCTAGCACACAGGCGTGTGACTTGGCCGTGTGACTTAAATTTCTTCATGCCTTAGAAGTCAGAGAGTTATACGGGTTAGGGCACGGGCGTGTGAGACCATACGGCCCAACCACACGGGCGTGTCCCTAGACTATACGGGCGTGTGAGCCCTGTACTTGGGAAAAATTTTGTAATTTCACAAAAAATTCCTTGAGATCCTAATTTAGTCCCGGTTCATTCCTAATGCTCGTATTAGGCCTCAAGGGCCCATTTAAGGGGCGTTATGTATAATCTCGGTAAATGAATATTGATTAACATGAAATGTTTGTAAATATTTGAAAATCAAAGGTAATGCTCAGTAGCCCTGTTCTGGTGACGAATACGGGTTAGGAGTGTTACATGATGATTTCTGATTTATTCTTGTATATTGAATATACCATAGTTCAGCATTTTTACGGATTATCATGTTATATTACAGTGATTCAGGTGTGTTTTCGAGGGAGGATGTAAAGCCTTTAGGCTTGGCATTCAGTGCTGAGGTGTGTTTCAGAGGGATGTTAGCCTACGGGATTGGCACTTGGTGCCTAGGTGTGTTCCCAGATGGTTAGCTCATTTGAGCGATTTCGTGTGTTCTGGATGGTTAACCGTGTATCCGAATCTGTTATAACGTTCATCAGGTATATTTTCAATGGTATAATGTAATTGATTGGATTGTATCTTTTGCATTTAAGCATAAAGCTCACCCGTGATTTGATTGTGATTCACAGGATCTTGGTTTATTTTCTATATTCTTTAATAGGTATGTTTATTTAGTAATTTTATTGTTTTAACCATTGAACTTACTAAGCTCAATTAAGCTTACTTTTGTCTTTTCTCTTATTTCCTTGTAGATACGTTTTTGTGGAATCAATCGGTTTGATCATCTCAATGAATCACACTATCCATATACCTTTTGGTAGCTTTTGAAATGTTTATTTTCAGGATTATATGGCATTTAATAGGTGTGTTTTGTATATACATTGAATACCTATTTCATGTGTTACGTAATAGGTTAGTGTAAAGTTGTTTAAACTTAGAAATATCTTACTTGTAAAGTTGCTTTTGGTATTTGGTATGAAATTTGCATATAACTATGTTTTGGCTAATTGGTATGAATTCTTGAAAGTAGTTGTGAAATGGTATATTGTTTGTGTATGGAAAAAATGAGATAATAAGTATGGTATGTATTCTTAGGTATAAACTTATAAGTTTGAATGCAACTTTTTGTGGTATGTTTTATGTATGTAATTGTTTATTGAATTGTGGTGTCAATAAAGACACATTGGTTAGGCACTTAGGATGAATGTTTTGGCATGTTTTAGGCTTGTTAAATGTGTTTTTAATATATGGAATTGGTTGGTTTTGATTTGGCTTGGTACTTGAGTTTTGGATAAAAATGTGCCTTTGTTTGCAAACTTTGTAAGGTACACATGGCCTAGGACATGGACTGTCACACGGTGTGTGTCACACATGGCCTACTTGCATGGTCGTCTGCCTTATTTGTTTTCAATGCAAGTTGGTCCTCACGGACATAGTGAGTTACACGACCATGTGACTTTGAACCACACAGGCACAGAAAGTTACACGGCCTGGTGACACGGCTGTGTGACCCTGAGCTACACGGTCACAATGAGTTACACGGCCTGGCCACAGGGCCATGTGACTTATTTTACACAGGCACAATTAGTTACAAAAGCCTATGGAATAGCCACACGAGCATGTGGAGTAGCCACATGGCCATGTTCTGAGCCACACGGTCTGGGTTTTATCACACGGCTGTGTGACCCTTGTTTTCAAATATTTTTAATTTTTTCCATTTTTAGTTTGTTTCAGAATGACCCCTGATTGTTTTCAAATTATTTTTAGGGCCTCATATGCTCAATTTAAGGTCTTTAAATGTATTTCTACCTTGATTTATTTAATGTTATAAGACAAATTGTATAATCGTTTCTATTTGCATTTAAACGTTTCGAGTTGTACTGCAATACTCTATAACCCTAATCTGACAATGAAGACGAGTTTGGAGTGTTACAGGTTTAACACCTTCATACACTGAGTTTTGCCTCTTGGCTTGGTAGTGTAAGAGTTCAAGTATCTGGTCTAGCTGACTCTTAATAACTTTAGTATTTTCCCGACACTCAGACATTCTATCTCTTAAGGTTTCATCTGTATTGGGCTTTTTTACAATCTTCATCCAGTTCTTCTATATGTGCCTCCCACTCTTGTTTGTCACTAGCCACCAAAAACAAGTATACCAATCATAGCAAGGGTCATACCCTATTCTGCAAAAGGTCCATAATCGTCCTAGCTAAGTGCAGACTTTTCATTTTCCTCATACATCAATGGTCCCTCATGCCACTTACCATGGTCATCAAACATGACTTTAGATTGGTCATAAATCAAATGGATTAGCCGTTTATCAAAAACAGAAAGAGGATAGGTCGTATCTAGAAATCCTACTTTGGCTACTTATCTTTACCTAAAAGTATACACTAAAAATTACTCAATCTTACACCGTTTTCCCCAGTAATAGCGCCAACAAATTGACTGCTATGCGTGTGCGAGTTAAAAAAACGAATTTATATAACAATTTTTAAAGCCCGATTTTACTGTCAGCGTACAAATTAGTTGTAACATTTATAGTGTTACAATAAAATACTAGAGTATTCCAAGGATCGAACCCAAAGAAAGAGGCGATTGAGTAATAATTAGTATACACAATAGAGTCTAAGTGACTACTAATACGATTTTATAGTACGACGATTCATAAAAGATGAGTTTCCAAGAAAATTAAGAGTATGTTTGGTTCATTGTAATAGAATAGAGCTGTAATGGAATAGAGTTGTAATTAATAATTTAATTCTTTGGTTGAATGGAATGGAATAGAGCTGTAATAACATTCTTGTGTATAGTTAAATGGAATAGATGTTGTAATTGTATAAGGAAAAAGGCTTAAATGACCAAAGCACCTTTAGCAAAAAAAATTTAGATATATGATTATTGTTATTGTTATTGAATTTTAATAAAATTATTCTTAAATATATTTTAATAAAAATATTAATAAATAATTTAATCATATTTTAACATAATTATTATTAAATATAATTTAATAAAATAATATATAATTTAATAACATTCTTAATATAATTATTATTATATGAATTAAAAATCATAATATATAACTTACTTTATTATTTTTAAACGCAATACATATTTAATGTGCTAAAATATCATTAGTGAAACAAACAATTTAATTATTCTAAAAATAAAATATTAGAAGTAATAAATAGCTTGAGAATTATATTTCACATCCAAATATAATATTCATATATTAACAAAAGTTACATGACTTCATTAGCTTATATGTCATAATCTATATGTTAAATTTTACATCAAAAAATTACAACATTGTAATGACATTCTATCATTTCATTATATCATCCAAATATTACAAATACAAAAAGTTACCAAAACATCACCAACGCAGCCATGAATTTTAAAGATCAGCAAGAAATCTTCTCACCCATTCCAATCAAACAGAAGAAGGTAAACTAAAAAAAAATGAGCATTTATGTTGAATGGTCTGAAATTTTACTCAATGCGCGATAGCGCTCATCCTCAATTAAACCGTCTACTTCACATAAGGTTGGATTTAATTTTGGAGCATTTTCTTGAATGACCATTTCTGACTTTTGTTCAATTAACACTTCGGAGGCAATACTCCTATTGATTTCAAGGCCAACTGTCCGTATGTTTTCCGCCAATAAAGTGGCAGCATCAATAAATGAAGTAGAAGAAATATGATCACTTGCATCAAAAATCATTTTTTTTCTTCTTTGAAAATGTGGAATCACCTTAATTTCTAGGTGGTTGCAGTTGTGTAGCTCAAAGATTCATGTCATTCAAAGAAACATCAATTTTGCATCCATGAAAACTGTTTCTTCCTTCATGAGTATTTGTAATAGCTACATCCTCAACATCTATTTCTTCAATAATATCAGCAGTTGTTTGAACATCTTTCCCTAGTAGCTCGATCTTTTGCGAAGATGGTAGTAAGTTGGTCATAATAAGGGAAACTACGATGTTTAAATTGACTAACTTCTTTTTGACTCTATAAAAAATGAAGAATCCATATTAGATATAAGTTTGGTCAAAACAAGATAATAAAGACTTAAAATAATTCTTACATTTATATATGAGTTCCACACAGTATCTTCAACAGCAACAAGTTGCATATGCTCATCCCAACTAAAGCCGCTATTATTTTTTCTACTAACTATGTCATAAACGATTGCTCAATCCCTTTTCAATGTCCTAATCCTCGATTCAAGATTAGGTTTAGCCTTAAACATAACATGGGGTAAAACTTTTTCAAACATTTTTTTCAACTCATTTAAATAACCGACTTTAAATCTCGTATCTGCATTAAATGTTCCAACATTGTACAAGTCGACCATACAGGCAATCAACACAGCATATTCTTCTGGAACCCATTTCCTTTTGGTTCCTCGAGGATTTTGGAAAGAAAGAGTTGATTGTGAAAAACTTGACATAACTATCTTAAGAAAAAATGCAAATTAAAATTAAGTTCAATATTATGAATTAAAAGGTTAACACTTTATAAAATTATAACACTTGATGAATCAAAAGAAAATAAATTATAATTCAACAAGTCTAGTACAATACAAAAAAAAATTCAAACACCACCAAAATTTAATAAACTAAATACATGAAAAAACATAAACAATTTAACATTTACTATTTTTACCCTAAACCTAACTAATTTTTAGATGCTTGCTATTCATTGAACATTTGATTTGCTAGTTCCATCCTCCAAGTAGCCCATGCATCCGATGGATGAATATTTACGATATTCGGTTCATTGCTATCTATCACATTACTAGGTAATACTTGTCCCAACTCTACTTCAATAGGATCAAGACTTATATAAGTTCAAATAAAATTATGGAGCAAACAACATGCAATAATGATTCTATTGTGCACCCTCACAAGATAGAATGATGGACTCCTAAGTATTCACCATCTAAGTTTTAATAACCTAAAACATCTTTCAATAACATTACGCGCTGAAGTATGTTTCATATTGAAAAATTCTTCCAGAGTACTTGATTGGTAACCTTGACGCTACTCATTCAAATGATAACTTTGTCCTCTAAAAGGCTAAGAAATCCCTCACAGTTTGTGTATTCAATATCAACTAGATAATAACAACCTATAAAAAATTATTTATCATGTTTAATTTCCCAAAAAAGTATGATCTTAAAAATTAATTCAAATTCCTCCAATTCTACACTTTACCATGAGAAACTTTTAGTTCATATCTCCTACTAATGGCATCTCGAAGAACCCATCCATCATCAACAGAACCTTCCCAACCAGGAAGAACATAAACAAAATTAATATCAGGTGTACAAACACCAAACATATTTGTTGCTATGTCACCTTTTTGCATTCGTTATCTAGTTACTGTTGGAACCCTAATCTTGATGTAAGATCCATCTAAAAACCTAAACAATTCTACATCACATGTATAATAACTCGGGTTAGGATACTATATTTAATCTAAATCAACTAACTTATGTACAAACTATATATGAAACTCACTCCAATACCTTTGTAACACCCCTCACTCATATTAAACAACAGAATAGGATTACGAAGTATTATTAGACTTATCATACAATTAGACATACATTTTTCAAACCTTTTCACATTTCATGCAATCCTCATTCAACATCAATCATAATGTCCCTAATACAAGCTTACGAGGCTTAAACATGCTTTGGAAGTGTTTCGGGACTAAACCGATAACATAGAAAACTTATACAAAATTTATAAAATTTTTCAAACTGCAAAGGTCACACGCCCGTGTCACAAGCCGTGTGGACATTCGAAATGGGATCACATGGCCGTGTCCGGCCCCGTGTAACTCTCTGACTTGGCTCACACGGCCAACACACATGCCCGTGTGGGTAGCCCGTGTGCCCTAAAAATGGCCATACACACCTGTGTGCCAGGCCGTGTACTATGTTGTGCCAAACCTGTAGTATACTGACTTGTGTCACACAGCCAAGTCACACACCCGTGTGTGAAACCGTGTGAGGCCGTGTAGAGCATACTGACTTGATTTCAATTTCAACACTAGGGGACACAAAGCCGTGCAACATAATTGTGTGTCACACACAACTAAGACACATCCATGTAGACAAAAATAGGCTATTTTTCAAGCAATTTTGCCACCTAATTTGGTACATACCTACATCAAACCAATTGGCACCAATACAAGGCATAAATAAGCATTCTATTAACCTTATTCAAGAATAATTCCTACCATCTCAACACCAACCAATACAAATATATCAATACCATAATATACCATTCAATTTCATACCAAAACTCACTTGCACAACACATCTACATGCACTATTTCATCTAAACATTCCTTTGCCTAGAACCACAAACATACCAATCTCAAATTAAACCACAAACATACTATTAGCTACTCAAACTAATAATCTACAATCAACCCTTCACCAACCAATTTAAACCACATCACAAAATGGCATTAGCACACACATATATATATCACCAACCAAGCCAAATGGGTCAACTTACATGGCCATATACAACAGTATATACATAACATCTATAAGCCAACACAAATGGTCAATTCATAACACCACATATACCAAAATGATCAAAGTCTCTATACATGTCATATACTTAAAATACCGAAATTCATAAGTAACAAGTGATAAGTGGATAGGGTGAAATGATCTCCGACAATTCTCGAATCTGAGCTAGCTTGAAATCATTATAAAACATAGAAAAATAAACAACGTAAGTTTTATAACTTAGCTCGTATGAAATAAACTCGATATAATCATAAACACATAATTTAACAATTGATTATCAATACATGAATTCACATCAACTAACAAACCTTTTAATTTCTCATTCACAAAACTATATATTTCATTCACTATTTCTTCAATCCAAAGCTAATAAGGTTTCTGTACATACCTGCACCATCTTGTACAAATCTCATTCTCAACCACATCATTCATTTACACGTTAAACCATTCAGTATAAAAATTAGATACTCAGGAGTCTCGCTCAATAAGTACCTATAACATGACCCGAAGCCAAATCAAGGTAATTTATATCCAAAATACTGATATTTTAACAATTGATTATCAATACATGAATTCACATCAACTAGCAAACCTTTCAATTTCTCTTTCACAAAACTATATATTTCATTCACCATTTCTTCAATACAAAGCTAATAAGGTTTCTGTACATACTTGTACCATCTTGTACAAATTTCATTCTCAACCACATCATTCATTTACCCGTTGAACCATCCAGAATAAAAATCGGATACTCAGGAGTCTCGCTCAATAAGTACCTATACCATGGTCCGAAGCCAAATTGAGGTAACTTGTATCCAAAATACTGATATCATAACCCAAAGCCAAATCAGCCGATATTCATGACCCGAAGCCAAATCAGCATAACTCGCACCTAAAGTGCTAATATCATGGCCCAAAGCCAACTAAATGTATCCCCTAATGACATGTCACTAGTATACTAAACTATTCCTAAGGTTCAACTGAATTTCAAATGTCGAATTATCATCAAGTCATTGTCTAACTTGTCTGAAGTCTCGTATTCACAATTTATGCAATATTACAACATTTAAACTACATTTATAATGATATTTATCACATACGAACTTACCTCGGATATGAGAACGACGAAATAAATCGATTAGTCGATAACTTTAATTTTCCCCCGATCTAGATCCGAATTTCACTTTTCTTGATCTAAATATATTCAAAATTAACTTATTTAATAATCTCTCTATTTAATTTAATCCAAAACACACATTTAAGCACATTCACCATTTTTACAATTTAGTCTTTATTTCATCAAATCACAAATTAAAGAAATTCAAAATAAACACATGCTAGCAGAATTGCTATTATACAATTAGTAGCCCATATTTTTTATTTATTTCACATTTTAACCATAAAATTTCAACATTTCACAATTTAACCTTTAATAGATATTTTTACTAAAAATCACTTAAAAAATTTGTATACCTATCAACAAGCATTTAAAATCTATCAAGAAACTTCACAACACATGCTTATTCATCAATGGCATCATCTAAAATCTTTAATAATTTTACAAATTAGTCCCTGGACTAGCTATACTAAACTACAACGATCTCAAAAACATAGAAATCATTAAAAACAAAACGAAAATGAACTCACATACAAAGGAGTGCTTGGCCGAACCTTCAAAGTTCTCCAATGGTGCTTTCTTTCTCAATATTCGGTTGGGAAAGATGAGAAAATAAAGATGTTTTCTTTGTTTCTTTTATTATCTACTAACTTATTTATTCAATTACTTTTTTAACCTTAATTATAAACTAGTAATAACACCTAAATGATGTTCACGATTGTCCACTCATAATTAAAATGGTCTAATTACCACTTAAGAACTCTTACTCTAAGATTCTATAGTTATTTAATACATTTAGCTATTAGAATAGCACTTTTACACTTTACGCGATTTAGTTCTTTTTATCAAATTGACTAATCAAATGATAAAATTTATTAACAGATTTTTAGACTTCAGATTTTTAGTCTCGAAACCACTGTTCCTATTTGACCAAAAACGGACTGTTACAACCTTGAACCATTTCCACCTTGGGTCTATAGAATTAGTTGTAATTGGCTCTACCTTTTTAAATAACACATGTTGTAAACGTATGACAACATTTAAAACATTGTGAAATTATCTGCTAACGGTTTGCCCGAACCTATTTAAAGTGATGCTTGATAACTCGATTTTTAAGATGATGAGCAATAATATATAAAAACATTGTCACTTGCTCATCAACAAGCATGTTTCTTGACGACTTCAATCCTCCTAAAGTTTGTAACATCACATAGTTTAAAAAAAGTAACTCTATTTATCTTAACTTGTTCAATACAGGTCTCGTCACTAACATGTACAAGTCTTTTCACATAATCTCATTGTACATAAAAATCTAAAATATATAATCTAATCCTTGGTCTATAAGTATGTAGACTAAAGACGACACCCAATGTAAACCAACTCGCAACTTTACACATTTGTAACCATGTTGTCAATGCAAGACTAATTCTTTTTTGCCTCACTTTATACTATTAAAGGCAAACGAGCCATTACTACAAAATATTAAAGTGTTAAATATCTTCAAATCACAATATAAATTAATCTCAAAACAGGATGCTAGTTGATTGTAGGAAACAAGTAATAAGCTTTCCATGTGGATGCACATTCAATTGCGGGTTAGTTAAGATGTAACTTATGTTACTATTGCATTTTCAAATTAGAAAAAAGGTGTCTCCTCTACTTCTTTAATCAACAAGGGGAAATCAAAAGACCAAAAATATCTTACCCAATTTTAATTTTCTTATATTTTTATGATTTTTTAAATTTAAAAGGATTTAATTGATTTTTTAAATATTTTATAAGATCTTTTTGACCTTTTAGCCTTATTGGTTTCAAAATTTACTTTGCTTCCAATAAAAGATCATAAAGGAATTAAGAGCTAAATTTAATATTATACATCACATATAAACACCAAAACAAATATTTAATGGTGCAATTTTAAATTTGTAATAAAAGACTGTTTTATTCACTTATTTACCGTGCAAGGAATAATTTTAATAAAAGTTAAGAGCTTAATTTAATATTATGCATCACATATAAACACCAAAACAAATAATAAGGTTTGCCATCATATTTAGCTATTTAAATTTAACATAATTGACTAGAATAATTATATTAGAAGGTTATGTTTGAGAAATCAAAATTTAAATCTCCACATTTATATTTTACTTTTATTTTAATTAAGGCAATTTTGAAAAAGAGAATGAATGATATTTTTCATTGTATAGAAAACGAAGTAAATTTTAATATTTTATTATATAGAAGGTTTCAGAGGCATTATCGACATAATTCATTTATATTTTTAAATAAGTTAAATTTTTTCCTAGATTATTAAATAATAAGAAAAATATTTTACTAAACAAGCAATATTTAAAAAGTGACACATATTCCTTTAAAATGTATCAAAAAATTTAAAAAATGAAAAATAAGAGACATATATTAATATTTGAACTCAAAAAATTTAAATTTTTATTTATACTATTAATCCATAGTACAACCAATAAAAACTCAATAATTGCGACAATGTATGATGTTATTAATTTGTCCATGTTATCTAAATCGAAAAAAATTAGAAAAAAATTAAAAGCCAATCCATAATTTAACCAATTAAAATACTTCTATTAAACCGAGAAAAATTTAAAAGTCAATCCCTAATTTACGACAGTGTTTTGATACTATCAATCCATAATATAACCAATTAAAATACTTCTATTAAACCGAGAAAAAATTAGATAAAAGTTTAAAAGTCAATCCATTATTGTGATAGTGTATTGATACTATCAATCCATAATATAACCAATTAAAAGTCAATACTTCTATTAAACGGAGAAAAAAAATTGGAAAAAATCAAACCCAGAAATATTACAAAAAAAATTGATGGGGTGTTTAAGTTCAAACCTGGGTATTAAACTAGAGAAGCCAGCAAGGATAAACACCAGAGAGAAGCGATAAGAAGAATGGATAATAATCATTATTTTTAATGTTATCATAACCAATCAAAGATAGTAGCAATTGAATTGAAAAGAAAAAAAGAGTTGCAAATTTTCAATGAAAGAAGAGACATATAACAACAATGTTTTAAAAAAATGGACAAAGACTATTGATGTTTTGAATATATATATATATATATATAAAATTGAAAAAATATATTAGAATTAATACAGAAAAGTTGGCTTAACTTAAAAGATTATATGCAGTATGTAAGGTCCCATTTGAAGATGGCAGACGATATAGCATTGGAATCTCAAATTAAGTAAAACGAATGCCCTTACAGTCACACTCAAACTCTAGATATGATGGCAAGTACATCAGAAAAGTGGAAAATAAATATATCATATTAAGTAGTGTCAAATTCATGGTTGGCCAACAAATTAAAGGCTACTAATTCCAATTCTTTTACCCTCCCCCAAGGCAAATCAAGCAAAGCAAACAAGGTACTAAGTAATAGTATGTCACTCTTGTACATAAAAACTACCAGCACTCTTGTACATAAAAACTAAAGTAAATTTCATTAATGCACCTTCTCTTCTTTTGGTGAATACTTTTTGTACAAATCACTTGAATTTGACTTGGATTTCCTTCTACCTTTAAAAGGACACAAACACAGAAATAATAACCAAACACGAGAAAGTATCAGATTTCATTTATTCAAAAAAAAAGTGTTAGATTTCACTTTTTAACTCAAATGAATCCAGTACATGAAAAATAGCCAAAGAACTCCATCTTTTAGATGGCATGAATTTATGATTTTTATTGTTGGATAGAAGATTACACTACATTAAGCACTACGTTTTACAATACAGCTGACTTGTTTTAATTAAATATCATTATAGAATTCAAACATTTATTAATCTAATAAAAATCCCATGACAAACCACTCTTCTACAATCACATTCAGATGATTACCTGAATAAAAATACTACTCAAAAACCAAAACGTGATTTAACAAAACATAGAATTAGAATACTAGATGCCCAAATAACAATATTTGAGTATCGACATTCAAATTGAAGCTTTCTAATGGAATTTCAGTTACCTTTAGAAGAAAAGTTACACAGCTGAGAAGATGAACTTAACACCCCTCCCTCACAAACCTGTAAAAATGAAAAGAAAAAAAGAAAAAAGTTGATTCACGGTTTCATAAATATATCTACTGTTACTAAATTACCTTTTTTTATATAAAAAATGAACATAGTGCAAGACAATCAGACTAAACATGAGAAAAACAAAGGATATGAAGTTATGGAAGAAAATAAAGAAAAGGGTAAGGTTTTTAAAACCTATGGAGCGAAAAGAGAACGTTTAAGAGATGAAATATTTCGAATAAAGCTGGCCATAGCATGCAAGGGAAAGGAGCTTTGTTTAGAAGTATAAGATGTGGGAAAAGAAGAAGAACAAACTAGTTGTGATTAAATGTTACTTAATTCCATGGATTAAAAAGAGAGGAAAGGAATGGAAAGGCAAACAGACAGACACGAAAAAAAATCAGAAAAAAAAAAAAGAAATCAAAATCGGAGGAGAGATAAGTACAGGCAGATGAATCGACTGCAAACCTGGGAAAAATTTTGGAAGATTAGAGATTTAGATGGAGACAGAGATAACCCTTATGGCAAAACACAGATTTGTCATTTCCATTTTCAAGACTTTGAACTAGTCTTGTTAGGGTTACTAAAAGAGGCAGAGAGGAAATTGATAGGAATAATCGAAAGGAATAAGGAAATCGAAAGGTTTACCTGAGGGAGGACTGCTACTGGCAGAAGACGAAGGAAGCAAAGTAGGTCGAGATTGAAATCTGGTTGAGTGAGAACTTCTTTTATGAGAGAAAATGGGAGGGTAAAATGGAAAGGAGACCTGTATTAAGTGGCTATCCAGTAGAAAATAAACGGAATAGGAATGCCCCATTTCCATGTTTACACACAGAATTGGGTTGTAATGGAATAAGCCCATAATATGCATTCTATTGAACCAAACTATGGTTTCCAGTGGGCCCATAGATTTGGGTTGTAATGGCTATTCCATTGCCCCCAATCAAACATGTCCTAAATATTCTACTATGAGGACTAAAGTGCAAGAAATGTAAAACTAGAGGGATTATCCAGCAAATAACTAATGGGGTTGGTTGACTTCAATGCAGTTCACCAAATCTCAGACTAGGGACATAAATCGTGTAAATTATCAAGTGGCTTCATTTTATCTTCCGATTTCAATTTTATCGACTTAGACGAATTAGGTCTATTTTATCTTCTAATCTCGTCGGTTAATTCGAGACTAACAAACGGGTACGCGATAGGATTACCTTCCGATCTCACTTTATCTCGATATTCCATTAGGGGCATCATTACCTAAGCTTTTTAGTTCTATTCAAATTAGTTCAATTTGTTATGATTTAGCCCTTTATCCAAAGATTTTAGATTATCCCCATCTCTATCAACTACCCCCCTTAAATATTTAGCTACACATGCTCAAAGTAAAGAAAATAAACATAAACATGGAAAACAAGACAACCATGAAAGGAAAAAGTTTAAGAAAAAGATGAAAGTTAAGGTTTTTATACAAGAAAACTTGAATAACATGAAACCAACAACATTCAACAAGAAAATCTAAAGCAAGAAATATAAAAGGAACAAGCTTTGACAGATTTAAAGTAAAATAAACTGAAATACATAAAACTAAACCTTAAAGAGTCTTGAAAACAAAGTACAGGTGCTAGAAAATGTAAATAAATCTTAGTTACAGATTTAACTAACTTAACTAACATAAAGAACAACAGGAATAAGAAGTAAGTATAGAAAAATAAACTTTAATCTAAGGTAGAAGAAGAGAAAAGTAAAAACCCTAGAAAAGTGCAGAGAAAACTAAAGAAAACCTAGAAAAACTAAACCTAAAACTAAGCTAATGTGTGTCTATCTCCTCTTCAACAACTTTTGGCTATTTTGAACTGTATCCTGATGACTTTTATATGCCAAAAATGCCCCTATACAGGCATTGTGTGATTGGTGGGTTGGGAAGACAAAAGGTTTCCCTTTCTCTCCAAGTTTATCTCATTAACGAAGGTGATATCGCGATACCCATAAGAGGATATCGCGATATATTGAGTAGTGTTAAAACTTGGGGCCTTCCTTTGGAGGTGGATATTGCGATACCCAAGGGGATATCACGATACCACTAAAAAGAATCATTGCTCCTTTACATTGTCAGAGGTATCGCGATTCTAAAGGTTGGATATCACGATACCCTTACCCTAGATGTCCTTCTCGCTCATTTTCGACCTCCGACACTTCCCTATAGCATTCAAACACATGTAAGACCTCCCAATGGCACTATCAGCCAATTAGGGTAAAAAAAATAGACAAAATTGAGACATTTTCACTCATTGTAACATCCTAAATTTTTGGGCCTATGCGTTTAATGGGTGAATATGTGGAATGAGTTAATTTAAGTGTTAGGGGTCCAAATTGGGCTCAGGCTTAGGCAGAGGCCTTGATTAAAATTATCTGTTTGGGCATTATAGGGTTTAAAAGGTAGTATCTATGTTTAAAATACCAAAGTGGGCTTGTGGCCCAATCTTAGGAGGTGACGCCACACACAAGGAGTAAGGGGCCCAAATTTAAGTTTCATGGAGCCCAATTCTTTTAATTTAAGTTAGCTAAATTTTGGGCATTAGGATTAGGTGGAGTGGATGGCAACAAGGCTAAAATTTAGGGTTTTAATGTTTAAAATATATGGATAATAAGCAGATAAAGGCTATTATTTAGGAATTTATTTTATGTGGATAATAAGCGCACAAAGGCTAAGATATAGGGATTTTATAATTAAAATATGTGGATAATATCTTTGATAAAGGAGGACGAGTTAGAAATAATTAAGTCTATTTTAGATGAGCTAGTAGATTAAGATAAAGGAGAAAAGTTAGGAATTTATCTACAAAGAGAGTGATGGCCAAGAATCCATCTTTGAGAGGAGTAAAGAAACCACTACTACATGGCAAAGGGTTGTCAATTTCCTATAAATAGGGGCTAGCTCCTTGTTTCGACATTAAATCCTCTCCCTTTTGTGCCGAAATTCCTTAGCTTCTTTTCTCCAAATTTCTTTCTCCAATTTCTCTAAAAGCCGAAAACTCCATTATTCTCTTCTTTCTTCTAAAACCCAAAAACTCCATTATTCTCTTCTTTCTCCTAAAAGCCAAAAACTCCATTATTCTCTTCTTTCTTCTAAAAGCTGAAAACTCCATTATTCTCTTCCTTCTCTAAAAAGTCGAAATCTCTATAGTTTTTATTTTATTCATCCTATTTGAGAAATTATTCTATACTTCCGGCATTTAAATCCTCCATTGACATTATCGAATTCTCTCTCTAGTACTAGCCGAATCTTCTAAGTTAAGGTAAGAGTAGATTTTTGATTAGTTCTCATAATCTATTCCCAATTTTTAAAAAGGCAAAAGCCGAAAGCTAATAGTTTAATGGTTTATGATGGGCGGCAAGTCGGGATTTGAAGGAAGCCTAGTCGACTAGATCTAAAAGCCAAAATTCATAAGTCTCCAATTTCGGGATTTTTAAGGTAAGAAGATTTTCCTAGATTTCTATTAGATTTCATCATTATATACAAGATTTTAACTTTATAAGGAGGATTAACGATTAAATATTATTATAGTAACTCGATAAGGATTTATGATGGAATTAAATATGGATCAAGCAAAAGAAAGAATCCTAAGTTTAAGAAACGAGCAAAGATTCATTGTTCGAGATTGGCCAATTGGTTGTGGACCGGCTTCTGAACAACACCTTAGGCAGATAGCAGTTGTGTCGACTAAGGATAGTGTCAATATAGAAAGCCTCGCTTTATCGGTGAATCGTGTGTAGATTCTTGACACATAAGCTTTGTTATATTATATGTATGTTATGGGCTAAAAGCGGAAAAGGTGTGTAGATCTCTATCACACTAGTTAATCTAAATTATATGTATGTTATGGGCTAAAAGTCGAAAAATGAGGTTTGTATGAACAATCGTTTTACCCGAAAGGGTAGGCAAGGGATGCAGTGCGTAATCATAGAAACTTCTATGTGTATCAAGTATGTAAAAATATGTGATCTATTTAGATAGTTTAATGTTCGATTCTTGCATGTATGCATGGGATGTGATTGATTGATTTACTGGAAGGGGAGCGGTCGCGAGGCGATCGGTGGCTTTGCCACATAGGTCACATAGTGATCGGTCTTTATGACAAAAGACAAATTGTCGATATATTATTAAGGTCGATAATGATCGGTGGCTTCGCCACATAGGTCACATAGTGATCGGTCTTTATGACAGGCAGCACAGCTGTCGATATGGTGTGTAGCGGATGGAGGGTTGATTGTAGAAATCCCCACGGTGTGATGGTTGGTACGGGGGTGTGTAGAGGATGGACTCATAGGTTTGGGATGGGCCATGTTGCATATTTTGTTACCCTTGTATACGGGCCAATGCTCATAATGTGTTTGTGGGCCTCAAGCCTTTTTATGTGTTCTCGGGATTTGCACACTAAGTCTTGGTGACTCAACCTTTTATTTTTCCCAACATTTCAGGTGAGCAGTAGATCGTGAACATGGGAGCCGAGGTGGACTCGAGGGGCAATCAAGTTTTATTTCTACAAATTATTTCGGGATTTCTTTGAGTTTATTTTATTTTTATTTGGGATTTTTTTAAGGCCCCTAGTTTTTATTCAACTAAGAAGTTTTCAATGTTATGCAACTTATAAATTTTATGTCAAGGTTTATTTATACTTAATAATACTAATATAAGATTTTATTTTTAAAATGTCACTTATTTACTCTAATAATGTCTAATTAACTTACGACTTCCAAAACCAACAAGGCAAAAGTTTTCAATGTACAAGCCGTGACACGCCAGATCCAGTCGAAACGCATGGGCCGAGTTTGGGGTGTTACAATTTTGGTATCAGAGCCCAGTTTAAAACTCGGGCTGTGAAGTGGGTCTAGAAATGTTTTTAGAAATTTTTTTTTTTTGGTTTGAGAACATGGCCTTCGGGTCCACCGGCACCCGATCCACCCAGGTAAGTATTCTAAACTCTTGCTATGTTATTTATGTGGGCTTAATGAGCTTTATGGGACGTAGACTATCTAGGTTAAAACTTGATGGACTCTAGACTTAGGCAAACAACTCTTCAATTTCATAAGACTTAACTTCACTAAAACAAAACCTGTAAACGAGTCACAAGACTAAGGTGTGGCAACAGGCATATGCATGTCTAGGAATAGATCCAGAAGAACTTAGTATTTAAGCAGTCCAAGTGACTCACCTCCTCTTCACAGGAATCTTACCTGGTGCATAGTGACTGTTCACTTTAGCCATGACAGGGTGTGGCAATAGGCATACGCATGCCTAGGAGTAGATTCAGGGAGAGCTTGGTATTTAAGCAGTCCAAGTGACTCACCTCCTCTTCTCTCGAATCCTACCCAGTGCGTAGGATTGCTCACTCTAGCTATAAGGACTTGTTCATGGGTGAACCCATAATTAAAACCCGAAAGGGATCAACCACCTATTTTGCAAACAAAACCCTAAGTTTTGTACACTTCGAAAAAAATACATTTGATTTGAAAATGTTCGCAACTATGAAGAAAATTACCAAATTACCCTTGTTATGCAAAATGACCAAAATAATACGATTTGTAGAATTACCAAATTACCCTTATTTTGTAAAATTACCAAATACCCTGAATCACAAAATTACCAAAATACCCTCGGATCATAAAAATTATCGAAATACCCTCGAATTTCAAAATTATCGAAATACCCTGAATTTTAAAATTATCGAAATACCTCGAATTTCAAAATTATTGAAATGCCCCGAATTTCAAAATTTAAAATACCTTGATTTTAAAATTTTTGAAATGCCCCGAATTCCAAAATTACCAAAATACCCTCAGTTTCCAAAATTACCAAAATACCCCCTGGAATGCAAAATTACCAAAATACCCTTATTTCATAAAATCATCAAGGAACCTCATTTCGAAAAAAATTTACGAAAATGCCCCTATAGGATAAAATTATGAAAATACCCTTGAGTAGTGAAAACAACAACCACAACAAAAACAACACTTTTCTGTAATGAACATGAGTTCATGATTGAATGTATGGGTTTCTTAGAGGATATGAACTTGAGACTGTATGGTGAATGCGAATTCAAAATAATTACTCTTAAAGCTATCATTCATAAGACTGTCCGTGGTTAAAAAAAGTGGAAGAAAACTAATAATTCATAAAATTTCTAATCAGATAAACGCAAATCGGTAGAATGAGTACAAGGGGACGAAGACGCTTCAGATGCGAATAATGGTGCGTACCCTACCATAGTATATTAAGTGTTTATTTAGGCTTTAGAATGTGCGCAGCGAAAGCATAGTGGTGAGACTCAGGTAGCATGATTACTAGTTAATTGGAAATTTCGAGGATGAAATTTCTTTAAGGAGGGTAGAACTGTAACATCCTAAATTTTTGGGCCTATGCGTTTAATGGGTGAATATGTGGAATGAGTTAATTTAAGTGTTAGGGGTCCAAATTGGGCTCAGGCTTAGGCAGAGGCCTTGATTAAAATTATCTGTTTGGGCATTATAGGGTTTAAAAGGTAGTATCTATGTTTAAAATACCAAAGTGGGCTTGTGGCCCAATCTTAGGAGGTGACGCCACACACAAGGAGTAAGGGGCCCAAATTTAAGTTTCATGGAGCCCAATTCTTTTAATTTAAGTTAGCTAAATTTTGGGCATTAGGATTAGGTGGAGTAGATGGCAACAAGGCTAAAATTTAGGGGTTTTAATGTTTAAAATATGTGGATAATAAGCAAATAAAGGCTATTATTTAGGAATTTATTTTATGTGGATAATAAGCAGATAAAGGCTAAGATCTAGGGATTTTTATGATTAAAATATGTAGATAATATGCTGATAAAGGAGGGAGGAGTTAGAGATAATTAAGTCTCTTTTAGATGAGCTAGTAGATTAAGATAAAGGAGAAAAGTTAGAATTTATCTACAAAGAGAGTGATGGCCAAGAATCCATCAACGAGAGGAGTAAAGAAATCACTACTACATGGCAAAGGGTTGCGAATTTCCTATAAATAGGGGGGCTAGCTCCTTGTTTCTGACATTAAATCCTCTCCCTTTTGTGCCGAAATTCCTTAGCTTCTTTTCTCCAAATTTCTTTCTCTAATTTCTCTAAAAGCCGAAAACTCCATTATTCTCTTCTTTCTTCTAAAAGCCAAAAACTCCATTATTCTCTTCTTTCTCCTAAAAGCGAAAACTCCATTATTCTCTTCTTTCTTCTAAAAGCTGAAAACTCCATTATTCTCTTCCTTCTCTAAAAGCCGAAATCTCTATAGTTTTTATTTTATTCATCCTATTTGAGAAATTGTTCTATACTTTTGGCATTTAAATCCTCCATTGACATTGTCAATTCTCTCTCTAGTACTAGCCTAATCTCCTAAATTAAGGTAAGAGTAGATTTTGATTAGTTCTCATAATCTATTCCCGATTTTTAAAAGGCAAAAGCCAAAGCTAATAGTTTAATGGTTTATGATGGGCGGCAAGTTGGGATTTGAAGGAAGCCTAGTCGACTAGATCTAAAAGTCAAATTCATAAGTCTCTAATTTGAGATTTTTAAGGTAAGAAGATTTTCCTAGATTTCTATTAGATTTCATCATTATATACAAGATTTTAACTTTATAAGGAGGATTAACGATTAAATATTATTATAGTAACTCGATAAGGATTTATGATGGAATTAAATATGGATCAAGCAAAAGAAAGAATCCTAAGTTTAAGAAACAAGCAAGATTCATTGCTCGAGATTGGCCAATTGGTTGTGGACCGACTTCGAACAACACCTTAGGCAGATAGCGGTTGTGTCGACTAAGGATAACGTCGATATAGAAAGCCTCGTTTTATCGGTAATCAGGTGTGTAGATTCTTGACACATAAGCTTTGTTATATTATATGTATATTATGGGCTAAAAGCCAAAAAGGTGTGTAGATCTCTATCACACTAGTTAATCTAAATTATATGTATGTTATGGGCTAAAAGCCGTAAAATGAGGTTGTATGAGCAAATCGTATTACCCGAAAGGGTAGGCAAGGGATGCAGTACGTAATCATAGAAACTTCTATGTGTATCAAGTATGTAAAATATGTGATCTGTTTAGATAGTTTAATGTTCGATTCTCGCATGTATGCATGGGATGGGATTGATTGATTTACTGAAAGGAGAAGCGGTCGCGAGGCGATCGGTGGCTTTGCCACATAGGTCACATAGTGATCGGTCTTTATGACAAAAAGACAACTGTCGATATATTATTAAGGTCGCACAGCGATCGGTGGCTTCGCTACGTAGGTCACATAGTGATCGGTCTTTATGATAAGCAAAGACAATTGGTCCATATGGTGTGTAACGGATGGAGGGTTGATTGTAGAAATCCCTACGGTGTGATGGTTGGTACGGGGGTGTGTAGAGGATGGACTCATAGGTTTGGGATGGGCCATGTTGCATATTTTGTTACCCTTGTATACGGGCCAAGGCTCATAATGTGTTTGTGGGCCTCAAGCCTTTTTATGTATTCTCGGGATTTGCACACTGAGTCTTGGTGACTCAACCTTTTATTTTTCCCAAGATTTCAGGTGAGCAGTAATCGTGAACATGGGAGCCGAGGCAGACTAGAGGGGCTATCAAGTTTTATTTCTACAAATTATTTCGGGATTTCTTTAAGTTTATTTTATTTTTATTTGGGATTTTTTTTAAGGCCCCTAGTTTTTATTCAACTAAGAAGTTTTCAATGTTGTGCAACTTATAAATTTTATGTCAAGGTTTATTTATACTTAATAATACTAATATAAGATTTTATTTTTAAAATGTCACTTATTTACTCTAATAATGTCTAATTAACTTACGACTTCCAAAACCAATAAGGCAAAAGTTTTCAATGTACAAGCCGTGACACGCCAGATCCAGTCGAAACGCATGGGCCGAGTTTGAGGTGTTACAATTTTGGTATCAGAGCCCAGTTTAAAACTCGGGCTGTGAAGTGGGACTAGAAATATTTTTAGAAATTTTTTTTTTGGTTTGAGGACATGGCCTTCGAGTCTACCGGCACCCGATCCACCCAGGTAAGTATTCTAAACTCTTGCTGTGTTATTTATGCGGGCTTAATGAGCTTTATGGGACGTAGACTGTCTAGGTTAGAACTTGATAGACTCTAGGCTTAGGCAAACAACTCTTCAATTCCATAAGACTTAACTTCACTAAAACAAAACCTGTAAACGAGTCACAAGACTAAGGTGTGGCAACAGGCATATGCATGTCTAGGAGTAGATCCGGAAGAGCTTGGTATTTAAGCAGTCCAAGTGGCTCACCTCCTCTTCACAGGAATCTTACTTGGTGCATAGTGACTGTTCACTTTAGCCATGACAGGGTGTGGCAATAGGCATACGCATGCCTAGGAGTGGATTCAGGGAGAGCTTGGTATTTAAGCAGTTCAAGTGACTCACCTCCTCTTCTCTGGAATCCTACCTGGTGCGTAGTGACTGTTCACTCTAGCTATAAGGACTTGTTCATGGGCTGAACCCATAATTAAAACCCGAAAGGGACCAACCACCCTATTTTGCAAACAAAACCCCTAAGTTTTGTACACTTTCAGAAAAAAATGCATTTGATTTGAAAATGTTCGCAACTATGAAGAAAATTACCAAATTACCCTTGTTATGCAAAATGACCAAAATAGCCCTGATTTGTAGAATTACCAAATTACCCTTATTTTGTAAAATTACCGAAATACCCCTGAATCACAAAATTACCAAAATACCCTCAGATCACAAAAAATTATCGAAATACCCTCGAATTTCAAAATTATCGAAATACCCTAAATTTTAAAATTATCGAAATACCCTCGAATTTCAAAATTATTGAAATGCCCCCGAATTTCAAAATTGTCGAAATACCTTCAGATTTTAAAATTTTTGAAATGCCCCGAATTCCAAAATTACCAAAATACCCTCAGTTTCCAAAATTACCAAAATACCCCCTGGAATGCAAAATTACCAAAATACCCTTATTTCATAAAATCATCAAGGAACCTCATTTCGAAAAAAATTTACGAAAATGCCCCTATAGGATAAAATTATGAAAATACCCTTGAGTAGTGAAAACAACAACCACAACAAAAACAACACTTTTCTGTAATGAACATGAGTTCATGATTGAATGTATGGGTTTCTTAGAGGATATGAACTTGAGACTGTATGGTGAATGCGAATTCGAAATAATTACTCTTAAAGCTATCATTCATAAAACTGTCCGTGGTTAAAAAAAAAAAGGGAAGAAAACTAATAATTCATAAAATTTCTAATTAGATAAACGCGAACCGGTAGAATGAGTACAAGGGGACAAAGACGCTTCAGATGCGAATAATGGTGTGTACCCTACCATAGTATACTAAGTGTTTATTTTGGCTTTAGAATTAGAGTGCACAGCGAAAGCATAGTGGTGAGACTCAGGTAGAATGATTACTAGTTGGAAATTTCGAGGACAAAATTTCTTTAAGGAGGGTAGAACTGTAACATCCTAAATTTTTGGGCCTATACGTTTAATGGGTGAATATGTGGAATGAGTTACTTTAAGTGTTAGGGGTCCAAATTGGGCTCAGGCTTAGGTAGAGGCCTTGATTAAAATTATCTATTTGGGCATTATAGGGTTTAAAAGGTAGTATCCATGTTTAAAATACCAAAGTGGGCTTGTGGCCCAATCTTAGGAGGTGACGCCACACACAATGAGTAAGGGGCCCAAATTTAAGTTTCATGGAGCCCAATTCTTTTAATTTAAGTTAGCTAAATTTTGGGCATTAGGATTAGGTGGAGTGGATGGCAACAAGGCTAAAATTTAGGGGTTTTAATGTTTAAAATATGTGGATAATAAGTAGATAAAGGCTATTATTTAGGAATTTATTTTATGTGGATAATAAGCGAGATAAAGGCTAAGATCTAGGATTTTATGATTAAAATATGTGGATAATATGCTAATAAAGGAGGGAGGAGTTAGAGATAATTAAGTCTCTTTTAGATGAGCTAGTAGATTAAGATAAAGGAGAAAAGTTAGAATTTATCTACAAAGAGAGTGATGGCCAAGAATCCATCATCGAGAGGAGTAAAGAAATCACTACTACATGGCAAAGGGTTATCAATTTCCATAAATAGGGGCTAGCTCCTTGTTTCGACATTAAATCCTCTCCTTTTGTGCCGAAATTCCTTAGCTTCTTTTCTCCAAATTCCTTTCTCCAATTTCTCAAAAAGCGAAAACTCCATTATTCTCTTCTTTCTTCTAAAAGCCAAAAACTCCATTATTCTCTTCTTTCTCCTAAAAGCTGAAAACTCTATTATTCTCTTCTTTCTTCTAAAAGCTGAAAACTCCATTATTGTCTTCCTTCTCTAAAAAGCTGAAATCTCTATAGTTTTTATTTTATTCATCCTATTTGAGAAATTGTTCTATACTTCCGGCATTTAAATCCTCCATTAACATTGTCGAATTCTCTCTCTAGTACTAGCCGAATCTCCTAAGTTAAGGTAAGAGTAGATTTTTTATTAGTTCTCATAATCTATTCTCGATTTTGAAAAGGCAAAAGTCGAAAGCTAATAGTTTAATGGTTTATGATGGGTGCAAGTCGATTTGAAGGAAGCCTAGTCGACTAGATCTAAAAGCCGAAATTCATAAGTCTCCAATTTTGAGATTTTTAAGGTAAGAAGATTTTCCTAGATTTCTATTAGATTTCATCATTATATACAAGATTTTAACTTTATAAGGAGGATTAACGATTAAATATTATTATAGTAACTCGATAAGGATTTATAATGGAATTAAATATGGATCGTGCAAAAGAAAGAATCACTAAGTTTAAGAAATGAAGCGAGATCTCATTGTTTGAGATTGGCCAATTGGTTGTGGACCGGCTTCTGAACAACACCTTAGGCGAGATAGCAGTTGTGTCGACTAAGGATAGCATCGATATAGAAAGCCTCGTTTTATCAGTAATCAGGTGTGTAGATTCTTGACACATAAGCTTTGTTATATTATATGTATGTTATGGGCTAAAAGCCGAAAAAGGTGTGTAGATCTTTATCACACTAGTTAATCTGAATTATATGTATGTTATGGGCTAAAAGTCAAAAAATGAGGCTGTTTGAACAGTCGTATTACCTAGAAAGGGTAGGCAAGGGATGCCAAGTACGTAATCATAGAAACTTCTATGTGTATCAAGTATGTAAAAATATGTGATCTGTTTAGATAGTTTAATGTTCTGATTCTTGCATGTATGCATGGGATGGGATTGATTGATTTACGGAAGAGGAGCAGGTCGCGAGGCGATCGGTGGCTTTGCCACATAGGTCACATAGTGATCGGTCTTTATGACAGGTAGCACAACTGTCGATATATTATTAAGGTCACACAGCGATCGGTGGCTTTGCCACATAGGTCACATAGTGATCGGTCTTTATGATAAAGCAAAGACAAATTGTCGATATGGTGTGTGTAGAGATGGAGGTTGATTGTAGAAATCCCCATGGTGTGATGGTTGGTACGGGGGTGTGTAGAGGATGGACTCATAGGTTTGGGATGGGCCATGTTGCATATTTTGTTACCGTTGTATACGGGCCAAGGCTCATAATGTGTTTGTGGGCCTCAAGCCTTTTTATGTGTTCTCGGGATTTGCACACTGAGTCTTGGTGACTCAACCTTTTATTTTTCCCAATATTTCAGGTGAGCAGTAGATCGTGAACATGAGAGCCGAGGCGGACTCGAGGGGCCATCAAGTTTTATTTCTACAAATTATTTCAGGATTTCTTTAGGTTTATTTTATTTTTATTTGGGATTTTTTTAAGGCCCCTAGTTTTTATTCAACTAAGAAGTTTTCAATGTTATGCAACTTATAAATTTTATGTTAAGGTTTATTTATACTTAATAATACTAATATAAGATTTTATTTTTAAAATGTCACTTATTTACTCTAATAATGTCTAATTACCTTCGACTTCCAAAACCAATAAGGCAAGAGTTTTCAATGTACAAGCCGTGACACGCCAGATCAGTCGAAACGCATCGGCCGGGTTTGGGGTGTTACAATTTTGGTATCAGAGCCCAGTTCAAAACTCGGGTTATGAAGTGGGTCTAGAAATGTTTTTAGAATTTGTTTTTTGGTTCGAGGACATGGCCTTCGAGTCTACCGGCACCCGATCCACCCAAGTATGTATTCTAAACTCTTGCTGTGTTATTTATGTGGGCTTAATGAGCTTTATGGGACGTAGACTATCTAGGTTAGAACTTGATGGACTCTAGGCTTAGGCAAACAACTCTTCAATTCCATAAGATTTAACTTCACTAAAACAAAACATGTAAACGAGTCACAAGACTAAGGTGTGGCAACAGGCATATGCATGTCTAGGAGTAGATCCCAAGAGCTTGGTATTTAAGCGGTCCAAGTGACTCACCTCCTCTTCACAGAATCTTACCCAGTGCATAGGACTGCTCACTTTAGCCATGAGAGGTGTGGCAATAGGCATACGCATGCCTAGGAGTGGATTCGAGGTGAGCTTGGTATTTAAGCGGTCCAAGTGACTCACCTCCTCTTCTCTGGAATCCTACCAGTGCGTAGTATTTGTTTACTCTAGCTATAAGGACTTGTTCATGGGCTGAACCCATAATTAAAACCCGAAAGGGACCAACCACCCTATTTTGCAAACAAAACCGCTAAGTTTCGTACACTTCCAGAAAAAAATACATTTGATTTGAAAATGTTTGCAACTATGAAGAAAATTACCAAATTACCCTTGTTATGCAAAATGACCAAAATAGCCCTGATTTGTAGAATTACCAAATTACCCTTGTTTTGTAAAATTATCAAAATACCCCTAAATCACAAAATTACCAAAATACCCTCAGATCAAAAAATTACCGAAATACCCTCAAATTTCAAAATTATCGAAATACTCCAAATTTCAAAATTACCGAAATACCCCGAATTTTAAAATTACCAAAATACCCCTAATTTTAAAATTACTGAAATACCCTCTGATTTCAAAATTTCTGAAATGCCCCAGATTCCAAAATTACCAAAATACCTTCAGTTTCCAAAATTACCAAAATACCCCCTAGAATGCAAAATTACCAAAATACCCTGATTTTATAAAATCATCAAGAAACCTCATTTCGAAAAAATATTTTTTACGAAAATGCCCCTGTGGGGTAAAATTACGAAAATACCCTTGGGTAGTGAAAACAACAACCACAACAACAACAACAACAACACTTTTCTGTAATGAATGTGAGTTCATAATTGAATGTATGGGTTTCTTAGAGGATATGAACTTGGGACTGTATGGTGAATGCGAATTCGAAATAATTACTCTTAAAGCTATCATTCATAAGATTGTCCGTGGTTAAAAAAAAAGTGGAAGAAAACTAATAATTCATAAAATTTTTAATCAGATAAACGCGAATCGGTAGAATGAGTACAAGGGGACAAAGACGCTTCAGATGCGAATAATGGTGCGTACCTACCATAGTATACTAAGTGTTTATTTTGGCTTTAGAATTAGAGTCTTGTGAAAGCATAGTGGTGAGACTCAGGTAGAATGATTACTAGTTAGTTGGAAATTTCGAGAACGAAATTTTTTTTAAGGAGGGTAGAACTGTAACATCCTAAATTTTTGGGCCTATGCGTTTAATGGGTGAATATGTGGAATGAGTTAATTTAAGTGCTAGGGGTCCAAATTGGGCTCAGGCTTAGGTAGAGGCCTTGATTAAAATTATCTGTATAGGCATGATAGGGTTTAAAAGGTAGTATCTATGTTTAAAATACCAAAGTGGGCTTGTGGCCCAATCTTAGGAGGTGACGCCACACACAATGAGTAAGGGGCCCAAATTTAAGTTTCATGGAGCCCAATTCTTTTAATTTAAGTTAGCTAAATTTTGGGCATTAGGATTAGGTGGAGTGGATGGCAACAAGGCTAAAATTTAGGGTTTTAATGTTTAAAATATGTGGATAATAAGCAGATAAAGGCTATTATTTAGGAATTTATTTTATGTGGATAATAAGCGAGATAAAGGCTAAGATCTAGGATTTTTATGATTAAAATATGTGGATAATATCTTTGATAAAGGAGGGAGGAGTTAGAGATAATTAAGTCTCTTTTAGATGAGCTAGTAGATTAAGATAAAAGAGAAAAGTTAGAATTTATCTACAAAGAGAGTGATGGCCAAGAATCCATCATCGAGAGGAGTAAAGAAACCACTACTATATGGCAAAGGGTTGTCGAATTTCCTATAAATAGGGGCTAGCTTCTTGTTTCGACATTAAATCCTCTCCCTTTGTGCCGAAATTCCTTAGCTTCTTTTCTCTAAATTTCTTTCTCTAATTTTCTAAAAGCGAAAACTCCATTATTCTCTTCTTTCTTCTAAAAGCCAAAAACTCCATTATTCTCTTCTTTCTCCTAAAAGCCGAAAACTCCATTATTCTCTTCTTTCTTCTAAAAGTTGAAAACTCCATTATTCTCTTCCTTCTCTAAAAAGCCAAAATCTCTATAGTTTTTATTTTATTCATCCTATTTGAGAAATTGTTCTATACTTCCGGCATTTAAATCCTCCATTGACATTGTCGAATTCTCTCTCTAGTACTATCCGTATCTCCTAAGTTAAGGTAAGAGTAGATTTTTTATTAGTTCTCATAATCTATTCCCGAGTTTTGAAAAGGCAAAAGCCGAAAGCTAATAATTTAATGGTTTATGATGGGCGGCAAGTCGGGATTTGAAGGAAGCCTAGCCGACTAGATCTAAAAGCCAAAATTCATAAGTCTCCAATTTCAGGATTTTTAAGGTAAGAAGATTTTCCTAGATTTCTATTAGATTTCATCATTATATACAAGATTTTAACTTTATAAGGAGGATTAACGATTAAATATTATTATAGTAACTCTAATAAGGATTTATGATGGAATTAAATATGGATCAGGCAAAAGAAAGAATCCCTAAGTTTAAGAAACGAGCAGTATCTGCTATTCGAGATTGGCCAATTGGTTGTGGACCGGCTTCTGAGTAACACCTTAGGCAGATATAGAAAGCCTCGTTTTATCGGTAATCAGGTGTGTAGATTCTTGACACATAAGCTTTGTTATATTATATGTATGTTATGGGCTAAAAGCCGAAAAAGGTGTGTAGATCTCTATCACATTAGTTAATCTGAATTATATGTATGTTATGGGCTAAAAGCCGGAAAATAAGGCTGTATGAACAGTCTTATTACCCAGAAAGGGTAGGCAAGAGATGCTAGGTACGTAATCATAGAAACTTCTCTATGTGTATCGAAGTATGTAAAAATATGTGATCTGTTTAGATAGTTTAATGTTCTGATTCTTGCATGTATGCATGGGATGGGATTGATTGATTTACGGAAGAAGAGCAGGTCGCGAGGCGATCGGTGGCTTTGCCATATAGGTCACATAGTGATCGGTCTTTATGACAAAAGACAAATTGTCGATATATTATTAAGGTCGATAATGACGGGGGTTTCGCCACATAGGTCACATAGTGATCGGTCTTTTATGACAAAAGACAAATTGTCGATATGATGTGTAGAGATGGAGGGTTGATTGTAGAAATCCCACGGTGTGATGGTTGGTACGGGGTGTGTAGAGGATGGACTAATAGGTTTGGGATGGGCCATGTTGCATATTTTGTTACCCTTGTATACGGGCCAAGGCTCATAATGTGTTCGTGGGCCTCAAGCTTTTTTATGTGTTCTCGGATTTGCACACTAAGTCTTGGTGATTCAACCTTTTATTTTTCCCAACATTTCGGTGAGCGAGAGATCGTGAACATGGGAGCCGAGCGGACTCGAGGGCCATCAAGTTTTATTTCTACAAATTATTTGGGATTTCTTTAAGTTTATTTTATTTTTATTTGGGATTTTTTAAAGGCCCTAGTTTTTATTCAACTAAGAAGTTTTCAATGTTATGCAACTTATAAATTTTATGTCAAGGTTTATTTATACTTAATAATACTAATATAATATTTTATTTTAAAATGTCACTTATTTACTCTAATAATGTCTAATTAACTTACGACTTCCAAAACCAACAAGGCAAAAGTTTTCAATGTACAAGCCGTGACACGCCAGATCCAGTCGAAACGCATAGGCCGGGTTTGGGGTGTTACACTCATTACTCGAAAATATGAAACTAACGAAAAATTATCCTAAAAATTCTATTTTGTTCAAGAAAAAAGCTTCTCAAGTGCGTCGGAAAAGTCTAATTTACCATGTCGACTTGTGGCAGATCAGTGTTACGTTAAATTAGTATCAGAGCTTTCGGTTTAGCCGATCCTTTGGTAGTTAAATAAGAGTCAGCCCTATATGCAAGTATGCTGAACCTGGCTTAATCTCTCAAGTATGTTGAAACTTTTATATGTGGAAAATACTTTGTTTTATTGTTAATATTGTGGCAAGAAAGACAATTGAGAAACAAAATGATAATTTCATTAAAAAGATAGAAAAAAAAATCATAGAAAAGAGTAGAGGAATTTAAGTACAACATATAATAAAATAAAATTTTAGTTCCCTTCTTTGGCAAGTTGGTCAGGGGTTTTAGTAGGGACCTCTTTTGTTTGGGGGCATTCCTCAGGGGCTTTCTCTAAACCAATAGTCTTCTAAGCCCTCTTCTTCATCTTCTAGTTCAGGCGTATTGGGAATGAAGAAGCCAACTGTTTGTTTCCATTTCCTTTAAAAAATTTCCTAGTATTCGCCTTTAAGGTGATAGATGTTAAAGCTTAAGGACTTGATAGAGATATTTTGAAGAAAGTTGAAATCTATCTTATTCAAATTTAGAGGGCTAGCAGCCACTTGTGTATTAAGAACCATGTTTGACCTTAGCTTGGGTAGTGCCTCAATTTATAATATGTAAATTGCCTCTATTTATTCTTAATGACTCCCAAAGGAGTTGGTTTTATATTATATATAGATCATTATAAGTAATACCTTAAATGGATTATATGAATAATCAATATTATATATGAGTTTTTGGACTATGTAATTAAATTTAGTTTAAATTTTGAACATCATTTTAAAACTTTGAATGTAAAATAAAATAAAATATTTTTTCATCTCTATTTTTAAAATATAAGTTTATTGAAAATTTGAACAAAAATATATATATTTTTCTTTATTTTCTAAAAATTGAAGAGTATTTCGTAAATTTTGAAATTATATTTTAATCATGCTTTTGTGAGTTTTTTTATAATTTTAAATTATTTGTCGATATCATGTATAAGATAAAATAGTGACATATTCTCTATAAAAGTTTGAGGGCTCATTTGCTCTAAATAAGTAGTAGAGATTAAATTAAATAAATATATAATAATTAATGACTAAATTTATTATTATGTCTTAAATATAAAGCACAAATTTTTTTACCAAATGATCATTTTATTCCTTCATTTAACATATAAATATTGTTTTGCACATTTTTCAATAAAAATCATAATGTAGTTTGAATTATAGTACAAGGAGTACTATTTTATTTTTACCAAATTTATTTAAGAAGTAAAATGAAAATATATATATAGATAATAGGGTAAACTATTAAAATTGTAATTTTATTTACTTCAGATTTTATTTTAATCACTTATGTTTTAAATATTGTATTTTAGCTACTTATATTTTTGTATTGTAACATTCTAGTCACTGAGCCGTTAATTGCTGTTAATGGTGTAACGATAACCTGACATGACAAGTTAAATTATCATTTCAAATAAAAATTTTAGGTTAATTTATACAATTGATCTCTATATTTTTCCGTTTTGAACAATTTAATTTTTTCTTTTATATTCTTTTAACTTTTATTTTTTCTTTATTTTTCATTCTTTTTTGCTTCTCCTTCTATTTTTCTCCTTCTCTATTTCTTTTAACATAGTTTTTCTATGTTTTCCATTTGTTAAAACTAGTGCTTACACTTTTATTTTTTGAAGAATTTAATTTATTTGAGTGAGGCAAACTTGTGAACTAATTTTAACAAATAAAAACATAAAAAATTACGTTAAAAGAAATGAAGATAATAAAAAACAAAAGAAGCAGAAAAAATGAAAATAAAGAGAAAAAAATTAAAAGAACATAAAAATTAAGTTACTCAAATAAAAGTAACTAAAACGTGACTTGAAACAAACAAAATAATTATTTTAATAATTTATGTTAGAAGCCATAAATAATTAAAAAATCAGTAGGAGGGGGTTAAAAAGGGCTATGATTGTAATAATGAAGGGGTAGGTTGAGTGGTAGCAAAAATTATTTTGGAAATATATGTAGAGTTGAAAATTTTATTTAAATATATATACACAAACATTGCGCATGATTTTGTACAATATCTATCATTATCATATTTTCAATCCACAATAATACTTGTACAGGCTCATTTTTGCCCGGCCCATAGAAAAGTAAAAAATAATAAAAAGTCCAATTATAAGGCCCAAAATACAATAGGCCCGAATTAAATTTTTCAGATGGCTAGGGTTTTTGAAACCCTAGCGCCGCTGCCTCCTCGAATGCTGTGCCCATGCCTCTTCCCGAAACGTCTCGTCCCAAGGCCCCCCTGACGCGCCCTCTGTCGCCTTGCACGGAAATGGCAAGGCTACCTCCTCCATTCTCCGTTGACCCTCAGTAGTACCTGCAAAAAGAGAGCAAAGAAGCAGCACAAATATAGCAATGAAGACAGAAGCAGAGAGGCAAATAATATTATCTTTTTTCCTTTTCATTCGGCTATATAACAGCCGAAAACAACAATGTAATACACTACAGATATACAATCGAAAATAAAAATATAAAATCAAAAAATTCCGAAACAAATACTTTTCTTTTTACTTCGGTCGATTTTTAGTTGTTGTTTTTTTATTTATTTATTTTTACATTAAAAATAAAAGAAAGAAAAAGGGATTACCTGAGGGGTTTGACGATCGCCGATGAGGACCTAAACCCTTCGGAAACGCGGTGGTTTGGTCGAGGGATCGAAGGGTGTTGAAACCCCTTTCGGTTTTACGAAGTCCACCTTTACCTTCTAAAAATATAGGGTTTGAAAGTTTTTTAAAAGGGGATTTGAAAAGGGATTAAAAAGGGGGTTTAAAATCCTTCCGGCACGGCAGAGCGACGGCGGCGCCACCGCGCGAGCTCGTCGGCGTCTAGGCCGGAGATACTAAGGGTCGAGAGAGTTTTAAAAAAAAGGTAATGGTTTTTTTTTAAAAGGAATCAGCAGTATGAATGTTTTAGAAAATTTTCCTCTTTTATTAGCCCATGGAACGACGTCGTTTGGGGCTGAGTTCAATAGCCTCGAAACGACGTCGTTTAGCCCCTATGATCCGCGCATCGACCCGACCCGTCCAAGGGATCTGCGCGGTTTGGGTAAATGGGTTATTTCTGTTTATAGTCCTTCCGTGTTTTTTACTGTTTGCAATTCATTTCTTTTATTTCTTTAAATTTACCCGTTGATTTTGTCATTTGTTCACTCTAATTCCATACAAAGTGGCATCGTTTAATCGTGCGGGAATATTCCCATCTTAATCCGTCCATTTTTGCACATGTTTCATTTCAGTCCCTAGCAGCGTTTTATTATTTGCAATTTTATCCCCGAATTTTGTTCTGATTTCAATCAGTCCTCTAGTTAATTTATTTAATTATTTGCTTATTAATTTGTCTAATTATTTTCCCTTTTTAATTGATATTAGATATTATTTATTTAAATTGTTCTAGATATAATTTATTTTAAAATTTCTCTTTACATGTTGTTTATTTTCATTAATTTTATTATTATTATTGTTTATTTTATTTTTATTTACTATTATTATTATTATTATTTTATATTTATATTTTTATACTTGTTACTATTTGCACTATTATTATTCTTATTATTGTTATTATTTATTTGAATATTTTACTATTATTTATTCTGTTACTATCCTTATTATTATAATTTGTAATATTATTATTTTTGACCATTATTATTTTAATGTTACTATATTATATTCAATAATTGTTTTAAATATCATTCTTAACATTATTTTACTCTTTTATTATTCATCATATTTATCTTCTTTTGTTATTGTTATTATTATACTCAGATTATTATTTACTTTATTTCTAATATCATTATTACATTATATTATATATATTATTATTATATTTCTTATTTCGTATTGTTATTGCTATTATTATTTTATAGTTTTTATTATTTTGTTTTACCACTAATATTATATACATGTTGTAAGAGCCCAATTTTGACTGGGCTTAAATAATGTCCAAAGTCCATCTTACAACCAAACCAAATACACTTTCAGACCAATTAGCTTAACCCAAAATAGATTTGACTCAGCTAAACCCCAAAACTCGATTAGCCCAAAACTGATCCATTACTCCTTAAACAAACTGGACCCATTACAAACCCAATACTCAGAACCAAAATACACAGCCCAAAGGGGCCCGAAATTTTGATCAGTTTCAATGGCCTAGGGTTTTTGAAACCCTAGGCGCCGCAGGAGTTAGCACGCACCACTCAAGGCGCATAGCGACCTCGCCGACCATCGATCTCACCGCAATCTGCGCGAACCATGCCTCCATCAACGCGCAGACAGCTCCTCGTCGCCAAATCCGCACCTTTAACCTGAAAAAAGGAAAGAACGAGAGCAAAATATGGCAAACAAAAACATAAATATTTGTATTCCTTTTACATTTTCGTTTTTGAGGCTATAAAAGCCCTATGATCAACTTGTATAAGGGGGAACGAATACAGAGAGATATATACGAAAATACAATACAATCAAAAAAGAAATCGAGCCAAGGTTTTGTTTCATTTTATTTTATTTCCGAATACTGTTATTCTATTTCGTTTTATTATTATTTTTTTAACAATATATAATATATATGTTAAAGTGTAAAAAAAAGCGAAAAAATTAACCTTTTTGGAAATTCGGCCACCGCGCGACGGCAATCGGAGTCCCTAGAGTATTGCCGAAAATCGTCTAGTAGAGAAACTGAGAGCTCTCTCAGAACTTTTTTTAAAAAACACAACAAAATGATTTTTTTAAAACATGGGCTACTTAAATAGGATTTAAAACGGCGCCCTTTTGGGACTTAAACTTCATTACCAAAACGACGTCGTTTCGTTTAAAAACCCGAAAATCGATTGATAATATATATATATATATATATATATATATTTACTCTCTTTATATTAAATTATTTTACTTGTTTAATAATTTATATATTGTTATATGTTTTTATTATTATATTTTGTATATTATATAGTATTATGTTATATTATATATTACTTTTAAGAATATATTTTATATAAAATTTATTTATAATTTTATTTATATTGTTTATATTATGTGCATAATTTTATAATTAATGTACTACATATATATGTATATATTATTTATTATTTTATTTTTTAATATTATTTTAATTATATATTATTTTCATATATTAGTTTTATATATCATATCATATTTTTATTCTTATAAAATATATTTTTAAAAGAAAAACATGTTCCATTTCTATTGTAATTTTATATATTTTTATATACTATTTTTATTTTATATATTGTTTATATTATATGTATGTCTTTTTATCTATTATTTAAACTTGCATGAAATAAGTTCATATTGGTTTTATTGTTTATTGTATTGGTTTATACTTCATCATGTATTTACAATTGTTTTAGTGTAGGAATTATTATTTGTCATATTTTGTATTATTTCTTTAAATGTTAGTATATTTTAATTGCTTTTAATATTTATGTTCGATAGTATATAAATGCATATTTGTCACATGATTATTGTTTAAAATAAAAAATACATTTTTGCAAAATTAATATTTTATTTAAAGGTTTTTTAAATAAGGCAATGTTTTGCATTTAGAAATTCGGGAAATAGTGCCCAATCGTGCTGGGTTGCGATTTTCCGTTTGGCTAAATAACTAAATACCCTTTTAATAAATTTCGTAAATTATGAGATGACTTTAATTACGAGAGTTTAAAAAATATCGTGTCCAATCGTGCTGGATGTGATGTTTATATTCTTTCAGAATAAAGAAATCTCAAGTTTCAAATTAAAAACTTATTCTTGAGAACTCAAAATATTGTATCCTAACTTATTGGGTGTGATGTTTGTATCTTGAGGTAAAAATTTTCTAAAATAAAGATGCACCTAGTTTCAAAGTTATAAAATGCTGTATCCTAACTTATTGGGTGTGGTATTTTTATTTCTTTGAAATAGGTAAGTCTTGGTTTTCTTTCTAATAAGGGATCTTATTTTAAACTTTTTAAATTTTAAACATTTGGACATGATTTTATCAATTAGGTACCAATTTTGGGCGTTATGAGGGTGCTAACCCTTCCTCATACGTAACCGACTCCCGAACCCATTTTCTTGTTTTTCGCGGACCAAAATTAAATGTTTTAAAATAAAACATTTTACAAGGTGATCCAATCACACCTAAGTAAAAAAGGATTGATGGCGACTCTCGTTTTTGTTTTCAAAGTCGATCCCCATTTTTCAAAACCCAATTTTAAAATGGTTTCGACAGCTTGGCGACTCCACTGGGGACTTATAAGAGGGTCAAGCCGTAAAATTGATAATTTCATGTCCTTATGTTTGAATTTAAAATTTTGGTTTTTTAAAAAAATGATCCTTTTATTTCATGTGATTCTAAAATATATCTCTTCGCATTGCACTGCATGACCGTTGTGGTCACACCCTTAAGTGGGAGTGAGAAGATATGTCTTCGTGAGGTTTTCACCTCCGCATGGGCTAGTGGATTGCTTCCGGAATACATCCGTACTTATGTCTTCGTGAGGTTTTCACCTCTGCATGGCCATAGGGAAATGTATTCCCCTGAACCGAACTCGGTCCGTATGAGCCTATAATGGGTGAGGATCGAGGAATCTGCTGGTTTGGGTACCTCAGCTTTAGAGCTAAACCACATAGTGAAAACCTAAGGGCTTACCCTAGATAGAACCATGTCAAACCCTAGTGCTCACCCTGATAGGTTCTATGTTATTTATTTTTCCTACGCTAACGGATTTTCTTTCGTTTTGATTGCATTGCATTCACATCATAGAAAAGAGGTATTGATTTCAAATTTGATTGTTAAATAGAAAAGTTTGTCATAAGAAGACGGGTTTTTTGATAAAGTGGATTATAATACGGTCTCGTCCGAATATAGTCTAAGTGAACACAACAAGAGAAGACTGATAGCCGGCGGTAGAATACAAGACTTTATTACCCAAGGAATCAAGCTGACAAAGAAAAATAGAGAATCGCCACGTCTCTACTTTCTTGAAGAAGCTAACGAGTATTATGGAGCAGTGAGTCGCGTCCCAGATCAAGCAAAAAGGAGCTAGAGGAGGCATATATTAGAAGTTTTCAAGACTTGACTTTTGCGAAGAAGGGATTCATGTTTTCACTTGGAATATGAGGATAAGGCCGTGTATGCGATCTGTTTTATGTAAAGAGATTTGTTTTTTAGAAAAGTTTTTCTAATGTAACTAAATTCAGATTCAATATCCTCTTTCTTTGCATTCATGCATTTGCATTACATAACATCATATGCATTCAAATCTATAGAAAGAGTCTAATTAGTTTAAATTATAGGAGAGAGAGAGAAAGAAAATCTGGAAGCTGAACACCCTTACGGTACACGAGTAAAGTCAAGGAAAATGGACCAAAGGATGAAACAATTCCAGAGAGAAATGCAAGAATAGATGCAAGAGTAGATGACAAAACTCCAACAAGAGATGAGGAACCAGATGTTGGAGGCCCAAAAGAACATGATGGCTCAAATGGCCCAAATAATGAGTGGGATAATGGACAAAGCAAAAGGTCCCATAGTCAATGCTGAAGACAATGAAGACTTTCCTAGGGGATTCACTCTACCACACGTGCAAACACAGCTTGAGGAATATCCCCAAAGGCCACCCATCATGATTAGACCTCAACAAGGGCAAGCTGATCCTAGACCACCCATGAACTTTCAAGTAGGCTCGGGATCTAACCTAGGAGATAACCCTGCCAACCCTGTCATCCCTGATTTGGACATAGAAGAGAGAGAGGGAATAAGAATTGAATCTTCAAGGAAGTTGGAGAATCGCTGTAGGTGGTTAGAAGAAAAGTTCCTAGCTTTGGAAAATGCTGACCATCATCATAGTATTGACGCTAAGGACTTGAGTCTGGTCCCTAATCTGGTACTTCCTCATAAATTTAAGATGCCAGAATTTGAGAAGTACAATGGAACTACTTGCCTTGAAGCCCACATCACAATGTTCTGTAGATGTATGACGGGCTATTTGAATAATGATCAACTTCTGATTCATTGTTTCCAGGATAGTTTGATGGGTGCAGCGTCTAGGTGGTACAACCAACTCAGTCGTGCTAACATTAGCTCTTGGAGGGACTTGGCCCAAGCCTTCATGAAGCAGTATAATCATGTCACAGATATGACGCCTGAACGAATCATGTTACAAAACATGGAAAAGAAATTAAACGAGAGCTTCAGGCAATACGCACAAAGATGGAGGGAAATTGCCATGCAAGTCCAACCACCTCTCCTGGAAAAGGAAACCACCATGTTGTTTATCAACACTCTAAAGGCTCATTTTATCACCCATATGATAGGAAGTACCACTAAAAGTTTTTCAGACATTGTAATGACTGGAGAAATGATCGAGAATGCCATAAAAAGTTTTTACGGTGAAAAGATCGAGGCGGGAGAAAGTAACAAAAGAATGGCCACAAGGAAGAGAGAAAATGAAGTGGATAATACAAGCATGGGGTGCTCAAAGTCGATTGCTGTTAAACAGCCAAAAATAGTGACTACTGGGTATCAAGGTTCATCAAGAAAGGAATCTGGCACAAGGTAAAGTAATGAGCAACTCCAGTTTACACCAATTCCAATGACATATAGGGAGTTGTATTAAAGTTTATTTGAAGAACATGTGGTGGCTCCTCATTACATGGAACCAATACAACCCCCGCACCCCAAATGGTATGATTTGAATGCTCAATGTGAGTATCACGCGGGAATAACAGGTCACTCAATCGATAACTGCATGTCATTTAAGAAATTGGTTGAAAGGCTTATTAAAATAGGGTTTGTAAAGTTCGATGAGTCAAATGGAGCAGTGATAATTGAAAGAGGGGGTAGGACAGTTGTGATTCCTTGAAGAAGTTATCAGAAACCTAACAATCGGGGAATCAAAATACCAATGACATATCCGAAGAGTGAACCGTGAAATGAAGTTTCTAAACCCTTGTGTACTTGGGAGTGTTTTGAATAATGGGATTGTGGAGGAGATCCCTGTATTTTTAGAGCTGATCTATAGTAATATTCAAAACATGTTTGTTGCCTTAAGCCTAGAGGCAATAATAACTCTTTTGTGAAATAGGCTTGTGTCCAAAATTCTTATTTCAATAAAATGCATCTTTTTGAATACATATTTTTTTATTCTTTACATTTCATACTGTACATTTTTTACCAATATTCTTTCATTCTTTATTTGTGACCATACTATCCAAATAATCATCCTTAGAATCATTTATTCTTAGGATTTGTTCACCTTCGTACTTAGGTACTCAGATATCAACGTCATGAGCGACATTGTTACTGGCTTCCTTTTTGAACAAGATATGAGTTTAGGGGATCTCAGGATTTTGAAGATGACAGAGATTGTGACATATCTTCTGACTTGTTAAGAATGGTTTAACAAGATGAAAAACAGACCTTACTCTACAAAGGGTCATTGGATATTGTGAGCCTAGAAAGGGGTGAAGATTAAAGCCCAACTTACCATAGAAATAATGTGAGACATCAAAAATGTTTTCGCACGATCATATCAGGACATGCCTGGGATACTGAGATGCGAGCTAAACATGAGGATTAGGCACCACCGACCTACATAGAAAGGGCTAGTATCAGCTATGCCGAATTTAAGTAGACAATATTCATATGCCTACTCCAGTTCTTCACAAGTTTTCCATATGGGGGGCATGGATATTATGAGGCCAATCTCGTTAAATACTTTTAGTTGACATCGATTCATCGTTATGCTCGTTGTCTACTTCACTAAGAGGGTGAATGTTGCTTCATATGCCAACATTGTAAAGTCAACAGTCACCAAATTCAAAAAAAAAAAAAAGGGATCAGATGCCAACACAGAATGCATAATTGTACAAAGTCAAAGTTTACAGTTTGTCCAAAGATCAAGCAGCATATCACTATACAGCAAAAGTTGCAAAAAAAAAAAATGAAAGATGACTTAGACTTGTAAGGATTCGCATAAGAAGCTACTATTACCCTCTGTCTTATTAAACACTGGCCAGAACCTTTACTAGGGCAACAGCTTACCCATTATGGAATTGAAGTGTTTTTGCCAATTGAACCTAATGAAGAAAAGGTTAAAAGCTATCCATCATGGTCAGATAACACGAGCTTACGACAAAGAGGTTCATCTTAGAGAATTACACAAGGGGAACCTGATGTTGAAATAGATTTTTCCTCTACAAAATAGTTTTAGAGGAAAACATATGCCAAACTGGAAAGGACTTATGTAGGGTCTGTTCTAGAGGAGCATTGATATTGACCGAGATGAATGACGAAGACTTGCCTAATTCGGCGAATTCAGGTTTAGTCAAGAGGATTTTACTTGAAAAGAGAAGGGTCAAGGTGAAGACTAGCAAAGGACGCCTTGAGCTCAAATTCATCCCAAAAAAAAAAAAGAGAAGAAGAAGAAGAAGAAAGACAAATGAGAGGCCAGGGCGAAAACCCATAAAGGGCGCTTTGAGACCAAATGGGCTTTGAGTTGAAAACCCAAAAAGGGCGGCTCAAATTTTGAATAAAAAGTGGGGCATACAGTAGTCTTGCTACGAGGAAGTATGTTACGCCTTGGGGCATCGACAAAGTACTCCGGATCCCCTAAACACATATTGAGTTTAAAATGGTCCTCAAGAAGTTGGAACAAAGAAGCTCAGGCTGCGATATCTGGGGCATTTAGCTTTTATCCTACCCATTTTTGAATTCCTTATCTTTGATTGCTTTATTCTTTTTGAGATACACCCAAATCAAATTTTTATTATTTTTTTCTTCGACCTATGCTCCTGACTAATTTCTTTCTCATCTATTTTTGTGTTCTTTTTCAAACATTTATTGAAATAACGATCTATAGACTAATAACTTTCATAAAAAGGAGTTTCGTATATTACTCTAGAAGCTTCTAAATAATATGAGGAATCTGAAACATGACTATTGTTCAGAATTCACCAAGGCTAAGAGCTGGAAACATTGGAAATCGATTATCTCTTCAGATTCTTATTGGATAAGACAATTTTGTGGGTGATACCATATCGGCAAATGACGAACAAGGTCAAGCCAAGTGTAAAAAGGGGATCATTGTCGAGAGACCCTGCATTCATGGGAATGATAGAAAATGATACAAGTTCTATACCTTTGAGTGGTAATAGATCGATTGAAAGAAGTCAAATGTTATTACAGTAGGAGGCACAAACTTCATGTGCCAAAGTTCGAGTGGGGTGGACTCAGAATTACCACGGGGCAAAATAATTAAAAAAATGATACTTTAAAGGGAATGAAGATGAAACCTTGACGGATAAATGAATGATAACACCTTGAGCGGGAATCATACTCATATCAATTTTACATTCATATATCACAGCATGTCCAAATTAGGGGCATTTGATTCATTTCGATCAAGGCTAATTATTAGACAAAAGCATATATCCATTCTACAGATTATGTTCTCTAAAGAACAATGTAGTAAGATTGAAGATTCCAATCTGACATCCCTGAGTTTGCAGTGGAGCAGATTGAAGATAGCAGATCTGGCAATTCCTGAGCTTGCAGGAAGCCGATCGAAGACATCAATCTGGCGATCCCTGAGCTTACAGGGACCAGATTGAAAATAGCAGATCTGACAATTCCTGAGTTTGCAGGAAGTAGATCGAAGCCATCAGTCCTATCTCCCTGACCAGCAGTGGAATAGGTCAAAAATTGTAGATCTTGTCGCCCTAAGTAGTAGAGGACCAAGATCGAACGGTAAATCTTGTCTCCCTAAGCAATAGTGGAATAGATTTAAGTCATCAGTCCTATCTCCCTGACCAGCAGTGGAATAGGTCAAAAATTGTAGATCTTGTCGCCCTAAGTAGTAGATGACCAAGATCGAACAACAAATCTTGTCTCCCTAAGCAGTAGTGGAACAGATTTAAGTCATCACCCTATCTCCCCGACCAAAGAAGGAATAGGTCAAAATTGTAGATCTTGTCGCCTAAGCAGTAGAGGACCAAGATCGAACGGCAAATCTTGTCTCCCTAAGCAGTAGTGGAACAGATTTAAGCTATCAGTCCTATCTCCCTGATCAATAGTGGAATAGGTCAAAAATTGTAGATCTTGTCGCCCTAAACAGTAGAGGACCAAGATCAAACGACAAATCTTGTCTCCCTAAGCAGTAGTGGATCAAGATCGAATGACAAATCTTGTCTTCCTAAGCAGTAGTGGAACAGATTTAAGCCACTAGCCCTATCTCCCTGACCAGCATAGGAATAGGTCAAAAATTGTAGATCTTGTCACCCTAAGCAATAGTGGACCAAGATCAAACGACAAATCTTGTCTCCCTAAGCAGTAGTGGAATAGATTTAACCACCAGTTTGGCATCCCTGAGTTTTCAGTGGAACAGACTGAAGATACCAATCTGGCATTCCTGAGCTTTGCAGAAAACAGATTAAAAATGACAGATCTGACGATTCTTGAGTTTGTAGGAAGTAGATCGAAGACATCAATCTGGTGATCCCTGAGTTTGCATGAATCAGATTGAAAATATCAGATCTGGTCTCCCTGAGTTTGCAGTAGAGCAAATCAAAAGATAGTGGATACTGCCTTCATAAAGTTGCAGCTATCAAACTCGCTGAAATTAGGATAAAGTTCCAATACCGGTGAAGTTGAAGTGGATTGGAAACCGTTTGAAGAAGACGAGGACAAGAAGTCGAGACTCAGCTAAGACCGGGCAAAATTAGTCCTTCTATTGTCTTTGCTCTATTCTCATTACACGACAATGAGCAAAGAGGGGCAACTGTAAGAGCCCAATTTTGACTGGGCTTAAATAATGTCCAAAGTCCATCTTACAACCAAACCAAATACACTTTCAGACTAATTAGCTTAACCCAAAATAGATTTGACTTAGCTAAACCCCAAAACCCGATTAGCCCAAAACTGACCCATTACTCCTTAAATAAACTGGACCCATTACAAACCCAATACTCAGAACCAAAATACACGGCCCAAAGGGGCCCGAAATTTTGATCAGTTTCAATGGCCTAGGGTTTTTGAAACCCTAGGCACCGCAGGAGTTAGCACGTACCACTCGCGCCGCAAGCAGCCTCGTCCGGCCATCAATCTCGCCGCAATCCGCGCGAACCATGCCTCCATCAACGCGCAGACAGCTCCTCGTCACCAAATCCGCACCTTTAACCTGAAAAAAAGGAAAGAACGAGAGCAAAATATGGCAAACAAAAACATAAATATTTGTATTCCTTTTACATTTTCGTTTTTGAGGCTATAAAAGCCCTATGATCAACTTGTATAAAGGGGAAATAATACAGAGAGATATATACGAAAATACAATACAATCAAAAAAGAAATCGAGCCAAGGTTTTGTTTCATTTTATTTTATTTCCGAATACTGTTATTCTATTTCCTTTTATTATTATTTTTTTAACAATATATAATATATATGTTAAAGTGTAAAAAGAGCGAAAAACTAACCTTTTGGAAATCGACCACCGCTGATGATGGCGGATGACACGATCGAGTCCCGGAGCATTGCTTAAATCGTCTAGTAGAGAAATTGAGAGCTCTCTCAGAAGTTTTTTTTAAAAACACAACAAAATGATTTTTTTTTAACATGGGCTATTTAAATAGGATTTAAAACGGCGCCGTTTTGGGACTTAAACTTCATTACCAAAACGACGTCGTTTCGTTTAAAAACCCGAAAATCGACCCGACGCTTACTCTGGGATCCACGTGTTTTCAAAAAATGGAAAATTTATCCCTTTAGTCCTTTCGAAAATTCGTTGTTTCAAATTTAGTTTAGTTCAGACTTTTATTCTTTATTAATTTAGCCCTAAAATTTACTTTTTGTTTCAATTTAATCCTCTTTCCTTTATTTTTTATATATTTTTTTAATTATTCTAATATTATATTGAAATATTTTATTATGCTAAAATTTTTATTTTTTAAATTATTTATATATTAATCTATTGATAATATAAATTTATATATATATATATATATTTACTCTCTTTATATTAAATTATTTTACTTGTTTAATAATTTATATATTATTATATGTTTTTATTATTATATTTTTGTATATTATACAGTATTATGTTATATTATATATTACTTTTAAGAATATATTTTATATAAAATTTATTTATAATTTTATTTATATTGTTTATATTATGTATATAATTTTATAATTAATGTACTACATATATATGTATATATTATTTATTATTTTATTTTTGTTTAATATTATTTTAATTATATATTATTTTCATATATTAGTTTTATATATCATATCATATTTTATTCTTATAAAATATATTTTTAAAAGAAAAACATGTTCCATTTCTATTGTAATTTTATATATTTTTATATACTATTTTTATTTTATATATTGTTTATATTATATGTATGTCTTTTTATCTATTATTTAAACTTGCATGAAATATGTTCATATTGGTTTTATTGTTTATTGTATTTGTTTATACTTCATCATGTATTTACAATTGTTTTAGTGTAGGAATTATTATTTGTCATATTTTGTATTATTTCTTTAAATGTTAGTATATTGTAATTGCTTTTAATATTTATGTTCGATAGTATATAAATGCATATTTGTCACATGATTATTGTTTAAAATAAAAAATACATTTTTACAAAATTAATATTTTATTTAAAGGTTTTTTAAATAAGGTAATGTTTTGTATTTAGAAATTCGAGAAATAGTGCCCAATCGTGCTGGGTTGCAATTTTTCGTTTGGCTAAATAACTAAATACCCTTTTAATAAATTTCGTAAATTATGAGATGACTTTAATTACGAGAGTTTAAAAAATATCGTGTCCAATCATGCTGGATGTGATGTTTATATTCTTTCGGAATAAAGAAATCTCAAGTTTCAAATTAAAAACTTATTCTTGAGAACTCAAAATGTTGTATCCTAACTTATTGGATGTGATGTTTTGTATCTTGAGGTAAAAATTTTCTAAAATAAAGATGCACCTAGTTTCAAAGTTATAAAATGCTGTATCCTAACTTATTGGGTGTGGTATTTTTATTTCTTTGAAATAGGTAAGTCTTGGTTTTCTTTCTAATAAGGGATCTTATTTTAAACTTTTTAAATTTTAAACATTTGGACATGATTTTATCAATTAGGTACCAATTTTGGGCGTTATGAGGGTGCTAACCCTTCCTCATACGTAACCGACTCCCGAACCCATTTTCTTGTTTTTCGTGGACCAAAATTAAATGTTTTAAAATAAAACGTTTTACAAGGTGATCCAATCACACCTAAGTAAAAAAGGATTGGTGGCGACTCCCGTTTTTGTTTTCAAAGTCGATCCCCATTTTTCAAAACCCGATTTTAAAATGGTTTCGACACATGTATTGTTCACATTAGTATAGTATTATTATTGTTTTATATTATTATTACATGTCCTTATTTATTTACTCGAAATTTATGCAGTATATGTTATCTTGCTCATTTTATTTATGAATTTCATATCATTATTATTAACGTATTTATCTTGTCACGTGTGTAGCATTGTATTACTACTTGTCTCATTAACATTTATTCAATACATCAGGTTTTTAAAATGATTGATATTCGGTATTTAGAAGTTCGAGAAATTGTGCTCAATCGTGCTGGGTTTCGATTTCCCGTTCATCTAAATGACTAAATATCCTTCTAAAATTTTGATCGTATTTTCTTAAATAAGGCAATATTTCGTGTGTGGACATTCGAGAAATCGTGCCCAATCGTGCTAAATTTCAGTATTTTGGTTTGGCCAAATAGTGAAATATCCTTTTAAAATCGCCACGTATCAATTTTGGAAATCATGAAATGATCTTGGTATTGAGGGTCGAAACATCGTGTCCTATCGTGCTGGATGTGATATTTCATCTTTTCAGAACAAGAGAATTTCGATATCCAATTCCAATGATCCAAACATTTCTTAAAGGATTCGTATTTTAAATTCTTTTCAAATTTTTGACATTAAGATATTAATTAATCAATTTGGTACCAATTTTGGGCGTGACGAGGGTGCTAATCCTTCCTTGCACGTAACAAACTCCCGAACCCATTTTCACAAAATTCGTAGACCAAAAACACTGTTTTAGTAAACCAAAATGTTTTATTAAAACAAAGGTGATCCGATCACACTAAATAAAGGTCGGTGGCGACTCCCATTTTATTTTCGTTTTCAAAACCAAGTCGATTCCCGTTTTACAAAAAAATGTTACGACAGCTTGGCGACTCCATTGGGGACTATAAAGAGAGTCAGGCTGTAAATTGATTATTTTCTGTCCTTTGTGAAAATTTGAAAATTTGATTTGAAAATTTGATTTGAAAATTACGATCCTTTTTGTTGCATTCATTTGTGTCATTGCATATGATTGTTATTTTCTTGCGCTCATTGCATTCATAACCGTTGTGGTCACACCCTTAAGTGAGAGTAAGAAACTACACCTTCGTGAAGTTTTCACCTCCGCATGGGCTATTGGATTTCTTCCGGGATACATCCGTACCTATGTGCTTCGTGAGATTTTCATCTCCGCATGGCCATAGAGAAATGTATTCCCCTGAACCGAACTTGATCCGTATGAGCCTATAATGGGTGAGGATTGAGGAATCTGCTGGTTCAGGTACCCTTCTTTAGAGCCGAACCCCATATCGTAAGCCTTAAGAGCCCACCTTAGGTAGAACCATTCCAAACCCTTAGTGGTCACCCGGATAGGTTCTCTATTTTGTTTATTTCTCATGTGCTAACGTGTTTCTTTTGTTTTTATTGCATTGCATCGCATCATCTTAGAAATGAGGTGTTGATTCATATTCGATTGCTAAATAGAAGAGTTTGTCATAAGGAAATGGGTTACTTGATAAAGTGGATTATAATACGGCTGTCCGAATAGGGTCCAAGTAAACACAACAAGAGAAGGCTAATAGTCCATCGAAGAATACAAGACTTTGCCCGAGGATTTAAGCTGACAAAGACTACTCAAGAGTTGTCATGTCTCGACTTTCTTAAAGGAGTTAATAAGCATTGTGGGGACGAGTAAGCAATGGGTCGCAGTCCATATTAATCAAAAGGAGCTGGTGAAGGCATCCATTGGAGAATTCACGAGATTCGATCTTAGCACACCCAGATATGAAGAAAAGGGTCAATGTATTCTCTTTGAGCATTTACAAACTGGATACTTTTCCTAAAGCACCGCGGCACGTGGATGAGGTAGTTTCAGACTTGTTCGATAGACTTGACAAGAGGATCACGCCCATCCTTATAATTCTGGCAGAAAAATTTTTGAATACATACCGAGGAGTAGGTGAAGGAAGATTCATTTGGATGCGCGAAACTCTTATTGGCACGGTTCCATAGCCGCTTTTGGAGAGTGAAAAGGTTTTTTTTATCAAGCATTCTCTGAGAACTACTCTCTATTAAAAGAATTAGTTACCCAAATCCAAGAGGTGACGAATCATTGGCAAACCATAGCAGTTCAAGTTGACGTGCTAATTTTGAAGTGAATTAGAATCAGATTAGGATTAGGAGTTAACCTGGCTTCTATGGAAAGATAAGGCTTCGAGCATTAGGGTATGGTCTTATATGTAATCTGTTTTATGTAAAGAAATTTGTTTTCTAGAAAAGTTCTTCTAATGGAATTGAATTCATAATCAACGCCCCTCTTTCTTTTTGCATTCATTCCATGCATTTGCATTGCATTTCATGCATTTGCATTACATCAGATCACATGCATTAAAATTGGTAGAAAGACCTTAATTAGGTGAAATTATTTTAGTTAACCTAGAAGATATGGAACAAATGTTGGAGAGATTAGAGCAAAGGCAAATATAGATGCGGGAGCAATTGACCGAAATCCAACAAGACATGCGAGAACAAATGAATGTGATGAGCCAATTAACCCAGTTACTAGTTGGAAGGCTTAAAAAAGGGGGTGACCCAGTGGTCAATGGTGTGGATAATGATGAAGACATCGTTTATTCTCCAATAAGTGTCTCGACCCAACCAGATGTGCCTCCGCAAGGGGCACCTGCCATTATCAAACCCTAATGTCAGATTGATACCTCGGTGCTGTTGAACTTCCCGATGGGCTTCAGTTTTAATCCAGAGGATGATCGAGCCAAACCGGTTGTATTGACAGAAATAAAAAATAAAAAAGACTGGACTGTTAAAACCCCAAAGAAAAAGGAAAATAAAGCGAATGGTACGAGAAGGTATAACAAGGGCTATTCAGAGCCGATTACAGTGAGCCAGCCAAGGACTGTAACACCAGCCGCCAGGTCTCCCCAAGACAAGAACCCGCTCTAAAATTGAACTCAGGAAAACCCCAATTCACACCCATCCCAATCACGTATAGGGAGTTGTACCAAATTTTGTTTGAAGCACATGTTGTATCCCCTTTTTACGTGGAACCAATACAGTCTCCATACCCTAAATGGTACGATATGAACGCCCAATACGAATACCATGCAGAAATCATAGGGCATTCGATTGAGAACTGCGCCGTTTTCAAAAAGATAATCGAAAGACTCATCAAGATATATATTGTAAAATTTGATAATCCATCTGGTGCAGAAGATTCGTTACCTAACCTTTCTGTTAAAGGGGTAAATATTGTGAGGGCCACGATGGATAGCGGCATGAGATCAAGAGTACATCAAGTTCAGGGCTTTTGTGCAAAACCTGATATTGAGAAATCTGAACATTAACGATGTATCCAAAGAGGGAACCGGGGAATAGAATTTTTTAGGCGTCTGCCCTTACATACTTGGGAGTGTTTTGAACAATGAGACTGTGGAAAAGATCCCTGTATTTTTAGAGCTAATTCGGAGTAATGTCCAAAACACGCTTATTACTCTAAGCCTAGGAGTAATAAGAATCTTTTTATGAAATAAGCTTATGTTCAAAATCTATATTTTCAATGAAAATGCATTTTTATGTCTCACTTTGAGCAAATATTCGTTTATTCCTTATTTTATTCATGTTCATACCACATAAATAATTATTCTTAGATTCATTTGTTATTTGAATATTCCTTCGTACCAGAAACAGGTCCCTAGATGTCAACGACATGAGCGACGCTGCTATCGACTCAGAATCTACTTTTGAGCAAGACATGCGTCTAGAGGGATCTTAGGACTTTGAAGACATTAGAGACTGTAGCTTATCTCCTGATTTGTTAAAGATGGTAGAATAAGATGAAGCAGATCCTACCTTACAAAGAATCATTAGAAATTTTGAGCCTAGAAGAAGAGAAAGAGGTGAACGTCGAGAGCATGTATATCTACAAAGACAAAGTAAGACATCATTGAGTCATTCTAGGAGTTCAAAGATATTTTCGCATAATCGTATCAGGATATGCCCTGGCTGCCGAGACATGTGGATGCTGTTAAGGCTAAAGAAATCTTAGAAGAGGAACACATTTACAATAGCCAAGCAAATCATGAGGTTCGGGTACTGGTGGTTCACCATGGAAAGGGATTGCATCAGTTATACCGAAAAATGTCATAAGTGCCAAATTTATGAAGAAAAGATTCATGTACCTCATTCATTTCTTCGTAGACCTTATCTATGTGAGGCATGGAGTTTATTGGGATGATCTCGTCAGAAGCTTATGGCAGGCATTAATTGTTTCACTAAGAGGGTAGAAGTAGCTTCATAGGCCAATATTACAAAGTCAATAGTTATTAGAACAAAAAAGAAAAAAGAAAGAAAGAATGCCAACAACAAAAAATATGTCAAAAAAGATCACATTTAACCGCACAATGTCAAAAGTTTGCGGTCTATTCAAAGATCAGGTGCCACGTCACAGTTTAGCAAAAAAAAAGAAAAAAAAGAAAAAAGGACCTAGAATTGTAAAGATTGACATAAAAAAGTTACATTTACCCTCTATGCTTATCAAACATTGGCCAAGAACTTCGTCGATGCAATGCCTTAATTCGTGGAATGAAAGTATTTTGTCTATTGAAGTTGACATTCTTTTTTTGAGTCTTGTCAGGACTGAAATTGGAAAAGGTAGAATGGATTCATCCCAATATGATTAGCTGAACTTAATCGAAGAAGATAGGTAAGGGCTATCCTCATAGTCAATTGTACTGAAAGAAAATGATGCGGACCTATAACAAGAAGGTTCGCCCTGGAAAATTCCATGAAGGAAACTTGGTTTCGAAAAGGATCCTTCCCATACAAAAGGACTTCTAAGAAAAATGGATGCAGAATTAGGAAAGACCTTATGCAGCAAAGAAGGCTTGTTCTAGGGAAGCATGGGCATCGATCGAGATGGATGACGATGACCTGCCCAATCCAGTGAATTCAGATTCAATAAAAAGTTTTCCAAAAAAAAAAGAGAAATAAAAAAGAAGAAAAAGGAGAGGCCAAGGCGAAAACCCGCAAAGGGCGCTTTGAGACCAAAGGGAATTTGAGGTGAAAACCCGAAAAGGGTGACTCAAATTTTGATTAAAAGTGCGGCATTCAGCATTCTCACTATGCCTGAATTAATAAATGAAGAAATATGCTACATCTTGGGCATCGACAAAGTGCTCCAGATCCTCTAAACACATATTGAGTTTAAAATGGTCCTCAAGAAACAGAGAAGTTCATACTGCGATATCTGGGGCACCTAGTTTTCATCTTACCCAGATTGAATTTGCTATCTTTGATTACTTTATTCTTTTCAAGGTACGCTCCCACTAAATTTCATTTATTATATTGATTAATTCATTCTCATTTTGTGATCTTTCAAAATTTGATATCTTGATTAATTTATTCATTTCGAGCTTTGCTCTCAATAAATTTCCATTTCGTCCATCATTATGATCTTTTTCAAGCATTTTGCATTGAAATAACGATTAGTGGACAAATAATACTTTCATAAAAGGAGTTTCACATATTACTCCGGAAGCTTCTGAATAATGCAAGGACCTGAAGCAGGACTGTTGGTTGGAACTCACCAAGTCTAATGATTAGAGATATTGGAGAAAGATAATTATCTCTTTGGACTTTTTATTGGTCGAACAAAATGACAAGGTATTTCGTTAGTGATACAATCTTGACGAAGAATGGGCAATGTTAACCTGACTATAAAAGGGAATCATTCTCGAAAAAACTTATTATGCATCTATGCCAATATCGTGCATACACATTTGGTTAGATCACCCGAGGAGTGATCAATTGATCGAACAAGTTACAGATCCTATACCCTCGAGTTGCAGTGGGATGGGTTGAAGTTGATACAAATCCTATAGCTACAAGTCGCAGTAGGATGATTTAAAGATGGTACAAATCTTATGTCCACAATGCAGTGGAAAGGTCGCTGAAGTTACAGTGGGGCAAACCAGTTGAGCGAAATACGATTGTTTCTTCAAGTTTTTGGTCAAAATACCACCCAAGCAAGAAGACAAGACATTACTTCAAGTGATATAACCTGGAAGAACAACGAGCAATGACAACCATAAGGGATCATCCTCATGACATTCTGCATTTACACAAATGTCATCCATAATATCATTTAGTTAGGAGCATTTGATTCATTCCAATCATTGCATCCTAATCATTGTAAAAAAATAAAAAATAAAAAAGTCATCATCATGACATTCTGCAGTCAAATGTCATCCATAATATCATTTAGCCAGGAGCATTTGATTCATTCCGATCATTGCATCCTAATCATTGTAAAAAAAAATCATCCTCATGACATTCTGTATTCAACCAAATGTCATCCATAATATCATTTAGTTAGGAGCATTTGATTCATTCCAATCATTGCATTCTAATCATTGTAAAAAGACCATTCTCATGACATTCTGCATTCATGCAAATGTCACCCATAATATCATTTAGTTAGGAGCATTAGATTCATTCTGATCATTGCATTCTAATCATTTGGCATAAACATAAGCATAAGAAATCAAGTCTACAAGACATGTCCCCCAGAGGACAATGTAGCAACATAGATGAATTCACAGATCTTGCCTTCCTGAGAGTGCAGTGAAGCGGATCGAATATGCAAATCTGGCATTCCTAAAATTGTAGGGGCAGATTGAAGATAGCAAATCTGGCAATCCTGAAGTTGCAGGAGCAGATTGAAGATGCAGATTTGGCAATCCTGAAGTTGCAGGAGCAGATCGAAGATAGTAAATCTGGCAATCCTGAAGTTGCAGGAGCAGATTGAAGATGCAGATCTGGCAATCCTGAAGTTACAAGAGCAGATCGAAGATAGTAAATCTGGCAATCCTGAAGTTGCAGGAGCAAATTGAAGATGCAGATCTGGAAATCCTGAAGTTGCAGGAGCAAATCGAAGACAGAAAATCTGGCAATCCTGAAGTTGCAGGAGCAGATTGAAGATATCAAATTTGGCAATCCTGAAGTTGCAGGAGCAGATTGAAGATAGCAAATCTGGCAATCCTGAAGTTGCAGGAGCAGACTGAAGATAGTAGATCTAGAAATCCTGAAGTTGCAGGAGCAGATCGAAGACATCAGATCTCGCCTTCTTGAGAGTGCAGTGAAGTGGATCGAAGATAGCAAATCTGGCAATCCTGAAGTTGCAGGAGCAGATTAAAGATAGTAGATCTGGAAATCCTGAAGTTGCAGGAGTAGATCGAAAACATCAGTCTTATCTCCCTGAAGTTGCAATGGAGTAGACTGAAGATAGCAGATCTTATTTCCCTGAAGTTGCAGCGGAACGTATTGAAGCTAAATTATAGATCTCATCTCTCTGAAGTTGCAGTAGAGCAGATCGTGGCAAACCTTATCTCCCTGAAGTTGCAGTGGGGCAGGTTAAAGCCACAAGTCTTATCTCCCTGAAGTTGCAGTGAGCAGACTGAAGATAGCAGATCCTATTTCCCTAAAGTTGCAGTGGAATAGATTGAAGCTATAAGTTACAGATCTTATCTCTCTGAAGTTGCAGCAGAGCAGATCAAAATAAACCTTATCTCCCTGAAGTTACAGTGGAGCAGGTTGAAGCTACAAGTCTTATCTCCCTGAAGTTGCAGTGGAGCGGACTGAAGATAACAAATCTTATTTCTTTGAAATTTTAGTAGAGAAAATTAAAGTTACGAATTTCTGCTCCCTGAAATTACATTCGAGCGAATCAAAGAACCAATTCCTAACTTCTGAAGTTGCAGTGGGTCAAAGCGAGGTTACTTAAGGAAAAAAGAAAGAAGCGCCGAGACTCAGCAAGATCGGGCAAAATTGGTCCTTTTAAAGTCTTTGCTTTATTCTCGTTACAGGACAATAAGCAAAGAGGGGCAGCTGTACAAACCCATTTTTGCCCGGCCCACAGAAAAGAAAAAAATAATAAAAAGTCCAATTATAAGGCCCAAAATACAATAGGCCCAAATTAAATTTTTCAGATGGCTAGGGTTTTTGAAACCCTAGTGCCGCTGCCTCCTCGAATATTGTGCCCATGCCTCTTCCCGAAATGTCTCGCCCTAAGGCCCCCGACGCTTCTCTCTCGTCAGCCTTGCACGGAAATGGCAAGGCTACCTCCTCTCTTCTCCGTTGAACCTCGAAGTACTACAAAAGAGAGCAAATAAGCAAGACAAATATAGTAATGAAGATGTAAGAGAGAGGCAAATAATATTATCTTTTTCCTTTTCATTCGACTATATAACACCGAAAACAACAATGTAATACACTACTGATATACAATCGAAAATAAAATATAAAATCAAAAATTTCAAACAAATACTTTTCTTTTTACTTCACGATTTTTAGTTCTTGTTTTTTATTTATTTATTTTACATTAAAATAAAAGAAAGAAAAAGGGATTACGAGGGTTTGACGATCACGATGAGGACCTAAACCTTTCTAAACGCGGTGGTTTGGTCGAGGGACCGAAGGTGTTGAATCCTTTCGGTTTCTGAAGTCCACCTTTACTTTCTAAAAATATAGGGTTTGAAAGTTTTTAAAAGGGATTTGAAAAGGGATTAAAAGGGGTTTAAAATCCTTCCAAGACAAGAAAGCGACGGCGGTGCCACTGCAGCGAGCTCGTCTTGCGTCTAGGCGAGATACTAAGGGTCGAGAGAGTTTTAAAAAAGGTAATGGTTTTTTTAAAAGGAATCGCAGAATGAATGTTTTAGAAAAATTTTCCTCTTTTATTAGCCCATGGAACCACGTCGTTTGAAAATGAGTTCAATAGCCTCAAAACGACGTCGTTTAGCCCCTATGATCCGCTGCGTCGACCCGACCCGCTCAAGGGATCCGCGTTTTGGGTAAATGGGTTATTTATGTTTATAGTCCTTCCATGTTTTTCTTGTTTGCAATTCATTTCTTTTATTTCTTTAAATTTACCGCTGATTTTGTCATTTGTTCACTCTAATCCCATACAAAGCGGCATCATTTAATGGTGCGGAATATTCCATCTTAATCCGTGCATTTTTGCACATGTTTCATTTCATTCCCTAACGCTTTTATTATTTGCAATTTTATCCCTAATTTTGTTTCGATTTCAATACTGATCCTCTAGTTAATTTATTTAATTATTTGCTTATTAATTTGTCTAATTATTTTCCTTTTAATTGATATTAGATATTATTTATTTAAATCGTTCTAGATATAATTTATTTTAAAATTTCTCTTTACATGTTGTTTATTTTCATTAATTTTATTATTATTATTATTTATTTTATTTTTATTTAGTACTATTATTATTACTTAATATTTCTATTTTTATACTTGTTACTATTTGCACTATTATTATTCTTATTATTGGTATTATTTATTTGAATATTTTACTATTATTTATTCCTATTACTATCCTTATTATTATAACTTGTAATATTATTATTTTGACCATTATTATTTTAATGTTACTATATTATATTCAATAATTGTTTTAAATATAATTCTTAACATTATTTTACTCTTTTATTATTCATCATATTTATCTTCTTTTGTTATTGTTATTATTATACTCAAGATTATTATTTACTTTATTTCTAATATCATTATTACATTATATTATATACATTATTATTATATTTCTTATTTCTTATTGTTATTGCTATTATTATTTTATAGTTTTTATTATTTTATTTTACCACTAATATTATATATAGTATTATTATTGTTTTATATTATTATTACATGTTCTTATTTATTTACTCAAATTTATGCAATATATCTTATATTGCTCATTTTATTTATTAATTTCATATCATTATTATTAACGATTTATCTTGTCACGCGTGAAGCATTGTATTACTACTTGTCTCATTAACCTTTATTCAATACATCAGGTTTTTAAAATGATTGAAATTCGGTATTTAGAAGTTCGAGAAATCGTGCTCAATCGTGCTGGATTTCGATTTCCCGTTCATCTAAATGACTAAATATCCTTCTAAAATTTTGACCGTGTTTTCTTAAATAAGGCAATATTTCGTGTTTAGACATTCGAGAAATCGTGCCCAATCGTGCTGGGTTTTGGTATTTTGGTTTGGCCAAATAGTGGAATATCCTTTTTGGAATATCCTTTTAAAATCGCCACGTATGAATTTTGGAAATCATGAAATGATCTTGGTATTGAGGGTCGAAACATCGTGTCCTATGTGCTGGATGTGATATTTCATCTTTTCGGAACAAGAGAATTTCGATATTCAATTCCAATTATCCAAACATTTCTTAAAGGATTCGTATTTTAAATTCTTTTCAAATTTTCGACATTAAGATATTAATTAATCAATTTGGTACCAATTTTGGGCATGACGAGGGTTCTAATCCTTCCTCGCACGTAACCGACTCCCGAACCCGTTTTCACAAAATTCGTCGACCAAAAACACTGTTTTAGTAAACCAAAACGTTTTATTAAAACAAATGTGATCCGATCACACCAAATAAAGATTGGTGGCGACTCTCGTTTTATTTTTGTTTTTAAAACCAAGTCGATTCCCATTTTACAAAAATATAGTTACGGCAATACTAACAAATAAGAATGTCACTTAGAATTGAATGAAATGATAGCACTTTTTCCATGTCAGCTCTAAATTCTGTACTTCGCCTCAAACTACAGATTACGTTAAACAAGTCCCACTAAATATCTTTACCGCTTCTTCTTCTTTTCATTTTTATTATTTTTCTGAGAGGGAACAATTTTGTTTTCACTTTTATTTTAGAATCAATAAAAATAAAAATTAGATTTTGTTAAATTTACTATGTGAGTAAAAATATATTTTATGTTAAAATTTTATTTAATAATAAATAAAAGTGAGTGATAATAAATTTATATTTTAATATTTTTTTAGCAAGTCGTTTATCTTTATATTTGTAATTTTAATTGTTTTATTTAAATGTAACATAAAAATATGAAAAAAGAATTACATCATAAAAATATTAATTATAATTAAAAATTAATATTTTTATAATTTTATAATTGTTTGATAATGTAATTAAAAATAAGACTAACTCAAAAAGGCTTAAATATAAGTAAATTATATTAGATGATTGGCGGTTTGAGTGTAGTTTTGATTGCCGTACGTGGTCTTCCCTATTTAATTTTGAATTATATAAACATGAAATCATTTTAGTCAATAACTAAAATTTTAAATAGATATATGATATTTATTTAAGATATCATATCAATCGTTATTAAAGATATAATATTATCTTATATTATAAATTTAATTATTAATTTTTTTATTTATAGATATGTTTTATGTAGGTGGCCCAAATTTCGCCCGGGCCCAATTACAAAAAATAAAATATATACAAGCCCAATCAAACAAAAAAAAACGGAGCCCATTAACAAAATAGGCCCAAATGACCCAACTCAGAAAACAACAAAAAAAGAGAAAACAAAAAACCCTAGCCGAGCCTCTCGACTCGACCCTCTCGCCCTCTCTGGCCAAGACGTCGACACGCCCGCCTGTCGCCTTTGACCAGCCCTCCACCACGCAAAACACGCAAAAACAACTGTTTCTTTTGTTTTTTTCTTTCTCCCCTCGGTTATAAAAACCGGGCAAAAACAGTGTAAAAAGGATCCCGATTTTTTTTGAAGAACATCAATAGAAAGCATTTTTTTTGCGCAAAACAACAGATCCAAATACCCGCAAGAAAAACAACGCAAAAATATCAAAAAATCGAAAGAAACCGAAGGTGACCCTTTTATTTTCGAAAGTTATTATTATTATTATTATTTTTATTTTTTTTCTTTTCTCTTTTTTTATATATTTTTAAGAAAACCTACACAAAAAACGCAGATATAGTTTTAAAAAAGAAAAAGAAACAAAAATAAAAAAAATAAAATTTCTTACCTTTCCGGCCACCGTGGGCGGTGGCCGGAGCTCCGGCGCCGGCGACGACCTGCGGCGGACCCCTCGCCGGAATCCCTCCGGAGCTCCCCCTGCAGAGAAAACAAGAGAAGGTTAAAAGTGTTTTTTTTTTAGAACTGCTGCAAATGAAAAAAAAAAAAAAAAAATTTGAATTTATAAACATTTCAAAACGACGTCGTTTAGGGCTCGTCTGATGGCCCCAAAGCGGCGTCTGCTTAAATCGTGACTCCATGAAGCGACCGACCCGCTCCGGAGGATCGCGTGTTTTTGAACGGAAGGGCTAATTGCGCTTTTAGCCCTTCCGCATTTTTTATTGTTTTCAATTAAGTTTTTGTTATTTTAAAATATGGCCCAGAGATTTGGCCCGATTTTCAATTTGGTCCCTATAAAACGCAGCGTTCAGGCACTTTGGGAAAATTATCCATCCAGTCCCTGCCTTTTCCGCGCGCTTCGCAATTCGGTCCCGTATCACTTGTTTTTTTTGTAATTCGACCCTAAACTTTCGTTTTCAATGCAATTTGGTCCCCTTCTTAATTATTTCGCAATTTTACTGTTATTTTTATTTTTCCTTTTATTAATATTAATTATTATCATCTCGATTGTTTATTACTATTATTCTATTTTATTATTATTACTATGATATCACATATTACTACACTATATTATCATCACTATTATTATTATTATTATTATTATTATTACTATTATTTTATTCCTCCATTATTAATTATTATTATTATTTACTATTATTATTACTTTATTACTAGTATTGTTATTATTTTTTTTATTATTACTACTCCTATTTATTTTATTATTGTTCATTATTAACATTATTATTATTATTATTATTATTATTATTATTATTTTATTCCTCTATTAATTATTATTATTATTTACTATTATTATTACTTCGTTCCTAGTCTTGTTATTATTATTTTTTATTATTACTCCTATTTATTTTATTATTGTTCATTTTTTAATATGCTATTATTTTTCATTATTAATGTACTTCTATTATTATATTATTTTATTAATATCTTCACCATTTACGAATTTTGTTTTATATTATTTTATTCATTATCTATTTATTTGTTATCTTATTTATTTATTTGTCATTTTTTACTTATTATTTATTCGTTTGTTGCTCTTTACCTTTTAATACTTTAAAGCACTTGATTATTTATCATTTTATTTTTTATTTATTGTTGTTATTATTATCATCATCCTATCTGTTTCTATGATTTTATTATCGTTATTCTCACTTCATTATTTATTAGCTCATTCGTTAATAAGAATTAGATTTACTCACATATTCGTTTAATTTGTTAGTATCATTACTTTGTCTAATATTAATCAATCAAATTTTCAAAAATAAAGATGAGGTTGGTGTTTGAAAATTCGGAAGATCGAGCCCTAACTTCATCGGGTTCCGGTTTTCTCGTTTATGTTAAACAACGGGATATCTCCTTTAAGTCGCGATTTTCTCGTTTAATCTAAATGGTGAATGTCCTTTTAAACAAATACATTTCTAAACAAAAGCTTAATCTTGAATCAAATGTCGCGCCCTAACTTATTGGACTCGACACTTAGATACTTTGGGATAAGTTTCTTTTCCTAAAATAGAGGCAATCTTCCGTATTTGAAATCTCGAAATCAAGCCCTAACTTCTGGGTTCGATTTTCTCATTTGGCGAATAATGGAGGATCCTCCTCAAATAAAACCAAGTTTCAAAAGGCGAGCTTAGCGTCATGAGCTTAAAGTATTGTGTCCTAACTTCATCGGACGTGATGCTTTACCTCTTCGATAATAAGAAAGCCTTAACGCCCCTCTCAATTTTAAAAATAAAAGCATTGTATTTTCGAATCCTTTTAAGTTTTCAACAAATAGGACATCAATCAATCGGTTTGGTACCAATTCAGGCGTGTCGAGGTGCTAATCCTTCCTCGCACGTAATCGACCTCCGAACCCGTTTTCTCAAAGTTCGTGGACCAAAAAGCACTGTTTTAGTAAATTAAATGATTTATTAAAACGAAGGTGATCCGATCACACCAAATAAAGATCGGTGGCGACTCCTTTTCTTTTCTTTTTTTTCAAAAATTGAGTCGACCGCGTCGTTTACCGTTTCCCCAAAAAAATGGTTACGACAGCTTGGCGACTCCACTGGGGAATCGAGGGTCAAGCCATAGATTAATTGATTTTTATCCTTTTGATTAAATTGGTTTCGAAAAATCACGCTTCTTTTAATGCACTTCCAATATTGGTCTCGTAAATACTTTGGCATTGCATTGCATGACCGTTGCGGTCACACCTTTAAGTGGGAGCGAGAAGCTATGCCTTCGTGAGGTTTTCACCTCCGCATGGGCTAGTGGACTGCTTTCGGGATACATCCGTACCTATGTCTTCGTGAAGTTTTCACTTCCGCATGGCCATAGGGAAATGTATTCCCCTGAACCGAACTTGGTCCGTATGAGCCTATAATGGGTGAGGATCGAGGAATCACTGGTTGGTACCTCAAACTTTAGAACCAAACCACATGTAGTGGACCCTAAGAGCCCACCTTAGATAGAAGCTGCGTCAAACCTTAGTGGCCACCTAGGTTGGTTTTGTTCACTTTCACTTGTTTTATACTTTGCGATACTAACCCTTTGTATTTTATTTTCACGCATATCATCTCATTTCATATTTTGAGAGGTATCGATTCACGGTCGATTTCGAGTTAGAAAGTCTGGTTATGGAAAACGGATTCCTTGATAAAGTGAAAGACAATGCGATCGTCAGTATATAGTCAAAACCTAGGCGTTAGAAGGGTATGGATCCGTTTGAGCAAATGGGCGATGCTAAAATCTCACCACTGTGCTTCCTAATGTTGTTCGATCAAAACTAAATCGGATGTGGAAAAGATTGTATGACATTTCATGACAATGCATGGTAGAAAGTAATTATACTCACGGTCACTTCATAGTGAGCGGGTAAGGTACTGGATAGACACTTCTACCATTACAATGTTTCTCTTTCATGTGAAGATGGTAACCCTGTAGGCGACAAGGGTGTTGGAAGGAAAGTGATTGGCAGAGGGCAAGAGACCTATGACAATGAATTGGCTGGAAAGGACTTTGCTTACGATGGGGAGAAAAGTTTATTTATCGTTGATATTCTTCCAAATAACAAGCATAGGTTTACAATTGTATTTGAGGATGTTACATTTAATGAAATAATGATAGTGCAAGACCCGATGACTCAAACGGCGTAACAGAAATCTAAAACTCTCATGAAACAGCGAGGGTGATGGTTGTCATTTTAAGGTAGTATCTTTGCAAGTAGGGATGCCTCTTGGTTTGCCAATCTTTTAAGATAATCAAAACAACTTCACGGACATTGGAGGAGGTACCCTTGACTATTGGGGTTTCCATTCAAGTTTCATAGCCACTCAAAGAGGCCTTTCGAAATATTCATCCTAGTTCGGTTGTGGATTCTTTGCTAATCGAATGTCATAGATCCGGCCGAACGAAGGCTCGAGAACACGAAGACAAAAGTCATCCATCCAATCACAGTACAAGATCTTTGGATTGAGCGGCGGTTGTGCAAAGATCCGTTGTTTTCATTGAAGGAGAAAAGTGTGAAGAAAGCTAATGGTGAAGGCGAGAATCTAGAGATTACCGTCTATAATCATTTTATCGACCATCACAAGATACGATCGCGTTTTTTGCAAGACTTGCCATGCTTTAATGTCGGAGAGTGAAACAACCTACATACATTCCTTTGGAGCTCCATTCCTTGATGTACTTGCAATTGACAAAGCACTAACTAGAGAACTTCTTTGGTTAAGGCAAATCTCGGGAAAGAGTGAAAGCCTTTTCCTATGCTTCACAAAGGAGCAACCATAGTGCCGAGCCAACGCTGCATTCTTGTAGTGTTTCTTTCAAAGACTAATTTCACCCAAAGCGCTAAGGTCGTGCTCGTCAGGGCAATGATGGAAATTTCTTTACGAAGAATGGGCGATGGAATTCTTTGGAACCATCTAGGATGGAAGGATAGGTTGTTGTGAACTTCTGGGCTCATCGTTGTGATCCAAACAACATTGCAAGGTATTTGATTCTTGTATTGACCCGGTTAGATAGATTCAAAGAGACGAATCAGAATGGACGACTTTCACCTGTGGTTAGAATGAGAAAAGCTGTTGAACGGATACAATCTAAAATGTTTGAAGCTCCGCAGTTCCTTCTTTGTCTAAAGAAACTCTAATCTTTATGAGCCATAAAAGCGGAAGAATCCCTTGGAGTACGACGCTAGCTAGAGTAAAAGATCGATACTTTTTTAGAAAATTGATGCTAAGCTGAGACAGCCTCCTCACTACCCTCAAAACTGTAACTCTGCAATCGAGTTGAAGTTAAGTCTGAACAAGATTAAGGAAACAAAGTGTAGTTAAATTTAGTACTACACAATTGTGAACTGCGGATCGAGCTTCTTGAAATAAGAAAGGAGTGTTGGAGAGAAGAACCTCATCATTCTTATGATCATCAAGTTAAAAAGTCAAGATTACCTCATGAAAGGAATGGTAGTTGGTCATCTACAGATTTTGGCATTACAGGTGGATATGGTAAGCATAAGATATGGGCTACAGTTTGATCACAGTCAAGAGCTAGCTCCATTGCTTGGGAAATCAAAACCTTTAGGACTTGGGACGAAAGCATATAATAGTCCATTTTATATAAAAGAATTTGTTTTCTAATAAAGTTTTCTAAAATGAAGTTGATCAGAATCGATACCTCTTTGCATTCATGCATTCGCACTACATTGCATTCGTGCATTCGCACTACATTGCATTCGCATTACATTGCATTCATTTGCATTAGACTTTTACAAAAGGACCCTAATTAGGCAAAATGTTTCAGTTAACCTGGAAAACATGGAACAAAGGTTGGCGAGGATAGAGCAAAGGCAAATACAGATGCAAGAGCAATTGATCCAAATTCAACAAGAAATGCGAGAGCAAATGCTAGACTTCCAAAAGAACATGATGGGCCAGCTAACTCAGTTACTAGCCGGAGGACTTGAAAAAAGGAGTGACCCGGTGACCGACAATGTGGATAATGATGAAGACATCGTTTATTCCCCAATAAATGTCCCAACTCAACCTGATGCACATTCTCGCGTGGTACCTATCATTATTGGATCTCAATATAGGACTGATACTTCTATGCTACTGAATTCTCCAATGGGCCCCGGTAATGAGCAAGCCAATCGCGTTGTTTTTGGCCTACTAGAGACAAAGAAAAAGGGAGAAGGGGCTTCAAAAGCCCCGAAGAGGAAGGATAAAGATGGGGCTGGCACGAATGCGTATGCTAAGGGTTATTCAAGCGTTCATCGCAAGCCGACCAAAGAAGGCGATTACCGATCCCGATCCCCAAAGCAAAACCCAATCCAGAGCGTATTGGAAAAACCTCGATTCACTCCTATTCCCATGACGTATAGGAGTTATACGAACTTATTTGATATGCATGTTGTAGCTCCTTATTTTATAAAACCACGCAACCTCCATACCCAAAGATGGTATGACCTAAATGTCCAGTGTGAGTATCATGCGGGAGTTACAGGACATTCGATAGAGAATTGCACAGCCTTCAAGAAGTTGGTGGAAAAATTCGTCAAAATGGGTGTTGTGGAGATAGGCGACGCACCAAAAGCGAAGCATGAACACGAGAACATTTTAAGCAATGAGGCGTGGAAGTAATTCCTATAGTATTTAGCGACTTACCTAGAGTAATATATGAAGTATACTTGTTGCTTTAAGCCTAGAAGCAATAAGATCTCTTTGTGAAATAGGCTCGTGTTTCAATTACTACTTCAATAAAATGCATCTTTTGGACCAATATTTTATTTTCCATACTATACATTCTATTGAATATTCTTTTATTCTTAATTCATGAATAATCATTCATTCTCTCGAAAATTGCCTCCATACCGAGGATGGGTCCCGATATCAATGACGTGAGCGATGTTTGTTGCGGACTCCTTTCTAGTGAGGTATGTGTCTAGGAGGATCTAAGGACTTAGAAGATGACGAGATCGCAACTTACTTCCTAAAATGGCGATCCTACCTCTGAAATGTTAGCCAACACTACAAGCCAACGAGGGAGATAAAGATGGAAGTTTAGTTTACTGCAAGAATAAGGCAAGACATTATCACATGGTCACATTAGACACATTGAGGCCATCAAACGCTGGATTCCTATATGTGAGGCTATCAAGCCGGTCTCCTCAAGAGCTTTGAGCCGACATCGATTCATAATCATAGCCTTTGGTTACCTTACTAAGGGGTAAAGGTCGCTTCACATGTCAAAATTACAAAGTCGTGATCGTCGACTTCAACTTCAAATTTAAATTCAAATTCAAAAAACAAAAGACACAAAAAATCAAAAAAGGAAAAAGAAGAAGAAAAGAAAAGAATAAAGAGAGAATGGCGATGAAGAATGCGAGAAAGAAATGGGTTGGCACGAATTTATAGTCATCCAAAGGTCGACACCACATCGATCTTGACAAGATAGCCAAAACCATTCAAAATTTTTAAAAATGGTGAGACTTGTAAGCGTCGGCATAGAGAAGTTACCATTTACCCTCTAGGTTTTTAAAAGTTGGCCAGGACTTTCACCGGGGCATCTTTACCATTGGTTTATAATGTTCGCTCAAAAGAATTTCAGGAGAAAGACCAGGCATTAAGAAGGGTTCTTCGTATTCAAGAGGACTCCGAAAGGAAAAGTAAATGCAGCAAAAAGGCTTGTTCTGAGGAAACATGGGTACTAATCAAGATGGATAGCAAGGACCTCTTCAATCCGGTGAGTTCAATTCCAAAAAAAAAAAAAGTCGCGAAAAATGGTGAAAAAAACAAAACAAAACAAAAACGAAAAAATCGAAAAACGAAAAAAGAAAAGAGAGGTCGAGGCGAAAACCCGCAAAGGGCGCCTTAGGATCAAAGGGGATTTGAGTTGAAAACCCGAGAAGGGCAGCTTAAATTGTGATAAAAAATAAGGCATACGGTAGTCTTACCACGTTTGAGTTAACAATGAAGAAGGATGTTGTGTCTTGGAGCATCGACAAAGTACTCCGAATCCCCTAAACACATATTGATCCTAAAATGGTCCTCAAGAAGTTTGAACAGAGAAGCTCAGGCTGCGATATCTGGGGCACCTAGTTTCTATTTTTACCTTTCAAGATACACTGTCAATAAATTTCTTTCCTAATTACACTCGTTGCTTTTGCTTAACCCCTTGGTTTCGAGCTATGCTCCTAACTAACTTCGTTCTTATCCATAGTTATAATCTCTTTCAGACATTTTACATTGAAATAACGATTAATGGACTAACGGCACTTTCACAAAAAAGTTTCACATATTACTCTAGGAAATTTCTAAGTAGTATCGGAACTCAAACAGACCATTGCTTAAAACTCCTCGAGTTTAGGGGCGAGAATAATGGTGGAGGAAAATTTAATCGAGGCCATCTCTTGGATCGAAAATGGTGATTGAACAAATGACGAGGTATTACGTAAATAGTATCATCACGATATAAAAAAAGAAGGGGCGATCATCCGCGCGAAGAATGATTTTGTATCCACGCAACTATCATGTGTGCACACCTGGTCACAATCCACAGGAATGGAAAGGCAACAGACCAAATCAACAAATTCTATGCCCCTGAGTCGTAGTGGGATTGACTAAAGATAGCATAGATTCTACACCCCTGAGTCGTAGTGGGATGGATTGAAGATGACACAATTTCTATACCCATAGGGCACAATGGGCTGATCTGAAGATAGTATAGGCCTTAAAGTCCTGTATGTGCCGTGGAGTGAGCCTTGAAGTCACATTGGGGCAAACTGTTTGAACAAAATATGATTATTTCTTTGAGTTCTGGCAAAGGTACCAGCAATAGTGAGATATCAGGGTTGTACGACTCTGGTGGACGACGAGCGGTGACAACCCTAAGCATAAAAAGGGGTCATTTCATTTTACATTCATCATCATCAGGAGCGTGCAATCATCGCATCGTGACCCTTATATATTTTTAACAAAGAATCATTATCATGACATCCCACATTCATGCAAATGCCCTCCATAATATCATTTAGCTAGGAGCATTCGATTTATTACAATCATTGCATCTTAATGGAAAATCAACATTCTTATGACATTCTGCATTCATGTAAACGTCATCCATATCACGCGTAGTTGGGAGCATTTGAGTCATTCCGACCATAGCATCCGTATCATTTGGCATAAATACAAGCATATAAAGTCGAGTCTATAGGATATGCCCTCTAAAGGACGATGTAGCAGCACTATCGAAGATTGTCCTATTACCATCGACCAGCGGTGGAATAGGTTGAAGATTGACCTATTACCATCGACCAGCGGTGGAATAGTCCTATTACCATCGACCAGCGGTGGAATAGGTTGAAGATTGTCCTATTACCGTCGACCAGCGGTGGAATAGGTTGAAGATTGTCCTATTACCGTCGACCAGCGGTGGAATAGGTTGAAGATTGTCCTATTACCATCGACCAGCGGTGGAATAGGTTGAAGATTGTCCTATTACCATCGACCAGCAGTGGAATAGGTTGAAGACCATCCTATTACCACTGACCAGCAGTGGAATAGGTCAAAAGAAAGTTGTAGATCTTGTCGCCCTAACCAGTAGTGGGACAAGATCGAAGGCTAATCGTGGCTCCCTAACCAGTAGGGAACATGATTTAGGCCACCATCCTATTACCACTGACCAGCAGTGGAATAGGTCAAAATTGTAAGTCTTGTCGCCCTAACCAGTAGTGGGGCAAGATCGAAAGCTAATCGTGGCTCCTTAACCAGTAGGGAACATGATTTAGGCCACCATCCTATTACCACCGACCAGCGGTGGAATAGGTCAAAATTGTAGATCTTGTCACCATAACCGTGAGTGGGGCAAGATCGAAGGCAAATCATGGCTCCCAACCAAGAGGGAACACGATTTAGGCCACCCTCCTATTGCCACCGACCGGCGGTGGAATAGGCCAAAATTGTAGATCTTGTCGCCTAACCAAGAGTGGGGCAAGATCGGCGAATCTGGTTCTCTAACCAAGAGAGAACATGATGTTGGCCACCCTCCTATCGCCACCGACCAGCAGTGGAATAGGTCTAAAATTTGTAATTCCTGTCCCTAACCAAGAGGGAGCATGGTTAAGCTTTAGTCCTATCGCCTTAACTAGAGGTGGGATAGGCTGAAGACCAAAGACCTCATCTCCCTGAAGATGCATCAGATCAAAAATAAACAAGTCACATCCTATTGAAATCGCAGCAAGAGCAGATTGAAGCCACATATCGGTGAAGTGGAGCAGAGTAACAAGATGCGGCAGACTGGAATGAGGCTACATGAAGAAGAAAAGCACCAAAGAAAATAGGACTCAGCAAAACCGGGCAAATTTGGACCCTCCTTATGTCTTTGCTCTATTCCCGTTGCACGACAATGAGCAAAGAGGGGCAGCTGTAGGTGGCCCAAATTTCGCCCGGGCCCAATTACAAAAAATAAAATATATACAAGCCCAATCAAACAAAAAAAAATGGAGCCCATTAACAAAATAGGCCCAAATGACCCAACTCAGAAAACAACAAAAAAAAAGAGAAAACAAAAAACCCTAGCCGAGCCTCTCGACTTGACCCCTCCGCCTCTCTGCAAGACGTTTGACATGCTCCGCCTGTCTTTGCCTGACCAGCTCCGCCACCACCGCAAAACACGCAAAACAACTGTTTTTTTTTTTTTCTTTCTCCCTCGGTTATAAAACACAGCAAAAGCAAAGGTAAAAAGGATCCCGATTTTTTGAAGAACATCAATAGAAAGCATTTTTTGCATAAAACAACAGATCCAAATACCCCAAGAAAAACAACGCAAAAATATCAAAAATTGAAAGAAACCAAGGTGACCCTTTTATTTTCGAAAGTTATTATTATTATTTTTATTTTATTTTTTCTTTTCTCTTTTTTATATTTTTTAAGAAAACCTACACAAAAACGCAGATATAGTTTTAAAAAGAAAAGAAACAAAAATAAAAAATAAAATTTCTTACCTTCCTCCGCCACAGTAGGTGGTGGCCGAACTCGGCTGCCGGCGACGACCATGGCGGACCTCACGGAATCCTCCGAGCTCCCCTGCAGAGAAAACAAGAGAAGGTTAAAAGTGTTTTTTTTAGGCTACGCAAATGAAAAAAAAAGAAAAAATTTGAATTTATAAACATTTCAAAGCAGCGTCGTTTAGGGCACGTCTGATGGCCCCAAATCGGCGTCGTTTAAATCGTGACTCATGGTGACCCGACCCGCTCGGAGGATCCACGTGTTTTTGAGCGGAAGGGCTAATTGCGCTTTTAGCCCTTCCGCATTTTTTATTGTTTTCAATTAAGTTTTTGTTATTTTAAAATATGGCCCAGAGATTTGGCCCGATTTTCAATTTGGTCCCTATAAAACGCAGCGTTCAGGCACTTTGGGAAAATTATCCATCCAGTCCCTGCCTTTTCCGCGCGCTTCGCAATTCGGTCCGTATCACTTGTTTTTTTGTAATTCGACCCTAAACTTTCGTTTTCAATGCAATTTGGTCCCCTTCTTAATTATTTCGCAATTTTACTGTTATTTTTATTTTTCCTTTTATTAATATTAATTATTACCATCTCGATTGTTTATTACTATTATTCTATTTTATTATTATTACTATGATATCACATATTACTACACTATATTATCATCACTATTATTATTATTATTATTATTATTATTACTATTATTTTATTCCTCCATTATTAATTATTATTATTATTTACTATTATTATTACTTTATTACTAGTATTGTTATTATTTTTTTATTATTACTACTCCTATTTATTTTATTATTGTTCATTATTAACATTATTATTATTATTATTATTATTATTATTATTATTATTATTATTATTTTATTCCTCTATTAATTATTATTATTATTTACTATTATTATTACTTCGTTCCTAGTCTTGTTATTATTATTTTTTATTATTACTCCTATTTATTTTATTATTGTTCATTTTTTAATATGCTATTATTTTTCATTATTAATGTACTCCTATTATTATATTATTTTATTAATATCTTCACCATTTACTTAATTTTGTTTTATATTATTTTATTCATTATCTATTTATTTGTTATCTTATTTATTTATTTGTCATTTTTTTACTTATTATTTATTCGTTTGTTGCTCTTTACCTTTTAATACTTTAAAGCACTTCAGTTATTTATCATTTTTATTTTTTATTTATTGTTGTTATTATTATCATCATCCTATCTGTTTCTATGATTTTATTATCGTTATTCTCACTTCATTATTTATTAGCTCATTCGTTAATAAGAATTAGATTTACTCACATATTCGTTTAATTTGTTAGTATCATTACTTTGTCTAATATTAATCAATCAAATTTTCAAAAATAAAGATGAGGTTCGGTGTTTGAAAATTCGGGAAGATCGAGCCCTAACTTACTGGGTTCCGGTTTTTCTCGTTTATGTTAAACAACGGGATATCTCCTTTTAAGTCGCGATTTTCTCGTTTAATCTAAATGATGAATGTCCTTTTAAACAAATACATTTCTAAACAAAAGCTTAATCTCGAATCAAATGTCGCGCCTAACTTCTTGGACTCGACACTTAGATACTTGGGATAAGTTTCTTTTCCTAAAATAGAGGCAATCTTCCGTATTTGAAATCTCGGAAATCAAGCCCTAACTTCTGGGTTCGATTTTCTCATTTGGCGAATAATGGAGGATCCTCCTCAAATAAAAACCAAGTTTCAAAAGGCGAGCTTAGCGTCATGAGCTTAAAGTATTGTGTCCTAACTTCATCGGACGTGATGCTTTACCTCTTCGATAATAAGAAAGCCTTAACGTCCCTCTCAATTTTAAAAATAAAAAGCATTGTATTTTCGAATCCCTTTTAAGTTTTCAACAAATAGGACATCAATCAATCAGTTTGGTACCAATTCTGGGCGTGTCGAGGTGCTAATCCTTCCTCGCATGTAATCGACCTCCGAACCCGTTTTCTCAAAGTTCGTGGACCAAAAAGCACTGTTTTAGTAAATTAAATGATTTATTAAAACGAAGGTGATCCGATCACACCAAATAAAGATCGGTGGCGACTCCTTTTCTTTTCTTTTTTTTTCAAAAATTGAGTCGACCGCGTCGTTTACCGTTTCCCCAAAAAAATGGTTACGACATTTTATATGTTTTATTATTTAAGTTTAATCCTATTTAAATCGAACGTGACATTTAAGTAAAACTCTGTTAAAAAAATTCGCTTCCAATATTTAAACTTGATGTTCCACTTTTTCATCCACTTAAATCCCAAATCAACCAAACATTTCTAAACAGAGAAAAACATTGTAAGCATGCATTAACATTTCTTAAATCTCCTGTTAGCCAAAATCACTGTAATATGCCAATTGCCATGCAACACTTCGTAAGAATAGATAGGGTAAGATATTGCCCTTTTTTAACTTTATCTGATGTGAACATATCCGTGCTTTAAGGTCTTATTTTACGACAAGATTAAGGCTTAGTTTAGATGGGCGGTGTGTTTATTTTCGGTGATGTTAAAAATAGCGGTGCCAGTAAAATTAGTTACTGTAGCGGTGAGATTGGATATTATAGCGGTGAGATTAGAAACAACGGTGGAGTGTGTGTTTGGATTCAAATACAGGTATAACGGTGAGGTGAGAATAGAAAATAACTTTTAAGAATATTAGAGTACAAATTATATATACTAAAAATTTTTAAAATTATTTAATAAAATATTAATTTAAAAAATTAAAATCATATTTTTGTTAAGGATAAATATTTATATATCTTTTGAATAATTAAAATATATTTATCATAATTAAAATTACTAAAATTAAACTAAATATTTTAAAAATAAAATTAATGATAATTATGAAAACAAATAAAGAATATATTTAAATTAATAATTCCTTTAATAAATATTATTCAAATAATTTATTAAATTATAAAATTAATATCAAGTTTTAAATAATAAATTATAAATGAAATTTTAATTTTAAAATACCATAAAGATAAAATAATAAAAATAAAATTACAAAATTATAAATACAAAAGACAAAAGAAAGAGAGATAAAAATGAAAGTAGCTCTCCAGTGAGTTTCACTGGACACTTTTAAACCAGTGAAAATTTAATTTTTTACTGATATCTACGTAAGTTAATTACATCAGAGGTGTGCTATTCAAAGAGATAGCAAATGTGCTATTGCACCAAAAAGGTACTCAAACTTATTGTACTGAAGCTATGATCGGTTTCTAAAAGAAGCCCAAGTAACCAACACTCATAAGGAAAAGGCCTGCCTCATAGTGCAAGATTATATCTCTCTCCTTTATTTGTCCGTATGTCGCCGTCTCCTTTTATCCCATATTCGACTTTACATATATACACTTTAAGAGCAAAATGATCCCGCTCATAAAGTTATATAATTGTAAAAATATCTTCCATGAACCACCAAACTCAGCTCCCTGTCTCAAAGGCTGTCCAATAACCAGGTGAAATATCATCCTTTTTTATTTCTCTTTAATTTCTATAATAAATTAAGAGAAGTATGTCAAACATATTTTTTTAATTAACAATGTATCTTTAACATTCATTTTAATCACCATAAATATTAATATTTTTAGAATTCGTGAGTACAATTCTCAATAATATCATCTTCGAAATTTGAAAATGAATCTTTTCACTGTACTAAACACTTACTTATTGATAGTATATCGAACATATTCAAGCCCATCATATGTTGAACACAAATACGGATGCTTTGAAAAACATGAACATTTTGGATAATTTAGGAAGGCAGAATTCTGCCATTTTTCATGGTACATATACTCACAATTCAAACATCACTCTGCTGCTACTGCTGCTGTTCATTACATTTAAAAAGCAAAGAAGCAATGGAAAAGAAATTAATAGAAAAAAAAAAAGAAGTCCTAAAACACAAATAAATTTGATGGATGCAAGTGCAAAACTGGGGACGTCTTTCTCATATTTATCTCCTTTTCTGTTCTTAATTCTTTAACTGTGGTACCACCTGAGCACATGCACATACACAAACTCCTTAGTCAGTCATCAAATTTGGGGACTTTGCTTTGTGAACAAAACATCAAACCATCAAACCGACACCCATGAATGCAATCCAGTAAGGTGAAACGCAACTTGATTCGATAAGACTAAAAAAATTCATCAATGTCAGAAAAAAGTCAAGACAATCTGTTTTGTAAAGATTTGAACTTTCCAGCTAACTAGGTCAATTCATAGCACCTTGATTTTGAACCATCGCATCAGTGTCTCTAAATGGTCGAGAGAGTGATCACCAACCTGATCTTATGATGAATCATGCGGCTGAGATGATGGTCTCAGTGATCTTTTAACAGGCCTACTCTTCTTCATTTTGCTTCTAGTTTTGCCAATGAAATGTACTGCTGCTGTGGGGGAGGGGGTATCCCAAAAGGCCAGAATGGAACAATGTCAAAAGAATAACTAAAAACGATTAAAAGACAACCATAACAGAGCTGACCCTTGCAACAAATATCTCCTGGCATATTCGACAATTTATGTAGTCTTTGCGTGGTGTTAGGAAGGCTGGTCAAAAACAAATCTTTAAAAGTTTAAGATAAAAGAATTCGTACAAGTTAATATTTCACAACTTCCTTACGCCAGTATTTTGGCACTTAAACAAACAAGGTCTAACTCAGAGATTAGAAAAGAAAAGAAAAAACGCTTTCTTTTGTTATATGAAAAAATTTACCCATTTTCACCATGGATATAGGAAGATATGTGCTAAAATGCAGCATGAAGAAGAAGAAGAAGAAAACAAAGGCCGGTGATAAGAAACGTTACTTGAAGTGGAATGCTTTGTCCTTGGTTTGCAATCGAGAGTGGAGTCGGAGCTGTCAGGCGAGTGACGGTGGAGACAGAGATTATAGCGGTCGTTACTCCGAAGCATTGTACGGACGAACCACGCTTCCCTGGAGTTCAAGAAGTGCACATGCTTTTCCTCTGTCCATGTCTCATTTCGGTTGCTGGCAGGGGCGAAGCCAGGACAATTTTTTAGGGGGGGCCGAATGAAATTTTAATTTTTTATAGTTTATATCTTTCTAATTTGTAAAGGATTAAATCAAATTTTTATAATTTTAGGGGGGCCAAAGTGTAATTTTACCTTTACTAATTTAAAATTTTTAAAAAATCTAAAGGGCTTAAATAGAAATTTTACCTTTTAGGGGGGCCGGGGCCCATGCCAGCCCCCTGGCTACACCCCTGGTTGCTGGGCACATGCGACTCCATGCCCACCCTCGCCTTCGAAGCCAAGCCCCAACGACAAACCTTCTCTTTCCTCTCTCTCTCTCTCTCTCTCTCTCTCTCTCTCTCTCTCTCTCTCTCTCTCTCTCTCTCTCTCTCTCCCTCTCTCCCTCCCCCTCTCTCTCTCTCTCTCCTCCCTCCTCTCTCTCTCCCTCCTCCTCCCTCCTCCCTCCTCCCTCCCTCCTCCCTCTCTCTCTCTCTCTCTCTCTCTCTCTCTCTCTCTCCCCCCTCTCTCTCTCTCTCTCTACCAATCTTCTTTTTGGGTTTCATTTTTGTTTATCAGAGGGTTTTATATAGAGTGCAGGCATAGGTGATATTTCACTTTTTTATTCTGAAAAAAAAATCCAATTGAGAGGGTAGAAATTAAGAGCGAGTACTTAAGTTCTATACTCGCTAGTTTTCACCGACGCCTGTAACTTGGACAAATTCTTTCACGACTCTATACTGCTAATATGGACTAATTTACCAGAAAATACTAAAATAATAATACAAATTACGAAAAAGGGTCGTAATCTGCATTATTTACGGAAAAGGGTCATTTTCCCACAAAACGCGTCCACGTCAGCGCATTTTGTGGGGATGCGCAGAAAGCACACCTTGAGGGCGCGCCGCCACATCAACACAAAAGCGGTCGACGAGGACGCGCTTTGCTGATGTGACAGAAAGCGCTCCCTCAAGGGCGCACTTTCCTGCTGCAAACCAACGGTAAAAAAAAAAAACTATAAAAACCCCCAACCCTTTTATTTTTTTCACACATTAGTCCTTACTCATCTTTCTCTCAACTTTCTCTCAAAATCCTTTCAAATTTTTCTTAAATTCCTTGAAACTTTTTCTCAAATTTCAAAATAGTCCTTTAATATTTACAAAAATCCCTTTTAAATTTTCTGAAATATTTTTTTTGATAAATTTTAAAATATTCGATCGTATTACCAATGGCCAGGGAATTAATTCGTCTCGACGATAAGCACATCTCTGTCGATCAAATGCAAATGGTAAGTTTTAATTTTAATTTTTCAATACTATTTAATATTTTTTAGGTTTATTCAATTTTAATTAATTTTTATTTTATACTTTTTTAAATAATTTGTAGATCGGGTGTTGCAATGTTATATTCGCAATATACCTGGTCCGCTATCGCCGTTTATCGAGAATTACCTGCGGGAAGCGGGGTTTTGGCACGTGGCCACAATAGACCGGGGGTGCAAGTTGGAGCCGAACTTAATCAGTGCGTTGATAGAGAGGTGGAGACCCGAGACGCACACTTTCCATCTTCCATGCAGAGAGTGTACTATCACTCTGGAAGATGTGCAGTTGCAATTGGGATTGCTGGTGGATGGGTCCGTAGTCACCAGGTCCTCAACTTCTACCGATTGGATCGTCGTATGCTATGAGCTTCTGGGTGCCATTCCGGATAACATTTATGGAGGTCGGATCGAGATGGGCTGGTTACGAGACACATTCCCGGAGCCAAATAATGGCTCGACCGAAATAGAAAGAATACGGTATGCTCGGGCATACATTCTTGAGATGATTGGAGGCTATTTGATGCCGGACCTATCTTGAAACCTCGTACGCCTGAGATGGCTGCTGAAACTTATTGATTTTAGAGTAGCCGGTGAATTGAGTTGGGGGTTTGCCGTGCTATCAAAATTGTATCGGGAGATGTGCCACGCGATGCAACCGAATAAAGCAAAAATCAGAGGTTGCCTATCACTATTGTAGTCATGGGCACGATTTCGATTTCTATTTTTATGTCCTCGAGTCGACCACCCATATACATTCCCACTCATAATGAGGTAAATTTAATTTTATATTCTACAATTATTACATAGATTTAAAGTATAATTATATGCTAAAAATTTATTTAATTAGGTGGAACAATTCGGCGAGTTATGTTGGAATACCTACCTCGCTTGAAGATATACGGCTTCTATTGGACCAATGGTCGGAATCACAAGTAAGTATTAAATAAAATGTATTTTGTAATAAAATTGTCGTTTTGAATTTTGTATTTATAATTTAGTATTTAGTATTTAGTATTATGTATATAACTAATATTTTGGTCATATTAATATAGTTTCAATGGATACCATACGAGGATCCGGCAATTCGGGCAGTAATTCCGGAGGAGTTCTTGGTAAATCCGAACATTTGGCATGTGAAGGTCCTATTGATCAACTATACCACCGTGGAGATGCACCAGTCAGATCGGGTTCTGCGACAATTTGGATTCTGACAACCGATTCTCGTGCCACCTGAGGTGCTCAATGATGAGCACAAAGTCGACTTACTGCAGTTGCACACGGATTGACCAAGATTTTTGTCAGCATATATCGAGATGTGGGAGAACCGGTATGATTATATACCTATTCAGGAACCGATCGTCGTTCCTGAGTTAGGGTGCGTGCCGGAATACATGCCATGGTTTAGGATCCATGGTAAGCCGTATTTATTGTCGGAAGAGGAGAAGTGATGACAACTTTGTGAACAAAGGGAACGACGGGGCCCTTTAAATCTAAGGAGAATGGGTGATGAGACGGGACCATCAACAGCGCCGACACAATCATCGGGCCCATCAACAGCGCCCACACAGTTACCAGGCCCAACACTTCAGCCGACGACATCGACATCACAGCCTTTGGCCCTTATGCCAGGTGCGTACCCTAGCCCTTATATGTATCCTAACCCATATATGTTTCCTTTTTCTAGTCCCACTGCAGGTTGGAATGCATGGCCCGGTTCGAGTCCATTCTCGACTATTTTTTCTGGCCAGCCGATCTTGAGGCTGCCGTCGCATGGGGGATCACACGAGGCGCTGTCTGGGAGCTCTTATTTTTACCAGTCTCCTTCGCCTTTTAGGATTCAGACACCCCCGCCATGGTTTATGCAAACACCTCCGCAGTCGTTATTTTATCAAGGTGGGTCATCCTCCCAACACCCACAACTGACCCATTACCAAGGAACTGTAATCCCGCTGAGGTTCCATGACCCCATGGAAGCTAGAAGAAGGAGGAATCCAAGCAGAATCGCCACCACCCCATGTGGCATCGATTCGACCTTTTTTATATTTTTATTTGTAATATAATTTTTTAATAAAATAAAAGTTGTTTTTATTTTTGTTTGTAATTTAATTTTATTATCTTTAATAAAATAGAAGTTGTTTTTTTATTGTAATTTAATTTTAATATCTTTAATAAAATAAAAGTTGTTTATTTTTTGTAATTTAATTTTAATATCTTTAATAAAATAAAAGTTATTTTTATTTTTTATTGTAATTTAATTTTAATATCTTTAATAAAATAAAAATTGTTTTTTTATTTTTGTAATTTAATTTTAATATCTTTAATAAAATAAAAGTTATTTTTATTTTTTAATTTAATTTTAACATCTTTAATAAAATAAAAGTTGTTTTTTATTTTTATTTGTAATTTAATTTTAATATCTTTAATAAAATAAATGTTATTTTTGTAATTTAATTTTAAAATAAAAGTCTAAGATTTATTTTTATTGTAATTTAATTTTTTTTGTAAATTAGTCCTTCTACAAAAGTTCACCGTTTTCATCAAGAAATAAATATAATTTACATAGTCACCAAGAGACATAAAAAGCTAAGAAGACTGTCAACTATTTCGATTTGGACACGAGCGAGATGTATGGCTTAGGTTCCTACACCATCCGCACAACCTACGTTGGTTGACCGTTTCTTAGATATCCATATTGTTGCGTATTCTAGTCGAGCAAGGTCGACCTTTTGGTGTGCGCCTCAATTGTCTATTCGGCAACAACTTATACGGTGCAAGCGATACAGACAGCCACTTATGTTCATCTGGGACTGTTGGGAATACGTGTCTCCACACGTTGTACATGTTTTCTATTTTATACACTTCGTCGACATAGCTCATGGGATCAAGACGGAGATTCCGACAAGCCGCAAGTACATGGCGCATGGGTAACGAAGTGCATCAAATATCCACGATCGCAGTCCTATTTCTCAAGTGTACACGATATTGCCCGCCAACAATACCTTGGTTCGATCTATCAAACTCCGTCACACGAAACCATAGGTTGTCGCGATCGTGACACACTGTGTGCATGGTGTTGGCCCGTGCCTTCCCCTTGTTAATTTCTCGCAAGACCTTCGTGCACCATACATGGCCTTCTTGCATTTGGCCTTTATAACTCACTGCTTGCTTCGAAAATAGTGCCGCTAAACGAAAATATGCCTCTCGCACAACCGATGTTATCAACAAATGGTGCGTTCCTTTTAGAACAGAATTTATGCATTCGGCCAGGTTTGAGGTCATATGAGCATATCGTAGGCCGCCATCGTATGCTTGTGTCCACTGTTTGAAAGGAATATTGCATAGGTAGTTTGCGCCTTCTTCATTAACTTCTCGCAAACTTGCCAACATCTCCTGAAAACGGTTCTTATTGATCTCGTACCCTACCAATATAAGTTGATAGCAAATATTACATACCACTCTTTAATTTAGAATAAATTGAATATGACAAACGAAATTATATTAATAGATATTACATACCCATATTGGTCACTTGCTGTCGTTAACTTGTAGATCGATGTTGCCCGTGGTAGTTGGATGCAACATGCCTTAGGCAATATCGATGGTGTGTGCGATGCCACAGGCTTCTCTATCGCTCTATTGTTGCTAGTATTCTAGGGCCCCGATCTGATATAACGCATATATTAGGTTGGGGGTAGACATGCCTCCTTAACCTAGATAGGAAGAAATCTCAATCATCAGCTGACTCCCATGGTGTTATTGCAAACGCAATTGGAAGGATTCTCATACTGCCGTTCTGTGCCACAGCTAGCAATAGCCGATGCGTATATCTACCATACATAAAGGTACCATTAATTTGCTTACAGTATATAAATGCGTCTCGGCATTGCTTAAATGTCCAGAACAGATGCTTGAACACTTAGCATCCATGGAGCAATCGATCGTTGTAGTACACCGGTTCCGTTTCAAGGTCTGTTATGCTACCTGAGACATATCTCTCCAGCACTTGACACCACTACCACACTTCATTATATGAAGCATCCCATCGACCATGCAACTTTTCCAATGCCTTCTGCTTGGCTATCCAAGTCTTCCGGTAAGAGGGCGTGTACCCCAATTGGCTATGAATATTGCCAATTAAGGCCGGCACTGTAGTCTTGGGATCTGCCTTCATCGTCGGTATTATTAAGTTAGCCAACATCTCTGAATCCATCTTCGGATGATCTTGTGAAACACCTGTCGATGAAGTACGTTAAATAATGCAACATTACATAATATTAGTATTATTCAAAAATATTGAACACATAGTGATACTGTACTGGCAAGACATGTATGTGGACCTTTGTACTTTTTGATCTCCTACAAGCCTGTCCTTTTCCTCAACGAGGCCATGATTTTTCATGAACATGTACCGTCTTACACTGCACACTTCGTCTCGTACTTATCGAGCTTGGATTTAACCACATTGTAGTTAACCCGTTCTTAATGTCAGATTGTTTCAATGCACCAAGGAAAGCATCCTTGTTGGAAAACTCTTTACCAACTTCTAATTTGCGAATCCAGCAGCGAACTTGTGCGGTCATAAATGCTGTGTGGTAGTTCAGAAACTCCAATGCATCGTCTTGATATAGATCGACATTATGCATGTGAAATTTGGAGGCTAGTACGCATACGAATAGCGGATCTTCTTCTTCTTCATTTGAACCGCCCTCAACATCTTCAGGTACGGTTGGAACAGGCTCTGGTTCAGAAAATAATGCAACTTCTAAACCATCGGGCCCGGGCTCTCAAGGTGGATCCACGTCGGACTCATCATCTGACCCACCATAATCTGCAATGAACGAGGGCCCTTCGCCGGTGGATGTCGTGGGGAGTACATTATCCCTCCTTAAACATCTTTTGTAACGTTCCCAATCATATGTCAATTGCCAACCACTAGAAGTTGATGACGTTTCCTAATACGTATTTCTATCATCGGACGTCGAAAGAAGGATATACATGTCTCATCCACCAACCGAGTGTCGTGCAGGGGTTATATTTTCCATACTACCACCAAACACGGGCACTTCCGTATTCTACCTCTCACTAACAGAGTGTCGGCTTGGGGTCGTGTATTCCCCTCGAACAGCAGTAGATGTTGAGGTCGAAAGAAGATCACTTGGCTATGAAAATTGTACATATACCTCAAGATAGAGTGATCCACTGGCAAGATGAGTCTCCACCATTGCCTTAAAGCTCCGAGGACCTTTGATGTCGAATGAGTCATATCTCACCGGATCAACTGAAGCGCAAAATCTATACTTAATAGACTGAACTTTCATTAGCATTGTTCCAAAGATTTTACGTCTAATTCTTTTGTGAAGTTCTATCAAATCTATGTTTCGATTAAAACCCAGTCACGCTGTGTTCTCCGATAAAAAATAACACCATTTTCGGTGTCACAAACCTAACCATCATAGTAAATAACAAAGATTAATCGTTCACTCATTTTCGCTTTCTTTTTCTTTTGCCTCAATTTACATTATGCAACCTGAGAATGAAATTTGGCTGATTTATAGTCTAAGGATTGCCAGAGACTACTGTAGCAAAAGAGCATCCACGTGGGAGCTCTTTTTAGTACTCTTGCTAATAGTGCATCCTGTTTGAAGCGTTTTGGGAACTATTTGTTCAGAAACGTCTTCTCAAAATTATTTTACTGAAGACTACTGTAGCAAAAGAGCGTCCACGTGGGAGCTCTTTTCAGTACTCTTGCCGGCAGTGCTTTCTGCTTGAAGCGTTTTGGGCACTATTTGTTCAGAAACGTCTTCTCAAAATTATTTTACCGGAGACTACTGTAGCAAAAGAGCGTCTACGTGGGTGCTCTTTTCAGTACTCTTGCTGACAGTGCATCCTACTTGAAGCGTTTTGGGCACTATTTATTCAGAAACGTCTTCTCAAAATTATTTTATCGGAGACTACTGTAGCAAAAGAGCGTCCACGTGGGAGCTCTTTTCAGTACTCTTGCTGACAGTGCATCCTGCTTGAAGCGTTTTGGGCACGATTTGTTCAGAAACGTCTTCTCAAAATTATTTTGCCAGATACAACTGTCAAAAAAATTCAAATAATTTTTATTTTGATAATATATTTTCCCCAAAACCCTAAACATATTTTTACTAAACTCTAATTAACCCTATAATCTAGTCCATTAATTTTCCCCTAAAAACCATAAACCAAAAGACCCTAAAAAATTTTAAACTCTAAATCCTAAAACCCTAAAACCTTATACCCTAACACTAAAAATAGCTGAAAAGGCAGTCGGGGGAAGGAGGGCAAAAGCGTGCCCTTGAGGGAGCGCTTTGTGCCACATCAATAAAGCGCGTCCACGTCAGCGCGTTTTGTGCTGATATGGCACAAAGTGCTCCTTCTAGGGCACGCTTTCCTGCTGCATCCCCCCAAAACGCGCTGATGTGGACGCGTTTTGGGGGGAAATGGCCCTTTTCCATAAATAATCAAATTTTAGGCCCATTTTCATAAATTTTTGTAAATTTTGGTATATTTTAGTAAATTGCCCATTAATATGAGCTACTTCCAAGGAAAAAAACAAGCAGAAAAAAGCTTATTCGTTCGTATAAATTAAAGTAGAATTTTAAAAGAAGATTTTAGAACCTATTATTACTTTTTGAATATAATAACTTATCTTTTTATGCTTATATGTAAAAAAAATTTAAAATATAAAAATCAATTATGCTCATTTATTAAATTAGTACTCAATTAAATTCATGTTTTTAATTAAAATAATCAATTAAACCCTTCCGTTAACGATTTCTATTATTCACCATGTTGATCGTTAAAATAAATTGATGAATCAATCGATGGTTACATGTGATAACTTTTGGCTTAATCTATTATTTTTATAAAATGATTAAAAACTCATAAAATTACAAAAACTTAGAAAAAATCATCAAAAATAAAAATATTAAAATTGATATATATTTATAAAAATTATTAAAACTTATAAAATATTAAAATCAAATCAAATAAAATTAATTATGAAAAATGTATAAAATTAATAAAACTTATTTAAAATTAAAAACTTATTAGAATTCTTTAAAAATTATAAAAATATTAAAATTGATATAAACTTATAAAAATTATAAAAGAATCATAAAAACTTGAATTGGATCAAATCAGTCAGTTGGACCAGTTAGCTTAAAATCAATAAGGGTATTAGTTTAGAGAAAGCCATTAGATTGACTGACCTGGGAATCAGGTGGTAGAACTGATTTTTTTTAATTTTTAATATTTTTTATCAAACCAAAATTTCATTATCCAACTATTAGCATATGCCATAATGACATATTCAGACAAAGATTTTCATAATCGAACTGATGGCCGAAACGGTTAAGCCATCAATTTGTCAATTCAACTAGTCTATCCAATTCAATAAAATAAAAAATTAATAATTGAATAATAAAAAAATATTAAAAAGATTAGTTCAATCACCTAGTTCCTAGGTCAACCAGTCTAACGGCTTTCTTCGAACCAATTCCCTTGTTGATTTCAGCCTAACCAATCTAACCGACTAATCTGGTCTAGTTCAAGTTTTTATGATTCTTTTATAATTGTTATGAGTTTATATAAATTTTAATAATTTTATTATTTTTATAAAATTTTAAAAATTTTACATATGTTTTATTAATTTTATAATTTTTATAATTTATTATAATTTTTTAGTTTTTTATATTTTGATAATATTTAAAAGTTTATATCATTTTTTGTCACATCCCAAAAATTGTGTTAGTAGAATCAATGTTTGTGAAACCAAGAGTGGTCACGCCCCGATTTGTAATGTTATCATTGTGCATTTGCTAAATAAGAAAGTTATTGGCCTAATGGTTAAGTCTCAGTGAATTTGTCCTTGAAACTTAGGTTCAAACCTTTTCCCCTACATCAATTTTATTTTGTGAAAATTTGCTTCAAACCCTAGTAAGTTTCAACCCTCGTTTTAAGAATAAATGTTGTAAGAGTTTAAACAAAATTTTATAACAGCCCGATTTTGGGGCTAGTAGGAATAGTGGTTTCAAAACCACTAATTCAAGTTCGAAAAAATTAGTTTTATTAATTTTATATGTGTTATATCATGATTATATGGATGTATGAAAGTTTTGGTGTATTAATTTTAGCGATTGTATGCTTAATTGCGAAAAAGGACTAAATTGCATAAAGTGTGAAAGTTTTATTTTACAAGATAAAGATGTTAAATAGCTATAGAAATTTAATTGGAGGTCCCTAATGTGCAATTAGGCCTTGTTTAGTGTGGTGGCCGGCCATAGGGACAAGAAATGTCATGGTCAATTGGTTAGGTGAGGTTTTGGTGATTTAATTGATAAATTAAAATAAAATAAGAAGAAAGATGATAACACATATCATCTTCCTCATATTTTACTAAAAATACTAGAAAAAAGGGGGTTTTGAAAGCTTAGAAATTTCAACAACTTATCCTCTTACAAGTAAGTGATTTTGGTGGTTTTATTTGATAATTTTTGTACTTTGGAGCCCCTAAAGCTTAAACTAGATAGAGAGGGGACTAATTTGTAAAATGATTGAAAGTTTAGGGTGTTTCCATGAGAGTGCTTATGTTTTTTGCTGAGTTTTTATGAAAGAAAATGAATCTTGAGTGTTAAATACACAATATTTGTGAAAGGTGTTTCCATGAAAAAACCTAAATGGGACCTATTTGTAAAGGTTGTAAATTGAGTAGTAAATGCATGAAAAGATTGGTATTTTGAATTTTTATAAGAGTAAAAAATGTTCAGATAGGCTTGTTTAATGAGGAAATTTGATGAAAAATGAGTTACGAGCCTAGGGGCAAAATCGTAACTTTGCTAAAATATAAGGGCAAAACTGTTATTTTTGCAAAAATTTGAATTTTGAACTGTCATGATTTATGTAGTGATTAAATGTGTAAATTTTATTATTATAGATCAAGAAGAACGAAAAATAACCTTTACCGAGGAAAAGGCAAGGTTACAGACTAAGCCGCAAATTAACATATTTTGCACTGAGGTAAGTTTATGTGTAAACGATACATCCCTATTACGTATGTTTTAACTTTTGATGCATCGTGTGGATGTAATTGATTATTGGTGAGAATTAATGAAATAGTAGAAAATGTGGAAACTCTCAGATGAACCTTCGGAAGAGAAAAATGGGTACGGATGAATATTCATAAATATGTAAACTTTGGTGGGCTGTGTGCGATACCACCTCGTTACTTATTAATGATGGGCTATGTGCGATACCATTTTATTTATTAATATTTTGGTAGGCTATGTGCGATACCACCATAATTATCATTATTGGTGGGCTATGTGCGATACCACTCTTATTGATTAATGGTGGGCTGTGTACGAAACCACCAGGTATCTTGTACCATTCCGAAGGGTTCATCGAGAAACTTGTTTAAGTAAATATTTCATGTGGCTTTATGGTGATAAGTGCAGGGTAAATGTGCACGTAATTGTGGGAAATGTTTATGATATGTGTTTGGGATATGGTAAGACTTGAAATGAGTAAGCATGATTATGTGGATATGAATTGTTATTATATGGCATGTAATGTTTGACTGGTTATTATTGTGGTATGATGCTTATTGTTTACATGTAGACTTACTAAGCTTAAAGCTTACTCCCTCTTCTTTTCCCTTGTTTTATAGTGTCGAAGAGCCAGCTCAGGATACGAAGATAATTAGAAGATCACCCACACTATCAGCACATCTTGGTATAGTTAGACTTAGCATTTTGAGTATGGAATGTATAGGGACTAGACTTAGTGAATGTCATATTGTTTTAGCCAAATGTGTTGGCTCATCCAATGATGAACTCTTTTGTATAAGGCCATAGTTGGTGGCTCTTTCTTATTAATCTATGAAAAGATGAGGTTATTCATGATTGTGCAAGTACCATGATTGGTTTACTTAGTTTATTTTGGCACGAATGGGTTGAAGGTTTAATATGCTTTATGTTTGTATGAGTTGGGGTGATAGAAAGAACTTGGCAAATAGCCTTGTTCTTGTCCACATGAGTAGATACACTGGCGTGTACCTAGGCCGTGTGTGACACACGGTCAGCCTCATAGGCGTGTGGTTAGGTCATGTGTCCCCTTGTATGCTAGGTTTGCAAGTCAGTATGCTCAGTAGTAAACACACGGGCGGAGACATAGCCGTGTGTCTCAACCGTGTGGAAGGCACGACCATGGACATGGGCGTGTGCCCAGGCCGTGTGAAGTCTGCACCTAAAACTAAGGATTTAATTCTCCACACGGCTGAAGGATACTGGCGTGTGCCTTGGCCGTGTGACATTTATGGGGTGATGATGTCAGAAACAGAATGCCAAGGTTTTTGCACACGGGTTAAGACTCGGGCGTGTTGAGGCCGTGTGAGGGACACGGGCGTGTGTTCGGCCGTGTGAAAACCCTTATAGGTTCGAATTGAAAAAAATAAATCCACACGGGTGTGAAGCATGGGCATGTGATATGCCACACGGACGTGTCTCTTCCTCCACATGGGCGTGTGAACTGTTTAGTGGAAATTTTCTAAGTCTTTCTAGTGATATTTAAAAGAGTTCGAGTTGATCCCGAACCATTCCTAAAGTGTGATTGAGGCCTCGTAGGCTTGTTTAAGAGGTGTTATGAAAAGTTTTAAATTGGGGTGGAAAGTCATGTTTCGGTATAGCATAATTGTTTGCGTATAAGTCTAGTAATGCCTCGTACCCTGTTCCGACATTGAATACGGGTAAATGGTGTTACATTTAGTGGTATTAGAGCTATGGTTTAGTCGGTTCTTGGTCTACCATAGTGTGTATGAGAGTTGTAACACCCTAAAAATCCGAGTATTTAAATTGCATAAATTGGTGTTTAGATTTTAAAGAAAATAAATTTGGCTTATAGGCACATTAGCATTCGGCCATGAGAGTGTAGATGGAGAGAATTTTGATTGAAAAGAAATAAAATAAAAGAAAAGATGGTGATGATGTTGCTTTGATTTCAAAGAGAATAGAAGAAAAGAAAAGAAAAAGACGAGCTTTAAGAGAGGTGTATATTCGACAATGGCAAAAAGAAAAGAAAAAGATTGGCTTTTGGTATAGGTGATTTTCGGCACTCAAAGAAAAAGCACAAACAAGTACTAAAGCAATAAACTTAAATGACCAAATGGTCAAAATAATCAAGGCTTACCAATGCACAATTCGGCCAAGGGAGAGATAGGTTGAGAGAATTTGCAAAATTATGCACAAAACTAAAAAAATGTCTAAAACAAAAGACTAAAATTCCTAGCCAAACTATCACCAAAAATTCGGCTCCCCCCTAGCCATATTGCCATCCATAAGCATGGTCTATTGGCCAAGATATTGTTTCCAAAATTCTTCCTTGATTTGTGCCTTATGTCCCCCCTATCCTTCCTTAAGTTTTTGATTCCATGCCATAAGTTAGTTGTTTCCTTAATCCATTGATACACTAACCAAAAATAACATGGTCAACACCTTCCATATATGTTCTTGGCCGACACTTTCTATCCATGTGCAGAAAATTAAAAACAAAAATTCATCTAGGTGCTATACAAGGGATTCAAACCTCTTCCCTCTTACTATAACCCATGCGCCAACTCCACCTTACCATTTGCTCATCTTATGACAGACTTTAACACTTAATTTAACTTAAGTCTTAATGACCTTTGTTTCACTTCAATAAATTCTCAATTAATAAATTTTATTCCTTCTCCAAATTATGCTTTACCCTCTCTAGGACTTCAATAAGCACTAAAGTAAAAATAAAAATTTTTTTCTTTAAAATCTAAACACCAATTTATGCAATTTAAATACTCAGATTTTTAGGGTGTTACAACTCTACCCTCCTTAAAGAAAATTTCGTCCTCGAAATTTACCTGGTTGAAAAAGGTGAGGATATTGTTGCCGAATTGCATCCTCTGGCTCCCACGTAGCTTCTTCCACTCTGTGGTTACGCCATAGTACTTTGACCAACGGCACGGTTTTCTTCCTTAGTCCCTTGACATCTCGGTCTAGGATTTCCACTGGTTCTTCTTCAAAAGACAAATCTGAATTCAGCTCCAATTCTTCTACCGGTATAATGTGCGAAGGATTCGATCTATAACACCTCAACATGGAAACATGAAAAACATTATGAATTTGATCCAACTCGAGGTAACTCAATCGATATGCCATGGACCAACACGCTTCAAAGACACGATAAGGTCCAATGTATCTAGGACTCACTTGCCCTTCCTTCCAAACTCAAGATTTTTTCCAAGGAGAGACCTCAAGAAAACCCGATCCCCACACTATACTCGATGTCCCTTCGCTTCAGATCTGCGTACGACTTCTGTCTATCTGAGGCTTCTTTCAACCGTGCTCGAATAACTTTTACCTTATCCTCTGTCTCAGATATCATCTCAGGACCTAACATCTGTCTTTCGCCCAACTCAGTCCAACAAATAGGAGAACGACACTTACGACCATACAATGCCTCGTAAGGTGCCATCTGAATGCTAGACTGATAGCTGTTGTTATACGCGAATTCTGCCAATGGTAGATAATCCTCCCAACTACCCCTGAAGTCGATTACACATCCTCTTAACATATCTTCCAATATCTGAATTACTCTCTCCGACTGACCATCAGACTGAGGATGAAAAGCCGTACTGAAATTCAACTTTGTCCCCAAGGCTTCATGCAGAGCTTTCCAGAATCGTGATGTAAACCTAGGGTCCCTATCCGATATAATAGATATAGGTACCCCATGCAGCCTCACAATTTCGGATACGTATAGTTTCGCCAACTTCTGCAATGAATAATCCGTACGAACTGGCAGGAAATGAGCAGTCTTCGTCAACCGATCAACAATTACCCAAACGGAATTTTTCTTAGTAGGGGTTAACGGTAACCCACTAACAAAATCCATAGTTATCCTCTCCCATTTCCAAAGAGGAATCTTTATCGGTTGTAACAACCCAGACGGTAATTGATGTTCTGCCTTCACTTGCTGACAAGTCAAACATTTGCCCACAAATTCTGAAATCTCACGCTTCAACCACGCCACTAATACATTCACGGAGATCTCGATACATCTTATTTCCTCCGGATGCATAGCATAAGGGCTACTATGCACCTCCGTAGAATCGTTGCCTTAGATCCGAGTCCTTAGGCATGCATACTCTTCCTCGAAAGCACAACATCCCTCCGTGTTTATTCCAAAATCTTCAATTTCACCATTTTCAACTTGTCAAGTAAAGGTCCCAACTTCTCATCGATGTCCTTTTTCCTTGATTTGTTCCGACCACAGAGGTTTCACCAAGTTCGCTAACAACCGCCATCCTCATCTGAGACTCAAATGGGCAAACAAAGCTCTTAATTCAGATACGGTCTTACGACTTAACGCGTCTACTACTATGTTAGCCTTTCCAGATGGTATTCGATTGAGAAATCGTTATCCTTTAACAATTCTACCCATCTTCTTTGTCTCAAATTTAACTCCTTCTGGGTAAAGAGGTATTTAAGACTTTTGTGATCCGTGTAGATTATAGATTTCTCACCATAGAGATAGTGCCTCCAAATCTTTAGAGCAAAGACAACGACAGCTAACTCCAAATCATGGGTAGGGTAGTTTACTTCGTGTGGTCTCAATTGATGAGAAGCATAGGCCACCACCTTTCCATTTTGCATCAACACACAACCCAAACCCGTGTGAGATGCATCACAATAAACAGTGAATTCTTTTCTAGCCTCTGGTTGAATCAAAACTGGAGCTTCCGTCAGGATCTTCTTCAATTTCTCGAAACTCTCTTGCTGCTTTTCAGTCCAGATGTACGGAGCTCCCTTTCGCAACAGTTTAGTTAGGGGTGCAGCAATCAATGAAAACCCCTCTACAAAACGTCTATAGTATCTAGCCAAACCCAAGAAACTCCGAATTTCAGCTACTGATGTTGGTGGTTTCCAATCTAGAATAGCCTCAATTTTCCGAGGATCCACCCTTATTCCTTCGGCTGATACTACATGACCAAGGAAAGTCACTTCCTTTAGCCAAAATTCACATTTACTAAATTTGGCATACAATTGCTTATCACAAAGTAGCTGTAATACTATCCGCAAATACTGGTCATGTTCCTCCTCATTTCTCGAATAAACCAATATGTCATCTATGAACACTACCACAAACCGGTCTAAATATGGTTGAAAGACTCGGTTCATCATGTCCATAAATGCAGCTGGTGCATTGGTTAGTCCAAACGGCATCACTACAAACTTATAGTGTCCGTAACGTGTAAAATGCCGTCTTATAAATGTCCGCTTCTTTCACCTTGAGTGGTGATAACCCAACCTTAAATCAATTTTGGAAAAGCTCAAGCTCCTTTTAATTGATCAAGCAGTCGTCAATTCTCGACAGAGGATACCGATTCTTGATCGTCAATTTATTCAATTGTCTGTAGTCGATGCACATACGCATCGATCCATCCTTCTTCTTGACGAACAAAACTGGTGCTCCCCACGGAGATACACTTGGTCGAATGAATCCTCGATCCAACAATTCTTGAATTTGAGCTTTAAGCTCAGCCAACTCCTTCGGTGCCATTCTATAAAGAGCAATGGACACTGGAGCTGTTCTAGGCAAAAGCTCAATGCCAAATTCTACTTCCCGATCTGGAGGTATACCAGGAAGTTCTTCGGGAAATACATCGGGAAATTCCTTCACCGTCCTCACATCATTCACAGATAATTCTTTGGCATCCAAAGCACAGATAAAGGCTAGGAATGCTCCATATCCTTTCCGCGCCAACTTCTCCGCCTTTAGTGCAGATACCACATTTGCCAAATAGTTCCTTCGTTCACCAATCATTATGACTTCCTTATCATCCGAGGTTCTTACTGACATTCATTTTTCAAAGACAATCCAATTGCACCCGATGTTTGACCACCAATCCATGCCCGAATGAGATCGAACTCATGAAAGGTAGTTCCATCAAGTTTGCTAAGAATACCTCCTCTTGGATTTTCAAGGGCACGTCTTTAAATATTTTATTAACAATACCGATTGTCCTAAAGGACTAATCACCATCATCTCATTTTGGTAATTTGATTCTAAATTGTGTTTCAGATATGGCACTAGCTACATATGAATGGGTAGAGCCAATATCTATTAAAGCAATAACGGTACATCAAAATGAAGAACGTATCAGTTATCACATCCGGTGCATTGCCGTCCTCATGGCGTCTAAGCGCATAAACCATCCAGCCGTCTTGCATCCGTGATTTCCCTAGGACCATTGCCTCGACCGGTACACCTTGACTACGACCAGCCCATTACCACCATGACTGGTCCACGACCTCTCGGTGGTTGCTGATTACCTCGACCCATCAGTGCATCATTATTACGGACTTCTTGAGTCGTATCCATTCGTCGAGGACAATTTTGTCTTGATGTTCCATTGAACCGCATTTGTAGCATGCGCTTGCGTTTTCCTCCAACATTCTCCAAAATGTCTTTTCCCACACTCAGTGCAATCTTGACTTCGATTATTTGCTACCGGGGTTTTACCTTGAACTGATTCATCATTCCGAGGTTTCTTCTGGAATCTCTTGGAAGAACCAGACTCCTGTGTCTCTCTCTTATTTCAGGATTTTTCTCGGTTCTGCCGTTCTGAGTTCTTAGCCTCCTCGGCTATTTTGGCCTTCTCCACAAGAGTCGAAAAATTTCTAACTTGCTGTGGAGCAATCAGAACCCTCAGCTCATCATTAAGTCCATCCTCGAAACGTATACAACGTTCATGATCATTGCTACAATTGTTCGGGCATAACGGCTCGGGCGTAAAAACTTCGACTTCATATCTCGCCACGCCTTACTTCCTTGGACAAGATTGAAATTCCTTCCTTGAGTGTCTACATAGCTCGTTCGACGTATTTTCCTTGGAAGGCGCTTTAAAGAATTCCCGATTAATCGATGCGGCAAGGTTGCCTTCTCGAGCGGTGAGCCACCACCGACACGCCTCATCTCTCAATAAGGATACTGACTCCTCTCGGTTTTGCTCACCATGCATTCCATATTATCCATAATCCGCTCCCTGACTTGAGCCAAGATTCACCACATTCGAGCTACACCGAGACTCCTCCGAAAACTTCGCATTATTTGCCTTAAGTCGCTCTGAAATTGACCCACGAGTTGTTGGCCCAATTCTAGTTCCAATGACCCTTTCCAAGACTCGCAAAGATTGCTTGAGTCAATGCATGATCTTCTTCCATGTGATCGCATGATCCGTTTCACTTTCAATTGACGAAGTCGCCCACTTAAACATATGATTTGGTGCTTGGTTGTAGCACCTCGGCCTCTACCACGCCACGTCTACGCGTCCACGACCACGCCCTCTAGTGCTCATGATAGCTTGTTCGTTTATCGATTATAAGTTTTATGAATCGAAATTTTGTTTCGGTGTTTATTAACGATATTTTATGAGATTTGAGATATAAAGTTGTTTTTCGCAACATATCCTATAGTCTCAATCTCTACAGCTTTTTCACATCTAAAACTAGAAGTTCTAGAGTGTTCCTATGATCATATCATAGTAATCATTAAGTAGTAAATACTTACTTGACTTGTCATGGGATGCTTGTGGTGCCATCTTGATTTTTGAATGATTTCATACTGAAATTATTTGCGAACCCAAACCACGGTAGAGTTTTTGAAGCGGGCTCGATACCACTAAATGTAACACCCCAAACCCGATCTATACATTGAGACTAGATTTGGTTTGTTACATGAATCGAGCTATTTTTTAAATCTTTAATGAGTTGAAAACTACAATATTATTCTGAGGTTTAAAATTTGAAGAGTATTTGAATTTGATAAATATTTGAAAACATTAGTTGAAAATCATTGTATTTATCAAAAACCTTTAGGTAGTTTGTTAAAGAGTTAACTATAATAAAATAATTATAAAAGAATTCCATATACTTGAAAACTCAAATTTATTTTAATAAAAACATCATAAAATCATAGCCCATAATTAAAAAGTCCAAAGTATAGTTTAAATCCCAAACACATAAAATTCACAAGTTATTTATAGAGGCCCTTATTACAATAATCCATAATAGTAAAAAAAATACTTATTAAAAGTTTAGAGTTTAATTAACCCTCTTTTGCAGTATGGCCTCCACGAAGTCATCCTCGGCCCAAGTCCACATCAATTTCCATTACCTGAGATGGAAAAATTAAAGGGGTGAGTTACTTAGAACTCGGTGTGCAACTCACTTACCACCATTATTGGGCGGATCATCAAGATATTATCTTGAGCTTGAGCCCAATTCTGAAATTCAACATTATATCATAATTTAAAATAATTAATAATGCATGTAAAATGTATTTCCCATCCCAAACCTAATATCCATCCGCTAACACCCGTACCAACCATCACACTGTGGGATCAAGTCAACCACCGCCAACACACCAATCGTAGGCATCAAGCCTTTTATAATTGTGGCAAAGCCACCGAACTAGAAGCAATAAGCCATTATTGTGGCGAGCCACCGAACTAGAGCAATAAGCCATTATTGTGGCGAGCCACCGAACTAGATTTTTGGCAATGGCCATTCTTCTCTTCATATAACCCACCCATGCCATTATCGTGTATAAAATATAAAATTTCTTAATAATGCAAACATGGTGGGTTTAACGATAAACATTTCATTTGGCCCATAAACATAATATAGCAATTTGTCTATTTAGCGGTTTAGTGGGCTTTGGCCCATTCTTAGAACTAGAGTGTTTTGGCCCAATTTATCGAACTAGAGTATTTTGGCCCAATTTATCGAACTAGAGTATTTTGGCCCAATTTATCGAACTAGAGTATTACCTCCCATTTTTCACTTGATTAACAATATTTTACAAAATAGTTGTCTAACTGATCCAAAATACCTCTTGATTTTTCACTTGATTAAGAATATTTTACAAAATAGTTCTGATCAAAATATGTTTTAGGTGCCGAGAGCTTAGAAGGATTAGTACTATTTCAGAACGAGGTGTGTAACTTCACACTCATTATTTTCTTGCTGGATGTCAATTCAGATGGAAGTAAATCGAAAACGACTAGATCGTAAAACGTAAAATTGATATTTTGACTAAAATACGAAAACGACTAAATCGTGAAAATTACAAAACGCCTTTCAGAAATTATTCGTTATTATGTAAATTGATGTTTCGTGAAATGGGCCGCAAAATACTCTAGTTCGATAAATTGGGCCAAAATACTCTAGTTCGATAAATTGGGCCAAAACACTCTAGTTCAGAATGGGCCAAAGCCCACTAAACCGCTAAATAGACAAATTGCTATATTATGTTTACGGGCCAAATGAAATGTTTATCGTTAAACCCACCATGTTTGCATTATTAAGAAATTTTATATTTTATACACGATAATGGCATGGGTGGGTTATATGAAGAGAAGAATGGCCGCCATAAAAATCTAGTTCGGTGGTTTCGCCACAATAATGGCTTATTGCTCTAGTTCGGTGGTTTCGCCACAATAATGGCTTATTGCTCTAGTTCGGTGGTTTTGCCACAATTATAAAAGGCTTGATGCCTACGATTGGTGTGTTGGCGGGTGGGTTGACTTGATCCCCACTGTGTGATGGTTGGTACGGGGTGTTAGCGGATGGATATTAGGTTTGGGATGGGAAATACATTTTACATGCATTATTAATTATTTTAAATTATGATATAATGTTGAATTTCAGAATTGGGCTCAAGCCCAGCATAATATCTTGATGATCCGCCCAATAATGGTGGTAAGTGAGTTGCACACCGAGTTCTAAGTAACTCACCCTTTAATTTTTCCATCTCAGGTAATGGAAATTGATGTGGACTTGGGCCGAGGATGACTTCGTGGAGGCCATACTGCAAAAGAGGGTTAATTAAACTCAACTTTTAATAAGTATTTTTTTACTATTATGGATTATTGTAATAAGGGCCTCTATAAATAACTTGTGAATTTTATGTGTGTTTGGGATTTAAACTATACTTTGACTTTTAATTATGGGCTATGATTTTATGATGTTTTTATTAAAATAAATTTGAGTTTTCAAGTATATGGAATTCTTTTATAATTATTTTATTATAGTTAACTCTTTAACAAACTACCTAAAGGTTTTTGATAAATACAATGATTTTCAACTAATGTTTTCAAATATTTATCAAATTCAAATACTCTTCAAATTTTAAACCTCAGAATAATATTGTAGTTTTCAACTCATTAAAGATTTAAAAAAATAGCTCGATTCATGTAACAAACCAAATCTAGTCTCAATGCATAGACCGGGTTTGGGGTGTTACAAGAGTCTAGCTATACATGCCTTAAATACATTGATAGTATGGTGACTCCTGACAATATTAAATTGTGTTTTCGTATAGTAATGGATCCCGACCGAGCTACTGCTGATAATGCTACTAGTAATGTGTTGGCTCCCGCTCAAGGGATTGTGCCTGTAGAAAGTAGACCCGAGATCTTAGGTCAAGGAGAAGAGGCTCGGGAAGCCTTTCTCTACATGATGAGTAATTGGTACACTGAGTTTGTATGGGCAAACCCTAATGCTCAACCTTCTCCACCTTCTCTTATACCTTAGCCAGTTTCCGTGGCTCCTCAAGGTATAAATTTGGTGAGAATGAAGAAATCCCCAGTCGATAAGATTTGAAAACAAGGGGCTGAGAAATTTAGAGCCAACATAGATGATGATCCTGAGAGAGTGGAGTTCTAGCTTGAAAACTCTATGCGGGTATTCGATGAACTCTCTTGCACGCCTTAGGAAAGCTTAAAATGTGCTGTGTCATTGCTAGGGGATTCGGCATATCGTTGGTGGAAAATGCTGACATCCGTAGTACCGAGAGAGCGAGTGACATGAGACTTCTTCCTAGAAGAGTTCCGAAAGAAGTACATAAGTCAGCGATTTATTGACAAGAGACGAAAGGAGTTTATTAAATTGAAGCAAGGCAAAATGACTGTGGCAGAGTATGAGCACGAGTTTGTTAGGCTAAGCAAATATGCTCAAGAGTACATGTTTACGGAAGCTATTATGTGCAAGAGGTTCGAAGATGGGCTAAATGAGGATATCAGATTGCTAGTTAGGATCTGAGAATTGAAGGAATTTGTGGTCTTGGTCGATAGAGCTTGTAAGGCTGAAGAGTTGAATAAGGAAAAGAGAAAAGCCATGATTGAGGCCCGAGATGCAAGGAAGAGGCCAATGAGGAAATCGTTCCAAACTCAATCAAAGAGGTCTAAGGAAATGAACCTCGGACAACTGCTTCAGTTGGGTATTCACATCGAAATCGAGGTAATACATATTCAGGCTCGAGAATTCAAGCCACCTCGATGGAAAGTGTGGGCAATGCAAAGTCAAATAAATCGGAGTGTCCAAATTATGGTAGACAACATACTGCGGAGTGTTAGGGAAATAATCATGCTTGCTACAAGTGTGGTTCACCAGAACACTTTATTCGAAACTGTCCAGAGAGGGATGAGAAAGATAGAAAACAAGAAGTAAGAGAGAGCAATGTACCTTCGAGGGTAGACCACAAAGGAACCCGGGGAGTGGGACTAGTAGTAGAGGAGCGCCTAGAGACTCTACTGTGAGATCAGAGGGTAGAGCACCTGCAAGGACTTATGCCATTCGCGCTCGCGAAGAGGCATCATCTCCAAACGTGATAACGGGTACTTTTTCTCTTCATGATATCTCTGTTGTTGCTTTGATTGATCCGGGGTATACCCATTCTTATATTTGCATGAAATTGGTATCTAGCATGAGTATGATTGTTGAGTCTACAAAATTTGTGATAAAAGTGTCAAACCCATTAGGCAAACATGTGCTAGTTGACAAAGTGTGTAGGAATTGTCCTTTGACAGTTAGAGATCATTGTTTTCTGGCTAATCTCATGTTTTTTCCGTTTGATGAATTTGACCTGATTCTTGGTATGGATTGGTTAACGGCACATAATGTTTTAGTAAACTGTGGTAGTAAGTTTATTGAATTGAGATGTGTAAATGGAGATGTTATTTGGGTTGAATTAGGTAAATCGAATAATATGCTTGTAGTGATTTCGTCTAAGGTAGCTGAGAAATACTTGAGAAAAAGGTATGAGTCCTATCTCGCCTTTGTGTTGCATACTCAAGAGTAAGAAGTAAAGATTGAATCGGTGCCAGTAGTATGCGAGTATCTGGAAGTGTTTCCGGAAGAGTTACCCGGATTGCCTTCAGTTAGAGAGGTCGAGTTTGGCATTAAGTTAGTTTGGGTACAGCACCTATTTCGGTTGCCCCGTATAGGATCGCACCATTGGAGTTAAAAGAGTTGAAGATTCAGTTGCAAGAGTTAATGGATAAAGGTTTTGCAAGGCCTAGCTATTCACCGTGGGGTGCTCCGGTACTTTTTGTGAAGAAGAAAGACAGGTCGATGAGATTGTGTATAGACTATAGACAACTTAACAAGGTGACATCGAAGAATAAGTATCCTTTGCCAAGGATTGATTATTTGTTCAACCAATTGAAGGGAGCTACGATGTTTTCTAAGATGGACATGAGGTCTGGCTATTACCAATTGAGGGTTAAGGAGAAAGATGTGCCAGAAATTACATTTTGGACGAGGTATGGCCATTATGAGTTCTTTATCATGCCATTTGGCTTAACGAATGCTCCTGCGATCTTTATGGGTTTAATGAACCGTATCTTCCGATCGTACTTGGATAAATTTGTAGTTGTTTTTATCGACGACTTATTAATTTATTCTCGAGATGAGAGTAAGCATGCGGAGCACTTGAGAACTATTTTACAGACTCTAAGAGACAAGCAGTTGTATGCTAAGTTTAGCAAGAGTGAGTTCTAGCACCGAGAAGTCAGATTCTTAGGACACATCGTGTTAGGTGATAGAATTAGCGTCGATCCGAGTAAGATCTCGGCTATTGTGGAGTGGAAACCGCCGAGGAATGTGTCAGGGATTAGGAGCTTTTTGGGTTTAGCGGGTTACTACAGACGGTTTGTTAAAGGGTTCTCTATGATTGCTACACCTATGATAAAATTTTTACATAAAGATGTTAAATGTGAATGGACTGAGAGGTGCCAACAGAGTTTCAAAAGATTGAAGGCATTGTTGATGGAAGCACCGGTTTTAGTACAACCTGAGTCGGGAAGGGAGTTTGTGGTCTACAGTGATGCATCATTAAATGGTCTTGGCTGTGTGTTGATGCAAGAGGGTAAAGTGGTAGCGTATGCCTCGAGACAGCTAAAACCGCATGAAAAGAATTATCCGACTCACGATTTGGAGTTAGCTGCTATTGTTTTTGCTTTAAAGATTTGGCGTCATTACTTGTATGGTGAGAAATGCCGTGTAACAGCCCAGTTTAAACCCTAGTTGAAACAATGGTTTTGAGACCACAAATCCGAGGTTAGAAAAATATTTTAATATTATTTTTTATGTTTACAATATGTGATTGAGCATGTGTGAAAATTCTGTGTGGAAATTTTATCATTTGTGTGTCGAATTGAGAGAAAATGACTTAATCGCATAAAATGTAAAAGCTGTGTGCTGATTGTTAAAGTGATAATTTGGCATGGCTTATTAAAATGTGAGCCCTTATGTTGTTATTATTCCACATGCAAAATGGATGGACAAAAATGGGCTTTAGTTAATGGAATTATAAATGATATTAAAAGGGATAAAATGGTAAAATGTGTATTAAGGTATAATAAATAAAACAAAAAGGAATTAAAAGCCATTATCATCTTCCTTAGCCGAATTTGAAGAAGAAAAAGAAAGAGATAGGGCTTTGTAACATTCGGCCATAGTTGCTCAAAATCAAGGTATGTTTTGAGCTTGATTTTTGATAATATCTACGTTTTTGTAATCGTTGCTTCGTGTTCTACTAAACCCATGCTTAAATTTTGAGAATTGATGATGAATTTGAAATGTGCCATTGATGAATTCATGAGCTTTGTGATGTTTGATGATGAATATGAAATATATGTGTTAGATTAACATGTTTTGTCTTTGGATTTTGGTGATTTTGAGTAATTTGGGCTTAATTCTGAAAATAAGAAATTAGAGGACTAAAATGTCAAATAAATGAAATGTGTGGCTTGTATGGACATAGGGAGAATTCGGTTGGGTTGGGTGAAGTGAAATTTTGTGTATTTTGTGATTTTGTGAAATAGGAGCTAAAGTGTCGAAATGTGAAAATATGAGGGTTATTTTGTAAAATGCCCTAAATATGTGTGTTTGGACTAAATTGAATGAATTGGTGATTGAATGAGCTAAATTTGAATATGTATAGACCAAGAAAGGAGAGATTCGGATCGAGATCGAGGCAAAGACAAAGTGTTCAGTTGATCGACTAGTTTCGATATATCTACGTCCGAGGTAAGTTCGGATATAATACGTGTTCTTAAATTATGTTTAAATGCTATGAAATGAATGTTATGTGATTATTAGATTAGAAATACTATGTGTGGAATCGGGATAGGTGGCACTAAGTATGCGTAATTAGAAATGCGACAGAGATGATTAGCACTGTGTGTGTGAAATAATAGAAGCTTCGGCTTTTTGATTGGCATTGTGTGTGTGATACCAAATTAAGTTCGGTTTTATATTGAGGCACTAAGTGTGCGATGTTATTTAAGCTTTGGCTATGAATTGAAGAGATAGTGAACAGTGAATAAATTATGGTATCGAGCATTGAATAGCAAGAACGTTTGTTAACTAAGTGTTGGCAAAGGTATGTTTCGAACCTATGTGGTTGATGATATTGTTTAAGGTTGAATAGATGGATGTATGAGTACATGGTTAAGGATGATATTGTGTTTAGTTGTAAATCTATCTAAGTGATGGTTTATTTATGTATTGAAATTGCATTATTGAGTAATATGTATTATATTGCAAACTTACTAAGCTCTACAGCTTACTGTGTGAAGTGTTTCTCTGTTTTACAGTGTCTTTAAAGCTAGCTCGGATCTGGGGATCGTCAACGACTCAATCACACTATCAGCTATCTATTTTGGTATTTTTGGAAAGGTGTATAAATATGAATATGGCATGTATAGGCTAGTTGATATGGCATGTTTTGAGGTGTAAAAACTTTACCATGTAATATTGCTTGAAAGTTGAATAATGTTAGTATATATGCGTGGAATTATGAGGATAATGAATATGATATGTTTCATGCTTAAATGGTTGATGAGAATTGAGGTTTAGACATGAACTTGTGGTATGGATTATATGATGTTACACTTATAGGATTTAGAATGTGGAATTGGTATTTTGGATAGGCTTATTGAGTTGAATTTAAGCATAGGAAAAAATGATGTAGTTGATGATTAATTGGTGCATGTATTGGTATGTTTTGGTTGCCATTTGAGGTATAAATGTTTATGATTTGAGATTTGTAGGTGATCTCAAGTGTGGGTGGCAAGTTTGGCCTTATAAATGGCCTATAATTGCCAACATGGTTGAGCACACGGGCGTGTGGCTCGACCGTGTTGTTTAAGTTTGCCGATTGAAACAAGTCAGGCTCGTCCACGGGCTGGACACACGGGCGGGTGATTGGCCGTGTGGTGCAAGTCAATGTCGACCACGGGTGAGGCACACGGGCGTGTCTCAGGCCGTGTGGATAAGTCAGTATGTATGCCCTATTTTGCCACGGCTTGGACGCACGGGCGTGTCCGAGGCCGTGTGAGGTACACGGCCTACCCACACGGGCGTGTGACCTCTGCAATTTTGAAAAATCTTTAAATTTCTAAAAAAATTTGTATGTGTTTGATTTAGTCCTGACCTCTTTCTACCATGTGTTTAAGGTCTCGTAGACCTTATTAAGGGGCTATATGTTTATATTTTAATATGTTTCAATGATGATTGACTTTATGTTGTAAAATGTAATGAAATGTTTTGAAATGATCGGTAATGCCTCTTAAATCTAGTTTGGCGACGGATACGGGTTAAGGGTGTTACATGCTGAATCTTTACCGATCGTAAAAGTTTGAAGTACCTGATGAACCAAGAGGATTTGAATTTGCGACAACGGTGGTGGGTGGAATTATTAAAAGACTATGAGCTAGTAATTGATTACCACCTGGGGAAAGCAAATGTGGTTGCGGATGCCTTGAGCAGAAAATCCCTATTTGGTTTGATAGCTATGACTACGAGCTTAGCATTGTCTGATGATGGCGTTATATTGGCTGAGTTGAGAGCTAGACCATTAGTTATTCAGCAGATATGTGAAGCTCAAAAGAATGATAGTGAGATGTAAGTTAAGAGAGCTCATTGCCAATCGGGGAATAATTCTGATTTTCGGATTGGTTCGAAAGATTGTTTGATGTTCCATGATAAAATTGTGTACCTAAAGATGACGAGTTAATTCGGGAAATTTTACATGAAGCACACAATGGTTGCATGTTAGTACATCCAGGCAGCACCAAAATATATAATGATTTGAAGAAGTTGTATTGGTGGCCAGGTATGAAAAGAGATATCTCCGAGTTTGTTACAAAGTGTTTGATCTATCAACAAGTGAAAGCCGAGCATCAAGTACCTTCGAGATTAGTTCAGCCAGTGATGGTTCCCAAGTGGAAGTAGGATCGAATCATGATGGATTTCGTAATAGGGTTACTTATGACTTAGAAAAAGAAAGATGCTGTGTGGGTTGTCGTTGATAGATTAATGAAATCAGTTCACTTTATATCGATACGTGTTGATTACCCACTCGATAAGTTGGCTGAACTATATATTGCTGAGGTTGTAAGATTACATGGGGTGCCTATATCAATAATCTCGGATAGGAATCCAAGGTTTACTTCGAGGTTTTGGAAGAAGTTGCAGGAAGCCTTATTGAATTTTAGTACCACGTTCCATCCGCAAACTGATGTCCAATCCGAAAGAGTGATTCAAGTTCTTGAGGATATGCTCTGATGCTGTGTTTTAGAGTTCGAAGGTAGTTGGGAAAAGTATCTACCTTTGGTTGAATTTGCCTATAACAACAGTTATCAGTCGAGTATACAAATGGCACCGTACGAAGCATTATATGGTCGCAAATGTCAAACTCCCTTGTATTGGACTGAGCTTGGTGAGAAACAAGTTGATGGGGTTGATTTAGTTAGAGAAATCGAGGAGAAAGTGAAAGTGATCCGGGATAGTCTGAAAGCTGCTTCAGACTAGCAAAAGTCATACGTGGATTTAAAGAGAAAATAAGTTGAGTTCTAGGTGGGCGATAAGGTATTTCTGAAAGTATTCCCTCGGAAGAAAATATTGAGATTTGCTTGAAAGCGCAAATAGAGTCCGCGATTCATAGGGCCGTATGAGATTATTGATAGGATTGGACTAGTAGCTTACCGGTTGGCCTTGTCGGCAGAGTTAGAGAGAATACACAACGTGTTTCATGTGTCGATGTTGAGAGGATATCATTCTGATCCTTCGTATGTGATTCCTCCTACTGAAATTGAGATACGACCAGATATGACTTATGAAGAGGAACCAATTAAGATTTTGGCTCTGGAGGTTAAACAGTTAAGGAACAAAAATATAGCATTAGTGAAAGTGTTATGCCAAAAACACGTTGTAGAAGAGGCTACGTGGGAAATGGAGGAAGCCATGAGAGAACAATACCCAAACCTCTTTACCGGTAAGATTTTTGGGGATGAAAATCTCTAAAGGGGAAGAGTTGTAACAGCTCGATTTTAGGGCTAGTCAAAATAGTGGTTTTGGAACCACTAATTCGAGGTCGAAGAAATAGTTTTAGTAATTTTATATGTGTTATATCATGATTATATGGATGTATGAAAGTTTTAGTGTATTAATTTTAGCGATTGTATGCTTAATTGCGAAAAGGAACTAAATCGCATAAAGTACGAAAGTTCTATTTTACAAGCTAAAGGTGTTAAATAGCTATAAAATTTTAAATGGAGGCCCTTAATGTACAATTAGGACTTGTTTAGTGTGGTGGCCGGCCATAGGGACAAGAAATGATATGGTCAATTGGTTAGGTGAAGTTTTGGTGTCTTAATTGATAAATTAAAATAAAATAAGAAGAAAGATGACACATATCGTCTTCCTCATATTCTACCGAAAATACCAGAAAAAAGGGGGTTTTGAAAGCTTAGAAATTTTAGCAACTTATCCTCTTACAATTAAGTGATTTTGGTGGTTTTATTTGATGATTTTTGTACTTTTGGAGCCCCTAAAGCTTAAGCTAGCTAGAGAGGGGACTAATTTGTAAAATTATTAAAAGTTTAGGGTGTTTCCATGAGAGTGATTATATTTTTTGCTGAGTTTTTATGAAATAAAATGAATCTTGAGTGTTAAATACACAATGTTTGTGAAAGGTGTTTCAATGAAAACACTTAAATGGGACCTATTTGTAAATGTTGTAAATTGAGTAGTAAATGCATGAAAAGATTGGTATTGTGAATTGTTATAAGATGAACAAATGTTCAGCTAGGCTTGTTTAATGAGTAAATTTGATGAAAAACGAGTTACGAGCCTAGGGGCAAAATTGTAATTTTGCCAAAGTATAAGGGCAAAACGGTCATTTTTCCAAAATAGAAATTTTGAAGTGCCATGATTTATGTAGTGGTTAACTGAGTAAATTTTATTATTATAGATCAAGAAGAACACGAAAACAACCTTGACCGGGGAAAAGGCAAAGTTACGGGCTAAGCCATAAATTAACATATTTTGCACTGAGGTAAGTTTATGTGTAAATGATACATCCCTATTACGTATGTTTTAACTATTGATGCATTGTGTGGATGTAATTGATTATTGGTGAGAGTTATTGAAATAATAGAAAATGTGAAAACTCTCGGATGAACCTTCGGAAGAGAAAAATGGGTACAGATGAATATTCGTAAATATGTAAACTTTGAAAGGCTGCCTGTGATACCACCTCGTTACTTATTAACGATGGGCTATGTGCGATACCATCATATTTATTAATATTTTGGTGAGCTATGTGCAATACCACCGTAATTATCATTGTTGGTGGGCTATGTGCGATACCACCCTATTATTGATTAATGGTGGGCTGTGTGCGAAACCACTAGGTATCTTGTATCATTCCGAAGGGTTCATCGAGAAACTTGTTTAAGTAAATATTTCATGTGGCTTTGTGGTGATAAGTGCAGGGTAAATGTGCAAGTAATTATGGGCAATGTTTATGTTATGTGTTTGGGATATGGTAAGACTTGAAATGAGTAAGCATGATTATGAGGATATCAATTGTTATTACATGGCATGTAATGTTTGACTGGTTATTATTGTGGTATAATGCTTATTGTTTACATATAGACGTACTAAGCTTAAAGCGTACTCCCTCCTATTTTCTTTTATTTTATAGTGTCGAAGAGCCAGCTTGGGATACAAAGATAATCTGAAGATCACCCACACTATAAGTACATCTTGGTATAGTTAGACTTAGCATTTTGAGTATGGCATGTATAGGGACTAAACTTAGTTAATGTCATATTATTTTGGCCAAATGTGTTGGCTCATTCAAAGATGAACTCTTTTGTATAAAGCCATAGTTGGTGGCTCTTTCTTATTAATCTATGAAAAGATGATGTTATTCATGATTGTGCAAGTTGCATGATTAGTTTACTTAGTTTATTTATGCACAAATAGGTTGAAGGTCTAATATGCTTTATGTTTGTATGAGTTGGGGTGATAGAAAGAAATTGGCAAATAGCCTTGTTCTTATCCACACGGGTAGACACACGGGTGTGTGTCTAGGCTGTGTGTGACACAAGGTCAGCCTCATGGGCATGTGGTTAGGTCATCTGTCCCCTTGCATGCTAGGTTTGCAAGTCAGTATGCTCAGTAGTAAACACAAGGGCAGAGACACGGCCATGTGTCTTAGCCGTGTGGAAGGCACGGCCATGGACATGGGCTTGTGCCCAGGCCATGTGAAGTCTGCACCTGAAATTAGGAATTTAATTCGCCACACGGCTGAAGGACACTGGCGTGTACCTTGGCTGTGTGATATTTATGGGGTGATGACGTGAGAAAAAGAATGCCAAGGTTTTTGCACACGGGCATGTCAAGGTCGTGTGAGGGACACGGGCCAGGGACACGGGTGTGTGTCCTGGTGTGTGAAAACCCCTGTGGGTTCAAATTAAAAAAAATAAATCCACACCGGTGTGGAGCACGGGCATGTGATGTGCCACACGGGTATGTCTCTTCCTCCACACGGGAGTGTGGACTGTTTAGTGGAAATTTTTTAAGTCTTTCTAGTGATCTTTAAAGGAGTTCGAGTTGATCCCGAACCATTCCTAAAGTATGATTGAGGCTTCGTAGGCTTGTTTAAGAGGTGTTATGAAAAGTTTTAAATTGGGGTGGGAAGTCATGTTTCGGTATAGCATAATTGTTTGCGTATAAGTCTAGTAATGTCTCGTACCCTATTCCGGCGTTGAATACAGGTAAGGGGTGTTACAAATTTAGTATCTTGCCTAGCGATTAAGTAATGTAGCTATCCCTGGAAATCCTAAGTTCGAGCTTGGTTCCTCAAATTTTATTATTTTTGACAAACTAGGGTAAAGTTACACCCTGAAGTAAATATATACAGTTAAGAAATAAAATTAAGGGGTAATACTACGGACTTTACCCTTGGAAAAGATGACGAACTTCGATTTATGGATAGGATGTATGTGAGACAATCATTGTTAAAGAAATCTCATCAAGGAACCTTTTCGCTTCATTAGGAAGTGTTGAGATGTACCTTGATTTAAAAAGCTTATATTGGTGGCCTGGAATGAAGAATGAGATATTAGAGTATGTCTCGAGCTGTTAGACATGCCCGCAAGTGAAGACATAACATCAAGTTCCTTCGGGAAAGCTGTATCCTTTAAAGATTCTAGAGTGGAAGTGGACAAGATTACCATAGATTTTGTTTTGGGTTTTCCTCTCAATCTTACTAAGAAGAACGCAGTCTGGGTGCTTATAGATTGACTTACTAAGTCAACCCATTTCCTACATGTACGCACAAATTATTTGCTGGAAAAATTTACAAAACTCTACATATTTGAAATTGTGCGCCTCCACAACATACCAATGTCCATAATGTCAGACCGAGACCCAAGGTTCATATCGAAGTTTTGGAAATAGGTGCAAGAATCTTTGGGAACAAAGTTACGGTTCAGTACCGCCTTCCATCCTCTGATAAATGGGCAATCAAGAAGAGTAATTCAAGTTCTCGAAGATAGCTCAGAAGTTGTACAATAGATTTTGGAATTAACTGGGAAAATATCTTCCATTGGTGGAGTTTACATATAACAACTAGCATCATGCCAGTCTAGGAATGTTGCATTTTGAAGCATTGAATAGAGGAAGGTGCAAATCTCCCACATGTTGGCTAGAGCTCAGTTAGAGAAAGATAATTGGTCTTGACTTGGTACAAGAAATGGAAGAGAAGGTTTCGATCATTCGAACTTATTCAAAAGCTACTCAAGATTGACAGAAGGCCTACGTTGATAGAAAAAGAAAGAATATTTCGTTTGAAGTAGGAGACAAGGTATTTTTGAAGGTTTTTCCTTAGAAAAAAGTTATAAGATTTGAACAAAAAAGGAAAGCTAATCTCCTATTTTATAGAACCATATGAGGTGATGGAGTGAGTTAGTCCAGTGGCGTATAAATTGGTAGTACTGCCAGAACTGTCGAATATTCATAACATGTTCCAAATATCAATGCTGATGAGCTACCGATTGAATCTAGACCATGTGGTGCAAGTAAAAACTCTAGAAGTAGAGCCTAACCTATCTTTTTAAGAAGAGCCTGTTTGAATTTTGACAAGAGAAGTGAAAGAATTGAGAAATAAAAAAATTCCATTGGTAAAAGTGTTGTGGAGAAACCATAATAAGGAAGAAGTCACCTGGGAGAGGGAGAGTGTAATGATAGAGCAATACCTACAACTATTCGCAGGGAAGAATTTTGAGTATGAAATTTCCTAAGTGGGGGAGAGTTGTAACGGCCTGTTCGGCGTAAATCATATCGATGTGTTGTTGGTGTATAATTAAGTAAGCCAAAGTAGAAATAGGATGAATTATCAGTTAAAGTGTTGGGTTGGCGTGTTGTGTGAATTTATCAGTACGCCCTTTTGAGGGATATCTTGTTGGAATTCTCCACTTTACGAACTTTATGGTTTGGCGAGTGTTAAGGTTTGGTGGACTTTTTTATGAGGTTATCCGCCAACCCTAGTGTTTTAGGTGAACTTGTAACAGCTTGATTTTGGGGCTAATCGGAACAATGGTTTTGGAACCACTAATTCGAGGTCGGAGAAATTTTTTTAATATTATTTTAGGAGTTATAGCATGATTATGTGAGTGCATGAAAATTTTGGTGACTTAATTTTAGTGATTGTATGCTTAATTGTGAAAAAGGATTAAATCGCATAAAGTGTAAAAGTTTTATTTTACAAGTTAGAGGTGCCAAATAGCTATAGAATTTTAATTGAAGGTCCCTAATGTGCAATTAGGCCTTGTTTAGGGTGATGGTCGGCCATAGGGACAAAGAAAAGACATGGTCAATGGTTAGGTGTGGTTTTGGTGCCTTAATTGATAAATTAAAATAAAATAAAGAGAAAGATGATATCACATTTCACCTTCATCTTCTTCCACCGAAAATATCAGTCAAAGAGGGGTTTTGGAAGCTTAAAATTTTCAGCAACTTATCCTCCTTGCAAGTAAGTGATTTTGGTAGTCTTTCTCGATAATTTTTGTACTTTTGAGACCCTTGTAGCATGATTTATCTAATGAGGGGGCTATTTTGCAAAATGGTTGAGAGTCTAGGGTTTTTCCATGTGAGTATTCATGTTGATTTCTAAAATTTTATGGAAGAAAATGAATATTGGTTGTTAAATACACAACTTTTGTGAAAGGTGTTTCCATGAAAACACCTAAAAAGACCTTTTTGTAAAGGTTGTAAAATAGGTGGTAAATGTGTGTAATAATTGAAATCTTGAGTTTCTATTAGAAGGAATATGAATCGGCTAATCTTGGCTGTGTGAAAAATGGACACATTTCATTTTACGAGCCTCGGGGAAAAATTATAATTTTGCAAAAGTATAGGGGAAAAATGATAATTTTTCTAAAATAGAAACTTTGAAATGTTTTGGATAATGTGGTGATATAATAAGTTAAATATGTCATTATAGATCAAGAAGAACATGGAATCAACCTTGACTGAGGAAAAGGCAAGGTTTCGAACTAAATTGCAAATTGACATATTTTGTATCAAGGTAAGTTTATATGTAAATGTTACATCCTTTTTACTTATGATTTTACATATTAATGCATTGTGTGAAATGTGAATGGATAATATTGGTATCTAATAAAATGATAGAAAGTGAGGAAATTCTAGGATGAACCTTTGGAATAGGAAAAGGATACGAATAAATAACCGTGGTCATGTTTTTATTGGTGGGCTGTGTGGGATACCACCATATTTGTTATTATTGGTGGCCTGTGTGCGATACCACCATATTTATTATTATTGGTGGGTTGTGTACGATACCACCGTGAACATGTGATTATAGGTGGGTTGTGTGCGATACCACCGTGTTATTTATTAATGGTGGGATGTGTGCGAAACCACCGTGTGTCAGGTATTATTATGAAGTGCTCATTGAGAAACTTGACTAAGTGAAATTATGTGTGGCTTTATGGTGATAAGTGCAAGGTATAAGTGCATGTAAATGTGAGCAATGTTTATGATATGTGTTTGGGATGTGGTAAGATTTGAATGAGTAAGTATAATTATGAGGATTTGAATTATTCTTGATTAGTATGTAATGATCTTGATTGATAAGTATGTGGTATGATGTTCATTGTTTACATATAGACTTATTAAGCTTAAAGCTTACTCCCATCTCTTTTCCCTTATTTTATAGTGTCGAAGAGCTAGCTCAGGATATGGAGACCGTCGGAAGATCACCCACACTATCTACACAATTTGGTATAGTTAGATTTAACATTTTGAGTATGGCATGTATAGGAACTTAGTATTTTATCAAGTGTATATTGTTTTGGCCAAAGGTGTTGGCTTGTTTTGATGATAATTCTTTTGTATAAGGCCATAGTTGATGGCTATTTCTTATTAATCTATGAAATGATGATGTTATTCATAAATGTGCAAGTTTCATGGTTGATTAATTGGTATATTTATGCGTGAATGAGTTGGTTGCTTGATGTGGTTTAGGTTGATACAAGTAGAGGTGGCAAAGAGGGCTTGGTAAATAGCCTTATTCTTATCCACACGGGTATACACACAGGTGTGTGCCTAGGCCGTGTGTGACACACGGTCTGCCCTATGGGCGTGTGGTTTGGCCATGTGTCCCCCTACATTCTAAGTTGGCAAAACAAAATGTTCAGTAGTAACCACACGGGCTGAGACACGGTCGTGTGTCTCACCCGTGTGGAAGACACGACAATAGAACATGGCCATATGCCCTGGCCGTGTGAAGTCTGTACCTAAATTTTGGAATTTAATTTGCCACACGGTCTAAGGACACGGGCGTGTGCCTTAGCTGTATGACATTATTAGGGTGATGACGTTAGAAACAGAATGTCAAGGTTTTTGCACACGAGCAGGACACGGGCGTGTCATGGCCGTGTGAGGGACACGGGCCATGGACACGGGCGTGTGTCAGGCCTTGTGAAAACCCCTATAGGTTCGAAATAAGAAATAAATCTACACGGGTGTGGAACATGGGTATGTGATATCCCACACGGGCGTGTCCCTTCTTCCACATGGGCGTGTGGGCTGTTTGATGAGAATTTTCTAAATTTTTCCAGAGATCTAAAGAATTCAATTTGATCTTGAACTGTTTCTAAAGTGTGTTTTGGGCTATATAGACTTGATTAAAGGGTGTTATGTAGGTTTATGAAAAGTTTTAAATTTGAATGGAAAGTCATGTCTCGATTTTGTATGATTGCTTGTGTACAAGTCTGGTAACGCCTCGTACCCTGTTCCAGCGTCGAAAACGGGTAAGGGGTGTTACATTTAGTATTATCAGAGCTATGGTTTAGTCGGTTCTTGGACTACCACAACGTGTGTTAGAGTCTAGCTATACATGCCATAAATATATTGTGATAGTGTGGAGACTCCTGACAATTTCACACTATGTTTTCATATAGTAAATGGATCCCGATGAGTGCTTTGTTGATGATCTTTGCTAGTAATGCGCTTGACTCCCGCAAGAGGACCGCTCCGAGAGAAAGTAGACCTGAGACTTTGGGTCAGGGAGAAGAGGCTCGAGAAGCCTTTCTCCATATGATGAGTAAGTGATATACTGAATTCGTTCGAGCAAATCCTAATGCTAAACCTCCTCCACCCCCTCCTATACCTCATCTGGTCCCCGTAGCTCGTTAAGGTATTGATTTGGTAAGATTGACTAAACCCCGATCGATAAGATTCGAAAGCAAAGGGTCGAGGAATTTAGAGCCAACATAGATGATGATCTTGAGAAAGCAGAGTTCTGGCTTAAGAAATTTATGTGGGTATTCGATGAACTTTCTTGCATACCCTGTAACACCCCCAACTCGTATCTCTCGCCCGAACAGGGTTACGAGGCATTACCAAGGAGTACAGAACACTTACAGATAATTTGAAATCATTATCGTTCAAATACCGAGACTAATTATAAACGTTCCTTTAACAGACCTTCGAGGTCGAAATAAAGCATTAAGATAGGGTCGAGACTAAACCGGATCCTCAGGAAAATTTTTCAATACAATGCAATAAGCATTCATACATCCATTCAATGCATTATTACCCTAACATGTACAAACTCAAAATTCAAGTTAGTCCAATAGTTTCCATATATAAATAATATATACCATGATTGATGAGCTCATCAATACCATAATTTCCATTCCCTTGTTATTTTTCCATATTTATCCCGTTGAATTTCTCGAAATTTTGATGGATTTTCAGAGGTACACTTTAGTGTACAAATCCGGGTTCATCAATTCATATTCATGTGCGCACATTTCCATTTTAGAGAACACACTCCTGCGAACTTCATCCTTGTAGCGGGATTACCAGTCCAGGCTAAATCCCCTGCAACAACAATTACTCTAATGAGCTTAGATCTAAAATACCAGTCCAGGCTAAATTCAGACCTTAATTTGGATTACCCGTCCGGACTAAATTCATTTTCCACATATTCTTCGAGAGGGATATATCAGGATAGGTTCACCCGTCTGGGCTAGATCCTTTTTACCGTCAATTCCTTTTCAGAGATCCATCGAATTTTCCTTTTATTCAACCTGGATTGATTTTCCCTTTTCATCAAGAATATCAATACTTCATCAATTATCATAAAATAAACATCCAAATCATATTCACATCAATAAAAATATATTTTAAGCATTTAAGAATATAATTCAAGTTACACGAACTTACAAATTCAAGTTTTATATCATAATGATAATCACAATTTCATAGTAAATATTTGAAATAAAACATTATATCATTTCTAATTTAACATTTATCGATTATAATCGAGCATGTGATCAATTTATACACAAGACTTTCATATAATTTTTCTCCTCCTCCTCTCCATCCACATCCTTAGTATAAATAACACACTTGTAAGTAACATTATCTATAGTTTTCACTATTTACTTATATGGATATCCAAGCAGTCTATCCGTATCACAATCGCTAAATTATTTTTATCTTGAGATAAATAACTCAAAATTAAGATCCACTAATTCTATTTGAAACTAGATTCACATATCTTCTTACGGTAAAATTTTCAGAATTTTTGGTTTAGCCAATAAGTACAGTTTATTCTTTAAAGTTATCCCTGTTCTGCTGTCTGACTGTTCTGACCCTTCTTCACTAAAAATTAATTATATCTTCATACGGGATTTGGATGATGTTCCCGTTTATTTCTATTGAAAATAGAATCATTAATTATTTTAAAACTATAAATTTAAGCCCCTAATTATTTTTCTCCAATTTTTTATGATTTTCCAAAGTCAGAATAGGGGAACCCGAAATCATTCTGACATTGTCTCACAAAACCTATTATATATCGTGATTTACAATTTCATTTCTTACACCGTTTCTTCTATAAGAAACTAGACTCAATAATATTTAATTCCATATTTTATTCATCCTCTTATTCGATTTATATAATTTTTTTGTGATTTTTCAAAGTTAGACTACTGCTGCTGTCCAAAATTGTTTTAGTGCAAAGTGTTGATTTCTATTTTGCCCCAAATTTCACAGTTCATACAATTCAGTCCTTGTCCAATTAACCCCTCAATTGGGCTAATTTTTCTCAATTAATAATTTATTCTATCATTTTAAACTACTTCATAACCCTTGAAATTCAAAACTTTAGCATTAGACCTTAATTCCAAACTCTTTCACAATTAGGTCCTAAACCAATTTCCATCAAATTTACTTGATAAAACCATCATATATCAAAATTAAAGCTTCAATTCTATGTTTATTCATCATATGATTCCAGCACTCATCCATAGCAACTTTAAAAATTAGCCATAGAATCAAAAACTAATGACATAGTAAGTTGGACCAAATTGTCAAAGTCCAAAAACATAGAAATTTTAAGGAGAAAGCAAGAATAGAGTATGAAAAACAGCTTGAACCCTCTTCTATGGCTATTTTTCAGCTGATGAAAATGAAGAGAAATGAAGAGAATTCTAGATATTCCAATTTGGTCCCATTTTTATTTAGCTAATTTTGGCAATTTTCTAATTTTGCCCTTATTTCACCCATTTCCTGATTTTTCTCTGCTATTGCCACCCAAAAATCTCCTTTGGGCTTATTTTCACTTTAGGCCCTTCCTCATTTGACAATTGAGCTATTTAATCCTTTTAGCAACTTTTACACCTTTTTCAATTTAGTCATTTTTATTTAATTAACCACCCAAACGTCAAAATTTTCTAACGAAATTTTAATTCTACCTTATTGACACTTCGTAAATATTTATAAAAATATTTATGGCTTGGTTTATAACACCGAGATCTCGATACCTCTTTTTTTCAATTTCTTGACCAAATAAATCTTTATAAAACACAACTTACTATTTCAAAAATATTTTAAAAGCTACATTTGGCTCGTAAATATTAAATAATATAATCTATGAGTTTATTTTTCAAATTTGGTGGTCTCGAACCACTATTTCTGACATCACTAAAATTTAGGCTATTACACGCCCGAAGAATGCTTAAAATGTGCTGTATCATTACTGAAGGACTCGGTATACTGCTGGTGGAAAATGCTGACATCAGTAGTTCTTAAGGAGAGAGTGACATGGGATTTCTTATTAGAGGAGTTCTGAAAGAAATATATAAGTCAGTGATTCATTGATCAGAAACGGAAAGAGTTTCTTGAATTGAAGCAAGGCAAAATGTCTGTGGTAGAGTATGAACGTGAATTCGTTAGACTCAGTAAGTATGCTCAAGAGTGTGTGTCTACCAAAGCTATTATGTGCAAGAGATTCAAAGATGGGTTGAACGAAGATATTAGATTGTTAGTTCGAATATTAGAGTTGAAAGAATTAGTGGTATTGGTCGATAGAGCTTGCAAGGCCGAAGAGTTGAATAAAGAAAAGAGAAAATCTATGATTGAAGCCCGAGATGCAAAGAAGAGACCAATGAGTAAGTCATTCCAATCCCAATCAAATAGGTCCAAGAAAACGAATCCTCGGATGACTACTTCAGCTGGGTATTCACACCGAGATAGCGGTAAAACATATTCAGACTCTAGAGTTCAAGCCACCTCGAGGGCAAGTGTGGGTAATGTGAAGTATAATAAACCTGAGTGTCAGAAGTGTGGTAGAAAACATATTGGAGAGTGTTGGGGAAACAACTGAGCTTGTTACAAGTGTGGTTCAATACACCACTTTATTCGAAATTGTCCTGAGATGGATGAGAAGGACAGAAAACAAGAAGTGAGAGCGAGTAATATACCTTTGAGGGGTAGACCACAGAAAAACCCAGGAAGTAGGATTAGCAATAGAGGTGTGCCTAGAGATTCTGCTGTGAGATTAGAGGGTAGAGAACCTGTAAGGACTTATGCCATTCGCGTTCGCGAAGAGGCATCATCCCCGATGTGATTACGGGTATATTCTTTCTTTACGATACTAATGTCATTGCTTTAATTAACCCCGGATCCACTCATTCTTATGTTGGCGTGAATTTGGTAAATAATAAGAAATAATCTGTTGAATTGACTTAATTTGTGATTAAGGTGTCAAATCTTTTAGGCAAGTATGTGTTAGTTGATAAGGTTTGTAGGAATTGTCCTTTGACAATCCAAGGTCACTGTTTTCTGGCCAATTTGATGTTGTTTCCATTTGATGAGTTTGATGTTATTTTGGACATGGATTGGTTGACAAGGTAAATTTTAGATAGAAAATTCTTGAGTTGAAATGTGAAAATGGTGAGGTTCTTTGGATTGAAATAGATGATTCAAATAAGGCCTGTAATGATCATACATGTCTGCTCAAAAGTGTATGAGAAAAAGGTGTGAAGCATAACTTGCATATGTGTTGAATACTGAGGTGACTGAGTCGAAGCTTGAATCCGTGCCAGTAGTTTGTGAGTTTTTAGATGTATTCCCGAAAGAATTACCTGGGTTGCCTCCAGTTAGAGAAATTGAGTTTACTATCGATCTAGTACCTGGGACGGCACCGATCTCCATTACTCCGTATAGAATGGCTCTGACTAAATTAAAAGAGTTAAAGGCTCAGCTACAAAAGTTGATCGATAAGGGATTTATTAGACCGAGTTTTTCTCCCTAGGGTGCTCCTCTATTATTTGTAAAGAAGAAAGACGAAACAATGAGGCTTTGTATTGATTACCGTCAACTTAACAAGGTAACTATAAAGAACAAGTATCCATTACCGATAATTGATGATTTGTTCGATCAACTGGAGGGAGCAACTGTGTTCTCCAAGATAGATTTAAGATCCGATTACTATCAGTTGAGATTCAAAGAATCAGCTGTGTCTAAAACTGCTTTTAGAACGAGGTATGGACACTATGAATTTCTTGTGATGCCTTTCGGTCTAACTAATGCACCAGCTATGTTTATGGATTTGATGAACCAAATTTTTCGGCTGTATTTGGATAAGTTTGTAGTAGTGTTCATAGACGATATATTGATTTATTCCTGAGATGAGGCCGAGCATGCCGAACACTTAAGAGCGGTATTGTAGATTTTACGAGAGGAGAAATTGTTTGCTAAGTTCAGTAAAAGTGAATTTTGGCTTCGTGAAGTCAGATTTTTGGGACACATAGTTTTAGGTGATGGTATTGGGGTTGATCTGAGCAAAATTTCGGTGATTGTTGATAGGAAATCGCCAAAGAACATATCCAAAGTTAGAAGCTTTTTGGGCTTAGCCGGGTATTATCGATGTTTTGTTGAGGGATTTTCCATGATTTCTTCCCCGATGACTAAGTTGTTGCAAAAGGATGTTAAATTTGAATGGACCGATAGATTTCAACAAAGTTTCGAGAAGTTGAAGGCATGATTAACTGAAGCATCGATTTTGGTACAACCTAAGTCAGGAATAGAGTTTGTGATCTATAGTGATGCATCATTGAATGGTCTTAGTGATGTGCTGATGCAAGAGGGCAAAGTAGTAGCTTATGCCTCAAGACAGCTAAAACAACATGAAAAGAATTATCTGATGCACGATTTGGAATTGGTCACCATCGTCTTTGCTTTGAAGATTTGGCATCATTATTTGTATGGTGAGAAATGCTAAATCTTTACCGATCACAAAAATTTGAAATACCTGATGAACCAAAAGGACTTGAATTTACATCAACGGAGGTCACTCGAATTATTGAAAGATTAAGAGTTGGTGATTGATTATCACTCAGGGAAAGCGAATGTGGTCGCCGATGCCTTGAGCAGAAAATCCTTGTATGCTTTGAGAGCTATGAGTACGAGTTTACATTTTTTGATGATGGTTCTACATTGGCTGAGTTGAAGGCTAGACCGTTGTTTCTTTAGCAGATTTGTGAAGCTCAAAAAAATGATAGTGGAGTGCAAGCTAAGAGAGCTTAGTGTGAATCGGGAAGTAACTCAATTTTTGGGTTGGTCCAGATGATTGTTTGTTGTTTCATGATAGAGTTTGTGTACCGAAGATGATGAGTTGATTCGAAAAATTTTACACGAGGCACACAATGGTTGTTTTTCAGTACATCCGAGCAGTACAAAAATGTATAATAATTTGAAGAAGTTGTATTGGTGGCCAGCTATGAAGAGAGACATCTCCGAGTGTTTTACAAAGTGTTTGATCTGTCAATAAGTGAAAGCCGAGCATCAAGTACCTTCGGGTTTACTTCAGCTAGTTATGGTTCCCGAGTGGAAATGAGACCGAATCATGATGGATTTCATAACAGGGTTACCTATAACTCTGAAAAAGAAAGATGTTGTGTGGGTTATTGTTAATAGATTAATGAACTCGGCTCACTTTATACTGGTACGTGTTGATTACTCACTTGACAAGTTGGCTAAGCTATATATTGCCGAAATTGTAAGATTACATGGAGTGCATATGTCCATTATTTCAGATAGAGATCCTAAGTTTACTTTGAGGTTTTGGAAAAAGTTACAAAAAGCCTTGGGTATGAAATTGAATTTTAGTACCGCATTCCATCCGCAAACTGATGGTCAATCCGAAAGAGTGATTCAAGTTCTTGAAGACATGCTCCGATGCTATGTTTTAGAGTTCGAATGTAGTTTGAAAAAATATGTACCTTTGGTCAAATTTTCCTACAACAATAGTTATCAGTCAAGTATACAGATGGCATCATACGAAGCATTATATGGACGCAAGTGTCGAAATCCTTTGTATTGGATTGAACTCAAAGAGAATCAAATTCATGGGGTTGATTTGGTTAGAGAAATCGAAGAGAAGGTAAAAGAAATTCGTGATAGCCTGAAAGCTACTTTAGACCGACAAAAGTCATACGCGGATTTGAAAAGAAAAGAAATTGAGTTTCAGGTGGGTGATAAAGTATTTCTGAAAGTATCCCTGTGGAAGAAAATATTGAGATTTGGTCAAAAGGGCAAATTGAGTCCGCGATTCATAGGGCCATATGAGGTTATTGAGAGGATTGGACAAGTAGCTTACCGATTAGCTTTGCCGGCGAAATTGGAAGGAATACACAACGTGTTCAATGTATCGATGTTCCGACGATATCATTTCGATCCTTCACATGTAATTCCTCTGACCAAAATTGAGATACGACTGGATATGACCTATGATGAAGAACCAATTAAGTTGTTAGCTCGAGAGGTTTAACAGTTGAGGAATAAAAGTATAACTTTGGTGAAGGCGTTGTGGCAAAAACATGGTGTGGAAGAGGCTACATGGGAACTGAAAGAAGCCATGAGAAAATAGTACCCAAACCATTTTATCGGTAAGATTTTTGGGGACGAAAATCTCTAAAGGGGGGAGAGTTGTAACAACCCGATTTTGGGGCTAGTCAGAACAATGGTTTTGGAACCAATAATTCGAGGTCAGAGAAATTATTTTTAATATTATTTTGGGTTTTATAGCATGATTATGTGAGTGCATGAAAATTTTGGTGACTTAATTTTAGTGATTGTATGCTTAATTGTGAAAAAGGACTAAATCGCATAAAGTGTAGAAGTTTTATTTTACAAGCTAGAGGTGCCAAATAGCTATAGAATTTTAATTTAAGGTCCCTAATGTGCAATTAGGCCTTTTTTAGGGTGATGGCCGGCCATAGGGACAAAGAAAAGACATGGTCAATGGTTAAGTGTGGTTTTGGTGACTTAATTGATAAATTAAAATAAAATAAAGAGAAAGTTGATATCACATTTCATCTTCATCTTCTTCTATAAAAAATATTAGCCAAAGAGGGGTTTTGGAAGCTTAAAATTTTTAGTAACTTATCCTCCTTGCAAGTAAGTGATTTTGGTGGTATTTCTTGATAATTTTTGTACTTTTGGGACCCTTGTAGCATGATCTATCTAATGAGGGGACTATTTTGCAAAATGGTTGAGAGTATAGGGTTTTTCCATGTGAGTATTCATGTTGATTTCTGAAATTTTATGGAAGAAAATGAATCTTGGTTGTTAAATACACAACTTTTGTGAAAGGTGTTTCCATGAAAACACCTAAAAGGACCTTTTTGTAAATGTTGTAAAATAGGTGGTAAATGTGTGTAATAATTGAAATCTTGAGTTTCTATAAGACGAAATATGGATCGACTAGGCTTGGGTGTGTGAAAAATGAACACATTTCATTTTACTAGCTTAGGGGTAAAATTATAATTTTGTAAAAGTATAGGGGCAAAACGCTAATTTTGCAAAAATAGAAACTTTGAAATGTTTTGAATAATGTGGTGATTTAATAAGTTAAATATGTCATTATAAATCAAGAAGAACGTGGAATCAACCTTGACCGAGGAAAATGCAAGGTTTCGGACTAAGTTGCAAATTGACATATTTTGTATCAAGGTAAGTTCATATGTAAATGTTACTTCCTTTTTACTTTTTACATATTAATGCATTGTGTGAAATGTGAATGGATAATATTGGTATCCAATAAAATGATAGAAAGTGAAGAAATTCTTGGATGAACCTTCGGAATAGGAAAATGATACAGATAAATATCCGTGGTCATGTTATTATTGGTGGGCTGTGTGCGATACCACCGTATTTGTTATTATTTGTTGCCTGTGTGCGATACCACCATATTTATTATTATTGGTGGGCTATGTGCGATACCACTGTGAACATGTGATTATAGATAGGCTGTGTGCAATACCACCATGTTATTTATTAATGGCGGGCTGTGTGCGAAACCACTGTGTGTCAGGTATTATTTCGAAGTGTTCATCGAGAAACTTGACTAAGTGAAATTACGTGTGACTTTGTGGTGATAAATGCAGGGTATAAGTGCATGTAAATGTGAGTAATGTTTATTATATGTGTTTGGGATGTGGTAAGATTTGAATGAGTAAGTATAATTATGAGGATCTGAATTGTTCTTGATTAGTATGTAGTGATCTTGATTGATAAGTATGTGGGATGATGTTCATTGTTGATATAGAGACTTACTAAGCTTAAAGCTTACTCTCATCTTTTTTCCCTTGTTTTATATTGTCGAATAGCCAGCTCAGGATTCGGAGACCGTCGGAGGATCACCCACACTATCCACACATTTTGGTATAGTTAGCTTTAGCATTTTGAGTATGGCATGTATAGAGACTTAGTATTTTATCAAGTGTCATATTGTTTTGGCCAAAGGTGTTGGCTTGTTTTGATGATAATTCTTTTGTATAAGGCCATAGTTGATGGCTATTTCTTATTAATCTATGAAATGATGATGTTATTCATAAATATGCAAGTTGCATGGTTGATTAATTGGTATATTTATGCGTGAATGAGTTGGTTGCTTGATGTGGTTCCGGTTGATACAAGTAGAGGTGGCAGAGAGGGCTTGGTAAATAGCCTTATTCTTATCCTCACGGGTAGACACACGGGTGTGTGTTTAGGCCGTGTGCGAATCACGGTCTGCCCTATGGGCGTGTGGTTTGGCCGTGTGTCCCCCTGCATTCTAAGTTGGCAAAACAAAATGTCCAGTAATAACCACACGGGCTGAGACACGGTCGTGTGTCTCATCCGTGTGGAAGAAACAGCCATAGAACATGGGCATTTGCCTTGGCCGTGTGAAGTCTGCACCTGAATTTAGGAATTTAATTCGCCACAAGGTCTAAGGACACAGGCGTGTGCCTTAGCCGTATGACATTATTAGGGTGATGACGTTAGAAACAGAATGTCAAGGTTTTTGCACACAGGCCAGGACACGGGGGTGTCATGGCCGTGTAAAGGACACGGGCCGTGGACATGAGCGTGTGTCAGGCTGTGTGAAAACCCTTTAGGTTTGAAATAAGAAATAAATCTACACGGGTGTGGAACACGGGCATATGATATGCCACACGGGCGTGTCCCTTCTTTCACACGGGCGTGTAGACTGTTTGATGAGAATTTTCTAAGTTTTTCCAAAGATCTTCTAAAGAATTCAATTTGATCTTGAACCGTTCCTAAAGTGTGTTTTGGGCTATATAGGCTTGATTAAGGGGTGTTATGTAGGTTTATGAAAAGTTTTAGATTTGAGCAGAAATTCATGTCTCGATTTTGTATGATTACTTGCGTACAAGTTTGGTAATGCCTCGTGCCCTATTTTGGCATCAAAAATGGGTAAGGGGTGTTATATTTAGTGGCATCAGAGCTATGGTTTAGTCGGTTCTTGAACTACTATAGCATGTGTGAGAGTCTAGCTATGCATGCCATAAATATATTGTGATTGTGTGATGACTCCTGATAATTTCAAATTGTGTTTTCAAATAGTAAATGGATCTTGACCGAAGTGATGTTGATGCTACTGCTAATAATGCGTCGGCTCCCACGCAAGGGAGATTAATAGAAGATAATAAACGAAAACGATTTTAACTTGATAAATTCACTTTCAAATCCCAATCCATGTGACATCGTCAGATTCGACCATAACGTCTAAGTCGGGTTTGGAGTGTTACATTTGGTGGTATCAGAGCCAAGTTACAAAATTTTGCTGTGGATTTTGGGTTTTAAAACTTGGTTTTTTTTAAAGAACTAATTTTCAAATGATTTAAAATGATTTGACTGAGAATGTGGTATACTGAGCCTCCGGCGCCAATCCTGTAAGTATTCTGATAAACTGTTCTGGTAATATAGATAGTCTGCTCTAAAAAAACTTTAGTTAGTGTATACTGAAACTGATAGAGACTGTACTTGCGAAAAATAAACTCTAAATTTATGATACTGTTTGCATAAATATCTGTTAATAAATACTGAAACTGTAACTGATTCATAAAATTCATAATACAGATAAAATTTGAATAAACATGAGCGTACAAGGTATCCATGGACGTGGTACTTGAGGCCGTAGGGGGGTTCAAGCTGAGTCATCTTCTCTAGGTAGCATGCCAAATCTGGACACAAGTGAGACACCTGTGTCACCTGCTATTGTGACTGGGTTTCAGAGTCGACTGGCTGGGGACGACACACTGTCCCAAGCCATGCTGAGGACACTGGAGAGGGTTGCTGGGACCAATACTGGATCTGGGGTCCGAGGGTAAATTACGGAATGACTCCGGTCCAATAGAGCTAAACTTTTTAGGGGTGTCGCTGGAGTCGCCCCTAATGTGGCTGAATACTGGATGGAGGCTACTGAGAGGATAATGGATGATTTAGATTGTACCACGGAGAAAAAATTGAAGGGTGTAGTCTCGTTGCTTCACGATGAGGCCTATTAGTTGTGGCTGACTGTTAAGCAAGGCACTCAGCCCGATCATCTATCTTGGGAGTTCTTTAAGTCTACCTTCCAAGAAAATTATGTGAGAGCAAGTTACATCAATGCTTCTAGGCGTGAGTTTCTGAACCTCACTCAAGAAGACCGATCAGTGGCCGAGTATGAGACTGAATTTATGAGACTGAGCCGCTATGCCCGAGGTATGGTGGCGACTGAATATGAGAAATGTGTTTTGAGGATGGTCTCAGGGATAATCTGAGGGTACTGATAGCTCCACAGAGGGAATGAGAGTTCTTCATTCTGGTAGAGAATGTGAAGATCGCCGAAGAAGTTAAGTGCGCTGAGCGCCAAAACATAGATCGTAAGAGGGGTAAGAACAAGAGGGATTCGAAGCCCTCGAGTTCAGTACAGAGGCATAAAAAGGCCAAGACTAATGGGCTGGTTAGAGTTAGGCCCCCTGTTGCTCCTATTGGATTGCAGTTGTGTGGAGATTATGGTAGATGCCATCAGGGCGAGTGTTGGAAGAGGACTAGGGCGTGTTTGAGGTGTGGGTCATTAGAGCACCGTATTTAAGAGTGTTCGCTGAGGGCCGATCAGGTGCAAGCTCCAGGTTTTGGTACTACGCTGCCATAGAGGGTAGTTCAGCAGCTACCGAGGTGCCATGGATAGGCTAGAGGTGGTAACGGTATGGCCATATACAGAGAACACCAGTCAGAGATGCTGGACAGATTGAGGCGAGGTAGCCCGCCCTTGTTTATGTTGCTCATCATCGAGAGGTCAGAGATGCTCTAGACGTCATTACTGGTACGTTATTTATTTATGAAGTACCTTACTTTGCTTTGACAGACATAGGTTTCACACATTCCTATGTAGCTAGCACTGTACCTGAAAACTTGGGGATATTTTTTAGAGTACTTCTAGTGAGGTGACTATACTGAGTCCACTGGGGCAATCTATTTGGATTACCAAAATGTATAGAGATGTTTCGCTAGAGGTTCAAGGGTCGGTATTTCTGGCTAATCTGATAGAGCTTCTATTTAGGGAGTTTGACCTGATTCTGGGTATGGACTGGTTGGTCAAGCACCGTGTCAGTCTAGGCTGTGCGACTAAGAGTGTTGTCATGAGAACTAGGAGGATAATGAGGTAGTCATGATTAGAAAACGTCAAAATTATTTGGCTAATGTGATCTCTGCACTGGTGGCTGAGAAACTGGTTCGTAAGGGATGTAAGGCGTTCTTGGCCTATATTAGTATTTCTGTTTCTAGGGTCTCTACGGTAAAGGACATCAAAACTGTACGAGATTTTTTAGACATCTTTCCTGTGGAGCTATCAGGTTTACCTCCGAATCGAGACGTGGAATTTGGGATTGAGCTTCTTCCTGGTACAACTCCGGTGTCTATTCTCCCTATCACATGGCATTGAAGGAGGTTACAGAGCTTAAGGCTCAATTGCAAGAACTTTTGGACCGTGGTTTCATCCGTCCTAGTGTGTCTCCATGAGGAGCACCAGTTTTGTTTGTTAAGAAGAAGGATGGGACTATGAGGATATGCATTGACTATCGACAGTTGAACAAGCTGACCATTAAGAACAAGTATCCACTTTCGAGGATCGACGACTTATTTGATCAGTTTTGAGGGGCTTCTGTAATTTCTAAGATTAATTTTCGGTCAGGGTATCATCAGTTGAGGGTTAAGGATGTGGATATTCATAAGACTGCTTTTAGGACTCGTTACGAGCATTACGAGTTCCTTGTTATGCCTTTTGGGTTGACGAATGCACCGGTCTATTTATAGATCTGATGAACTGAGTGTTTCAGCCCTATCTGGATCAATTCGTCGTGGTCTTCATTAACAACATCTTGATTTACTCTAAGACTGAAGAGGAGCATGATAAGCATCCTAGGGTAGTGCTTCAGATTTTGCGTGAGAAGTAACTTTACGCTAAGCTAAGCAAGTGTGAGTTCTAGCTTTGTGAAGTAACTTTTCTGGGGCATGTGTTTCTGTTGAGGGGATTCGTGTTGATCCTCGAAAGATTGAGGTTGTAATGGATTGGAAACAGTTCAAGAACGTGTCTGAGATCAGTAATTTTTTGGGTCTGGTAGGTTATTATCAGCGGTTTGTGGAAGGGTTTTCATTGATTGCATCGCCCTTAACTAAGCTACTACACAAGGGTGTTCTGTTTGTCTAGACGATGCACAGAAAGAGAGCTTTGAAAAGCTCAAGACTGTTCTGACTCAGGCTCCTATTCTGATACAACCTGAATCTGAGAAGGAGTTTATGGTATACAGTGATGTGTCGCATGTCAGTTTGGATTTGTTCTGATGCAGGATGGTAAGGTTGTGGCATATGCGTCTCGTCAGCTCAAGACGCATGAGACAAACTATCAGACGCATGATGTGGAATTGGCCACCGTAGTCTTTGTTTTGAAAACCTGGAGGCACTATTTTTACGGTGAGAGGTGTATTATCTACACTGATCACAAGAGCCTCAAGTACCTCCTGACTCAAAAGGAGTTGAATCTTAGGCAGCGTAGATGGATTGAGCTGCTTAAGGATTATGATTGAACTATTGAGTACCATCTTGGCAAGGCCAATGTGGTGGCTGATGCGTTAAACCGTATGGCGATGACTGATCTGAGAGCGATGTTGATGCGGTCGTTGAGAGCACCAAAAATATCATATCCTTATGAAAATAATAAAAATAATAATATAAGGGAAGTAGGGTCAATCCTCAGGGACCGGATTTGCACAATTTCTTGTTTCTCGAAATCCTGGACAGAATCGTGCCCAAGAAAACCTGCATACCTGGAAAAATAAAAATAAAAACATAATTAAAATTTTTGATTTAATTGAAAGTGCGAAAATTAAAAATAAATTAATAGAGTTGAGAAAGAGATTCATATAGCGAGATTTCAGCCTTTGGTTCTCTCAATCTGCCTTGGGTTCTATTCTTGGCTTTTAGGTGATCCTTCTCAAACAGAATAAGCCAGTTATAGTGGAAGAAGGCGCCTACGACCACCAGCTCCAAGAATTTAGACTTGCTATTTAAAAGAGCCTGACTCTAGCCAACAATCGCTTTTGTGGGACCTTCTTATGCTAAATCATCATTTCTCAATGGCGAATGCCACACCATTTTGTCTACTGGGCTCGCCAACCTCTGGTGCAGTAAGTTAACGAATGACTGTGCAAACTTCCCAAAATATACAAAGCGGCCATTCCTTGCATACGTTGAAAATATCACCTTTTAAGGGACATGGACGGAAGCGTCAGCCCCGTAATGCAGAGAAATGATGAATACTCGTTGAGCAGGCTAAGTATGGATTCTAAGCCTCATGAACTCTTTTTAGGGAACTTTGACAACCTCCGGCTAGATAGATTTAGTGGCTCATGGTTTTTGGGAAAAATAAAAGTAATAGAAATGAGATTTTTATTGAAAAAATATGGAAAGAACAAAAGGCTAAAGTTAATGGGGAGAGAGTGTTTACAAAAAAGATGAGTGAAATTTGTGTCACTCCATCCCCTATTTATAGTACTAAGAAAGCTAGCCTATTCCTAATTAAATTCTAAAAGATGAATACAAATAAATAAAGATAATTAAAGATAATTAAAGATAAATAAAGATAAATGCTAAAATTAAATCTAAATAATTATCCTAATATAATTAAAAATTAAATAGAGTCTTGTGCTATAAAATCTCTTCTTTTTTTTATTTTTGCTCCCAAAATCTTCCACACTTTGCATTTTCGACACCACTTCTCTCCTACTTTGCATGCTAGCCCAATTTAACTTTAAATTGACGCTTTTAGCCCCCAAATTTCCTTTTTCCTTCAATTTAGTCCTTGTAAGACAAAAAAAACCCATAAAAAGCTCAAATTAGTAGGATCATACTCAAAATAAACATATAATTAATACATAAAAATATGTCATTCTAGAGTATTATCAAATTCCCCCTACTTAGCCTATGCTTGCCCTCAAGTATGGTTCCTAACCACTGCAAAAATAATAACTTTCGTCATGATTGAAATACCACTCCAAAGTTTTATAAAAAGTAGGCATAATGCATATGAAAAATAAAGAGAACCTTTAGCTCGCTTTAAGTAAAACTGAAAAAATATTCCAATTAATACACACAAAAATTAAAATCGACTTGGATTATTTCATGAAAATTAGGTAATTTACTAAACTTACCAAGACACCTTATTTGTTTCCACCTTTAGTCCCTAAATGCAATTTTATTATTAATAATCTTTTTTCTATTTTTTCTTTATTATTATTATTATTATTATTATTATTATTATTATTATTGCTTAAGAATACATCGAACCTTTTGACACGAAGAGAGATGGCAGCCAAGCATTCCACCCCGGTTACTCAGCCCAACATACTCCTAATTTATTATATTTTTCTTAAAAATATATCAAACTTTTTGATACGATGAGAGATGACAGCCAAGCACCCCACCCCGGTTACTCAGCCCAACATATTCCTAAAAAAATTTATTTGATTCCGGTTAGCAGAGTTACCTAACACATCACACAACCTTTTGACGCGAAATAGGATGACAACCCAAGCACCCTACACTGGTTACTCAGTCAGTCACGTTTTATGCTGTACTCATAATCACGGAAGCATCGCAATTTATTATGATGAGACAAAATTTTAATTAGGAGGATGAGGGAAAACAATCAAGTGTCAAAAATAAGTTTTGGCAACTACCTACAGTCATGAACAGAAATTTAGCACGCAATTTTCATTAAGTGTTCTCTTTACATTTAGACTTAATATAAACAAGATAGGTTTAACTTTATCAATCATAATTTTTCAGCTTAAAAGAAATAAAACAGTGGAGATGAAATCAAACAGGCAAAATCATAACTAACCCAGTAGATAAGAATCATGCATGTAGGTCAAACAGTGTGGTCAAATTCTTGGGCATGAAAAGAGGTAGAATATTCTTAAAAAAGTGTATATGGGCAGCAAAAATCAAAGAAGCAGCAACAATAAAAAACAACATTTAAAATTATAGAAGTAATGAGGAATGTTTCTCCTACTTAAAACACATTGTCCTCGATGTGGAATAAAATAAATAAGTCAAGGGAAAAAGAAGTTCAGAAAAAATCCCCAAGTAATTACTGTTGTTCGCGCAAAACGGCAGTAAGATTAGCCATCTACTGGTCGAGGGTGTCGAAGCGTGCCTCAATACGCTCCAAACGTTGCTGGATGGTCACGGGAGGTCGTTCTTGATTGGGTACATCGTGCTGATTTTGCTGCCGAAAGATTCGTTCAGCTGGCAAAGAGTGGCACCTAGGGGGACAAAAATAAAGGAAGAAGGGGTTCCAAGAAGCAATCCCATCGAGTCGAGGCAGGGAGCATCTAATGGATCAGCCTGGCAAGCAACATGTAAGTCTGAAATAGGAGCATTAGATCCATGTAAAGAAAATTACAGCTGTGTAATAAAAGAACCTAAAATGAGAGGATGCTTTGCATTTATAATATGTTCAAATTTAAGCGCATACCAATAGCCCAAACTTACCAGACGACCAGTGTACATACACCATAATAAGAATAATTTTGTCTTTGAAACGGTAGCCGGAGCATCACTTCAGCCTGAAAAGTTATAAGCTAAATAACGATGTATGTAACACAAGACAGGGTTACAAAACCATAAATCCTTTGATGTTTTAGGGGGTACATGGTCTCGACATTATTTTCTAATAAAGAAAAAGCCTCAACAGCATTAAAATCTGCAGGAAAAGTACATAGGCTGTTCTCATAATCTGTGGACATAGCATACTCCTCTGACACAAAAACTAAGGTAATATTAAAATCAGTGATGGATAAACTATGTGTGGTACCAAGAAACCAAAATTTTATAATACTCGGTGTGTCCAATGAAATGTGTCCGTGCCGCTGAGAATGAAAGGTAGAATAAAAATCCAAAACTAGTTCGTAATAAGCACAGTGAGTAATATCAAAATTTTCAACCCAACCAATATTGCGAAAATAATCTCTAACAGTAGTTTCAATATTCAAAGTAGCCAAAACAGATATTGATAAACATTTACAAGGCACTATTTGTTTGTGTCAGAGACGATCATACCTTTTCCAATCGATAGTGGAAGTAAATGTCAAATTACCGTGTAAATGGCACTCCGGTGGTAGGATATTGACACGAGATCAGTAGGTGTGACCACGGGTAGGTATTGGGCGTTGCTCATCATGAATCTCGGAGGGGCCAGCATGCGTGGGCTATTCGACACTGTCGGAGTCGGAGTTGATGGAGGAATCGGTGACTGATGATGTTGGTTGGGCCGAAGGGCGTGTTGGCTGACGACGAGACTGGCAGCGTGATGGCTTGGGTGTCGATCTTGGTGATGATGGTGGAGCTTAAAGAGCAAGGTTGTGTGAAGGGAAAGAGGTTGCGACGAATAAATGGTGTTGAGGAGAGGAGGGTGCGGGTGCATGGCCGGCGAGCGGAGGTGAGGGAGAAGGGTCGACTTTGGCGCGTGGTGGAGAGGAAAAGTGCTTCGATTTTGTGCAAAGTGGAAAAAAAAGAGGACTGCGAGGGGTGGTGGTCGTGCGGAGAAGAGGAGGAAGAAAAAGACGCCGATGAGGGTGAATCGTGTGGTAGAGATGGAGAGGCGCACGGTGAAGAGGAGGAGGGTATGACGCATCGACTAAGGCAATGTTTTGGGGTGCCAAAAAATAGCGCCATCGACTGTTGAGGGTGAAAGATGGTTTGGCGATGACTCGGCAATGGGTCCATACCATGGTGGTTGAGAAGTCGGCGATGGGGGGAAGAAGAAGGAGAATCGGCGGCTGATGGGGGTGTTTTAATTTTGGGTGAAAAAATAGGGTAAATTTTAGTGTTTGGGGGTGTATAGGAGAGTTGTTTGGCTGGAGGCTGGGGTGTTTGGCTGCAGGCTTAGGGTAGTCATGGAGGAGAGATATGTTATTCCTGGCTAGATTAGGGATAGGATAAGGGCTGTTTGCATGCAATTTTTTTATTTTTCTCCTTTTTCTCCCTATTTTTGCTTCGGTTTACCTAGATAGAAGAAGAGAATTTTATCAATAAAATAATAAATAATGAAACAAAAATAAAATAAAATAAAATATTAAATAATAAAAATTGAGAAAAATTATTAAAATAAAAATTGGGTTGCCTCCCAACAAGAGCTTGTTTAACGTCATTAGCTCGACGCCGTGAATGGTTATATGGTGGTTCCAGATGAATTATTTCCACCGTGTGGGCCTGAAAATTCTCGTAAAATAGCTTCAACCGCTGGCGATTAACTATGAAATGCTTTCCTGATTCTTCACTCTCTATTTCAACCGCACCATGTGTGAATACTTCGGTCACAATAAAAGGTCATTGCCATTGAGATCGAAGCTTACCTGGGAATAATTTTAATACGGAGTTATAAAGTAAAACTTTTTGTCCTACTGAAAAATGTTTCTGAGCTATTTTCTTATCATGAAACAACTTTGTCTTATCTTTATAAATGCGAGCATTCTCGTAGGCATCATTATGAATTTCCTCCAATTCTTGGATGTCTAATTTCCTTGCCCTCCCTACAGGTTCTAACTCCATGTTATATTGTTGAACAACCCAATAAGCTTTATGTTCTAATTCCACTTGAAGATGGCAAGCTTTTCCAAAAACAAAGTCGACATGGGGTCGTGCTAATTGGTCCCTTATACGCCGTCTGATAGGCCCAAAGTGCATTATTAAGTCGAAGACTCCAATCCTTTCGGTTGGGCCAAACTATTTTCTCCAAAATAGTCTTGATTTCCCTATTTGAGACTTCTTCTTGGATGTTCGTTTAGGGATGGTAAGTTGTAGCTATACGATGGTGAACTCCGTATTTTGTCAATAGTGCCTCTATGACTTTATTGCACAAGTGGGTGCCATGATCACTGATCAAAGCTCGAGGTGTGCCAAACCTAGAAAAAATAGTTCGTTTTAGAAACTCAACAATAGTTTTAGCATTATCATTGTGAGTAGGCTTTGCATCTATCGACTTAGAAACATAGTCTACTGTAATAATTATATATATGTTTCTAAATGAGGAAATAAATGGGCCCATGAAATCGATGCCCCATACATTTAAAATCTCACATACATGAATCGAGGATAGGGGTATTTGATTTTGTTTAGTGATGTTACCTGTATGTTGGTATTTATCGCAAGACTTACAAAAATTATATGCGTCTCGAAAAATTGTGGGCCAATATAGCCCACACCCCAATACCTTATGAGCAGTCCCTTTAGGGCCAAAGTGACCTCCACAAGCTTCTGTATGACAAAAAGTAAGGATAGAGGTTACCTCAGTTTCTGGAACACATCATCTTATTATCTAATCTGAACAGTGTTTCCATAAGTATGGGTCATCCCAGATGCATATCGAGCCTCCCGTCTAAGCTTGTCCTTTAGGGGATGTGCTAACCCAGTTGGCAACGAGCCTGTGGCTAGGAGATTTACCATATCTGCATACCATGGGAAACGCGCGTCGGTCGAAAATAGGCTTTCGTTAGGGAACTCATCCTTTATAGGAATGTCATCATCATGTATTTTTAACCTACTCAAGTGGTTGGCTACCAAGTGTTTGCACCCCTTTTTTGTCTCGAATCTCGATGTCAAACTCTTGGAGCAACAAAATCCATCTAATGAGCCTTGGTTTTGCTTCCTTCTTTGCGATCAGGTACCTGAGAGCTGCATGTCAAAAAAATAATTACTTTAGATCTCAATAAATATGACCGAAATTTATCCAAAGCAAATACAACAGCTAAGAGTTCTTTTCCTATGGTGGTGTAGTTGTTTTGTGTAGCATATAGGGTTTTTGAGGCATAGCAAATGACATGAGGCTCTTTGTCTATCTTTTGCCCTAACACGGACCCCACATTGCGTTAGCTTGCATTGCACATAATTTCAAAGAGGTAGTTCCAATCTGGTGGTTGAACTATAGAAGTAGAAACCAACTTCTGCTTGAGTGTATTAAAAGCCTCCTTGCATTTTGGGCCGAACTCAAATTTCTTATCTTTCTGCAATAAGTCGCACAGTGGTTCAGCTACTTTTGAGAAGTTCTTTATAAAACGCCTGTAAAATCCTGCATGACCAATGAAAGAATGTATCTCCTTTACAGTAGAGGGATATGACGAAGAATTTATAATTTCAGTTTTGGCCTTATCGACCTCAATTCCCCTACCTAATACTATATGACCTAGAATCAAACCTTTGTCTACCATTAAATGACACTTTTCATAATTCAAGACAAGATTAAATTCTATTCACCTATTTAAAATTCTCATGAGGTGTTTATGGCATTCATCAAAAAAATTCCCATACACAGTAAAATCATCCATAAAAACTTCAATAATTTTTTCCACATATTCAGAAAATATACTCATCATGTGTAACATCCCGAATTAGGGCCTAGTCGGAATAGTAGTTTCGGGACCACAAATTCGATGTAAGAAAATTTATTTTTATTATATTTTTATGGTCTACAATTTCATGGAATGATTTTGTGAAAGTTTCGTTCGAAAATTTTGACATTTGGGCACTCAATTTAGTCAAAAGGACTAAATTATAAAAAGTGCAAAACTTGAGTTCTAGATGTTAGAGGTGTCAAATTGCTATGAAATTTTAAAGTATAGGTTCTTAAATGTTAATTAGCCCATTGATTAAATTGTTGGACAAAAATGGATATGGTATATGTTAGATAAGATATTTTTTGGTAAGGGCATTTTGGTCCTTTTGTGAATTAAATGAATTAAAAACAAAATTAAAATGCCAAATTTGTCCGTCTTCTTCACATGGACAAAATTTACTAGGAGAAGAAATTTCTAGGGTTTTCTCAACTTTCCAAGTTCATGGTAAGTCCGTTCCAGCCCCGTTTTTCAAGTTATTTACGGTTTTGGAGTCCCGGTAGCTCGATTTAGCTTATGCTACCAATAATTCATGCTAGGGTTCATCTTTGGAAAATTACATAGGTTAAAAGTGTGTATTTTGATGTTTTTTGGTAGAATATGAAGCTTGAAATTATGTTAAAGAACTTTTGCTAAGCGATTTTAAGTGAAAACGAGTAAAACGACATAATCGGTAAAAATACCTAATGCTCATAAGTGTATGTTAGATTAAGAATTTGATGTTACCATAGAAGGGAAAAATGATCAGCATGTTATAAAACATAAGGATAAGGGCTGAAGTTTAATTTTCGAGTATTGGGGCAAAAGTGTAAATATGTAAAAGTTAAGGGCAAAATTGTAATTTTGCAAAAGTTGAGTTAAGGAAAGTTTTGAGTAGTACATTAATTAAATAAGTGAAATGTGATGTTTTAGATCCCGAAAAACAATATTTGGACCTAGAGCTGGAGGACAATCGAAAATCAAAAAAGTTGGTAAAATGGTCGTTTTGGCATTCGAGGTAAGTTGGTGTGTAAATAATAATGCAATAATATTGTAATGTATGTTTGAAACCTAAATTGTGGTATTAAATTGATTTTGCTGAATTACATGTTTAGTATATTATGTTGGTGAACTGATTTAATAATATGTTTATGATAAAATGTGACATAGGTGACACGAAAAATGGGTTGAAATGTTGTGCTTAAAGGTGTTTTATATGACTATGGTTATTATGTGAAATGGAAAGTTGATATGTAAATAATGCATTTATTTTACTTATTCAATAATTATTTTGCTACATATTATGGTAATCATTGGGTGATAACTAAAATCTGAAAATGTATGGAATGGGAAATTCTCGATTGAACCTTTGAAAAACCGAGAGATACGGACAATAGGTAGCTAGGTCGCATGAGTGATAAGGTACCTTCACCGTGTGTACAAGAAAGCTATGAGATGGCAAAATTTGATATGTCGCTAGGCCACATGGATGATAAGGGATTTTCACCATGTGTGCAAGAAAGCTACGAGATAATAATTTTATATGTAACTAGGTCACATGTGTAATACTGTGTGTATACCATGTGTACAATAAAGTTACGGGTTACGAGTAGCTAGGTCATATGAGTGGTTCCTAGTGTTGGATGCCATGTAGACAAGAAAGCTATGAGATGGAATGGCTAGGTCACATGGATGATAAGGGACCTTCATCATGTGTACAAGAAAGCCGAATTATGTGTAGGTGGAGCTATGTGCTGAGACCACCAGGTATTGGGTGTTTTTCGAAGGGGTTCAACGAGATAATTTACTAATGATGATTGGTGCAATCATGTTATGAATAAGTGCAAGTGTGAATGTGACCAATTGAGAAATGTGGAAAATGTACGTATGAACAATATGTTCGATATGTAATTGGAAATTGGAAAGATTGGTATAGGCAAGTGATGAACACAACTAAAGTGAATGAGAGAGCAAAAATTTACAATGAAACTGTTTGGACAGCAGCAATAACATGAGTTTGAAAAATCATAAAAAATAGTAGAAATTGATACATAGGTTGGATAAGATATTTATTTAAAGCTTATTGAGTCTATTTTCCTATAAAAGAAACATAGCAAACAAATGATTCATATATTTTGAGATATTTGAATTTCTGTGAGACTGGTTCAGAATGATTATGTGATCCCCTATTCTGCCTTGGAAAAATTATTAAAAATTATAAAAAAATAATTGTGGGATATAATTTATATTCCTGACATACTGAATGAGTCTATTTTCAAATGAACTAAATAATAAGGTCATATGAACTTTGTACGAGGATAAAATTAATTTGTAGTGAAGAGAGGTCAGAATAGTCAAATAGTAAAAAAGGGGAATATTTAATGAATAAACTGTATTTATTGGCTAAACCAAAGATTCTGGAAATTTTATGGTAAGAAGATATGTGAGTCTAGTTTCATGGAAAATTAATGGATCTTAATTTGGAGTTCCTTAGCTCCAGATATAAATAATTTAATGACTATGACTTGAGTACATAGCTTGAGATGAACACGAATAAAAAGTGGAACTATGTTCAATTATGATTGTATTATCTTGAGAACATATTGTGAAGATTTATAAAAGCCTGTTAATAAATCACTTATTATTTACATACTTACTTACTAAGCTTTGTAGCTTACTTCCCTTCATTTCCCATATCTTATAGGGTTTGTATGCTAGCTCGAGTTGGAGATCGCCAGAGATGTAATCACACTATCAAGCTATCATCGTGGGTTAAAGGTGAATACAAACCTTTTAAGTTTATGGCATGTATAGGAGACTTAGTCATTTGTATATGTCATAATTGGTTTGGCATAAAATGTTGGCCTTTAATATTTAGCAGTTCATTTTGTATAATTTGGATGAAATTTTATGACTCAGTTTAATACGTTTATAAGTGTATATCTTTTGGTAATGCCTTGTACTCTATTCCGGCATTGAATACGAGGAAGGGGTTATACATCATGCATCTCTAGAAGGTGTCCGGTGCGTTGCAAAGTCCAAATGGCATCCTTCTGTATGCAAATGTGCCGAATGGGCATGTAAAAGTGGTCTTTTCCTGGTCCTCTAGTGCGACTGGGATTTGGAAGAAACCTGAGTATCCATCAAGACAACAAAAGTGAGGTTTACTAGCTAAACGCTCAAGCATTTGATCTATAAAAGGAAGAGGGAAATGATCTTTTCTAGTGTAAGAATTAAACTTCCTATAATCAATGCAGACACACCACCCATTTTGCACTCGGATTGGTACCAAGTCACCTTTAGCGTTTTTCTTTATTGTCACGCCCATTTTCTTAGGCACGACTTGCATCGGACTTACCCATCTGCTATTAGAAATGAGGTAGATTATTTTAGCATCCAGCAACTTGATTATTTCCTTTTTTACCACCTCCATCATATTCGAGTTCAACCGCCTTTGAACCTCTCGCCTTGGTTTTGTGTTTTCCTCCAAGTAGATTCTGTGTGTGCATGTCAAAGGGCTTATCCCTTTTAAATCGGTAATGGTCCATCCAATCACCTCCTTATGATTTTTTTAGTACCTGGATCAAACTTTCTTCTTCGAGCTTAGAGAGTTTATTCGAAACTATGATCGGTAGGGTATTACCTTTCCCTAAAAACGCACACTTAAGATGTTTAGGAAGCGGTTTTAATTCCAAATCTAGAGCATGCACAACAGAAGGTAAAAGTTTAGTGTTTGATGGAGACAAGAATTCATTAACAGATTCATGATCATCAAATATAAGTTCAGATTTATCTTCATAAATCGACTAAAAATTTTCCTCTACTAATGAGTCAATTATGTCGACATGGTTTGCGCTCAAGATTTCGCTTGGATGACTAATAGCATTGTAAACATTAAACTTCACGATCTTCCCATCAAATTCCATTGTGAGAGTTCCACTTCGAATGTCGATTTTAGTGCTAGCAGTACTAAGGAAAAGTTGGCCTAACAAGAGATCTGAAGATCCAGGGGTGCTATCCTCCTCTATTTTTATCACATAAAAATCTGCAGGCAAAATAAGTTCGTTAACTTTTACCAATACGTCCATGAGGACTCCTTCGGGATGCACAATAGACTTGTCTGCCAACTAAATGATAACACCTGTTTTCGTCAAAAAACTCGCGTTAAGTGATTCATAAATAGAAAAATGCATTACATTTATGGAGGACCCTAAATTACACATAGCTCTTTTAATTCCTAAATGGCCTATTTTGCATGATATAGCAAACATACCCCTATCTTTGCATTTTGCTGGCATTTTCCGCTGTAGCACTACGGATACATTCTCGCCAACACTTACCTTTTCATTACGTGTTAATTTTCGTTTGCTGGTGCAGAGCTCTTTAAGAAACTTGGCATACCACGAATCTGTTTGATTGCATCCAATAGTGGTATGTTGATCTCGAAATTTCTGAATGTTTTGAGGATCTCTTTGTCTTCTTTACCTTTTATACATTGATTTAATCTTCTTGGAAATAGAGGTTGAATTTTTAGCAATGGGGGTTTTGCTCGGACCTGTTCAACATTTTCGAGCTTTTCCTGGGCGATTTTTTAGCCAAGATTTCTGCTAGGAACTGGTTCCAGCATCTTTCCACTTCGCAGCGTCACTACATTCGTGTTTTGTCTTAGGTTTGGTTTTGTTTGTTACAGCAACTTTCCTTGAGAACTCATTTTCTCAATTGATGTGGCCAATTCTCTTATAGATGCCTTGGTTTTCTATTAAAAATCAAGCATATTAGCTGATAATTTGTTGACCAAAGTTTCTAGGGAATTACCTGAATCTCGTGGTTATTGTGGAACCCGATTTTGGTATGACTGGTTATACCGTGGATTGGCCCTATAACTCAAGTTGGGATGGTCCCTCCATCCTGGGTTGTAGGTATTGGCGTAGGGGTCATATGGCCTCTGTAGTGGCCCAAGAAAATTTCCCACAGCATCCAAATGAGCCATAGTATTATCATACAAACTAGGGCATGCATCAGTTGTATGTTCAGGTGTAGCACATATTCAGCATAATCAGGCTAGTTTTGCTTTTTCTGCAACAAGAGAGTTCACAATATTAGTAAGTCTATCAAATTTATCTTTTAAGGTTGAATTACTTAGCTGGTGAACCCTTCTAGGGGGTTCAGGATTGGCTTGGAATTGCTGATTATTTGCAGCCATCGTGGATATCAAGTCCCTTGCTTGTTGGGGAGTCATGTTGACCAACGCTCCTCCACTGGCAGCATCCATCATGTTCATCTCTAGGGTTTCAAGTCTTCATAAAAATATTGGAGAAGAGATTCTTCTATTATACTGTGTTGTGGGCAGCTCGCACACAACTTCTTAAATCGCTCTCAATAGTGGTAAAGAGACTCTACTTCTTTTTTCCTTATTCCAACAATCTCTGTTCTTAACTTAGCTACATGTGATGCTGGAAAAAACCTGTTGAGAAACAAAGGAGAAAGATTAGCCCAAGTTGTAATAGATCCAGGAGGTAAATAAAATAGCCATTCCCTAGCTAAATCTGCTAGGGAAAAAGGGAAAGCACGCAATTTGATTTGATCCTTAGTTACCCCCTAAGGTTTCATACTAAGACAAACCATATGAAACTCTTTCAGATGTTTGTGGGGATTTTCGTTTTGCAACCCATGAAAAGTTGGCAGTAGCTGGATTAAACCTGACTTCAGTTCAAAATCAGTATCCATAGTAGGATACGCAATGCACAATGGCGGTTGTTCTACCGGAGCTTCAGCCAGTTGCTAAATCATTTGAGCCATTGGTTGATGTGCTAGATTCGGGTTTTTGTTAACCCCAGTGTTAAGCACTTCCTTTGGTGAATTGACTTCTACTTTTTTGCTTTCAAGTGTTTGAGTAGGTTTTTTTGTTAACACTAGACTCAACTTTGTTGTCGACTTCGATTTTTGGTGGTGAGTTGCTCTGAGTTCCAACCACTCCTAACTGCTTTTTCTGTAACTTGGTCTCCTTACGGTTTGCTCTCACAGTCTTCTCTATTTCTGAATCAAACGCAAGAGTACTTGGAGCAGATTTGGTCATAAGAAAGAAAGAGCAAGATTAGTACGTTACCAGTCCCTAGTAACAGCGCCAAAATTTGATGCGGTCGTTGAGAGCACCAAAAATATCCTATCCCTATAAAAATAATAAAAATAATAGTATAAGAGAAGTAGGGTCAAATCCTCAAAATTGCTTGTTCCTCAAAATCCTAGATATAATCGTGCCCAAGAAAACCTGCGTACTTGGAAAAATAAAAAAATAGAATTAAAAGTTTAATTTAATTGAAAGTGTGAAAATTAAAAATAAAATAGTAGAGATAAATAGAGTTGAGAAAGAGTTTCTTATAGAGAGATTCCAGCCTCTGGTTGTCTCGATCTGCCTTGGGTTCTATTCTTGGCTTTTAGGTGATCCTTCTATAACAGCCTACGACCACCAGCTCCAAGAATTTAGACTTGCGATTTAAAGGAACCTGACTCTAGCCAACAATCGCTTCTGTGGGACCATCTAATGCTAGATCATTGTTTCTTAATGGCGAATGCCACACCGTTTTGTCTATTGGGCTTGCCAACCTCTAACATAGTAAGTTAACGAACCGACTGTGCAACCTTCCCAAAATATACAAAGCGGTCGTTCCTTGCACATGTTGAAAAGATCACCTTTTAAGAGACATGGACGGAAGCGTCAGCCCCGTAATGCGGAGAAATGAGGAATACTCGTTGAGAAGGCTAAGTACGGATTCTAAGCCTCATGAACCATTTTTGGGAAACTTTGACAACCTTCGGCTAGATAGATTTAGTGGCTCATGATTTTTGGGAAAAAAATAAAAGTAATGGAAATGATATTTTTATTGAAAAAATATGGAAAGAACAAAAGGCTAAACTTAATGGGGGAGAGATTATTTACAATAAAGATGAGTGAAATTTGTGTCATTCAATCCCCTATTTATAGTACTAAGAAACCTAGCCTATTCCTAATTAAATTCTAAAAGATGAACACAAATAAATAAGGATAATTATAAATAAATAAGGATAATTAAAGATAATTAAAGATAAATAAAGATAAAGGCTAAAATTAAATCTAAATAATAATCCTTAATAATAATCCTAATATAATTAAAAATTAAACAGTCTTGTGCTATAAAATCTCCTCTTTTTTTATTTTTGCTCCCCAAATCTTCCACAATTTGCATTTTCAACACCACTTCTCTCCTACTTCGCATGCTAGCCCAATTTAACTTTAAATTCACACTTTTAGCCCCCAAGTTTCCTTTTGCCTTCAATTTAGTCCCTGTAAGATAAAAAACCATAAAAAACTCAAATTAGTAGGATCATACTCAAAATAAACATATAATTAATACATAAAAATATGTCATTCTAGAGTATTATCAGATGTTAGCTTGACTTAGTTTGTTCGACGATTGAGGTTTGTTGGCTGAGTTGCAGGTTAAGCCGACTTGGATAGAACAAATTCGAGATGGATAGTTAGGGGATAAATCTTTGGGTCTACGGTTTCATCAGATTGAGAGTGGTTGCACTACGGACTTTGGGCTAAATAATGATGGGGTACTCTATTTCCGTGGCAGATTTGTGTACCAAATGATACTGATCTGAGGCAGTCTATTCTGAGAGAGGCACATAGTAGCCTTTATGCTATGCACCCCGGTGGGAATAAGTGTATCGAGATATTCGAGAACTATGCTGGTGGCCAGGATTGAAACGGGAGGGTATTGATTTTGTGGCATGATGCCTGACATGCTAGCAGGTTAAGGCTGAGCATAAGTTACCTTCGGGTTTGTTGCATCCGGTTAAGATTCTGCTATGGAAGTAGGAGCGAGTAACGATGGACTTCGTTAGTGGGTTGCCTCTAACACCCACAAAGAAGGATTCAATTTGGGTCATCGTGGATAGATTGACCAAGCCTGCGCATTTCGTCCCGGTTAGGACTGTCTATTCACTTCAGAAGTTGGCAAAGCTCTACATTTCTGAGATAGTGATACTACATGGGGTACCGGTCTCAATCATTTCTGATAGGGATCCTTGCTTCACATCTCGGCTCTGGAAAAAGTTACATGAGGCTCTGGGTTCGAGATTGGACTTCAGTACTGCGTTCCATTCTCAGACCGATGGTCAATCTAAGAGGGTGATTCAGATACTAAAGGATATGTTGAGGAGTTGTGTGATTGATTTTCGAGGCAGCTGGGAGGATTATCTGTCGTTAGCTGAATTTACCTACAATAACGTTTCCAGTCGAGTATTCAGATGGTACCTTACGAGGCTCTGGATGGTTGTAAGTGTCGTACTCCTTTGTGTAGGATAGAGTTGGGCGAATGGCGAGTTTTGGGTCCGGAGTTGGTTTCTGAGATTGAGGATAAGATTCAATTGATTCAAGATCGTTTGAAGGCTATTTTTGACAGACATAAGTCTTATGATGATCTGAAAAGACGTGAGATTGAGTATTCTCTGGGGGACTTCGTGTTTCTTAAGGTCTCTCAATGGAAGAAGGTTCTGAGGTTCGATCGCAATGGCAAGTTGAGCCTTAGGTATATTGAGCCTTACTTAATTCTGAAGCGAGTGGGACAGGTCGCTTATTAGTTGGAGTTACCTCCAGAGCTAGACTGTATTCATGACATATTCCACGTGTCGATGTTGAGGCGTTACCTCTCTGATCCTACTCATATTGTCCCTGTTGAGGAGATTGAGGTTAGGCCAGATTTGACCTTCGAGGAGGAGCCGATTCAGATTTTGGATCGTGATGTAAAGGTTCTTCAAAAGAAGTCTGTCCCATTAGTGAAGGTGCTGTGGCAAAATCATTGCATTGAGGAGGCCACGTAGGAGCCTGAGGATGCAATGCGTCAACAGTATCCTCATGTATTCTGATCAAGTAAATTTTGAGGCCGAAATTTTCTTTTAGGGGGTAGAGTTGTAACGCCCCAAAATTTTTATTTTTATTGCTGTTAAAATGTGACACAAATGTGTATCTGCTTTAGTGGTCACTTGTTCTGGGTGTGTGTAAGAGGTTCCAAGTTCAAGCCTTGCATTTGGCAAATTTTGGTATTTTTTCTAACTTAAGCCCTATTCTTACTCAGTGGGCTTATATTTAATTATTGGTAGAACCATATCAAAATGGGCCTGCTGGTCTGGTGGTTAAGTTAAGTGTTAGTTTGCTAAAGGTCTTGTGTTCGAATCCTCTCACGAGTGTGGGAGTTTATCTTGTTCGGTTATTTGATAGAGTTCTGGTTGTACTGAAAGTCTGAGGAGGTTGAGATAGTGGATTAGTGGGAGAAAATCAAAGGATGAGTGGTTTATCCAGGATTTTATTTTATTTTCATTTTTATTCTTTTTCCAAAATTTTCTCCTTCTTCCAATCAACTGACATTAGCTTTCATTTTCCCTGTCGTTTCTTTTTCCCCTCTTTTCTTCGATTTTGTTTTCTTCTTTACTGCTGTCGTACCCATTATTCTCAAGATTTCGGTGCTCGTTGTGCAACTCTGGTAAGTGATTCTAGGAAATTTTGTGATTGGCGTTGCCTAAATACGAATTGGGATTATAATCTTGTTTGGTTACTGTTAACGTGATTAATGTGGGGGTTTAATTCTATATTTTTGTGGATTAAGAGGAAGTGGTGAACAGTGAAGTTGCGTTCTGATAGCCTTTATCGCACTAGGGTCGATCCATTCTTCAGTAAGTTACTTGCGCTATTTTGGGTCCGATTTTAGTTTGATTTTAAGCGACTAATTAAGTGCTTTGTGGGTCAATATTAGGTGTTGGGCTGCTCGGGAGTGATTCTGCATAGAAATTGTACCAGGTGTACCTCAAAACGTAAAAAAATGGATTCAACGAAAGCCAAAATTACAAACTGTCGATGCCACACGGGTGTGTGGTCACCCGTGCGGTAGGCCGTATGTGATAACACGATTGTGTGATCGACGAAGGCCAGGCCGTGCACAGGACACGATCGTGTGATGGCTGGGGTGTGGCCGTGTGGGCCACATAAGCGAAACTGAACTGAGATTATGGGCTACACAGGCGTGTGGGCCCACAAGGGCACACCACACGGGCGTGTGATATTTGGGCCAGGCCGTGTGATCCACACGGGCAAGGCTAATCTAGGCGTGTGGGCCAATTTAGCTAAAATGTTTCCTAGGGTTGCACGGGTCGCCCAGGTATACTGTGAACCTACTGTAGGGTCAGTAAGCGCTACTTAGACCCTAAATTGTGTGATCTGAATATATAATGTACGTATTGAGCATGTTAAATTTATGCATGTTTACTGATCCGTATGTGTGACTGATAACTGAATTTTAGCATGTAAGCATGTATTCATCATGTATGTCTACATTGAGCATGTTTAGTTGCATCTATATTGGGGTGAGATTATTGATTATTGGAGGAAGTGTACTAAAAGGCTTTCATGCCTATTATCTGGTAGCTCAACTGCGATATTACTGATATGTGCTACAATCGGTATGACTTGGAGTGTAGGGTTGGGTGGGTGTTTTAAACCCCACATGGTGTGTAGAGATGGTCAAAGATGGTGTGTAGAGGCTGGTGGGTAGGATATTGATTTCTGTTAATGTATGCATATTGTATCTGAGATGGGTTAAGGCCCTAATTTATGTTTGACATTGTATCTAAATGGGCTAAGGCCTAAACTGTAACTGGATCTGTAATGGGCTTAGGCCCCAGACTGCATTAGACTGATAACCGTAGTTTGGCTGTATGCATGTCTTCCGTGAGGATTACACACTGAGTTTACGAAAACTCACCCCTTTTTGTTTTATCTATACAGGTAATCCCCAGACTTAGACGGCTCAAAATGGCGGAGGATTCAACGGTGACCACATGACTATTGAACTGATTTAATTTCTTTTAAGGTTTTTAATTTCTATTATTTTTTGGGGTGTTTTGATGTAATTTAGACTTTTGGACTGTTGGATTTTACTTTGGATTTTAACTGTTTTCATGGATATTTAAATTGCAAACTCAACAAAAACTCGATTTAATTAAAAACAACATTTTCCTAAACGAGAATAATTTTCTTTAAATATCACGATTTTAAAAGCTTCCGTCATATAATATGTTTTTAAACGAATCATATTAATGAGAGAATGATTTTGAAATCATCGGGAGATTAATAGAAGATAATAAACGAAAATGATTTTAACTTGATAAATTCGCTTTTAAATCCCATTCCATGTGACATCGTCAGATTCGACCATAACGTCTAGGCTGAGTTTGGGGTGTTACACGTTTTATATGTTTAGATAGTTGGATGACCTATTTAGTTGGTTGATTAAGTGTACAAGCAATGTTTTACCACTCTGATTAGTGGTAGTAGTTGCGTTTGTTAAAAGATTTGATTTCAAATCTTATTAGGCAAGCTTAGTCTCAAATCTCAAGGGCGATAGTAGGATTTTTTACCTGCCCACTAAGTTTATTTTTCGCTGTCTATGATATAAAATGATGCATATAGCCAACATGTTTCTTTGTGTTTTCCATACATTTTTAAAATTTTTAGTTATCTTTTGCTAGAGGAGACAAGGAAGGTTTCCAGAAGCTTGTCAAATGTCATTGATAAGTACCAGCTGACTGGTAATTTCTTGAAAACCACTAGAATGACATTGATGGAATTTACGTCTTTGCATTAATGCATGCATAATAAATTTTTAGTAGATCAATGGTTTGATAATTATAATTGTTTCTTTTTTAGCTCAAAAAGCTATCAAAGGTCCAAACAATTAAGGTAAAAGACCAATAAAGTAGATTCTATCCTGAAGTTTCTAGTAAGTTCCTTATTGTTTGCTTTGAGTTGTGAAAATTCTATGATATATGGATCGTGAAAGGTAAGTTGTCCCTAGTAAATATGGGTTAATGTGTCTTGTATTGACGATGTGTAATAAGTTCGTGTTGTGTGTGTGTGCATGGCCATGGTCGAGGTAAAAATACCCACCTTGTGTGCAAGCCCAGTACCAGACTATCTGTGACATGTGAAAAACTAGAAAGAAACATTATTTGTAATGCCTCCAATAAGGCAGCTTTATTGCAAACCAGACTGGCAGATCACGGGCCGACCTTGTGAGAGAACACATGTTCAATCTAACTAGGAATATGAATATTAAAATGATTATGGTTGATACACGATTCTAATTTTTGAAATATGAGTTCGAGGCTGGCATAAAGTTGGGTCATAGGTAAACATACATGATTGAGAGAAGTATGTATAAGTTGGTGGTATGTATCTGTCAGGGTACTATATGCATTATGTTGGCGAAGTGTTGTCGCCAAAGAACTGTACTGGCTGTAACAGCCCAATTTCAGTGGTGTTAGAAGCAGTGGTTTCGGGACCATAATTCCGATGAGTGAGTTATTATTTTAATATTTATTAATGTTTACAAGATTATTTTAAAGTCGTATTAAAGTTTTGTTAAGAAATTTTGAAGTTTAAATAGTTAATTAGGTAAAAGGACTAAATTAAAAATGTACAAAAGTTGAATTCTATTAGTTAAAAGGGCTAAATTGCTATGGAAAGGAAAGTTAATGTGCTTAGATAGTAAATATACCACAACTAAATATACCATAATTAAGTTAGTGGATAGTTATGGATAAGGTTTTATTGAAATTTTGATTAATTTTAAGGTTAAAGTAGTAAATTAGTAAATTCAAGAAAAATTAAGTAAATAAAAGACAAAAGAAATATATTATCTTCTCCATCTTTGTTTCTAAAACGTAAAATAGACATTAGAGAAGTAGGAAGGTTCGGTCAAGCATTTTACTCTTGCATGGTATGAGTTTAAACCTCGTTTTTAATTATTTTTATGTTTTTGAGTTCATTTTAGCTTAATCTAGCTAACCTGGGGATTAATTTACAAAATTGTTAAGGGTTAAAAAACTGCCATGGTTTTTTTTAAAAAATATGTTTTGAAGTTATTTGATAGATTATTGATCTTGGTTGTTAAACAAACTTGTTTTGTTAAGTGATTTTTGATGAATTTTGAAATAGGTATTAAATTATTGAAAGTGTAAATTCATGGGTTTTATTGTGAAATGTTGGTAATTATGGGTTGTCCCAAGGTCCCTTGTAGCATTGGTTAATATGAATTTAGGTTAAAATGATTAATATTCAAGTTATGAGCTTAAGGACTAAATTGTGAAAAGTTAATATATTAAGGGTAATTTTGTAATTTTGCATAAATATGAATTATGGATTGAATTGAATACTTGAAGTACTTAATTGAATGAAATTATCTATTTAGATCATGATAAACAACAATCAAACTTAAATCGAGGGACGGTGAAAGCTTCGAATTAGTCTCAAATTATACTTCTACGAATATAGTTATTGAGGTAAGTTTGTATGAATTATAATAGTACTAATGATAGCTAAATGATTATTTACTATTTTGTGTTAATATAAACGGACTTGAAAATGTTTATGTATCGGCGTTTTAAGTAATTGACGGATAACAAATCCCATTTGAACCTTAAGAATTATTAGGATACGGATGACATGTCATTAGGGATTTCATGATTCGGGTGCTAGTCTTGAATGTCTTACCGATGGTTGAGGTCTTGCATTTGTTGCGGATTCTCCACAACTCATGTGAGCAGCATCATGTAGCTAGCATTCCGACCCACAGCTCGTGTGAGCAGACCCATTTCACAGCTCGTGTGAGCATTGATGTAAAGGAAAGGTTATGGTTATATGTAAAGGTACATAATGTGTGAGCATTCCTGAGTATCCAATGTAATTCTAGATGGTTCAATGGGTAAGTAAAAGAAATGGCATGGTAAGTATATAAATGAAATGGTTCATGATCTTATGAAAAGGTTGATGAATTAAATGATGTGTATATGAAATCTACTTACTATATGTTTGAACTCATATGTATCATGGATGAACCTACTAACTTGTGAGTTTGATGGTGCTTGTATAGGCTTTTACTAAGCTTATGGTCTTGGTAATGATATTATGCTTATTCTATAATTTGTGTTAAAGAAATGGTAAGTTATGTTTGAGTTTATACGAGCTTACTAAGCACTAGTTGCTTACGTAGTTACTTTCCTTTGTTTTACAGATTATTAGAAGCTCAATCGGTTAGAAGTTTGTAAGGGATCAATCACACTAACCAACAACCATTTTGGTAGTTTTTGAGTAATTTGGCCAAGGTTATATATGGCATGTATAGGACCCCTTTTATAATGGTGTTTCTTGAATGTGTAGTGGTTGATTTGGTATGTATATGCTTTTGAAGTTTATGTTTAGTTTGATGAGCTTTGGAACCTTGGCAAGTTAGGTCATTTTGGCCATTCTTAAGTGCTTGTATATAAGACTCTTTTGGTATGTTTATGATGGCATGTAAATGGTCATTTATGATATCATTTGGTAGAAAAATGAACTAGGTTTTTTGCTTGAAGTATGGATATATTGATTTGTTTGCTTAATGATGTTTTGGTATAAATGTGGTGCCTTTGAATGGCATATTGGTTAGATGACATATGATGTTTGAAATGGTATGTTTATAAGTGTTTGAATGATGTTGAAATCAATTGAATGTGTGCACAAATGGGATGGATGGTTAGGAGTGTTTTGGCCTTGAAATGGCTTATTTTTAGGGTCAAATTTTGGACCACACAGCCTGGCGACATGGTCGTGTGTCATTTGTAAATTGTTAGTGTATCATGTCACCGTGTTACATGGCCTAGCACACGGCCTGCGACACAGCCATGTGTTGCAAGTCAGAGAGTTACACGGTTTGGCACACGGCCTGCGACACGGCCATGTGACCTAACTCAGTGAGTTACACGGGTAGAGACACGTCCATGTTTCCCTTTGTTCGATTGTTACATGACTGTGTGACCCCTGTTTTCAAAATTTTCAACTTTTTTCCCAATTAATCTGATTTGTTTTGGTTTAGTTGTAGACTATTTCTAAACTATTTTTAGGGCATTGAAGGCTCGAGTTAAGGCCCAAATGCATATGTTTGATTGTTTTTAATGTGATTTACTTAAATAATGTTAAATGATTTTATTGAGATGCTTTGAGGTAAAATGTTATTTTGATTGTTCGATAATGCTCTGTAACCCTAAACCAATGACGGAGACGTGTTAGGGGTGTTACACTGGTAACTTGGCACAATGTGTCTATATGACTAAGTCTTGAAATTGTCTTTATTTTTGGGTTTACTATCAATAACTTGATAATAATTCTGTGTCTATTTGGAACTCACTAATTTCAATTGAATTTACTCTGTTACTTTTCTTTCCCCGGCTGTTGAGTAATAGAAGAAAACTAGTAGAAGGGGACTACACCAAAGTTGCATCTGCGAGTGAAGGACTTCTCTATTTTGTATCATGCAAGTCTAGTTGGTGGATGGCGCATTTAAAATTTTTGTACTTAACTTTTGTTTTTACCCCACAATCATATTTTTTTGTCTTAAAGTGGAACTGCCCCTTATTATACATGTGTATGCCAAACTCCCTTGATTTGCAATTACAAACTTGCCTTTTCTATTAAGTGTATTTTCCATACATGACAGTGTATGGTTTAAATATTACCTTTATTAATTCCTATTACTTTCTTCAAGGATACGTTACTAAATGGGCCAAGAATAATGGTCTTTCACTAAAAAGAGAACCCTTACAACTGATTTCTCAAATATTTAAATTAAGCCAAAGGATTTGAGTCTATCAGTAATGCCTCGGTCCGTTGGGCGGTTTGTTTGGCTAATTGATATATGCCATGTCTCCTGACAGGCTAAGAGGTGTTACAACTAAACATTTATTTGAATAAGGTCTAATTAAATAATAATATTTAACAAAAAATACAATATTATAGTAGAAATATAGTACAGGAGACAGTGACACCCCCGGTAAAACACTAAGGTTTGTCACCCCTTATGTGATATAAGTCCAAGTTGGCTAGTTGAAGGATGGCATATATAAATGTTTTGTACTTTAATTTTGTTTTTACCCCACAACCATATTGTTTTTGTCTTAAAGTGGAACTGCCCCTTATTATACATGTGTACGCCAAACTCCCTTGATTTGCATATTACAAACTTGCCTTTTCTTTTAAGTGTATTCGCCATACACGACAGAGTATGATTTAAAGATTGCCTTTATTAATTCATATTACTTTCTTTAGGGATACGTTACTAAATGGGCCAAAAATAATGGTCTTTCACTAAAAGGAGAACCCTTACAACTGATTTTCAAAGATTTAAATTAAGCCAAAGGATTTGAGTCTATCAATAACACCCCAGTCCGTTGGACTGTTTGTTTGGCTAGTTGATATACACCATGTCTCTTGACGGGCTAAGGGGTGTTACAACAAAACATCTATTTGAATAAGATCTAATTAAATTATAATATTTAATAAAAAATGCAATATTCTAGTAGAACTATAGTATAGGAGATGGTGACACCCCCCATAAAACATTAGGATTTGTGCCCCTTACGTGATATAAGGCCAAGTTATCTAGTTGGCGGATGCCGTATATAAATGTTTTATACTTGACTTTTGTTTTTACCCCACAACCGTATTGTTTTTGTCTTAAAGTGGAACTTCCCCTTATTATACATGTGTACGCCAAACTCCCTTTATTTGCATATTATAAACTTGTCTTTTCTATTAACTTTATTAGTCATACATGGCAGTGTATGATTTAAAGATTGTCTTTATTAATTCCTATTACTTTCTTCAAAGATACGATACTAAATGAGCCAAGAATAATGGTCTTTCACTAAAAGGAGAATCCTTACAACTGATTTCTCAAAGATTTAAATTAAGCCAAAGCATTTAAGTCTATCAGTAATGCCCTAGTCCATTGGGTGGTTTATTTGGCTGATTGATATACGCCATGTCTCCTGACAGGCTAAGGGGTGTTACAACAAAACATCTATTTGAATAAGGTCTAATTAGATAATAATATTTAATAAATAAATACAATATTATAGTAGAACTATAGTATAGGGGACGGTGACACCCCTATAAAACACTAGGGTTTGCCACCCCTTATGTGATATAAGGCCAAGTTGGATCTTTCTTGTATGAGGTCCAATTAAATTATTTTTTCAACCCAATTCTAATTTCGCTAAAGTCATTGCTACTTTACAATATTAGAATCTATGAGGAAAAATATTTAATTATCTTATTCAAAAGATCCATAATCACTAATTAATTATAATTAATTAAATAATAATTCAAAGAAATTAAATTAATTCCTAAGTCATTTTAGTACTTAGCGAGAAAACGCATTCACTACAATTAGTGATACATGTGATCTATTTCTTTTACTTTGTTGTTTTCATTCATTCCATATTATTGATTCTACATGTAATTCGTTTCTAGTTATATCGAGCTAGCTGAGGGACCGATTGAACATATATTATTAGGGCTCAAATAATTTATAATTAAGTTCTGACTTTTTGCATATTAATTACAACATTGTTTAGTCATGAAGTCATTCCACGAAAGTATCGTGGCTGAGCTCTCATTTATTATATATCATTATGAAAGCTACTCAATAAATGCTCATCCAATGACCTTGTCACACGTGTGTTACCTTCATATGATATCTTTAATCTTTTGAATCTGTTCTCCTAATATATTTCATTTTTGTTGGAAAAAATTCTGATTCAAAAATGGTTTACTTCCAGAGAAGAAAAATAAAAATTTGAAAATCGAGTCGGTTTGTGATAATTATAGCAATAAACTTCTCCCAAAAAGTTCATGTGCTTTGTACGAGATGGATCCTTGACGTTCCTGGCTTTCAACCAAACAATTTTTTTGCTATTCTCGTACTACAAATTGCTTCGAGTGTGGGTTGAACAATTATGAATCAAATACAGAAGTAGAAATAATTTTCTTACTTTCAGTAGGAAAGTAAATCTCTATCTCTTATAGAAACTAGTAGAATTGTTATTCTTGGAAAATATAATTTATACTTAGAAATAAATTCTCAATATTTTTGGGTAGAATAACAATATCTCAAAGTTTTGTGTGTTTAACGCTACCAATGCCATATACTTATAGGAAGAGATAAAGTAACCGTAATTGAATTAGTAAAATACAAATAATATTTATTTCATAGAAAAATCAATTCCCTATTTGAATTAGGAGAGAGGGGTGGCTAACCCTAGTTAAATACAGTAGAGTTCTTGCCCCTCATACATATTATGAGGGGTTTTGGGCCTCTATTGTATCTTGTCCAATTATATGTGCTTATTGGACTTTTAACCCAACATTTTATAATTTAATCCAACCCAATGCATGTTTTATATTTCCCAAAATAAATCCTATTAAATTAATTTAAATAAATAAATAAATTGATTTTTCAATTGAATAATTTTCTCAACCCAATTCTAATTTTGTTAAGGTCATGTCAACTTTACCATAAAATAATCTATGAGAAAATATATTTAATTTCTACATTCAAAGGATTCACAATGACAAATTAATTTAATTCCATTTTGAACTTAAATTATTTACTTTAATAATTCAAAAAACTTAAATTAATTCTCAGACCATTTTCATACTTAGTGAGAAACCACATTTATTTTTTAATGTAAATCATTTCTCTAACTTATCATTTCTATTCGTTTGATTCTTAATGAAATTCATTTCCAGTTTCAACAAGCTAGCGAAGGGACCTGTTTGGACATATGTGATTAAAGATCAAATGATTTATGATTAAGTTTTATCTATTCACCTATTAATTATACACTCATTTAGTCATGAAGTCATTCCACTATAGTATCATAACTGAGCTCTCCCCAATTACATACCATTATGAAAACTACTCAATCAGTGCTTGTCAAATGACCTTGCCATAATTGTGTTACCTTTATAGTATATCCTTAATCTCTTTGGGATAAATTCGTTCTCCTAATATGATCCTATTTTATCTTATAGTAACCATTACATCTTTTTTCATGAAAATTCAATTACTATTAAATAGTAATTAAGTCATTTATCATAAAGACAAATGATGCATGACCACGGTTACTTTTCATCTATCATGTAATGCTAATGAGAAGATATGATTTACCCATTTCTTAGGCTATGAATTCCATTATTATGAATGATGCTATATACTGCAAAAATCGTATACCCAACGCACCAACTTTTGGTTCCTTATCTATTTGAACAGAGGCTTTTATTGTAACGCATACATAGTCCATCATCCACTTAATATTAAGTTATGTCACACTATGAACGTCACAAGTTAATAAATCAATAAATGGATTCAAGATCTATTTTACTTGGATCTTGTTCGATGTACTACCAGTCCAGTAATCACATTTATATCTCTATCTTTTGGGAGTCATCCATTTTGATTCCCAAGACAAAACATCCCCCCAATTGAAGTTGATAGACAACAAATTATTTTTTTAATCGGTTTACTAATTTTTTATTAGGCTAAGGAAATGTTTAGGTTTATCTACTAATGCAAGTTATCTTTTCGTATTACGATCCAACCACGTAATACTATTTAGCATTAGTTAAATATTAGATAATCAGTGAGCTAATATTTTCTTCCATTTTTATTTGTGTGCAAAAACCATTGAGGACAATATGCAAAGAGTATTAATGTAATTCATGGATAATTTTATTAAACCAATCTATTTGAGAAAAATAAAAGTAGGGCACCAGATCAAACAAATTTATCTCGTGGCAACCATTGCATCTTTCTTCATGAAAATTCAATTACTATCAAATAGTAATTAAATCATTTATCACATATACAAATGACCCATGGCCACATTGCTTTTCATCTATCATGTAATGCTAATGAGAGGATATCATTTACCCTTTAATTAGCCTATAAATTCCACTATTGTGGAATGATGCTACATACTACAGAAGTCATATACCCAATGTACCAACTTTTTTTTCTTTATCTATTTGAACTTAAGCTTTCATTTACATCAAAGTATACGAATCACACATATATAGTCCATCATCCACTCAGGATTAAAGTATGCCACACTATGACCGTCAAAAGTGAATAAATCAATAAATAGATCTAGAATCTATTCTACTTGGATCCTGTCCAATGTGCTGTCAATCTTGTCAGTCATATCTATGTCTCTATCTTATAGGAGTCATCCTCTTCAATACCCAAGACAATGTATTTTCTCAATTGGACTTAATAGATGACATATTAGTATTTCAATTGCTTTGTTCAATTTGGATTAAACTAAGGACATGCTTAGATTATCTACTAATATAAGCTATCTTTCTTGTAACAGCCCGATTTAGGGGCTTGTCAGAATAGTGATCTCAGAATCAATAATTTGAGGTTAGAGAAAATTATTTTCATGTTATTTTATGTGTTATAACATCTTTATAAAGATGCATGGAAATTTTGGTGCTTTAATTTTAGCGATTTCATGCTTAATTGCGAAAAAGGACTAAATCGCATAAAGTGCAAAAGTTTGATTTTATTTGCTAGAGGTGCCAAATAGCTATGGAATATAAATTGGAGGTCCCAAATGTGCAATTAGGCTATGGAATTAGTTTGGCCGGTCAATTAAAGCTAGGGGGACAAGGGCATTAAATGTTGGTCATGTTAGGTGATTAAAAAGAATAAAATAAGATGAAATAAGCAAAAAGCTATCATCTTTTTACTTCTTCTTTTCTTCAAACGAAAATAAAAACAAGAATGGGAGTTCTTGAAGCAAAAAATTTTAGCAGCTCATCTCCTCTTTAAGTAAGTCAATTTGATGGTTATTTTTGATAATTTTTGTATTTTTGGAGTCCTCAAAGCTTAAGCTAGCTAATGAGAGGACTAGTTTGCAATATCGTTGAAAGTTTAGGGACTTACCATGATAGAGTTTATGTTGTTTGATGAGTTTTTATGGAAGAAAATGAATGATAGGAAGATGAGAAACAACTTTTGTGAAAGGTGGTGTTATGAAAACACCTAATTGGGATTAAAATGCAAAAAGTTGTAATTTGTTCATTAAAGCATGAAATAGTTGGAATTGTGAATAGTTCTAAGAGGATTAAATGTTCAGCTAGGCTTTTTTAATAAAAATATGTGACAAAAATTTATTTACGAGCCTAGGGGTAAAATCATTATTTTGCCAAAGTATAAGGGCAAATTAGTCATTTTTGCCTAAGTGTAGATTATGGTTTATTATGATTTATAAATGATTAAATAATTAAATTCCATTGTTCTAGATCAAAGAAAACGAGATTCGAACCTAAAATGGGAGAAAAGAGAAATGAGGGCAAAAAGGGTTCCTTTCTACCCTTTTCGATATCGAGGTAAGTTCTTGTGCAAATGTTGCAATTATATACGGGTTATTTAATATTCCAATGCTGTATGAAATGTATATTATACTATGAATGTATTAAATATATCTTGACAAGATGTCAAGAGAATTGAATCTAAGAATAGTGAGGAGTTCAAATAGCATTGTGATATGATAATTAAGGTCTCGTGTAAGACCATATTGGAATATGGCCTAGGTGTGAGATATTGAATAAGACCATGTCAAGGACATGGCATCGATATGAGATTTCGAGTAAGACCCTATCGGTGGCATGATGTCGATATGATGTTATGTATATGTAATTCAAAAATGTTATTTATGTAACACCCCAAACCCGGCCCATACGTCATGACCGAATCTGGTATGCTATGGGTTGAAACATGAAAACTTTGCCTTGAAGGGTTTTGAAAATCTTAGTTTATTATAGCCGGTCAATCAAATAATTGTGACAATTTTTTAAACAACTTTAAGCATTCGCGTTGTTTGTGTTTGAAAAGCCCATTTACCATTTCATTTTATATTTAAGGCTTTAAGGAAAAAAAACATGAGTTTATAAAAACTTAACATAAAAAAAATCGAAAACCTAAGTAATGGAGGCCTTATTACAAAAATATTCGAAAATTAAAATTCAAATGAAAATCTGAAAACAATCTATGTAGACAATAATCTTGATGGCCCCTAGAGTCCGCCTCGGCTCTCATGTCTACGATCTACTGCTCATCTGAAAAGTTGGGGAAAAATAATAGGGTGAGTCACCAAGACTCAGTGTGCAAATCCCAAAAACAAATAAAAGCCTTGGGCCCACAAACACATTATGGGCCTTGGCCCACACACAATGGCAACAGAATATTTCATGCAACATGGCCCGTCCCAAACCTAAGTGTCCATCCTCTACACACCCCCGTACCAACCTTCACACCATGGGTATTTCTACAATCAACCCTCCATCCACTACACACCATATCGATCACTATGTGACCTATGTGGCAAAGCCACCGATCGCCATGCGACCTCGGTAATACATTATAGTATTCGACAACTATGCTGCCTGTCATAAAGACCGATCACTATGTGACCTATGTGGCAAAGCCACCGATCACCTCGCGACCTGCTCCCCTTCTATAAATCAATCAATCCCATCCCATGCATACATACATACAATAATCGAAACATTAAACTATCTAAACAGATCATAGACTTTCACATACTTCGATACACATAGAGGAGTTTCTATGATTACGCACAGCATCCCTTGCCTACCCTTTACGGGCATCATTGTTCATCTGACCTCTCTTTCCAGCTTTTAGCCCACAACACATATAATACAAATTAATGAGTGTGATAGAGATCTACAAACCTGGTTACCATTAAGACGACACTCTCTATGTCGACACTATCAAAAGTCAATACGACTGTTATCTGCCTAAAATGCTGTTCAAAAGCCGGTCTACAACCTGGTGGCCAATCTCGAATAGCAGACATCGCTCGTTTCTTAAACTTAGGGATTGGGTTTACGGACCCGATCCTCTCCTTTGCCTGATCCATATTTGATTCCATCAAAAGTCCTTGTCAGAACTACTATAACGAAATAGGGTTGTTAAACCATATCATATGATTAAGATCTTAAGTACGATAACGAATCTAACGGAAATCTAATGAAAACCCCTTACCTTGAAATCTCGAAATAGATAGGATACTTAGAGACTAACGGATTTCGGCTTTTGGAATCTAGATAATTCGATCTACTCCGATTTCCTGAGGTGTCACCACATGATGTGAAAACAAGAACAAACCAAACGTTATTTAAAAGATAACCTTACCACGCCTATAAGCCTTTCGGCTTTGGCCTCCAAAAATCGAAAGTAAAGAAAAGAACAGAAGAGATCGGCACCTACCTTAACAGAGAATTTGGCAACTCCCAAAGAATTTTTGGCTTTTGAGAAGATCAAAAAGAGAGAAGATGATAGGAAGAAATCTATGTGGATTCGGCTTTTAGTGGAGAAATCGACAAAAGAGAATAGGAGGTATTCGGCTATGGAGATGAAAAGAAAGTTCAGAGTTTCGGCTTTTGAATGAAAGTGAAGATGAGAGAATAGGCTTAGAGATTTCGGCTTTATGGAGAAATTGGCACAAGAGGAAAAGAATGGAAAAAGAAAGTGAAGTGAGAGGTTTCGGCTTTTGAAGAAATCAAAAGAAAAGAAATTATAGAGAATGGTGAGAGTTTGACACAGAGAATGAGGAAAAGAATAGGGTTCAAATCTAGGAATTGAAGAGATACCACCCTATTTATAGAGAATTTGGCACTTACTTATCAAAACCGAAAGTGCCCTTCACGATAACTAACAATTAATCAAATAATAAGGGAAATTTCGGCACCCCTTTTGCCATAAAGAAACCGATTTCTTTCCCTCCCTAGGAGATGGAATTTCAGCCAACACTACTCTCAGCAGATAGCTCCTATCTTTTCTCCTTTATTTTAATCTATCCATACCTTTAGAAGAGGCCTAAATAACACCACCTCTCCCTACTATTATTAGCAATCCCAATCATTAAATCCTTCTTAAAATTAAGCCTCATTGCCGTCCCCTTCTTACTCCTTTTAAGTGCCGAAAATGGCCCAAAGATATGGGCTCCTTGCGGCCAAAACTTGGGCCTCACCTCCTGCTATTGGCGCCAACCCATAACTCCTCTGCAACACCACATACTACTGGGCCACAAGCCCATTTTGCAACCTAAAGCACTGATACCATCTTTTAAACCCCATGGTACCCAAACAGGAATTTTAACCAAGGCTTCGGCCCAATCTTGGGCCCAATTTAACCCCTAACACTCAAATTAACACATTAAACATATCCACCCACTAAACACATAGGCCCAATAATTCAGGATGTTATAGTTCTACCCCCCTTAAAGAAATTTTCGGCCTCAAAATTACCTGATCAAAAAAGATGAGGGTACTGCTTCCGTATTGCTTCCTCCGGTTCCCAAGTAGCCTCCTTAGAATCGTGATTCTGCCATAGAACTTTAACCAACAGTACCGTCTTTCTTCACAACACTTTGACATCACGATTCAGGATTTCCACTGGTTCCTCTTCAAAGGTGAGGTCAGGTCTCACCTCAACTTCTTCCACAGGCACCACGTGAGACGGATCCGAACGGTAACGTCTTAACATAGAGACGTGAAATACATCGTGGATCTGGCTTAACTCTGAAGGTAGCTCAAGCTGATAGGCCACTGGTCCGACTTGTTTTAACACCCGGTATTCTCCGATAAATCTAGGACTTAATTTACCCTTCCGTCCAAACCTCAGCACTTTCTTCCAGGGCGACACCTTCAAGAACACCTTGTCACCCACTGCAAACTCTACGTCCTTATGCTTCAAATCAGCATAGGACTTTTGTCTGCCCGAGGCTTCCTTTAGTCGAGCCCGAATTAACTCAACCTTCGCCTCTGTCTCTGCAACCAACTCCAGACCCAAAATCCGATGTTCCCTTAATTCCGTCCAACAAGTAGGAGTACGACACTTCCGCCCGTACAATGCTTCATAGGGTGCCATCTGAATACTAGACTGGTAGGTATTGTTGTAAGCAAATTCTGCCAACGGTAAAAACTCCTCCCAACTACCCCTGAAATCAATGACACATCCCCTTAACATGTCCTCTAAAACCTGAATCACCCTCTCAGACTGTCCATCGGTCTGAGGATGGAACGCCGTACTAAAATCCAATTTCGTACCCAACGCTTGATGCAACGCCTTCCAAAATCGCGACGTGAACCTAGGGTCCCTATCTGATATGATCAATACTGGTACTCCATGTAACATTACTACCTCCGCTATGTATAGCTTAGCTAATCTCTGCAGAGAGTAATCGACTCGTATCGGTATGAAATGGGCAGACTTCATCAAGTGATCTACAATCACCGAGACTGAATCTTTCTTAGTAGGCGTGAGAGGCAGCCCACTAACAAAGTCCATTGTGATCTTTTTCGACTTCCACTGTGGAATCTTCACTGGCTGTAACAACCCTGATGGTAACTGATGTTCTGCCTTGACCTGCTGGCAGGTCAAACATCTACTCACAAACCCAGTTACCTCACGCTTCAAGCTCGGCCACAAGAATTGGTCCCGTAAATCCTGATACATCTTGCTCCCTCCAGGGTGCATAGCGTATGGACTACCATGCGCCTCTTGCAGAATCCTATGCGTCAATTCAAGATCTTTCGGCATGCACACTCTCTCTTGGAAACATAATAACCCTTCCTCATTCATACCAAATTCCGTTGATTAATCACTTGCTCCTACCAAAAACTTCTCCTTTAGCAACTCATCAGTCTGCTGCTTCTCCTTAACTTGACTGACCCAAGAGGGTTTCACTTGAAGTTCAGCCAATAAACACCCATCATCATATAAGCTAAGGTGAGCAAACATTGCTCTCAGGTCAGTGATCACCTTACGACTTAAGGCATCTGCCACCATATTAGCCTTACCCGGATGATACTCGATCGAGCAGTCATAATCCTTTAACAACTCGATCTACCTTCTCTACCTTAGATTCAACTCCTTCTGAGTCAAAAGGTACTTTAAATTCTTATGATCCGTGTAAATGACAGATTTCTCCCCGTACAAATAATGCCTCCAAATTTTCAAGGCAAACACTACCACCGCCAATTCCAAGTCATGGGTGGGATAATTCAAGTCGTGCGGTCTTAACTGCCAAGATGCATATGCAACAACCTTTCCATCTTGCATCAGCAGACATCCTAATCCCATGTGTGAAGCATCACAGTAAATTATGAACTCCTTTCCAGCCTCCGGCTAAATCAACACTGGAGCCTCCGTCAAAATCCTCTTTAACTTCTTAAAACTCTTATGCTGTTATCAGACCAAACGAACGAAACTCCTTTCTGTAGTAACTTAGTCAACGGTGCTGCAATCAGAGAAAATCCTTTAACAAATCTTCTGTGGCACCCGGCCAAACGAAGAAAGCTTCGAATTTTTGCCACAGATCTAGGTGGCTTCCAATCCAACACCGCTTCTATTTTTGAGGGTCCACCCTAATCCCCTCTGCTGACACAACGTGACCTAGAAAAGTAACTTCCTTAAGCCAGAATTCGCACTTGCTGAATTTGGCATAAAGCTACTTCTCCCTCAGAATCTGCAGAACCACTCACAGATGTGATTCATGCTCCTCTTCCGATCTTGAGTAAACCAAGATGTCATCAATAAATACCACGACAAATCGATCCAAGTAGGGTTAGAACACTCGGTTCATCATATCCATAAATGCTGCTGGTGCATTAGTCAACCCAAATGGCATCACCATGAACTCGTAATGTCCATAGCGAGTCCTAAAAGCCGTCTTATGAATGTCTGCCTCCTTGACCTTGAGCTGATGGTACCCTGACCTCAGATCTATCTTTGAGAACACTGGCGCCCCTTTCAGTTGATCGAACAAGGTATCGATCCTTGGCAATGGATATTTGTTCTTGATAGTCAACTTGTTCAGCTGACGGTAGTCAATGCACATACGCATTGAACCATCCTTCTTCTTAACAAATACCATCGGTGCTCCCAAGGCGACACACTTGGTCGAATAAACCCTTTATCCAACAACTCCTAGATTTGCGCTTTTAATTCCACCAACTCCTTTGATGCCATTTCAAAAGGAGCAATAGATACCGATGCTGTTCCCAGAAGAAGATCGATTCCAAACTCCACTTCTCGATCCGGAGGTAATCCCGGAAGCTCTTCTGGGAAAACATCAGGAAATTCCTTCACCGTCCTAACGTCCTCAACAGTTAGGTCCTTGGCTTCCAAAGCCCGTACCAACATTAATACTGCCTCGCATCTTTTTCTCACCGTTCTTTCCGCTCTTAGGGCAGTCACCATATTCTACAGACAATTCCCCCTTTCTCCTATCACCAACACTTCACCTCCCTCGGGGGTTCTTAACACCATACGCTTGGCTGCACAATCTAAGTTAGCTTGGTACTTCATTAGCCAATCCATGCCTAATATTAAGTCGAGCTCCCCGAACGGTAATTTCATCAGATCCGTCAGGAAAACTATTCCCTGAACTTCTAAAGGTACCTCCCGAAAAAGTTTATCTACTACCACAGATTGTCCTAATGGGCTAATTACTGTTATCGTCGTAGGGGTAGTTTCAGAATCCAAACTTAAAGTTTTAGACACACTACTAGCAACATATGAGTGTGTCGATCCAATATCAATCAATGCAGTATAAGGCAATCCAAAAATTAAAAATGTATCGGTTATAACATCCGGTGCATCCGCCTCCTCTCGACGTCTGGTAGCATATACCAACCCTGACTGCCTCGCCTCAGTGTTTCCTACCCCTCGGCCTGGTGCTTCTCGGCCTCGACCAAAATCGTTACCACCTCTAGCTGGACCACGGCCCCTCTGCAGCTGCTGACCTCCTCTACCCGGCTGAGCATTTCCCTACCCTGCAGGTCCTACCTCATTCTGTGGCTGAGGACAGTCTCTTATCTGATGATCTGTAGATCCACACCTAAAGCACTTCCCACTGCCTGTCCAACACTCACCTACATGGAACTTACCACATCGAGCACACTTCCGTGTTTGGCTGGCAGCAACAGGTCTCTCAGCCCGTCTCGGTCCATCCGATCTAGGTCTCTTTTGAGTACACACGGCTATCCCTGATGATCTAAAATTTCCCTTACCTCTACCCCTATCTCTATCTTGGTTTAGCTTTTCCATCCGTTTCACCTCATCAGCTATCTTAGCTTTCTCCACAAGCATAGCAAATTCCCTCTCTCGTTGTGGAGCTATCAACACCCGTAGATCATCCTTCAGGCCATCCTCAAAATGAACACATCGCTCATGCTCTGTGGCCACTATCCCTCGAGCATAACGACTAAGGCGTAAGAATTTCGCTTTATATGCCGCCACCGACCTACTTCCCTGAATGAGATTTAGGAACGCTCTACGCTGTGCATCCACATAGCTTGTTCCAATGTATTTACTCTGGGACGCCGTTCTGAGGTAATCCCAGGTGATACAGTCAGCTACGGTACCATCCTTATCCGTAAGCCACCATTGATACGCTTCGTCCCGGAGGAGGGACACTACTCCCTTCAACTTCTCCTCTTCCGTGAGGTCAAGATCAACCATTATACGCTCCATTTCTTCCAACCAACACTCCACTGTGCTAGGAGCTACACCAGAAATTCCCTTAAACACCTTTGCCCCATTAGCTCTAAGTCGCTCCGGCACAGACTTCCGGGCTCTTGTGCCCATGCCTGCCCCAGCAACCCTCTCTAACACCCTCAACATCGCCTGAGATACCACATCATCTCTGGCCGTTTGATCTTGAAATTCTGCCTCCACAGTTGGTGGCACTGGTACCTCATTTCTTGACTCGTGACCGGACCCTATGGGTTTTGACACCGCAATCCTACCTCTACCTTGGCCACGCACACCACGTCCTCTCGTGCTCATTCTATCGTTCGCGATTTATCTAATTAAAAATTTTATGAATTAATACTTTCTTCCACTAATTAATAACGGATAGTCTTATGGAAAGTAGTTTTAACAGTAGTTCTTTCGAATTCGAATTCTATCTACAAAGTTCAGTTCTCAAGTCTATATTTCCTAGTTTTAGAATACACATACATACAACATCCATCACACATCAACATACAAGCAGCATCCATGAACTTACATTCATCACCTAGGGGTATTTTCGTCATTTCACTACCCAGAGGTATTTTCGTAATTTTATCCTACAGGGGTGTTTTTGTAATTTTCCAAAATAGGGTATCTTGGCGATTTTACAAAATAGGGGTATTTTGGTAATTTTGTAACTCGAGGGTATTTCGGTAATTTTGTTAACTGAGGTTATTTCGATAATTGTCAACTGGGGGTATTTCGGTAATTTTACAAATTTTGGTAAGTTTTACAAATCTGGGGTATTTTGGGAAGTTTTCACAAATCAAGGGGATTTCAAAAATTTTACAAAACTGGGGACATATGTAATTTTTACAAAAATAGGGTGGCTGGACCCTTTCGAGTTTTAGTTATAAGTTTTGGCCCGTCAACAAGCCCTCTCAGTTAGAGTGAACAAACACTACGCATCAGGTAGGATTCCAAAAAAGAGGAGGTGAGCCGCTAGGGCCGCTTAAATACCAAGCTCTTCCTGGATCCAATCCTAGACATGCGTATGCATGTTACCACACCCTAACCCTGTGACTCGTTCACAGACATGTTTTATTAGAAATTAAGTCTTATGAAATTGAAGAATGGTTTATATTAAACCTAAAGTCCATCAATTCTAACATACTATCCTACGTCCCTATAAAGCCCAACAATACAAACCACATCAAGAGTTAGAATACTTACCTGCGTGGATCGGGTGCCGGTAGATTCGAAGGCCATATCTCAACTGTATTTTTCTTAAACTTACATCATTTTTCCAAATCATCACTGGACTCTTTTCATAGCTCGAGTTTTGAACTGGGCTTTGATACCAAAAATGTAACACCCTAAACCTGGCCCATACGTCATGGCCGGATCTGGTATGCTACGGGTTAAAACTTGAAAACTTTACCTTGAAGGGTTTTGAAAATCTTAGTTTATTATAGCCAGTCAATCAAATAATTGTGAAAATTTTTTAAACAACTTTAATCGTTCGCGTTGTTTGTGTTTGAAAAGCTCATTTACCATTTCATTTTATATTTAAGACTTTAAGGAAAAAAAACATGAGTTTATAAAAACTTATCATAAAAAAAATCAAAAACCTAAGTAATGGAGGCCTTATTACAAAAATATTCCCGAAAATTAAAATTCAAATGAAAATCCAAAAATAGTCTATGTATACAATAATCTTGATGGCCCCTCGAGTCCGCCTCGGCTCCCATGTCCACGATCTACTGCTCATGTGAAAAGTTGGGGAAAAATAATAGGGTGAGTCACCAAGACTCAATGTGCAAATCCCAAAAACATATAAAATCCTTGGGCCCACAAACACATTATGGGCCTTGGCCCACACACAATGGCAACAGAATATTTCATGCAACATGGCCCGTCCCAAACCTAAGTGTCCATCCTCTACACACCCCCATACCAATATTCACACTGTGGGGATTTCTACAATCAACCCTCCATCCGCTACACACCATATCGATCACTATGTGACCTATGTGGCAAAGCCACCGATTGCCATGCGACCTCGGTAATACATTATAGTATTCGATAGCTATGCTACCTGTCATAAAGACCAATCACTATGTGACCTATGTGGCAAAGCCACCGATCGCCTCGCGACCTGCTCCCCTTTCGTAAATGAATCAATCCCATCCCATGCATACATACATACAATAATCGAAACATTAAACTATCTAAACAAATCACAGACTTTCATATACTTCGATACACATAGAGGAGTTTCTATGATTACGTACCTGGCATCCCTTGCCTACCCTTTCTGGGCATACGACTGTTCATACAGCCTCTCTTTCCAGATTTTAGCCCACAACACATATAATACAAATTATTGAGTGTGATAGAGATCTACACACCTGGTTACCGTTAAGACGACACTCTCTATGTCGACACTATCAGAAACTGATACGATTGCTATCTGCCTAAGATGCTTTCAAAAGTCGGTCCACAACCTGGTGGCCAATCTTGAACAGCAGACACCGCTCATTCCTAAACTTAGGGATTGGGTTTACGGACCCGATCCTCTCCTTTGGCTGATCCATATTTGGTTCCATCAAAAGTCCTTGTCAGAACTACTATAATGAAATAGGGTTGTTAAACCATATCATATGATTAAGATCTTAAGTACGATAACGAATCTAACAGAAATCTAATGAAAACCCCTTACCTTGAAATCCTGAAATAGATAGGATACTTAGAGACTAACGGATTCCAGCTTCGAAATCTAGATAATTCGATCTACTCTAATTTCCCGAGGTGTCGCCCCATGATGTGAACACAAGAACAAACCAAACGTTATTCAAAAGATAACCTTACCACGCCTATAAGCCTTTCAACTTTGGCCTCCAAAAATTGAAAGTAAAGAAAAGAATAGAAGAGATTGGCACCTACCTTAACAGAGAATTCGACAACTCTCAAAGAATTTTTGGCTTTTGGGAAGATCAAAAAGAGAGAAGATGATAGGCAAAAATCTATGCGGATTCGACTTTTAGTCGAGAAATCGACAGAAGAGAATAGGAGGTATTTGGCTATGAAGATGAAATGAAAGTTTAGAGTTTCGACTTTTGAATGAAAGTGAAGATGAGAGAATAGGCTTATAGATTTCGGCTTTGTGGAGAAATCGACACAAGAGGAAAAGAATGGAAAAAGAAAGTGAAGTGAGAGGTTTCAGCTTTTGAAGAAATCAAAAGAAAAGAAATTGTAGAGAATAACTGAGAGTTTTGGCATAGAGAATGAGGAAAAGAATAGGGTTCAAATGCCGGAATTGAAGAGATACCACCCCTATTTATAGAGAATTTCGGCACTTACTTATCAAAACCCGAAAGTGCCCTTCCTGATGGCTAACAATTAATCAAATAATAAGGGAAATTTTGGCACCTCTTTTGCCATAAAGAAACCAATTTCTTTCCCTCCCTAGGAGATGGAATTTCGGCCAACACTGCTCTTAGCAGATAGCTCCTATCTTTTCTCCTTTATCTTAATCTATTCATACCTTTAGAAGAGGCCTAAATAACACCACCTCTCCCTACTATTATCAGCACAATATCCACATTATCCCAGTCATTAAATCCCTCCTTAAATTTAGCCTCATTGTCGTCCCCCTCCTTGCTCCTTTTAAGTGCCGAAAATGGCCCAAAGACATGGACTCCTTGAGGCCAAAACTTGGGCCTCACCTCCTGCTATTGGTGCCAACCCATAACTCCTCTGCAACACCACATACTACTGGGCCACAAGCCCATTTTGCAACCTAAAGCATCGATACCATCTTTTAAACCCCATGGTACCCAAACAGGAATTTTAACCAATGCTTCGGCCCAATCCTGGGCCCAATTTAACCCCTAACACTCAAATTAACACATTAAACATATCCACCCACTAAACGCATAGGCCCAATAATTCAGGGTGTTACAATTTAATAGATATGTTGAAAATGAGAAAGTACGTGGTTACACCACGAGATGTACGGGTATGTGTTAGAACTAAATTGAGGTAAAATTTGGTATATGGTGAAACCATAGTGGGTCATGTGTAAATGATGCATCCTAATTGCATATGTTGTATGCATAAATGCATTGCATGGAAGTAAATGGTTATTGTAGAAATCTAAGTAAGAATAATAATGCGTGAGGATGTTCTAGGATGAACATTCAAAATAGGGAAATGCGTGTGGGTAAATATGTCACAGACCGAAATTGACCCTAATTGGAATGGTGGTTTCGGGACCACGAATCCGAGTCTAAAATATTTTTTAATATTATATTCTGTGCTCATTATGTGTGAATTAATATGTGTGAAAGTTTCGTAGAAAAATTTTATCGTTTAAGTGCTTAATTTGATTAAAAGGACTTAATCGCGTAAAATGTAAAAGTGGCATACTAAAGTGAAATGTGCTAATTTGAGCATGGTTTTATAATATGAAGTATAGAAAGGGTAAATAACCTATTTTATGAGTTAGTGACTGGCCATGGACAAATTTGTCCTTAAGATATATTATTTGGTTATTTTAATTTTAAGGTTAGTTAAGTAATTTAGTAATAACTTAATATATGTTAAAGTAAAACAAAAGAAAATGCTATTATCATCCATTTGTTCTTGGCCGAACCTTTGCATGAGTAGAAGGGTTTTATTTCTTTAAAATTTCGGCACTTTGAAGCTAAAATTCAAGGTGAGTTTTTAGTCGGTTTTAGATAATTTTTACGTTTTTGAGATCATTGCTTCGAACTGTAGCTGACCCATGTTAAAATTTTTAAGAATAATCATGTATGATGTTCGGCCTTTGCTATGTTCTTGTGATTTTTGGTGTTTTATGATTTTATGTAAATGATATGTTAAAGATTAGTATATATTGAATTGGAAATTTTAGTAAACCGAGTATTTTGGACTAATTTGTAAAAATAAAATTTTGAGGGACTTGTTTGCAAAATAAATGAAATGTATGCCTTGGTATGAAGGTATAGAAGATTGACCCTAAAGTATTATGTGCAAATTATGTGTATTTTGTGTTTTATGCAAATAGGACTAAATTGTAAAAATGTGAAACTCTAGGGGTAAAATGGTAAGTTGCCTATTTATGTGCTTAGGGACTAAATTGAGATGAAATGTACTTGAATGAGCTAAATTTTAATGTGTTTAGATCAAGAACAAAGAAAAACAAATTCGGATCGGGGAAAGGCGAAAGTTGTCGACTAGCCGGTTAACGTTGTCCGTCGATAGTCGAGGTAAGTCCTTAAGCTGAAATATATCAAAGAATTATTTATGAAGATATTAAATGATAAAGTTTGATAAATTTGAGTACATATTTATGTCATAGCCGAATGTATATAAGTAAATTAGATTGTTTGCATAATTTGATAATGTGATATGAATAAGTATCTTGATGTGAATCGTGGGATTGTACAATGACGTAACGATTTTATTTGTTTAATGTGAATAAGCTTAGTTGAATTGGATCGTAATATAATTATGAAATGTGTGTGGAATGATTAACCACATTGATATGTTTGAGCTATATGCCTAGCGTGCCTCGTCTTGGGTGATTTGTTTCGAGCCATATGCCTAGCGTGCCTCGTCTTGGGTGATTTGTTTGGGCTATATGCCTAGCGTGCCTCATCGGTGATTTGTTTGGGCTATATGCCTAGCGTGCCTCATCTGGTGATTTGTTTTGGGCTATATGATATGTTTGAGCTTTATGCCTAGCGAGCCTCGTCTTGATGATATATATATAATTGGGCTTATTGCCTAGCAAGCTTAATGCTGGGTGTTATGATTTGAGACCTCGAGTTCAAAGAGGGCTTCGTGCTTGGGTGTGTGAGATTAGAGTAATGTTTAGTAGGCTCTAGCTAATGAATCAGGTTTGCCTAAGCATTTAGTAGTAAATTTATAATTGGTTGTAAGGTATGTGTTATGCATATTTAAGTGAACTATGAATGTGCATATATGTATTTATAGTTATATGTATATATATATATATATTTATATATATATATATATATGTATAAGATAAGAAACGTTTATTTAAGATCATGAGTTGGATGTTTAAGTGTTTTACCATCATTTATGATAATATTTTTGCTTAAGACTTACTAAGCTAGCAAGCTTACTGTGTGTTCTTGTTTACTTCTATTTTATCGATTTTTAGTTCAAGCTACGGACTCGAAGGATCTTTGAAGAAGTCAACCGCACTATCGACTTACTTTTGGTATTGAATAACTTAATTTTAGATTTTTTAAAAAAAGGGGCATGTATAGGCTAGACTAAGCAGCATAACTAATGATGTGTAATCTTGTAAATATATTTAGCCATGAAAAAATGGCTATCTATTTTGGTTAAACTTTGTTTTTGTGTTTTGATGATATGGTTTGCTCATGCCATGAATTATCATTGTGTTCGGATGTGGTTTAGGCATTATATGAAATGGTATAATAGATATATGTTATGATAGGTATATATATATTTATATTTCGATAATTGATAGTCAACTTGATAGATTAAGGTTGAATCTTATTCATGTGTATATGTGATAGATTAATAAATAGAAATGTGGCTACTTTAATTCAGTTAATTATTTGTGAAGACTTGCTATGCTTAGGTATGCATTCGGTTATAAAATGGTACCATTGGGTTGATCTCATGAAAATGTTATAAGTTTATTTATATATAGATATGTTAGGTATTGAATATCAAGAAGTTGATATGAATATGATTTTGAGTTATATGCTTGTGAAGTATGTATAAGTTGTATAACTTTTGGAATGTTTAATTGCTTAACACTATAAATAGATATGATATAGTTAAAGCACTTAATGTGTTATTTAAGTATCATTTAGAAAAGTGTGTGTGCGTAAGTACAATTTTGTCAATGTCATGAATTAAGAATTTTGATATGCAATGCATGTATATGTTCGGCTAGCCTAGGAGAAAATGCATTTGAAATTTATATGTTTAAGGAATTAGCTATTTTGGCTTATTTTTGAATATGGTAAATGAGCATATCTATGTTATATATGTATTTACCTATATGTGATTACTTGATCTGGTTGAGTGTTTGGGATTTATCAGAATTATTTTGGAGTTTTGTAATGTGCATAAAAATTTATAAATATGACCTTGTATAATTCGGCCATATGAGATAATATAAGTATGTGTATTCAGTCCTATAAGTAAGTTTTAATGAGATAATATTTTTAGTAATGCCTGTAACTCTAATCCAGCGACGGATACGGGTTAGGGGTGTTACCTTTTTATTGGTATCAAAGCTTACGATTTAGTCGATTCTAAGACTACCGTAGCACCTGAGAGTCTAGCTATACATGCCTTTAATTGTATAGTTGATAGTGTGGTGACTTCTGACATTTCGAACTGTGTTTTATATACAGTAAATGGATCCTAATCCCGACAGAGTCGTAGCTGATGATGTAGAGAGTGTAGAGCCTGACCGTGCACGCGGATCAGCGCCGATAGACTCTCAACCAGTTACGGGTAGCCACGAGGGAGAGGCTAAACAAGCCTTCTACCAGATGATGAATGAGTGGTTTACCCAGTTTGTTCAGAATGACCTGGCTGTACAACAATCTCCACCTCCGAATAATCCAACTCCGGTACCTTCAACACCTCAGATGATAGATCTGATGAGATCTAGTAGGCCTCCCGTTGATAAAATCAGGAAACATGAGCCGAAGAATTTAAGGCTAATGACGATGATGATGCAGAGTGAGCTAAGTTGTGGCTCGATAACACTATTCGAGTACTTGATGAATTATCCTGTACTCCAGAAGAATGCTTGAAATGTGCTATATCTTTATTTCGGGACACTGCATATCACTGGTGGAATAAACTAGTATCAATAGTCCCAAAAGAAAAAGTGACCTGGGACTTCTTTCAGATCGAGTTCTGTAAGAAATATACTAGTCAAAGATTCATCGATCAAAAATGAAAAGAATTTCTTGAACTGAAATAGGGGCGAATGACTGTGACAGAATATGAACGGAAATTTGTCAAACTTAGCAGATATGCTAGAGAGTGTGTTTCTACTAAAGCCATTATGTGCAAAAGATTTGAAGACGGTCTGAATAAAGATATAAAGTTGCTGGTCGGCATTCTTGAAATCAAAGAGTTTGTGATACTAGTCGAACGGGCTTGTAAAACTGAAGAACTCGGAAAAGAGAAAAGAAAAGCTGAAATAGAAACTAGAGATGCTCGTAAGAGATCAATGAGTAAGACTTACCATTCAGTGCCTAAAAAATTCAGAGATGACTCCAACCGACATAAAGCTACTTCAGACTTACCTAGACGTGATCGACCTCCAGTGAGTTACTGAGCCACTTCGATGGCTAGTGTTGGTAATGTTCCACAGTATCGGGCCGAGTTAAACATTGTGGGAAATGGCATTTTGGAAGTTACAGGGTTTGTGATCGGTCCTGCTTTAAATGTGGATCGTCGGACCATTTTATTCGTGACTGCCCGATGTTAGCCGAACAGAATACGACTCAGAACGATAGACCGAGTAGCACGCCAACACAGGACAGACCACCCAAACATTCAAGCAATGTAGGTGGCAGTCAGAGAAGGACAAAAGACACTATAGTTTGATCAGAGGCCCTAGCACCAGCTGCAGCTTATGCTGTACGAGCCAGAGAGGATGCTTCTTCCCCAGATGTTATTACTGGTACTTTCATACTTTATGATACTATTGTGATCGCGTTGATTGATCCTGGTTCAACTCATTCATATGTGTGTGAAACCTTAGTATCCAGTAAGACTCTACCTGTTGAGTCTACTGAGTTTGCGATCCGTGTGTCCAGTCCTTTGGGTCATTGTGTAATGGTTAATAAAGTATGTAAAGGTTGCACATAGATGATTCGGGATTCTTGCTTCCCAGCTGATTTGATGTTATTGCCTTTTGACGAGTTTGATATAATACTGGGAATGGACTGGCTAACTTTGTATGATGCAGTGGTGAATTGTAGAAGAAAGATTATTGATTTGAGATGCCAAAATGGTGAGATCATCAGGGTTGAAACTAATGATGGGAGTGGGTTGCCTACTATAATAACATCGATGTTAGCCCAGAGGTATGTGAAAAGAGGATACGAAGCATATTTGGCGTATGTGCTAGATAATAAAGTAGCCAAAAAACAGATTGAATCTGTACCAATTGTGTGTGAATACCCAGATGTGTTTCCTGAAGAATTACCGGGTTTACCACCAGTACGAGAGATTGAGTTTGGCATTAAATTAGTATCGGGAACAACTCTGATCTCGATAGCTCCGTATCGGATGGAACCTACTGAGTTAAAAGAGTTGAAAGCACAGCTGCAAGAGTTAACAGACAAGGGGTTGTGCACGACCGAGTTTCTCTCCTAGGGGTGCACCAGTTCTTTTTGTGAAAAAGAAAGATGGAATGATGCGAATGTGTATTAATTATCAGCAACTGAATAAAGTAACTATAAAGAATAAGTATCCGCTACCACGGATTGATGATTTGTTTGATCGGTTGAAAGGGCTTGATATTTTGAAGATAGATTTGAGATCGGGTTATTATCGATTCTGAGTCGAGACGAGATGTGCCAAAGGCGTATTAGGACGAGGTACGAACATTTTGAATTTCTGGTTATGCCTTTTGGACTCACTAATGCACCTGCTATTTTTATGGATCTAATGAATTGGGTCTTCAGACAGTTTTTGGATCGGTTTGTAGCAGTGTTTATTGATGATATACTGATCTACTCCAAAGATGAAATCGAGCATGCCGAGCATCTGAGATTAGTGCTACAAACTTTGCGAGATCAATAGCTGTATGCAAAGTTTAGTAAATGTGAATTCTGGATGAATGAAGTCAGCTTCCTGGGTCATATTGTCTCAGCATCAGGTATTCAGGTGGATCCAAACAAAATAGTGGCTATACTCGATTGGAAACCACCAAATAATGTTTCTGAGATTCGAAGCTTCTTAAGTCTTACAGGATACTATAGACGTTTTGTAAAAGGTTTTTCTGTGATAGCTACACCTTTGACAAAGCTATTACAGAAAGATGTCAAGTTTGAGTGGTCGAAAAAGTGCCAGAAAAGTTTCGAGCAGCTGAAAGCCCTTTTGTCTGAAGCTCTAGTGTTAGCTCAGCCTGAATCGGGTAAAGAATGTCATTTTTAGTGATGCTTCTCTGAATGGGTTGGGTTGTGTTTTGATGCAGGGAGGCAAAGTTATAGCCTACGCTTCGAGGCAACTAAAGCCGCATGAAAGAAATTATCCGACTCACGATCTGGAATTAGCAGCTATTGTTTTTGCATTAAAAATTTGGCGTCATTATTTATTCGTCGAGAAATGTCACGTTTATTCGGATCATAAAAGCCTAAAGTATTTGATGACTCAGAAAGATCTGAACTTGAGACAACGCAGATGGTTAGAATTGTTGAAAGACTATGAGTTGGTGATTGACTACCATCTGGGGAAAGCTAACGTTGTTGCAGATGCGTTAAGTCAAAAATCATTGTTTGCTCTTCGTGCGATGAATGCACAGATGGTTATGTCTGGTGATGGCTCGATCATAGCCGAGTTACAAGCAAGACTGATGTTTATTCAGCAAATTTGTGATGCACAGAAAGTCGACAAAGATTTGATTGCTAGGCAAATTCAGTGTGAAAAAGATGCGGAATCAGAGTTTCAAATCGATGTAAATGACTGTTTGAACTTTAAAAATCGAATGTGTGTTCCGAAAAACTCGGATTTAATTCAGATGATTCTGAGTGAGGCTCATAGTGGTCGATTATCAATACATCCGGGTAGCACAAAAATGTATAATAATTTGAAACAGTTCTATTGGTGGCCTGGCATGAAACGGGATATATCTGAATTTGTTTCAAAGTGCTTAATCATCAACAAGTAAAAGCCGAACATCAAGTGCCTTCGGGTTGCTTGATAGATCATGATACCGAATGGAAATGGGATAGAATCACTATGGATTTTGTATCTGGTTTGCCCATGACACTGACCAAGAAAGATGCAGTCTGGGTTATAGTAGATAGACTGACCAAATCAGCTCACTTTGTACCGATTCGTACGGACTTTTCACTCGATAAACTTGCTGAGTTGTATATATCTCAAATTGTGAGATTACATGGTGTGCCGAGTTCTATTATTTTAGACAGAGACCCGAGATTTACATCGCGATTTTGGAAGAAGCTGCAGGATGCTTTAGGTACTAAACTTCATTTTAGTACAGCTTTTCACCCGCAGACAGACGGACAGTCTGAGCGAACCATTCAAACACTTGAGGACATGTTAAGATGTTGCATTCTCGAGTTTGAAGGTAAGTGGGAAAAGTACTTACCTTTGATTGAATTTTCTTATAATAACAGTTTTCAATCAAGTATCAAAATGGCACCCTACGAAGCTCTATATGGCCGCAAGTGTCGTACACCCCTGTATTGGACCGAGCTCAGTGAGAATAAGATACAAGGGGTTGATTTGATTAAAGAGACTGAATAGAAAGTGGCTATAATCAGAGGTAGTTTGAAAGCTGCATCAGATCGTCAAAAGTCTTACGCTGATTTGAAACGTAAAGATATTGAATTTCAAGTCATAGATCGAGTATTCTTGAAAGTATCTCCGTGGAAGAAAGTACTTCGATTTGGTCGGAAAGGCAAACTGAGTCCGAGATTTATCGGACCGTATGAAATCATCGAGCGATCGGACTGTTGCTTATAGATTGAAGTTGCCCTCTGAATTAGAAAAGATACATGATGTATTTCACGTTTCAATGCTTCGTAAATATAGATCAGATCCACCGCATGTGATCACTTCGTCTGAGATTGAAATCCGACCCGATATGACGTACAAGGAAGAATCGATCCGTATTTTAGCTCGAGAAATGAAAGATTTAAGAAACCAAAGAATTCCATTAGTGAAAGTACTATGGAGTCGACACGGAGTTGAAGAGGCTACGTGGGAGCCTGAGGATTCAATGAGGCAACAATATCCGACTTTGTTTAACGGTAAGATTTTCGGGACGAAAATTCTTAAGGGGAGAGTTGTCACAGCATCAAATTGACCCTAATCGAACGGTGATTTGGGACCATGAATTTGAGTCGAAATATTTTTAATATTATATTACATGCTCATTATGTGTGAATTAATATGTGTGAAAGTTTAGAGAAACATTTTATCGTTTAAGTGCTTAATTTGATTAAAAGGACTTAATTAAGTAAAATGTAAAAGTGGCATACTAAAGTGAAATGTGCTAATTTGAGCATGGCTTTATAATATGAAGTATAGAAAGGGTAAATAACCCATTTTATGAGTTAGTGGCCGGCCATGGACAAGTTTGTCCTTAAGATATATTATTTGGTTATTTTAATTTTAAGGTTAGTTAAGTAATTTAGAAATAACTTAATATATGTTAAAGTAAAATAAAAGAAAATGCTATTATCATCCATTTGTTCTTGGCCGAACCTTTGCATGAGTAGAAGGGTTTTATTTCTTTAAAATTTCGGCACTTTGAAGCTAAAATTCAAGGTGAGTTTTTAGTCGGTTTTAGATAATTTTACGTTTTTGAGATCATTGCTTCAAATATGGTGACCCATGTTAAAATTTTAAGAATAATCATGTATGATGTTCAGCCTTTGCTATGTTCTTGTGATTTTTGGTGTTTTATGATTTTATGTAAATGATATGTTAAAGATTAGTATATATTGAATTGGAAATTTTAGTAAATTTGAGTATTTTGGACTAATTTGTAAAAATAAAATTTTGAGGACTTGTTTGCAAAATAAATGAAATGTATTCCTTGGTATGAAGGTATAGAAGATTCGGCCCTAAAGTATTATGTGTAAATTATGTGTATTTTGTGTTTTATGCAAATAGGACTAAATTGTAAAAATGTGAAACTCTAGGGGTAAAATGGTAAGTTGCCTATTTATGTGCTTAGGGACTAAATTGAGATGAAATGTACTTGAATGAGCTAAATTTTAATGTGTTTAGATCAAGAACAAAGAAAAACGAATTCGGATCGAGGAAAGGCGAAAGTTGTCGACTAGCCGGTTAACGTTGTCCGTCGATAGTCGAGGTAAGTCCTTAAGCTGAAATATATCAAAGAATTATTTATGAAGATATTAAATGATAAAGTTTGATAAATTTGAGTACATATTTATATCATAGCCAAATGTATATAAGTAAATTAGATTGTTTGCATAATTTGATAATGTGATATGAATAAGTATCTCGATGTAAATCGTGGGATTGTACAATGACGTAACGATTTTATTTGTTTAATGTGAATAAGCTTAGTTGAATTGGATATGTAATATAATTATGAAATGTGTGTGGAATGATTGACCGCATTGATATGTTTGGGCTATATACAGCTTGTGCCTCGTCTTGGTGATTTGTTTCTGCTATATGCCCTTGTGCCTCGTCTTTTGATTTGTTTCGAGCTATATGCCTAGCGTGCCTCGTCTTGGTGATTTGTTTGGGCTATATGCCTAGCTAGGCCTTGTCCGATGATTTGTTTCGGCTATATGCCTAGCGAGCCTCGTCTTGGTGATTTGTTTGAGCTATATGCCTAATGTGCCTCGTCTTGGTGATATGTTTCGAGCTTTATGCCTAGCGAGCCTCGTCTTGATGATATATATATATAATTGGGCTTATTGCCTAGCGTGCTTGATCTTGGTGTTATGATTCAGACCTCGAGTTCAAGCGAGCTTCGTGCGGTGTGTGAGATTCGAGTAATGTTTAGTAGGCTCTCGCTAATGAATCGGGTTTGCCTAAGCATTTAGTAGTAAATTTATAATTGGTTGTAAGGTATGTGTTATGCATATTTAAGTGAACTATGAATGTGCATATATGTATTTATAGTTATATGTATATATATAAATATATATATATATGTATAAGATAAGAAACATTTATTTAAGATCATGAGTTGGACGTTTAAGTGTTTTACCATCATTTATGATAATATCTTTGCTTAAGACTTACTAAGCTAGCAAGCTTACTGTGTGTTCTTGTTTACTTCTATTTTATAGATTTTTAGTTCAAGCTACAAACTCGAAGGATCTTTGAAGAAGTCAACCGCACTATCGACTTACTTTTGGTATTGAATAACTTAATTTTAGATTTTTTTTTTTAAAAAAAAGGGGCATGTATAGGCTAGACTAAGCAGCATAACTAATGATGTGTAATCTTGTAAATATACTTAGCCATGCGAAAATGGCTATCTATTTTGGTTAAACTTTGTTTTTGTGTTTTGATGATATGGTTTGCTCATGCCATAAATAATCAGTGTGTTCGGATGTGGTTTAGGCATTATATGAAATGGTATAATAGATATATGTTATGATAGGTATATATATATATATTTTGATAATTGATAGTCAACTTGATAGATTAAGGTTGAATATTATTCATGTGTATATGTGATAGATTAATAAATAGAAATGTGGCTACTTTAATTCGATTAATTATTTGTGAAGACTTGCTATGCTTAGGTATGCATTCGGTTATAAAATGGTACCATTGGGTTGATCTCATGAAAATGTTATAAGTTTATTTATATATAGATATGTTAGGTATTGAATATCAAGAAGTTGATATGAATATGATTTTGAGTTATATGCTTGTGAAGTATGTATAAGTTCTATAACTTTTGGAATGTTTAATTGCTTAACACTATAAATAGATATGATATAGTTAAAGCACTTAATGTGTTATTTAAGTATCATTTAGAAAAGTGTGTGTGCGTAAGTACAATTTTGTCAATGTCATGAATTAAGAATTTTGATATGCAATGCATGTATATGTTTGGCTAGCCTAGGAGAAAAATGCATTTGAAATTTTTATGTTTAAGGAATTAGCTATTTTGGTTTATTTTCGAATATGGTAAATGAGCATATCTATGTTATATATGTATTTACCTATATGTGATTACTTGATCTGGTTGAGTGTTTGGGATTTATCAGAATTATTTTGGAGTTTTGTAATGTGCATAAAAATTTATAAATATGACCTTGTATAATTCAGCCATATGAGATAATATAAGTATGTGTATTCAGTCCTATAAGTAAGTTTTAATGAGATAATATTTTTAGTAATGCCCGTAACTCTAATCCGGTGACGGATACGGGTTAGGGGTGTTACAAAATATCCATGAATGTATAATAATGGTGGGCTATGTCCGATACCACCTTATTAATTGTTACCGATGGGCTGTGTGCGATGCCATCAATAATATTATTAATGGTGGGATGTGTGCGTTACCACCATATCCTTTGTCACCAATGGGCTATGTGCGATACCATCAAGTTTAGTAACAAATGGTGGGCTATGTGCGATACCACCCTATTAGAGATTAATGGTGGGCTATGTGCGATACAACCCTATTAGAGATTGATGGTGGGCTAAGTGCGAAACCACCGAGTGATTGGTAGTATGCATGATTCATTGAGAAGTTATAACGTGTTGTATTATGTGACTAGTTGGTGTTAGTGTAAGTTAATGAATGTGAGTCTTTAGCTAGAAATATGGTTAGAATGTGGTAAGAGACGGAATGAGTAAGCTCTATGAATGATTGATTGTGTAACCATGAGTTTACAAGTAAAATTCACTATAACACCTTTAGATTGTATATAATCAATGAGTATCAATAATTGATTAGTATTTACAAGTGAACTTACTAAGCATTATTGCTTACTCCTTTCCTTTTCCCATCTCTTATAGGTTAACTTAACTAGCTCGGGTTGGAGATCGCCGAAAATATTTTCACACTATCGAGTTGACGCTTGGTATGATGTTTCAAGTTCTTATGAGCTATGGCATGTATAGGGACCTCTTTTAAAGTTGACTAAGTCATAGTTGATATAGCCAAATGTGTTGGCCTATGTGAGTTATAATTTGGTTGTGAATAGCCATAGATGATGGCTTAATTCGATTGTAATCATTGTAGAAATAGTTCTCCCTTGTGTTTGGGATAAAGATTTCATTGTTGAATTAAATGTCTTTAATTCAAGAGTTATATTGATGCTATGTGATGTTATGTGATGGTGTTCGAATATATGCAAGTGAGAATGGTAAAGGGCTTGGCAAATAGCCTTGTTCTTGTCCATGTGGATAAGCACACGGGCATGTGTCTAGGCCATGTGTGACACACGGCCAGCCCACGGGCGTGTGCATTGGCCATGTCTCTTTGACAGAATTGAGCAATGTAGGCCACGGGCTAGCCACACAAGCGTGTGCCTAGACTTAAGGCCGTGTGAAGTAGTCAATGTTCACCACAGGTGGTGGACATGGGCGTGTGCTCTAGCCGTGGGATTTTATCAATATGGTTGAGTTTTGTGCACGGTTGGTGGACATGGGCGTGTGTGTCTACACACGGGCGTGTAGTCCTGTCTAGATGGAGAAAATTTTAAGATCGTAGAGTTTTCAAAATAGTCTCGAGAGACTTCGTGTGTATGAGTGAGGCCTTGTAAGTTGGGAATAAGGTTGTTGTGGTGACTAAAGGAGAGTAGTCATGTTGAGCCTAAATGGCGATGAAGTGGTTTTAATTCGATAATGCCTCCGGCCCGATTCCGGCAGGAAATACGGGTAAGGGGTGTTACATTTCCACACTATGATCCAACCACGTAATGTCGCTTGATATTAGTTAAAATTTAGATAATCAATGAACTAATATTTTCTTTCATTTTGCTTTGCGTGCAAAAACTATTGAGGACAACATACAAAATATATTAATTATATTGATGAATATTTATCAAAACCAATATGTTCTAAAAATTACAAGTACATGACGAGAATGATATACTAAATGCACTAGATCCCAACACATTAAGGGACCAACAAAAATGCACTTATAGGTCAAAGTCAAAGTCAACCCATATCTGGCCCAATTTAATCGCTTGATTTTAATACAAATCCAATGGCTAGAATTAATTCATGTGCTCAATTATTCTCATATATTAAAATTCTAAATATTCCCTTAGAAAAACAATCCAAATTACCTTTTTAATAGCTGAAAAGCTATAGTTTCTAGCCTAGGTACTGATATATAAGACTTATGAATTAGTATTTTGTAACAACACGATTTTGGGTCTAGTCGGAACAGTAGTTTTGGGACCACAAATCTGACGCAGTAAAATTATTTTTTATTATATTTTTATGGTCTACAGTTTTATGGAATGATTTCATGAAAATTTCGTTCGAAAATTTTGATGTTTGGGCACTCAATTTAGTTAAAAGGACTAAATTGCAAAAGGTACAAAATATGTGTTCTAGAAGCTAGAGGTGTCTAATTTCTATGAAATTTTAAATTGGAGGTCCTTAAATGGTAATTAGACCATTATATAGTATGGACAAAAATGGACATGGCTAGGTGAAATATCAAAGTTATGCATTAAGGGCATTTTGGTCTTTTGGTAAGTAAAGACAAAATTAACTAAATAAAAGATGTTCATCTTCATCAAATTAGTCCCTTAGCCGAATTTCAAGGCGTCTCTATAGCTAGGGTTTTCGCCAAGCTTCCAAGCTCAATTGTAAGTCCGTCTTTGTCCCGTTTTTGATGATTTTTACGTTTTTGTGAATGTTGTAACTTGATTTAGCTATTTCAAGGGCTAATTTGAAGGAAAAAATGTTACATATTTGTGTATTTTGATGTATAATGGTAGATTATGCAAGTTTGATGTTAGATAAATAACATTTACCAAGTGATTTTTGAAGAAAACGCCTAAAAGGACCTATTTGTAAAAGTTGTAAATTATGTAGTAGAAGTGTAATTTAATGAAAATGTGGGCTATTATGAGTATGAAAAGGGTTTGGATAGGCTTGGATTTTTAAGAAATTGACTATATTTCATTTTACGAGCCTAGGGACCAAAATGTAAAATGTTAAAATTTTAGGGGCAAAAATGTAATTTTTCCATAATATGATTTTAGGGCTAAATTGAATAATTTGAGTATTAAATGAGTTAAATTTGCTATTACAGATAAAGAAAAATGAAGTTCGAACCTAGATCGAGGGAAAATAAAGTGTTTGACGACTAGTTTCAATTCTACTATTTTTGTACCGAGGTAAGTTCGTATGTAAATAATGCATTGTTATATTTATGTTTTAAATGCTTTAATATTGTATGAATTGTGATTGACTCTTTGGACGTATCTGACAAAGTTTCGACAAACGAGAAATCCCGCTTGAACCTTAGGAATAGAATAGGATACTAGTGACATGTCACTAGGAAACCCTGTGTATATGCGATTCTGTGATTCGGGTGCTGGTCTTGTACGTCTTACCAGTGGCTGGGTAGTTTGACATTTGTTGCAAATACTTGACAAATTGTGTGAGCAGCACTTTGTAGCTACGTCCTGACTGACAGCTTGTGTGAGTAGGCCCATGAATAGCTCGAAGGCGAGCCTATATGTATTATGATATATGAGGTAGCTTTAGCTACATATATGGAACTTATGTGCAAGATTTTCGAGTATACGTTAATATTTCAAGTGTCCAATGGGAATGTCAAGGTTGTGAAAGAATATGGCTATGATGGGAGTTGGTACAAGTATGCACGTAAAACTCATAAGTAATGAGCTCGATATGTGATGAACCCTTGGTTAGGTGGTGATTGAGTAAGTTATGATTATAAGATTTTAATAACATTCATGCTAATTTTTATCATGTAAATTGTATGTTAAATGTGTGGTTATGATGCTTATTATTTACATAGGAACTTACTAAGCTATATAGCTTACTCCCCTTTCTTTTCCTTGTCTTATAGTATCACCAAGCTAGCTCAGGGTTCGGAGATCATCGAAGATCCATACACACTATCAACAATTATTTTGGTATCAATGAATTCAACATTTTGAGTTATGGCATGTATAGGGGACTTGGTCATTTTGTTGTGTGTCATAATTGATTTGGCCAAATGTGTTGGCTTATGTTGGTTAGAAGTTCATTTTGTATAAGGCCATTTGAAGTTGGCTAATATTGGTATAAGTAACTTCACATGATGATTCCTTTCATGAATGAGGAAACTTACATGATTTTAGTTGATAAGTTATGTGATGATTATGTATGATAGATGTTGGCATGTGGATGATGTGTTGATGTCTTGGTTGTGGATGATTTGGTTGTATGTATAAGCTTGAATTGGTGCTATGTTATGTTATGTAGGTGTGTGCATTAAAGGGGTGGAAAATGGCTTGCTAAATAGCCTTATTTTTGTCCACACAGGTAGACACACGGGCGTGTGTCTAGGCCGTGTGTGACACACGGCTTGCCCCATGGGCGTATGTACCGGCCGTGTGTCCTCTGCACCTTAATTGTTGCCCCGTGGGCATGTGTCTTGGCCATGTGAAACTTGCACTTAATTTGAATTAAATTAATTTAGCACACTGCCGTGTGGCACAAGTCAGAGAGCACCCTAAATCGAACAAGGTTTGAAGCACGGGCATGTCCCAGAGTCACACGGGTGTGTCCCTTGGACCACACGAGCGTGTGAGCCCTACCGTTAGCAAAAATTTTCTAAGTTTTGTAAAAATTTCTGAGTCCTTGGTTTAGTCTCGAGCCACTTCCAATGTATGTTTTGGGCCTCGTAGGCTCGTATTAGGGATTTATGATTGAATGTGGATGGTTTATTTTGGACATAACTTTTATTTCTCGAAATTGCAGGAATACTTGTGTAGTTAGTCCGGTAATGCCTCGTGCCCTGTTCTGACTTTGAATACGGGTAAGGGGTGTTACATTTAGTGGTATTAGAACTACGGTTTAGTCGATTTTCGGACTAACATAGTGTGTGTAAGAGTCTAGCTATACATGCCATATATGAACTGTGATAGTGTGATAAGTCCTGACAATTTTAAATTGTGTTTTCATATAGTAAATGGATCCCGACCGAGCTGTAGCTGATGAAGTAGAAAGTAATGCGTCGGCAAAGGGCAGTGCCATATGAAAGTTGACCTCCCAAGGTTAGTTGGGGAGGAGGAAGAGAAGGGCTAAGGAATCCTTCCTCCACATGATGAATCAGTGGTATTCAGAGTTTGTTCGAACAAATCTGAATGCTCAACATCCTCCACCCTCTCCTTATCCCCAACTGATTCTGGTAGCTCCTCAAGGTAAGGAATTGGTAAGATTGAATAAGCCTCCAGTTGATAAGATTCAAAAGCAAAGGGCTGAGGAATTCAAGGCTATATAGATGATGACCTCGAGAGAGCCGAGTTTTGGCTTGAGAATACTATCGGGGTATTTGATGAGTTATCACGTACACTTGAAGAATGCTTGAAATGTGCTACATCATTATTGAGGGACACATCATATCACTAGTGGAAGACACTAGTATCTGTTGTACCGAGAGAGGGGGTTACATCAGAATTCTGTCAAGAGAAATTCTGAAAGAAATAAATTACTCAGCGATTTATCGATCAGAAACGTAAAGAATTTCTGAAGCTGAAACAGGGCCGAATGTCAGTGACAGAGTATGAGTGAGAATTTTTCAAGCTCAGTAAGTATGCCCGAGAGTGTGTTTCCTGTGAGGCTATTATGTGTTAAAGGTTTGAAGATGAACTGAATGAAGACATCCGACTGTTAGTTGGAATCTTGGAACTAAAAAATTTGTTGTATTGGTTGAATGAGCTTGCAAAGCCGAAGAGCTATGCAAAGAGAAAAGAAAGGCTGAGAATTAGGTTAGAGATGTAAGAAAAAGGCCGATGAGTAAGTCATTTCAATCTCAGTCAAAGAAATCCAGAGAAATATATTCTCGTTCGAATGTTTCAGTTAGGTATTCGCACAGAGACCGCAGGAAGCAATATTCGAGTTTTAAATCTCAAGCTACTTCAATGTCAAGCATGGGTAATGTTAGGTCTAATAGATCTGAATGCCAGCATTGTGGAAGAAGACATCCTGGTGAGTGTAGGATGAATGACCGAGCTTGTTTCAAGTGTGGTTCTCAAGAGAATTTTATCCAAGATTGCCCTAAGATGGCTGAGAAAGAACAATTTTCGAGTTCAATGCCGAGTAATAGTACCAATAGGGGTAGGCCACTGAGAAATACCGGGAATGGAACTAGCAGTAAAGGTGTGACGAAGGATTCAGCTGTGAGATCCGCAGCTAGAGCTTATGCCATATGTGCTCGTGAGGATGCATCATCTCCCGATGTGATTACTAGTACATTTTCTCTTTATGATATTAATGTTATTGCATTGATCGATCCTGGATCAACTAGTTCTTATGTTTGTGTGAATTTGGTATCTAGTAAGAGTTTGCCTGTTGAGTTTACTGAGTTTGTGATTATAGTGTCAAACCCCTTAGGAAAATATGTGCTAGTTGATAAAATTTGCAAGAATTGTCCTTTGATGATTCGAGTTCACTATTTTCCGACTAACTTAATGTTGTGACCATTTGATGAATTCGATGTTATTTTGGGTATGGACTATTAACACTGCATGATGTGTAACACCCATTACCCGTATACTACGCTAGAATCGGGTACGAGGCATTACCAGACTTAACAATACATTCTACCAAATCCCGAGCCACAAAATTCCACTTATAATTTAAACTTTAACAAACACATGCATACACAAGCATTATAACTCCATGACCAATATGAGCCACAACTCGTGGCTAAATACAGAATAATCCTTATTACCGTCATGAAGCAATACATTTAATCAAATTAATTAACACATATACAAAATGACTTAGTCAAGCCTCTATACATGCCATAACTTAAATCATTTATAAATAAAGATACCCATAGATAGCTTGATAGTGTGAAGCGATCTCCGACAACCTCCAACCCGAGCTTGTTTAGTAGGACTCTGTAACATGGGAAAGAAAAGGGGGTAAGCTTATAAAGCTTAGCAAGTTCACATGTAAAAATTATAAGCATTAGCAATGAATTTAGCTTACTACTAAGCTATCATAACTTGCATAAATAATGTTAAGTTCTTACTTTCCCAACTTACTCATTTGTAGCCTTATCAAAGCCTCAACATGACAAATCCTCACAACAAGTTCTCAAATTGATACAATCATTAAATCACATGCTTATACCTTATTACTCATGCTCACATTAATCTGTCTACTTGAATCACTGTCACTAAATTATTTATTTCTTGAGCTACAGAGCTCTAAATTCCAAAACGCTAATTTTCCCTGAAACTAGACTCACATATCTTCATACCATAAAATTTCCAGAATTTTTGGCCTAGCCAATTAGTACAGTTTATTCATTAAATTTTTCCCTGTTTCACTGTTAGACTATTCTGATCACTTTTCACTACGAATCAATTTTCTCCTTGTACAGAATTCAAATGATTTTATAATTTATTTCATTTGAAACTAGACTCATTAATAATTTCAACCATATAACTTATATTCCATAATTTTTTTTGTATAATTTTTTAATGATTTTTCCAAGGCAGAACAGGGGATCACGTAATCATTCTGAACCAATCTCACAAGAATTTAAATATCTCAAAATATAAAAATCCTTTGTTTCCTATGTTTCTTTTATATGAAAATATACTCAATAAGATTTAAATAAATATCTCATAAAACTTATAATTCAATTTCTACTATTTTTAGTGATTTTTTAAATTCACATCACTGCTGCTGTCCAAAACAGTTTTATTGTAAATTTTTGCTCTCACTCACTTTAGTTGTATTCATTACTTACCTATAACAATCCTTCCAATTTCCAATTACATATCAAGAATATTTCTCATATGTTACACATGCATATACCTACACTTATCACTACAAGCCACACATAATTTCACTTAATTGATTTTCCCGGTGAACTTATCGGTAACCTTACCAAAGGCTCAAAATACAAAGGGCACCTTACTTAATAACTTGCTTACATACCTACAACATTCTCATTTAACACATGAGTACTCTTTCATAATATAGGCATATTGCCAATCATATCATAAAGTGTCACAAGCATAATTGAAAACTCATCACTTACTTAATACTTGATAATCTCAATTACTTACGATCTCAATATTAAATAAGCCTTAAATGCATACATGTACTCTTTCTTCATGTTCTAACCTTGTCATTTCTTTGACTTACTCTTTGGACTACTCGGGAACCTTTTCCTTTTTGAACTTACCATTGCCATGTCTTGACATGGTCTTACGTGGTATCCTTGCTTTATGAACTCACCAATGTCGTGCCTTGGCATGGTCTTACATGGGACTTTTGCCTTATAAATTCACCAATGCCATGTCTTGACATGGTCTTACATGATTTCCTTGCCTTATAGAACTTATCAATGCCATGCCTTGGCATGGTCTTACATGATATCCTTATCTTACCAAATGCCATGTTCCAAACATGGTCTTACATGGTATCCTTGTCTCACCAAATGCCATGTTTCAAACATGGTCTTACATGGTATCCTTGTCTTAGTGCCAATGCCACACCTTGATGTGGTCTTACATGGAGTCCTTAATCAATGTCGATGCCATGTCTTGACATGGTCTTACACAGGATCCTTGCCTTACCAATGCCATGTCTTGACATGGTCTTACATGGTATCCTTAACCGTCAATTCCTCCTTAAATGTCATGCTATGAACATGGAGTTTCCCGTCAATTCTTCCTTAATTGCCATGGTATAGCCATGGACTTTGAGATATCAATGCCTTGTCAAGTCATAGCTGAAACATACTTGCTCAAATTCTTAAGGTTAGTCGCATAACTCAATAATAACATTACTAATAACAATAATTGCATAATAATATACTACTCAACTTACATACTTACATTCTAAATCTCATCATATCATCAACTTAACTTATTCTCATCAAACTATGCTAGTCAATACTTTCTTGTTATCATACAAAGCCATAATACAAAATATGGTCTAACATATAAATTATACAAGTTCTCTTTCCAATATCGAATTATTATCGAACACTAATCATTATATCTTAAACTCAATACTATAGTATTTATGGCCAAAATATCAATTTATCATTCAAATATGCATAATTAAATGCTTATTAAACATATAACTTACCTCGATACCAAAACGGTCATTTTACCAACTTTTTTGATCTTCGATTTTTCTCCCGTTCTAGGTCCAAATCTGTTTTTTGGAGTCATGAAGCTTAGAAAGCTTGAAAACCCTATCCATGGCTTCCCACATGTTAAATTCGGCCTAAGCTTGAAGATGGAAAAATTTGGCATTCAAATTTTGTTTTTAATTCATTTAATTCACTAAATTACCAAAAGGCCCCTTAAAAAATCTTTTGAAGCATACCCATCCATGTCCATTTTTGTCCACCAACTTAACCAATGGCCTAATTATCATTTAAGGACCTCCAATTTAAAATTTCTTAACAATTGGACACCTCTAACATGTAGAACTCAACTTTTGCACTTTTACAATTTAGTCTTTTTGACTAAATTGAGTGCCCAAATGTCAAAATTTTCGAATCAGATTTTCACAAAATCATTCTATGAAATTGTAGACCATAAAAATATAAATAGAATAAATTTCTCCACATCGGATTTGTGGTCCCGAAACCACTGTTTCGACTAAGCCCAAAATCGGGTTGTTACATGATGCCATAGTAAATTGTAGTCTGAAAACTATTGAATTGAAATGTGAAAATGGTGAGGTTCTTTGGGTTGAAATCAATGAATCAAGTGAATTGCCTATTGTGATTTCGTCTATAGCTACTCAGAGATACGTAAGAAAAGGTTGTTAAGCTTATCTTGCTTATGTGTTGAGTACAAATATGTCTGAATTGAAACTTGAATCAGTGCCGGTAATCTGTGAATATCCAGATGTGTTTCTAAAGGAGTTGCTTGGGTTACCTCCGATCGGATAGGTTGAGTTTGCTATTGATTTAGAACCCGAGATGTCACCGATATCAATTGCTCTATATAGGATAGCTCCGACTGAGTTGAAAGAATTAAAAGCTCAGTTGCAAGAGTTGACAGATAAGGATTTTGCAAGATCAAGTTTTTCTCCCTAGGGTGCTCCAGTATTATTTTTAAAGAAGAAAGACAGATCTATGAGACTTTGTATCAATTATCGACAGCTCAACAAGGTGACTATATATAACAAGTATCATTTGCCGAGGATTGATGACTTGTTTGATCAGTTGAAAGGAGGAGCGATATTCTCGAAGATTGATTTGAGATCTGGCTACTATCAGTTGAGAGTTAAAGAGTCGGATGTGCCGAAAATTGATTTTAGGACAAGATACGGCATTATGAATTTCTTGTTATGCCTTTTGGATTAACTAATGCTCCTGTTATTTTTATGGATTTGATGAATCAAATTTTTCGACCGTATTTGGATAAGTTTGTGGTTGTATTTATTGATGACACTTTGATTTATTCTCGGGCTGAGTCTGAGCATGCTGAACATTTAAGAATTGTGTTGTAGACTTTGAAAGATAAGAAATTGTTTGCTAAGTTCAGCAAAAGTGAGTTTTGACTCTAATAAGTCAGATTTTTAGGACATATTGTTTCAGGAGATGGTATTTGGGTTGATCAGAGTAAGATTTCGACAATTATTGATTGGAAGCTACCGAGAAATGTATTAGAGGTTAGAAGCTTTTTGGGCTTAGCCGGCTATTATCGACGATTTGTTAAGGGTTTTTCGATAATCGTTACTCCTATTACTAAGTTGTTGCGAAAAGATGTTAAGTTTGAATGGTCTGAAAAATGTCAACAAAGCTTTGAGAAGTTGAAAGCATTATTGACTGAGGCATCGATTTTAGTGCAACCTGAACTGGGAAAAGAATTTGTGATTTATAGCGATGCGTCACTGAATGGATTAGGATGCGTGTTGATGTAAGAGGGCAATGTGATAGCCTATGCCTCGAGACAGTTGAAACCACTCGAAAAGAATTATTTGACATACGATTTGGAATTGGCTTCCATTGTGTTTGCTCTAAAGATTTGGCGACACCATTTGTTCTGGGAGAAGTGCCACATCTATACCGACCACAAGAGCTTGAAGTATTTGATGACTCAAAAGGATTTGAACTTGCGACAATGGAGATGGCTCAAGTTACTAAAATATTATGAGTTGGTAATTGACTACCGTCTAGGAAAGGCGAATGTAGTCGCAGACGCTTTGAGCAGAAAGTCCTTGTTTGCCTTGAGAGCTATGAATACGAGGTTGAATTTATCTGAGGATAGTTTGATTATAGCTGAGTTGAGAGCTAGACCGGTGTTCCTCCAGCAAATTTGTGAAGCTCAGAAAAGTGATAGTGAATTGCAAGCCAAAAGAGCTCAGTGTGAATCGAGTAGTGATTCAGACTTTCGAATCAGTTCTGATGATTGCTTAATGTTCTGAGATAGAGTATGTGTACCGAAAAATGATGAGATTATTTAAAAAATTCTTCATGAGGCACATAATGGTTCATCCGGGTAATACAAAAATGTATAATGATTTGAAGAAATTGTATTGGTGGTCAGGTATGAAACGAGATATTTCAGAGTTTGTTTCGAGATGTTTGATTTGTCAACAAGTAAAATCTGAACACCAAGTACCTTCGGGTTTACTTCAGCCAGTGATGGTACTTGAATGGAAATAGGACAGAATTACGATGGATTTCATAACTGGATTACCTCTGACTTCGAAAAAGAAAGATGTCGTTTGGGTCGTTGTTGATAGATTAATGAAATCGGCTCATTTTATTCCGGTACGTACCGACTATTCACTTGATATACTAGCTGAATTGTACACTGCTGAGATTGTTAGATTGCATGGGGTGCCTATTTCTATTATTTCGAATAGAGATATGAGGTTTACGTCGAGATTTTGGAAGATGTTGCAAGAAGCTTTGGGTACGAAGTTAAATTTTAGTACCGCTTTTCATCCGCAGACCGACGGTCAGTCAGAAAGAATGATTTAGATTCTCGAAGATATGCTCCGATGTTATGTTCTAGAATTCGAAGGTAGTTGGGAGAAATATCTACCATTAGTCAAATTTGCCTATAACAACAGTTTTCAGTCGAGTACAAAGATGGCACCGTATGAGGCATTGTATGGACACAAGGGTCGAACTTTGTTGTATTGGACAAAGCTTAATGAGAAACAGATACATGGGTTGACTTGGTTAGAGAAACCAAATAAAAAGTAAAGGTAATTCATGACTGTTTGAAAGCCGCTTCAAATCAACAGAAATCCTACGCGGATTTGAAAAAAAAAAGCGATTGAGTTTCAAGTTGGTGATAAAGTATTTCTGAAAGTATCCCTGTGGAAGAAAATTCTGAGATTTTGTCACAAAGGGAAGTTGAGTCTACGTTTCATCGGGTCGTATGAGGTTATTGAAAGAATAGGGCCAGTAGCATACCGGTTAGCTTTGCCAACAGAGTTGGAAAGGATTCACGATGTATTTCATGTCTCGATTTTGCGACGTTATCGATCAAACCCTTCGCAAGTGATTTCTCCAACAGAGGTTGGTTGAGATTCAACCAGACGTGACTTATGGTGAGGAACAGATAAAGATTTTGGCTCGGGAAGTCAAACAGTTGAAAAATAAAAGTATAGCTCTAGTGAAAGTTTTATGGAAATGACATGGGGCTGAAGAGGCTACGTGGGAACCTGAGGAAGCTATAAGAAAACAGTATCCAAACCTCTTTTCTGGTAAGATTTTCGGGGACGAAAATCTCTAAAGAGGGGAGAGTTGTAACAGCCCGATTTTGGGTCTAGTCAGAACAGTGATTTTGGGACCATAAATTTGACGCAGTAAAATTCATTTTTATTATATTTTTATGGTCTACAATTTTATGGAATGATTTCGTGAAATTTTCGTTAGAAAATTTTGATGTTTGGGCACTCAGTTTAGTTAAAAGGACTAAATTGCAAAAGGTGCAAAATGTGTGTTCTAGAAGCTAGAGTAGTCTAATTACTATGAAATTTTAAATTGGAGTTCCTTAAATGGTAATTAGACCATTATACCTTTGTATGGACAAAAATGGACATGGCTAGGTGAAATATCAAAGTTATGCATTAAGGGCATTTTGGTCTTTTGGTAAGTAAAGACAAAATTAACTAAATAAAAGATGTTCATCTTCATCAAATTATTCCTTTAGCCGAATTTCAAGGGGTCTCCATAGCTAGGGTTTTGGCCAAGCTTCCAAGCTCAATTGTAAGTCTGTCTTTGTCCCATTTTTGATGATTTTTATGTTTTTGTGAATGTTGTAACTTTATTTAGCTGTTTCAAGGGCTAATTTGAAAGAAAATATAAGTCTAAAATTTTAAACATGTTAGATGTTTGTGTATTTTGATGTCTAATGGTAGATTATGCGAGTTTGATGTTAGATAAATAACATTTACCAAGTGATTTTTGATGAAAATGCCTAAAAGGACCTATTTGTAAAAGTTGTAAACTATGTAGTAGAAGTGTGATTTAATTAAAAATGTGGACTGTTATGAGTATGAAAAGGGTTCGTCTAGGCTTGGGTTTTGAAGAAATTGACTATATTTCATTTTACGAGCCTAGGGACTAAAATGTAAAATGTCAAAAGTTTAAGGGAAAAAATATAATTTTTCCATAATATGATTTTTGGGCTAAATTGAATAATGTGAGTATTAAATGAGTTAAATTTGCTATTATAGATCAATAAAAACGAGGTTCGAACTTAGATCGGGTAAAATAAAAGTGTTTGACGATTAGTTCCAATTCTGCTATTTTTGTACCGAGGTAAGTTCGTATGTAAATAATGCATTGTTATATTTATGTTTTAAATGCTTTAATATTGTATGAATTGTGATTGACTCTTTGGACGTATTCGAAAAAGTTTTGAAAAACGAGAAATCACGGTTGAACCTTAGGAATAGAATAGGATATGAGTGACATGTCACTAGGAACCTATGTGTATATGCGATTATGTGATCCGGGTGCTGGTCTTGTACGTCCTACCAGTGGCTGGGTAGTCCGGCATGTGTTGCGGATACCTGACAGCTTGTGTGAGCAGCACTGTGTAGCTACATCCTGACTGACAGCTTGTGTGAGCAGGCCCGTGAATAGCTCGAAGGCAAGCCTATGTGTATTATGAGATATAAGGTAGCTTTAGATACATATATGACACTTATGTGCAAGATTTTTGAGTATACGTTAATATTCCGAGTGTTCAACAGGAATGTCAAGGTTGTGAAAGAATATGGCTATGATGCGAGTTGGTACAGGTATGCACGTAAAACTCATAAGTAATGAGCTCGATATGTGATAAACCCTTGGTAAGGTGGTGATTGAGTAAGTTGTGATTATAAGATTTTAATAACATTCATGCTAATTTTTATCATGTAAATTGTATGTTAAATGTGTGGTTATGATGCTTATTATTTGCATAGGAACTTACTAAGCTATATAGCTTACTCCCCTTTCTTTTCTTTGTCTTATAGTATCACCAAGCTAGCTCGGGGTTCAGAGATCGTCGGAGATCCATACACACTATCCATAATTATTTTTGTAACATCCCGAATTAAGGCCTAGTCGGAACAGTGGTTTCGAGACCACAAATCTGACGTAAGAAAATTTATTATTATTATATTTTTATGGTCTATAATTTCACGGAACGATTTCTTGAAAATTTTGTTCGAAAATTTTGACGTTTGGCCACTCAATTTAGTCAAAAGGACTAAATTGTAAAAAATGCAAAACTTGAGTTCTAGAAGTTAGAGGTGTCAAATTGCTATGAAATTTTAAAGTAGAGGTTCTTAAATGGTAATCAGCCCGTTGGTTAAATTGTTGGACAAAAATGGATATGGTATATGTTAGATGGGATTTTTTTTGTAAGGGCATTTTGGTCCTTTTGTAAATTAAATGAATTAAAAACAAAATTAAAATCCCATATTTGTCCATCTTCTCCATATGGACGAAATTTACCAAGAGAAGACATGGCTAGGGCTTTCTCAACTTTCCAAGCTCATGGTAAGTCCGTTCTAGCCCCATTTTTCAAGTTATTTACGGTTTTGGAGTCCCGGCAGTTCGATTTAGCTTATGCTACCAATAATTCATGCTAGGGTTCATCTTTGGGAAATTACCCATAGGTGAAAAGTGTTTATTTTGATGTTTTATGGTAGAATATGAAGCTTGAAATTATGTTAAACAACTTTTACTAAGCGATTTTAAGTGAAAACGAGTAAAACGACATAATCGGTAAAAAAACCTAATGTTCAAAAGTGTATGTTAGAGTAAGAATTTGATATTTCCATAGAAGGGAAAAATGATCAGCATGTTATAAAACATAAGAATAAGGGCTGAAGTTTAATTTTCGAGTATTGGGGTAAAAGTGTAAATATGTAAAAGTTTAGGGGCAAAATTGTAATTTTGCAAAAGTTGAGTTAAGGACTATTTTGAATAGTACATTAATTAAATAAGTGAAATATGTTGTTATAGATCAAGGAAAATGAGGTTTGGAACTAGAACGTGAAATTGACGAATAAGTCATTTTCACCGATTTTACTTTCGAAGTAAGTTTGTATGTAAATAATACACCATTTTTATTTATGTTTTAATATTATGTTATATTATATGAGATATAGTTGAATATGGAGTAATTATTTGATGTAAATTATGAATTGTGATTGATTGTGGATGAATTTGTAAAATGTTGAAAAGTGAGAATTCTCGGTTGAACCTTTGGAATAGAAAAGATACGAATGAGGTAGGTAGGTCACATGTGTGGTACTAAGTGTAGGCCACTATGTGTACAAGAGAGCTACGATATGGTTTTAGGTCACGTGTGTAGTACTAAATGCAGGCTACTACGTGTACTAGACAGATAGGTCACATGTGTAGTACTAAGTGCAGGCTACTATGTGTACCATATAGCTTTGGCTACAAGGGTGGTACTATGTGCAGGCCACTGTGTATCTGTTATTATTCCAATTAGTTCAACGGGAAATTGACCAAGTGAAAATACATGTGATCATGTAACGGCTAAGTGTAATTGAATATGACTATGTGATGGATAAGTACAGGTATAAGTGTGAAAATTTATGAACAATGTGCTCGATATTTGAGCGAACTTTCGGTAAGATGAAATGGAGTAAGTGAAATTATGAAAGAGTAAATTTAGAAATAAAATAGTTTTGGACAGCAGCAGTAGAGTAATTTTGAAAAATCACCAAAAATGGTAGAAACGGAATTAGTAGTTTAGTGAGATATGAAATTAAAGCTTATTGAGTCTATTTTCATATGAAAGAAACAAAGAAAGCAAATAAATTCTTTATTTTGAGATATTTAGATTTTTGTGAGACTGGTTTGGAGTGATTTTGAGATCCCCTGTTCTAACTTCAAAAAATCATTAAAAATTGTAAAAAAAATAATTTTGGGACACAGTTTATATGGTTAGATTCCTTGATGAGTATATTTTCAAGAGAAATAAACTATAATGTTATATGAACTCTGTACGAATAAAATTGATTCATAGTGAAGAGAGGTCAGAATAGTCAAACAATGAAATAGGGGAGACTTTGAAGAATAAACAGTACTAATTGGCTAAACCAAAAATTCTGAAAATTTTATGGTAACAATATGCGTGAGTCTAGTTTCAGGAAAAATTTACAGATCTTAATTTGGAGTTTTGTAGCTCTAGATAAAAATAATTTAGTGACTATGACTTGAATAGACAGCTTGCTCCGAACTTGAATAAATAGTAAATTTGAATGTAGATATGATTGTGTTATTTTGTAAACATGTTAAATCCATTTCTTATTATTTACATACTTACTTACTAAGCTTTGTAGCTTACTTCCCTTCGTTTCCCATATCTTATAGGGTTGTATGCTAACTCGAGTTGGAGATCGCCGGAGATGTAATCACACTATCAAGCTATCATCGTGGGGTAAAAGTGAATACAAACCTCTTAAGTTTATGGCATGTATAGGGACTTAGTCATTTGTATATGTCATAATTGGTTTGGCCTAAAGTGTTGGCCTTTAATATTTAGTAGTTCATTTTGTATAATTTGGATGAAATTTTATGACTCAGTTTAATACGTTTACAAGTGTATGTGTTTTGGTAGTGTCTAGTACCCTATTCCGGCGTTGAATACGGGTAAGGGGTGTTACAATTTTGGTATCAATGAAGTCAACATTTTGAGTTATGGCATGTATAGGGGACTTGGTCATTTTGTTGTGTGTCAAAAGTGATTTGGCCAAATATGTCGGCTTATGTTGGTTAGAAGTTCATTTTGTATAATGCCATTTGAAATTGGCTAATATTGGTATAAGTAAGTTCATATGATGATGCCTTTCATGAATGAGGAAACTTGCATGATTTGAGTTGATAAGTTATGTGATGATTATGTATGATAGCTGTTAGCATTTGGATGATGTGGTGATGTCTTGGTTGTGGATGATTTGGTTGTATGTATAAGCTTGAATTGGTGCTATGTTATGTTATGTAGGTGTGTGCATTAAAGGGGTGGCAAATGGCTTGGTAAATAGCCTTATTTTTGTCCACAGGGCTTGCCCCATGGGCGTGTGTATCGGCCGTGTGTCCCCTGCACCTTAATTGTTGCAAAACAGAATGTCCAGAATTTAGCACACGAGCGTGTGTCTCAGCCGTGTGTGCTACACGGCCTAGAACATGGGTGTGTGTCTTGGTCAGGTGAAACCACTTCCAATGCATGTTTTGGGCCTCGTAGGCTCGTATTAGGGACTTTATGATTGAAAGTGGATGGTTTTAATTTGGATGCAACTTTTATGTCTCGAAATTGTGGGAATGCTTGTGTGGTAAGTTCGGTAATGCCTCGTGCCCCGTTTCGGCGTTGAATACTGGTAAGGGTTTTAACAACCTTACCCAATGTATCAGTACATACATTTTATCTATTGATACATAGTTCTTGAATTTGGGTCACTACACTCTTTCAAGTATTTCAAGTCCATCAAAATTCATATTTGACCTCGGACACTTCCAACCACGCATCAAATATTTCTAAATGTTTTTAAAATAATTTCAAGGACTTTAAAATGTATTTATCTAGATTTTATGTTTTCATTGAATTGCTCCAAAGTTTAATTTCTTAAATAGTTTACAAATCTTTTGCAGTATAAGTTTTCTGATGACATTTTCCATCCTTATCATATGATAGGACAAGTGAGAAGTGTTATAACAAAACTATGTACTGGTAGTGAAATTTAAAATTACACAAATAGAGTTACATGTGTGACACGTTATTTTAAAAAATTGGGTGACACTTACCCTTTAGGATAAAAATAATAATAAAGATATAAGGTTTTTTTTTTTTTAAATGATACATGTGATATGATTTGAATTCTATTTATAAAATTAAAATTTCCACTAATAATATATCAAATATTTACCCTTAAATATATTTATTTAACAAAAGCTTCATCTCAAAAACCTCACCAAACTTGTACGCTTGATTATGGCAATTCATATTGCAAATTTAGATGTATATGATATTTGATCCATTTTTTTCAGAATACGGTGGATTTGAGTAATATTGATTGAGTTTTAAAATTATTATCTATTGAAAATTTAAAGCGAATACGGATAGATATCCTAGATATCTATTATTTAAATTCACATTGCTTATTTAGATAATGATTGTGAATTGAAATTTCAAATTCATTAATTATAAAATGCTTATAATTTTGATGATATATATAAAGAATTTTAGTAAATTCAAATTTAAATATCCAACTGATAATAGTATTTAATCTAGATTTTAATAATAATACTCGAATAATTTAAAAAATTAGTTTAAAATTTTAAGCTAATTTATAAATTTGAATAAAGATAATTCAGTGTCATTCATATGTACACCATTTCAATCAACCACCCATGAAAAAAATGTTACCTCATAACCTTCAGTTATTATCTTTGTTGATACATCAAATACTACTTTTGCATGTTGGATTAAAAGCATGATTTGGCGCTTAAAAGTGTATATTTTTCTTTCTTTAGCATTTTTTAAAAAAAAAAATAGTATTTAAAGTTACATTTTGTCAATAGACTGAGTCGAATTATATTAACGGTCTTAAAAATAATTAACATGTGAATCAATTATAATACATCTCGTGACACTTTCAACAAGTTATAATATGACACATGGCTCCGTTCTTAATATGTATATGTAAATTCTTAAAAAAAAAGAATTAAAATTTTTAAACTAAAATTTTATAAAATAGTAAAATATGTCGATATAGTTTCTAAGAATTCAAAAAAAAAGAGTTAATTTTCAAAAAACTGAAAACATATATAAAGATTTGAAAAATTTTAGTTGAACTTTAGAAAATTACGAGAAGCTGTGAAATTTTAACATATCTATATAATTCAGAAAATAACAATAATTAAAAAACCAAAAAATATATAAAAAATTCAAAAATTCAAAATTTAAAAATTTAAAAATAATTAAATTAGGAAAATTAAAAGGGATATAAAAATCTAAATACATACAAATTTTAGAATAATTTTAAAAATGAAAAAAATTATATAATTTCTGAAAAATTAATATTGGATCAGCTATCGGTCAAAACCGATCAACAGTGGTCAAAGTCAGATATATAAGTGTCTAAAATGTTTAATATTTTGTTTTATAAATTATTAAATTATTATTTTTTAAATTTTGAGAATTTTTATACGTTAATTTCAATACGTCATGCGTAGAATTTTAATTGGGACACATATCAGCTTGATTTTCTCAAAGCTCCACACTAGATTCGTCTGTGTCTGGATAATCAGTAGCAAGTAGACTATCCTCTGGGGTTGGTTGAAGGTATCAAGTGATCTTTGGAAGTAGTCGAGGATGAATGCAGAAAAGCCCAAATGTGCTAAGCAATTACCCTCTTTCCAAAACACACACAATATCATCAGCTTTCATTACAAAGCCCAAATAATTACACGATAATAGTTCCAAGGTTTACAATGGGCTAAAGCCTAACCACAAACAAGCCAAGGCAACCATACCAACAAGCGTAAAAGTTGTCGCCGCCGAAGAAGAAACTTGGGAAGGTCGAAAGTCGCCGGTACTATCAACGACATGTGATGCCTCCCTGGGAGACCATGCCTCGGCAGCTCAAAAAAAGAGCCCCGTCAAATATCGTGGTGCTAAGGGAAGGATTCCGCTGCCCAAAAAACGGCTACAGCCACCTGTCGAAAGAACTAGTACAACGAGATCCAGGCTCCAACGGGGTCCATCCAGTAGAGATCCATGATCAATAGGGGGAGCCAGAATATTTCGATTATGGGTCAATTTTTGAAAAATTAAAACCTCTAAAAAGTTTATATAAATTAATTAAATATAAGAGCATTACAAAACTATTTAAATAGTAATTAAATATAAAAATTTTATAAAGCCAACCATATTATTAATATTAGAGTAATAGTGATTTACACAAGCTGAAAAATAAAAGAAAATTATGCATATCATTTTATAAGTTGAATTAAAAGAAAATCTTATTTTGCAATTATCTCTTCTAGTTATGAGATGAAATATAATTTCTTTTACAACATAAATATTATAAATATTTTTGGTGCTATGAAAATATAATATGTAAAACATAGAATGCACGAAATTACACCGGCAACAATAAATTTTCAAACAAAAATGTTTACTTTTAATCTATATTAGAAATAAATGATTATACAACCAATCAATCTTAATTTCTTCAAGGATTTATATTAATGTTCTCTAAAATATAAATCAATCAAGATATTAATAATCTCAAACAAAATTAACTTCCCAAAACCATTTCATCAATAAAAACTTAATCTTGCCTAAAATCCTAATTTATCAAGTAAAGCCACAACTTTAATTTTAGAGATTAATCAATAAAACTTGAAATTGAAAAAATAATTGTTACCAAATTAAGTCAACATGCTTAAATGTATAGAAAGATTGATAATCTAATTAGTAAAATTATGGAGAGTGAGAGAACAAGAAAATTTTCAGAAAAAAATGATGAACGTTGAATGAAAAAAGAAAGAAAGTGTTTTTCAAATAATTTACTACTAATTTTTTTTATAAAGTATTTTTTCTTAAAAATTTGGTGTGGTCAATTGACCCCACAACCGATCCCGCAATTTAATTTGTGGTTTTGACACTGATGATGAAAAATGATGCTAAAAGACAAAGAACGGGGCAACCGGAGTGAAAACGAGGGCCAAGCCAAGAGCCGTGAGCAAGAGGAGAACCTCCACAAGACGGCTGGCAGAAAAACATCTCAAATCACCAGCAGAATGACAACGATGGAGAGGGGAAAAGGCCAGGCTTTTATTCTGCCGGTGGAAAGGAAAAAGAAACAAACGACAAAAGGTGACAAGGGAGTCACTTTCTTTTAAGAGGTTTTTTTCTTCAATAGTTAATTGTATGGAATTGAGTGTATCTGCAGCAGACCAACTTATATACCTAAATATCGTTTCTTTCAAAAGAAAAAAATATGCAATTGTCACCCATCAAACCTCACGAAACGCTCATCACTAGCTTCTCAATCATTTTGCCTACATCGCTCCCAAGGGTGTACATTGAACTATCATATATGCTTAAAAACCTCTTTCCTATTTAATGTGGGGTTAATACATAGTTATTTGCACCTTTGACATGATATTCTCATGCACTCAATCTACCCTATCGTTAGTGTGCTTGAAGTAGTCTGATACCCCTTCCCATTATACGCAGCTCTTGGGACGCTGTGGAGCTAAACTCTAAGGTAGGTAGGTGGGTACTGGGCTTGGAAAGGATTTAGGATGTATGGTTGAATCTTTGTTAGGCTAGGCTTGCCATTTAAGCCTCACCGATATGATGACAGTTTCTGGACTAGCTATATATTGTCGAAGTTTTGAAGACCCTCACTGGTACATTGCTGCCTTTATTCAACAGTGCACAAGTTGAGAAGAGATGTGTGCTCGGGATAAGCTTGCAGCTGCTACGATTTGAGACAATTTTGTTAGCCTAACATGAAAATCTTCCTTTACAAAATTGAGGATGAATCTTAGTTCATTCTCAAATCCGCTTGCAAAAGATGACAGTACAGCATCAAAATCTCCCACTTCAATTTGCAATGATGCATAAGTATGAGGGTAGACAGCAATGTCACAAATCCTTCGCCATCATGCTTATTTGTTAAGACCACAAGTTTAGATGCCCAAGATTTCATACAAACATGCCAAATTAGATAATTTTGTACAAGCGAACTCAAATATGGAAAAAAAAGAAAATCCCTAACTTTTTTGCGGTGCATCAAAATAAACATCAAACAACCATAAAAGAATGTCAAAAGAGCGAGCTTTTGCGTCTTTGACTGGTCGGATGACTTCTACAATCACAATCCATTACCTGGATGCCCAGGACTTGCAGAAGAATTTTGGGGCAAACTTGCAGGAGCTTCCCCAATTCCTATGTCTTTGACACCAGAGCTTAATGATGATGATGAATCACCCTCCACTTCATCATCTTCATCCTCAATGAAAGAACCCTTACGTCGCAGTTCCTTTATTTTCAAAAACTCATCATAGTGTGCTTTCCTTTGCTCCTTAAAACTCTTACCATTCTGATCTGTTTGGAAATTTGAACCAAAAAAATGTGGAACAGACTAAAAACATCAACCACGGATTAAGCATAAGAAATATATTGTACACAATTGCTGAACTAAAAGAGATAAAATAGATAGGGATGGGGAAGGAGAAGGGCAAGGGCAAGGGGAATGAGTGGTCTTGAACCTTCATCACTGTTTGCAATTGGATAATGTGTGATTTTTTCATCATGTCATTTATTTCTGTTTTCTTTCTCAATAACTTAAAAAGCATCAGAGAAAACTAAGAGATTCGTACAGATCATTTGAACCTAGATAAAAGGGTACAAAAAAAACGGTGCAAAATTCCAAGCTAAGTTAAAGCAGAAGTTTAGAAGTTATAGTGCTTTTAATGATAATATTCAACATCATGACTTTTTCTACCAGACAACAGCAGGTAAATCCTGACCACTTCAACGCTCATCCTCACATCCTTCCAAAAGAAAATGTCCGATGATAAATTTCAGTAGGAGAAACAAGAAAGGCTCTAACCATCAAAAGCCTGTTTTCTAGAGCAAACCTTATACCATTCACACAAACAAGGATTATTACTCCCTTGTAATCTCATGAAAGATAAAGCAGTCATTAGATATGCTAACCAACTTAAAAGGAAAGTGAAACATTTTCCAATATGCCATCAGAAACGACAACTAAAAAGCAATGGTCAACAAACCTTCTTCATCATGATCCATAGGATCAGCCTCATCCTCAGAAGAAGTCCAACCGCCAGATTGCCCAGTTGTTTTTCTACTTGAGGAAGCCACATCTTTCAAAGCAGAGCATAATTCCTCAGCATCCACATCAATGACACAATCATTGAAACTACGTCCTCTGGGAGACAAAGACCCTAACCAAGATACGGACTATAAGGTGAGAAATGTAATCCAATGTTCAGATTAATGCTCTAACCAAGGTACAAATAAAGTGAAAATAAAATTACACAAGCACCATTTTCTAAAATTCTCACACAAAAATATAGGCTAATACAAGAGGTAAATCACTATGCAAGTGAAAATACCATCATCATCAATCATGGGGTGGTAAGGCGTCTTGGGTTCAGTTATTTTCTGCCTTACGGGTTTATTTGCTTCAATTTCCCCCAGATTTTCCTCATTCCATCTTACACGCCTACTGTTACCCCAAGAAAGAATTATTATTAGATCCAAAACACAACTAAGAATATTATAACTACAAAAACTTACAATTCTTGTTACAGTAGCTAACTATATCAAAACAAAATAGAAGTATATAAATGAACAACTATGATCAAAATGGGAATATCCTTCTTAAAATCAGCTAGTTCTCGACTACTTGAATCAGAAACTGGATTTGCACTCCAGGCATAGCCTAATCAAGGCAAAGATATGAGGCTGATTTCTAGATAAGTATACTGTATCCTTCCTCATTAAAGTGTTACATCTAAATTATAGACTTGGCAAAACATATATATGACTAAAATTGGCAATTTTTTACCAATTTTTGCTGGTGGAATGGGCTCACCTACAGTTATATCAAGCCATGCATTCATATGTTAAAGAATCATTTCTAAAATGAAGAAACACCTTATGAATATTGCATAATTAGAACAATCCATTCTCTTCTAAAACGGACAATCTGCATGGTTAATATATTTTAAAAAAAAAGAAAAAAAGCCACATGTAGAACTAGTTAACTGAAACCTAAATGGGGAGAAAACATGCTGAAAGTTGAAGCAGAAGTTAGATTTCTATTTGGCTCAGAAGTTCCAGTGTCCAGAAAGCAAGAAGCTTCAAATATAGTAATATCTTGTTATATGCTATAAAGAATAAAGATAGAAGCAATTTTGAATACGATAAAGTTAACCCTAAATCATCGTCTGCTTCCAAAAGAGCCAAAAGGAAACCAAAAAAAAGAACAAGGAAGATATTCTGAATTACTTCATATGGAAAATTCCGGTGTGCCGACAGCAAACTTCAAGTAGTCCTGATCCAATGAAACGTTATCGTAATCACTTAGCTACACTTTTAACATAAAAAAAATGAAACACTAAACTATTATGCAGATAATGCAGAGTGAAATTACTAATTCATGCTAAAATCATGCTTGTGGTGGCTTTTACTTTATATTAAGCATAAGAGTGTCAAAAAAAGAATCAAACTGGAAAGAGTTCAAAGGCAAACAGTCTTTTGAGTTGATAACAATACAAATTCAGAAATTAGGTACCAGAAAAGAAAAGAAGTTACAACACCAAATGTGGCAAAAGCTTAACTACTCACACTCCAAAGAACCATGTCAAACCTAAAAATAGAAAATGCCAGTAGTGGCCATAAGAGGAAAACAGAATTATCCTAAATAAACTAATCCTCAAGGGCAGCTTCATCAAGACAAAACCTGGCAGCAAAATCTCACCATTCTAGGGCTACATCCATAAGCAAATCAGTAGCCATGTTGAGTCACAGAGATTCTCAATTCCCAAATGTAAACACTAATACGTCCAAAGATTTGTGGTTTACCAGTCTTAAGATCCAAAACAATTTTTTTTTTAAAAAAAAAAGCAAGGACAAAAAGAATTAATGTACACTCAAAATGGATGATGCCTAAACCAGTTAACTAGTGCATGAATCAGGGGCAGAAGAAAATGAAACCGAAAGTGATTGCATAGGTTAGACAACTACATAACCAGAAATCCCTAAACATATAAATATAAGAAATTATAGTAAAAAAGTGCAACTACATGCAAGTAATTAAACCTAGAATCAAAAGAACCAAGAAGCAAAAGGCACATAAACAATAATCAAATGAATGAAGTATATAGCTAATTCAGTCCAACGATCAGGCTATCAAGGTCACTTCAGATGGATGCTGAGAAAATGGATAATATAAACAAGAAAAGTTAAAACGGCAAAATTAACTCCAATAACCATTAACGATCAGAAAATATTTCCATCAATTTAAAATTTCACCCAAGGAATTTCAAATTTACCGAGAAAAGAAAACGAAAAAGCAATTGGAGAGAGAAATAAGTACCTTCCGATCGCTCCTGTTGATTTTGAATATCAAAAAATTTCCATTTTGGGGGATTTTAAGTATTTTTTTATATTATTATTTCTTTTACCAATTTTGCCCTTTCATTAATTTCAATTACCGGTTGAATCCGAATGCAATTGGGTTATCCGTTGAGTCATAAATATGAGTTTAGATAGATGTTGGCACGCAAGTCCTAACAGCCCAAACGCAACGCTGAAAACTTATTCATTACATTTGGTTCACTATAATAGAATAAGATTATAATTAAATAAAATTATAATAGAATAGGACTGTAATAAATAATTCAACTGTTTGGTTGAATAAAATAGAATAGAATTATAATAGTATTCTTGTGTTTGGTTGAATGGAATAATGTTGTAATAGCGTAAGGAAAAAATTAAAATGATTAGAATAGCCTTAGCAAAATTTTTTAAATATGGTTATTAAATTTTAATAAGATTATTATTTTTATCATTTTAGAATTAAAAAATAATTTTATTGTTTATTTTATTATTATTAATTTTATGCATGGGTTAATTATAGAATATTAATTTTTTATTTTTAAAAGATATTCATTTTCACAAATATTATAAAATATATTACATACCGTACAATATTGGTATTTATCATTGTTTAAAATTTTAAAATTTGTATAGATAATTTCTTATAAATTCTGTATAAAATTTTAAAACTTTCAGATAATATGTTTATAAACAATTATTCCTTATTTTAAAAATTAGAATAAGTAAATTTTTATACTAATTATATGCTCTAACAATATTTTGTGTATTGTTAACCCAATGTGACTAGTAACAGATTAGTCTAAAAAGAAAGATAAGTCTATATTTGTAGATGCATAATTTTGTGTTTATCTTTGTTCACTTGTGTTATTTGATTAATGTATCAAAAAATAATAATGAATAAACAAACCAAACCCACCATTTTCATTCAAGCTTCTTGGCAAATTTCACAATTAAGTAACCCACAATTTCGACTTTAATCCAATATCACAACTTCTCTGCATCTCCCTCTTCCCCAAGATCAGTTTGAAATTCTGGTTTTGTCATTTTCGAAACCATCCAATCGGGAAAAAAATGAGTCGGTTGGGTCAGTTTAAGCATAACTTCAGTTCGGTTTTGAGTTCAAGAAAAAAGAAGTTGGCTTGATCGGTTTTTGGTTTTTCTAGACCGAACCGATTGATTGCTTACAGATAAAAAGCTTATAAACTAGCTGTATTAAAGAAAATAACATGTTTTAAACGAAGGAAATTCTAAAATAGTGTTGTTACTAAAAGTATCTGCAAGGGGCAAACATGTTCGAAAATAAACCTTTCCAAAGGAGAAGGCTACTTATGCAGGTCGGACTTTGGATGAATATTTACAATGGCTTAACATTAAAAACTTAACACACACTTCCTTTTGACTTGAAATCAATTTACAGACAAACGTATGCTACAGAAACATAGGTACTTGCTTTGTTCTTAGAACAAACAAAGATGACGTTAACACTTATGTTTCTTCTTTATAACTTCAGTAAATGCTAAAGAAGGAATTTTAATTTATTACCGGCTTCAAATTCATGGCCCCTTTCCGTCCATCAATTCAACATGCATTTCCAACTAGGCCAACCCTGTCTGCCTCTCCCACCTGAGGTCTGAAGAGAATTGAGAGAGTGCAGCTCGAGGATCACCATTTGAAATGGACAAATAGTATTGAGCAGTTCCATCATCAACATGCATGCTTCTCTTTAAGGAGTCGATCACCCTTCTCTTGCCTCGATCGGAGGTCACTCTATTCAACAATGTTCCAGGCTTACTCTCAGGCTTGCCATCAAGATACAGCACTACCACTTCATGCTTTGCGTAGGTGTCCAACTCTATATGCATGTTCCATTTATAAGAATGTCTGGATTGCTTACAGGGATCAATAGCCTCTCTCTAGAATAAATTCCATGGTCATTCATCATGTTATTCAGGCGCTTTATGTCTGTAACCTACAAATACAAACAACGTATATATTTAAACCAGCAATTCACTTAATAAGGAGCTGAAGACAAAGTTATGTTGGTACACTAAAAGAAACATTTGCAAAGAAAAGGGGAATCGGAAACCCTGAAGGAAAACTCCATGTAGAGAAACCATAATGCTAATCCTTGAAGCAGAAAATTTATAGTTGCATCTCTCACTTCACTCGAACACATCAAAGGTTAAACAAAAAGAATTCATTTTAATCGCCAAATATTTAAAAGGGATCAGAAAGTAAAAAATCTTCTACTGACATTTGAACTGAATATAGGAGAATGTTATTCTTGTGATTATTAGTAGAATATAATAAATTATATTATTGCATTCTAGACACACAGGAAGTGAAATAATAGACTTTCATTTAATTCTTGTTTTTTTATGTTCAAATTGCATTCCATAAGTACAGATCTAGTTTGTGAACAGATATGCTGTGAGAAAGAGCTGCTTATTTTCAGAACCTATTGCAGAAGCTGTAGGACTCAAGGTAGAATCATTACTAATGAAGTAATTAAAGCATGTGATGCAGGAGTGTAAGTCCCTTGAAATAAGAAGGTGAACTTAAAAGCTTTATATGAACAACCATCAGATGATTTCTGGGAAAAAAGGGAAAGGAAATGTGATTATATGTTATGAAAAATGTAGAATGTAGAAAGAGAATACAAGTAATATGTGATAAAAAAAACAAACCAAAATGCCTATGGACTAAAAATTAGATTTTTTCTGTACAAAAATATAAGGAAAACTTACACACAAAAAATGCAGAAAATAGAAGTTCCCTCTGCCTTTTTTGTCCATAAGTACTTCATGACAAACTTGATGAGAAGGTAATCATTTCTCATTCAACCCGATATTGGATCTCTGCTTCCATGTTATGGACATTACCAAAAATACATAACACATAACAAGTTAAAAAATTGTTTGTCAACATGTTTAGGTTCCAAGATTACATATTTAAGAACCTGATTTGGCATTGCAACAATGGCAACAGGATGCATGCATTAGGTGCTTATTAATAGTGTTAAATCTACAGCCACATACAAATTTGTCAAGCTCTAAATCTGTTGTTGATTCGAGGTCCCATCACCAAAATATTATCGCTTCACAGCTCAAGAAAGTTGTGGCTCAAAGAAAAGTCAATGTCCACAATAGCTAACACATTAAAAGTGAATTCTATATGTTCAAGACTACTACAGGGACTCAAATTCATGGAGTACAGATGTAAAGACAAACACATAACAAATGGCTCACATGTAAACCAAAAATAAAGAAGATTACACATTTTCTAGTAGCATGGACGTTCAACCTGATTCTATAACATTATATTAAGCATTTACGACAAATTATACCTGAAGTCTCAGATCCTCCGACCATGAACCTCAAAGACTCCAAGTGCACCATTAATTAAAGTAAATGCAAAACTCTCAAAAGTCTCATCTTGCAAACTGTCAGAGTTCCCTGCTTCTGCATTTAGAAGTTACAGTTATTATAAGATAACCATTTGGGCAAGACAGAGGTCTTTGTAATAAGTGATGCCAAGTATAATATCCCACTTAAATCCGATGAAGATGCAATTGTGGATGAGGTTGCCACTTCTGGTGCCACAACTTTATTATCTTTATGTAATTGCTCTAAATTTTACAAAAATCCAACATTTCATAAAGAAAGCATTGATCATTCATACCATCAAACAACAAAGCTAACACATTTCTACCCAAAATTACACATTCCAGATACTAGGGTTAAAAGAAAATCAATTTTCAACCCAATCACTTCTATCCCTTCAATTCTCTTCTTTTCTTTGAAAATAAAACCCAGACACTATAGCTAAGTAGCTAACCGAGTCCTCTATTCTCCTATTTAACTAAATTCAACAACTGAATAATGAAATTGAACATAAATTGTCCAAAAAAAATGTTCAAAACAAAACAAATTTAAATAATAAACTAAAATGAACCAATAATCAATCAAAAAGAAAAAGAAAAGTAAACCTACTAAAGCTAAATTGGCGAGTCTTTCACAGTTTTCATTGTCGTCCTTTATTGCTAACAACCGTTTTATCTAAAACAAAAATAGATCAAAATGATTAGTAGATAAGAAAACGAAACCGAGATTTAAATGATTTTTCAAATAAAATTAAGAATTAGAACCTTTGGTTTAATTTTCCTCTCTTGCTCTTTCCAACAATCGATGGAATTTTATAGATAAAAAAAAAAAGAAACGGAAGAGAGGAAAAGAAAAACTCTATTGAGAGAGAAAAAAAAGAAAGCAGAAAAAGAGGGCAGGAAAATTGGAAGAGAGGAATATGGAAGGAACGGAGGGAGAAAATGTTTTACCTGACGCTGCGATGAAGGTGATTGTCCGTCCGCCTTGGGGATAAATGTTGGAAGAAATCTGGAGCAGAATTTTGGGGAGAAGAAAGCAGGCTATTTTGGTCCCAAAATCTGAAAATGTATTCGGCGTGTGCCGTTGAATAGCAATTCAGAGCCCTCACCCCTGAATACCTATTACAACAGCTGAGGGAATATGGGTGTAATAGCAAAGCTGTGCGGTACATAAACGATGAACCAAACTTGGGAATTAGTGTAGCGCATGGAATAGGTTAAGAATCGAATAGCAATTCCATCCAACCAAACATGCTGTTAATGTTGACTTGTGGAATCCAAAACAAAAAACAGTCTATTACTAATTTCATATTTCCACATTTGGCACTCTTAACAACTATATATTTTGATTTTAAAAATATGAAATTAACATTCTCATTCAATAAATATCCTACGCCTTTAAATTTGCAAGAAGGAATCGTGGATATAAAAATGTTTTGATGGATAATAAGGAATATAAGTTAAATATTTTAACGAGTAAGAAAATCAAAAGATAAGACATGGCAAGTAATGAATTTATTAAACGCTAGATTTCACTTTTAATCCTTATAAAAATAATTAATTTCTTTTCATTTGGCACAATAAGTTCAATTCGCAAATTGATTTCTTTTTCCTATATTTTAAAAGAATCAGGTTATAGTATGCAATACAAACAACAATAATAGTAAGAAGTGAGTAAATTATAGGGTGATGATATTGATTTTGTAATTATTAATCATATATTATGCACTACATACATTTTACGTATAATAATAATAATAATAATAAAATGCACAGAAGTTGAATCTTCAAAAAGAAATATATAACCTACTATGATTCAATAAAGATCGCTATATCTCAAATTGCTTTAACAATGTTAAGAAAAGAATGATGTTCACTATCCAAATAAAAATACGTGATAAAAGTTTAAGCTTGCAGCAATTTGTCCATAAACTTTGAGAGTTTCCGCTACCGTGTGTCCTTCTAGTAGTGAATATACAATGTATTTAATTTCATACATTTACCAATTAAATACAATCACAATTTACAATATCAAGGTATAAAATATGACAAGCTCAGTTTTCTTTCAAAACTGACAACCTAATTGTTGCAGCATCAAGATGCCTTTATAAGCATCATTTGAATGTGTTGATACCAATAATCTCGATTATAAGAATAGTTAATCACAAATATTTAGCATTAATAATTATAATTAATTATTCTTAATTTTAACTTTAATGACCGCTACATATGAGTCAACACAATATTATTATTATTCTTTTACCTTCTCCAACCAGTTCATATAATTCCAATTAATTCACTAAGATGTTACACTTATTCTATATCAAATTTCAACCATGTTAATTTGTACTATACACATAATTTTTATCATATTTCCATAATTAAATGTCTAGATAAAATCAACATTTGTTTACCATTAATTCATGCATCAAATATAATCATTTTTTATTGGAAATTAGAAACGGCTGCCAAGAAGAGTGAATGGGAGGGGGGTTTGAGATATTTTCAGATTGGGTCTTTCAACTAACAAATAATTTAACTCTAATTTGTTTTAAATATTTTCAATTAAGTCTAAAGTTTGTCTTCTCAATTTTATCATTTAATTTTGTAAAGCTCATAGTCAATTGATCCAATTCCAACGCATTACTAAGATTATAATTAGTATAAAATTTTACTTATAATCATTTTAAAATATACAAACTTTTATTTTTCATTGGAATACTTTTTTAAGCTTATAATTGGTATCAAAATGTACGGGTAAATTACCCAAAAATACCAAAAAAATAAAAAATTTACAGAATTGGGCCGATTTTTAGAAAATTTACGGAAAAAGGGCTATTTCCCATCAAAACGAGTCTACGTCGGTAGCGTTTTGAGGGAAATGGTGAAGAAAGCGATCCCGTGAAGCGTTTTAGCCTCAAGAAGTAAAAAAGAGTCAAAATTTTTAAAATTTAATTTTAAAAAAATTAAACAAATTCTATTTTATAAAAGATATTAAAATTAAATTACAAAAACATATAAGCAACTATTATTTTATTAAATATATTAAAACTAAATTACAATAAAATAAAAATAAAATAAAAACTTCTTATTTATTAAATATATTAAAACTAAATTACAATAAAGTTAAAATAAAAACTTCTTATTTTATTACATATATTAAAATTAAATTACAATTAAAAATTAAACAATTTCTATTTTATTAAAGGTATTAAAATTAAATTAAAATAAAAAATTAAACAACTATTATTTTATTAAATATATTAAAACTAAATTACAAAAAAAATAACTTTTTATTTTATTAAAAAATTCAATTTAAATTACATAAAAAATAAACAACTTCTATTTTAGTGAAGATATTAAAATTAAATTACAAACACAAATAAAAAACAACTTTTTTTATTAAAAAATAAAAAAATTATTACAATTTAAAAAATAAAAAAGTCCATCCGAATCAATGTTGATGCCGGTCGGAATTAGTGCCACACGGGGGCGGTCGGCGGTTATGCGCTGGATTCCTCCTTCTTCTAGCTTTCGGCGGGGGTCGTGGAACCTCGGGCGGGGATTCCGGTTCCTCCGGCAGTGGGTCTGGTTGTGGGTGTTGCGAGGATGACCCACCTTGATAAAATAACGACCTCGGAGGTGTTTGCATAAACCACGGCGGGGGTGTCTGAATCCCGTATGGCGAAGGAGGTTGGTAGAAAGAAATGCTCTCCGGCGGTGCCTCTTGTGATCCCCCATTGAAACTATATTAACACTACCAAAATATTAGTTATATACATAATACTAGACACTAAATACGAAATACTAAATTATAAATACAAAATTCGAAATTACTTATGATTCCGACCGCTGGTCCAATAGAAGCCGTATATCTTCAAGCGAGGTAGGTATTCCAGCATGACTTGCCGAATGGTTCCACCTAATTAAATAAATTTTTAGCATACAATTATACTATAAATCTACGTAATAATTGTAAAATATAACATTAAATTTACCTCATTATTAGTGGAAATGAATATGGGTGATCGAGTCAAGGACATAAAAATGAAAATCGAAACCATGCCCATGACTGCAGTAGTAATAGGCAACCTCCGATTTTTGCTTTACTCGGCCGCGTCGCCCTGTACATCTCCCGATACACCCTCGATAGCACGGCAGACCCCCAACTCAATTCACCAGCTGCTCTAAAATCAACAAGTTTCAACAGCCATCTCAAGTGTACGAGGTTTCTAGAAAGGTCCGACATCAGATAGCCTCCAATTATCTAAAGAATGTATGCCCGAGCATGCCGTATTCGCTCTATTTTGGTCGAACCCTCATTCGGCTCTGGGAATGTGTCTCGTAACTAGGCCATCTCGATCCAACCTCCAAGAATTTTATTCGAAATGGCACCTAGAAGCTCGTAGCATACGGCCATCCAATCACCAGAAGTTGCGGACCCGGTGACTATCGACCCGTCCACCGGCAATCCCAACTGCAACTGCACATCTTCCAAAGTGATGGTACACTCTCCGCATGGAAGATGGAAAGTGTGCATCTCGGGTCTCCAGCTCTCAATCAATGCACTGATCAAAGGCAGCTCCAACTTGAACCCCCGGCCTATTGTGGCCACGTGCCAAAAACCCGCTTCCCGTAGGTAATTCTCGATCAACGGCGATGGGGGACCATGCATGTTGCTAATATAACATTCCAACACCCAATCTACAGACTGTTTAAAAAATTATAAAATAAAAATTAATTAAAATTGCATAATTATAAAAAATATTAAATAATATTAAAAAATTAGAATTAAAACTTACCATTTTCATTTGCTCGACGGAGATGTGCTTGTTGTCTAGACGAAATAATCCCTCGGCCATTGTAATACGATCGAAAATTTTAAAATTTTTCAAAAAAAATATATTAAAAAAATTAAAAAGGGCTTTTTTGTAAATAGTAAAGGACTATTTTAAAAATTGACAGTAAATTTCAAGGACTTTAAGAGAAATTTGAGAGAAAATTGAGAGAAAATATAGAGAAGGATTAAAGTGTGAAAAAAATAAAAGGGTTGGGGGGTTTTTATAGGGGAAAAAGTTTACCGTTGGGCCTTTTGACCGTTGCCAAAGAAAGCGCGTCCCTGTGGTGCGCTTTGTTGAGATTTCTCAAAACGCTACCGACGTGGGACGTTTTGAGGGAAACAACTTTTTCCGTAAATTTTCTAGAAAACGCCCAATTCCATAATTTTTTTTTTTTGGTATATTTAGGATATTTACCCAAAATGTACTTATATTAATTTTTAGACTAATTAATTTTAAAAATTATTAACTAATAAAATTATAAATTCTATATAGATTTTATAATAAATTATTTATACTGATTAATTAAAATTTAAGCAAGATCTATACAATTTTAAAATTTTTATAGCGTACAATATAACTATTTTTATGGTATTAAAATATAGTATTACACTAGACAATATTTAATATATTATTCATAAACATTATTTCATGTTATTTGTAAAAATATACAAAATTTTTAAATAATTTTTACAAATAAATATTTTTAATTAATATATTCAACTAATCCGTACATCACACGAGATAAAAAAAAAACTAGTATATTGTCATGCCTTAGAAAATAGGGGTTAATTGAAATAATTAGACAAAAAAAATAAGGCATAGGTTGAATGATTAAGTGATAGTGCATTCATCTTAGAAGTCCTAGGTTCAAACCCCATTCCTCCTATTTCTCTTCCTTTTGTTTTCAGCAACTTAGGATAAAAACCTCGCCAAAATAAATACAGTTGGGGGTAAAAACTGATAAAGAAATAGGCTTAAGCCCAATGGTTAGCACGCTAGAACCTTATTGGAGGTCTTAGCCACCACTATACTATCGTGGCTGAGCTCTCCCCAACGACATACCATTACGAAAGCAACTAATTAGTGTTCGTCCATTGACCTTGTCATAAGTATCTTACCTTCATAGGATTTCCTTGACCTCTTTGGGATAATATCCCTTCTCCTAATATGATCCTATTTTATCTCATGGTAACCATTACATCTTCCTTCATGAAAAGTCAATCACTATCAAATAGTGATCAAGTCATCCATCATAAAGACGGACGATCTGTGGCCACATTTACTTTAAATCAACCATGTAATGCCAATGAGAGGATATCATTTACCTATGTTTTGGGCTATGAATTTAACTGTTGTAAATGACGTTACATACTACAGAAGTCGTATACCCAAAGCACCAACTTTCTATTCCTTGTCTATTTGAACTTAGGTTTTTACTTACATTAAAGTGTACAAGTCACACATACATAGTCCACCATCCTCTCAGGATTTATGTATGTCACACTATGAATGTCACAAGTGAATAAATCCATAAACAGATTTAAGATCTATTATGCTTTGGCCCTGTCTGATGTACTATCAGTCCAGTCAGTCATATCTATGTCTCTATCTTTTGGAAGTTATCCACTCTGATACCTAATACAAGACATCTCCCCAATTGGACTTAATAGAACATATTACTCTTTTAATCGATTTGCTCATTTCAGATTAGACTAAGGACATGTTTAGGTTCATCTACTAATATAAGTTGTCTTTTCGTACTGCTCATCGACCACGTAATACTGCTTAGTATTAATTAAATATTTAGATAACCAATGAGCAACATTTGCTTCCATTTTACTTTACGTGCAAAAACCATGTGAGGATAATTATACAAAGTATATTAATGAAATCAATGAATTTGTTTTATTAACCAATCTGTTCAAAAGAAATTACAAGTTTACAAACGAATATACTACACTAAGGGCATCAGATCCAATAGTCTTTCACTTGCCATAGTGAAGTAGATGAGTCATATTCCGCATTCCCATGCTCTCCACGTGTTTCTCAAAACTCCTAGCTAATAGAGTCTTGGTAAATAAGTCTGCAAGGTTGTCCTCAGATGCAACCTTGACTACATTCATGATTCCGTCTGCAACTTCTTCCCTTATGATATGATACTTTTGGTCAATATGTTTTGTCATCTTATGATTAGATAGTTTGGCACTTGAGCTATGAAACATAAAGTGGGCTCTATCACCACACATCGAATACATGAATCTCTAACATACCAAATGACTCATAGATTCAAACATATCCCAAAAAGTGAAGCATATAGCTAACACTCTCTATCACACCAAACTTGTCTCGTTGAATGGAGCTTAGCTCACATTCCCTTATCTCTCCAACATGTCCTAGGGCCTTAATGCCCAAATCACATAACACATATAGGTGAGTACTCACAATCTTATGGCATGCCAACTATATCCAATGGTATCAAGGTTCATAAGGTCATTATTAAACACATATTTTACTTACTGTTTCTTCACTTTTTCACTGCACAATCACATTATATTCATGACATAATCGTTGTCATATGGCACGTATAAAGTGCCCACAATCAACTCTTTCATAATAACCATCATAAGCTTATATCACATGTCATAATATCATAATTTAATCCACAATTTCACAATACATATTCACATATTAAATCAAGAGTATGAGAAAGCTTACACTCAAAATTTAGAGTAGGGGTTTAGGCTACTACTAAATTCCCAATTAACGCATTAAATCGTGTCCACAAGCAGCTATTCTAAACACTCACCAATACACTTTCGTCAAAATACAGAAAGCTCAAACTAGCCTTTCCTTAGGTTGTAGAAGGTCCTAATAAATCTGAAGCTTTAACATAATAATTCACACAATAACGCAATCAACAATTAGCTAAGGATTCACCTTAAACAATAAAAGAATAAGCCTAAGCTAAATTCTCACGTAACCGAAACCTTCGACATAACAAACTTGAATTTCAAATATCTCAGTCAATTCTTAAACTTTTTGTCTAAAAAAAAATTCCATTCATCTAATTATTCACCTACGAATGATTCTCAACCTTTAAACTACACATAACTACTCAATTCATGGCATCAAAATTTTCGACATGTTTTTGGCAATTTTCACAAAATTCATTAAAACTCAAGAAATCTTTAATGAAACTTAAAAGTAAGTTTAGAAACCTTATAATCTCATAAAAATAATTGAAAAATACTTTGAAACCATGTTTTTACCCAAAATCCTAGAATCTGCCATCAACGACCCAAGTTTTGGCCTTTATTTAAAGCATTCGATTTAATGGCTAAAAATTCAGTTTTAAAGATTAGATAACATTTAAAACTAGTTAAGAATCGAATTTTTACCTTTTTTGATGAAAAATCGATCATTTGATCAAAAATTCAAAAAACTCGAAAGCTAAACAATGGAGAAATCTATGGTGTTTTTGGGTATTTTTCTTGAAATAGTATAGAGGTTTTTAGCTTGGGTGATGATAGAAATCAAGATGATGAAATTTGAGAATTGAAATTGAGTTCTTTGAGTTTGGGAGAGCAAGGGACAACAAACAAAGCAATGGGGAGAAGCTAACGTGAAAGTAGGTGGGGGTGATATTAGGTTGCTTTTTAAAATTTGGTTAAACTACTCCATAAACACACAAAATTTTACCCTTTTTACAAATCAGTCTTTATTTAAAAAATGAAGGTCTTTAAAACTTGTTTTCAAAAATTGATATAATTTTCAAAATACCATAAACTAAAACATTTTCAAATGCCATCCTAACGGAATTCCTGAGCACACTAGAGCCAAAATCCTTAAAATACCCCTAAAACTCCTAAGCCCAATATTGGGGTGTTACATTAAGCTTAGCATGTAATTTGCTCTAGAGAACGGTTGAATATTCCTCATTAAGCTCCACAGTGGATAACTCATCTAACTTCCTTTTATTTTTCAAAAGTTCCTTTAAGAATTTTGCATACTCGGGCATCTGCAAAAGAGCTTTAACAAAAGGTAAGTTAATATGCAATTGTTTAAAAAATTCAAGAAATTTACCAAATTGTTCATCCATGCGGTCTTTCTTCAACTTTTCTATGTATGAGATTGGTGGTTTATATTCTCTAAGCACTGTTTTTTTCTCTTTCTTGCTATCCTCAATCCCATCATCTTTCTTAACAACTTCTTGTTTCAATTTGTCTTCAGGATCGACTAACACCTTTCCACTTCTCAAAGTAATTGCATTGACTTACTCTTTTGGGTTGGTTTCAGTGTTACTGGGTAAACTGCTTTGTAGTCTCTTTGAAACTAATTTAGCAAGCTGACCAATCTAATTCTCAAGACCCTGAATAGATGTTTGCTGATTCCTCAAAGCTGCTTCAGTGTTCTCAAATCTATTTTTGGAAACTAAAATAAATTTAACCAATATCACTTCAAGATATAACTTTTTCTCTTACTGGTGAGGCTACTGAAAGCCTAGAGGGGGTTGTGATATTTAATTCCCTTGACCACCCTAGGAGAAGTTTGGATGATTCCTCTATCCTAGGCTATAGGTATTGCTATAAGGGTTATTCTGAGGTTTGAAATTATTACCCATAAAGTCAACTTGCTCATATTCCTTGTTAGACTTTAAAGGTAAGCATTCCTGACTAATCATACCTGCTCCAGTCACATCACATTTCATTATAGGAGTCACTTGTTTCCATAAACTCAAAGAATCTATTTTTCTATCAAGAGCTTCAAATTGACTTGCCAACATAGTAATTGTATCTACATCATAAACACCAACTACCTTGGTAGGCTTCGTTCTTGTAACTTTCCATTGATAATTATTCAACGCCATCTCCTCAATGAACTCTTGTGCCACTTTAGGTGTTTTGTTATTCATTGTTCCCCCAACAGCTACATCAATCATTTTCCTAGTTGATAGATTTAAACCATTATAAAATGTTTGAAATTGTAGCCAAAAAGGTAAACCATGATGAAGACACCTTCTTAAAAGATCCTTAAATCTCTCCCAGGTGTCATAAAGTGTCTCAAGATCAAATTGGGCAAAAGAAGAAATATCATTCCTCAACTTGGCTATCTTGATTGGTGGAACATACTTCAACAAGAATTTCTTTTTCGTTTGAGCCTAAGTAGTGATGGAACTCCTTAGAAGTGAATTTAGTCATTGCTTCGCCCAGTTCCTTAAAAAAATGGGAACAACCTCAGGCGTATGTCATCATCAGAAGCACCAATGATCTTGAAAGTATCACAAACATATAAGAAATTTGGTAGATGTGCATTTGGATATTCATCTTATAGCCCATCAAACTGAACTTTCTGCTGTACTATCTGAATTGTATTCAATTTGATCTCAAAATTATTTGCAAGAACAGTCAGTCTAATGATACTAGACTCAACCCCAATCAAAGTTAGCTTGGCGTAGTCATACATAGTTAATGGAGGAGGATCCATTTCTTCAATAATGTCTTCTTTATCTTGATTATCTATGATAAGATGATGTTGATCTTACATTAATTCTCTAACCTCTTTTCAATTTTTGTGAGCAATTCTTTCAATTTCACTATAAAAAATTATTAGTTTCAATGGGTTGCCTTTAGTCATAAACAAAAAGAACTTGTCAAAAACCAAATAAAAGTGAATCAATATATCAAAATTAAATTAAAAACAAAACAAAATAAAATAAATAAAAAATGGTTAAATAAACAGAAATAAGATTTTCCTAATATTTTAGTCCTTGGCAATGGTGTCAAAAAATTTATGTCCACTAAACTAATTGATAAACTGACTAAGGAAAATGTACCTATCAATTAATAGCATAGCTATGGTGAGCACATATATTGTTCCCTTGAGGACTACAATTCCTAGTAATTATCACCTTTCTAGTAATTATCCAAATCTCAAGTGGGGAGGCAACCAAGTGGAAATTTTAATCAATAGGCTAGTAATTTGAATAAAAATCAGTAGATTCCTCCTTATAAACCACCCCACTTCCTCTCAAGAGTATGACTATAGATACATCGCCAAAAAGCCTACGACACCCAAACTTAAGGAAAATATATATTTAATACAGGGTGACGTGTACCAAATATTGATGCAAATGAATCAGATTCAATAACAAATGAATAGTTAAATGGCGAATTTAGAGGCTCAAATGAGTTAGTTGGTCAACTCTTCTCAGAGACAAGGGAACACGAGTATCCCAAGCAATACAAAGAATAATCCTAATAGGGACTAAAAGGAGCACATGAAGGCCATTACGCTTCGTTTGGGTATAGTTCTGGAGGACCCAAGCATTCCAACTTCTAAGGTAGTAAACAAGGAGAAGAGTGATACTCCTCTTGATGATCAAGAAAGTGATGGTAAGAACTAAACAATTGAGCCTGAGGTGGTTGAACCTGAACCTAAGCAAGACGCCTAATCTGGTGGTAAGAATATTCCACTCCCTTTAAGGCTTGAGGACAGAAAAAAGAAGAAAGATGAGGAGTTTGTAACTTTTCTTAACCTTTTTAAGTCCTTAAATGTCAACCTAACCCTCTTTGAACTGATTGAAAAAATTCCAAAATACGCTAAGTACTTAATGGAAATAATGTTTAGGAATAGGAAAATTAAGAAAGGGGAGAAAATAAACATAAGTGTTGAATGTAGATCGGTCATAACTAATAAAATACCCCTTAAACTTATAGATCCAATGAGTTCTACTATTCCAATAGAGATAAGGTAATTTAACTTTAGGAAGACTCTATGTAACTTAGGAGCCAATATAAACTTGATGTCTTTATCTATATACTGGAAATTAGGTTTGGGGGAGTTGAAAAATAGTATAGTAACACTGTAATTGGCTGAAAGGTCGTTAGTACACTCTAAATGTGTGTTAGAGTATGTATTAGTCAAAGTCAGACAATTTATATTTTCTGTTGATTTTATAGTCCTTGACTTTGAGGAGGATTTGAAAATTTTCATTCTGTTGTGAAGACCATTTTTAGCTATATCCAAGTTTACCGTCGATATGGAAAAAGGAGAGTTAATAATAAAAATTGATGAAGAAGTAGAAGAGTTTAAGTTTGCAAATTCCTCCAATGATATGGGACATCCTGGGTACTAAGTGGAAGTGCGTAATGTTATATATTTCTGTGCCACTAATGACCTTGATCAAAGGTATTTCTAGTCCTTTATGTATTCTTGTAAGTAGTCCCACGCTCAAGAGAAAGATAAATGGAAGGATCCAGCTTGGAAGGGAGGCACTTTGAAAGTTCAGCGGGGTCTAACTTGAATATTGAAGTCAATGGAAGAATCAAGAAGCATGCTGGATGACTTCAACAATAAAACTTATTTTTTATTTCATTGAAATTTACTAATTTGTATAATTTTTGGTACTTGGATTATTTTTAAATTTTTATGTAGGAGTAGGGTAGAATAGGCTAAAAGGTTGAGGTTTGATGAATAACTAGGTAGCTTAGAACTGTGTAGAATGTTGCAACATTGATATGGTAATGTCGCGCCACCCAAAGACTTCCTTATACAAAAAGAAAGCCAATGTTGTGACATTGGCATAACAAATTCGTATCATTGGAGATAGTAACAAATTTTGAAAATTTAAGAGAATGTTGCAACATTGCACTATAACGTCGTGACATTAGTATCTTGGGCAGAATATCACAACATTGCACTTGGATGTCGAGACATTGAGTCGGGTTCTACGAAAAATACCTGACTAGGTGATGCAACTCAGGGTTTTAAAACCTACTAAACATTTGGTTTTAGGTTAAAATCTTTAGTTGTAAATAAAAATTAAACCCTTAAACCCCTAAAAACACCATTAGCTTTGATTAAACATCATTTTTAAATATGAGGAGGAAGTATATAGAGTATAGTATGCGTGACCAGGTTTTTCTGAAAATGTTAGCATGGAGGAAAGTATTGAGGTTTGGACGAAAAGGTAAGTTGAGCCTAAGGTTCATTGGTTTGTTTAGGATCCTTAAAAGGATTAGGCCAGTAGCATATCAGTTGGAGTTACCTCCAGAACTCAATTGTATACATGATGCGTTTAATGTTTCTATACTATGGAGATATCGATTCGACCTGTCACATGTTGTTCCGGTTGAAGCGATACAGGTGTGAATGGATTTCTCTTATGATGAAGAGCCTGTACAGATTCTAGATCGAGAGGAAAAGATTCTGAGGAGAAAATGGTTACCGATGGTTATGGCGAAATCATGGCACTGAAGAGGCTACATGGGAGCCAAAAGACTCAATGCGGCAATAGTATCCTTATTTGTTCAGATCAGGTGAATTTTGAGGATGAAAATTCTTTTAAGGTGGGGAGAGTTGTCACGTCCCACAGTGTGGGTAAATTTTTCTAGGATTAAATTGATAAATGTTGAATTTATTTATTTTCTGCTTAGCCATGCAATTGGGCCTCGGCTTGAAACTATTAGTTTGGGCTTCTGAAACCCTAATTTCCTCTTCGTATTTTTCTCATTGGTGCCGCATATTCTAAGGTCAAAATCTTAAGGTGTTGCCCAACCTAGTATAAATAGTTACTTATGTTGGTCGGCCACCCTTTTCACTTCTTTCCCTAGTCTTGTGCCGCTCTAACCTTAAATATTTTAGCTCATCTACTATTTTCTCTCTACTGTCGCACCTCACCTTTCCCCCTCCTTTCATCTTTTATTTTTTTCTTCTCTCCCTAAGCGCTGTCGATCCCTCCACCTCTATTGGGTCGTCGTTCTCCTTTCTTTTCCTTTCACCTCCTCTCTTTTACTCTATTTAATTCTTATAGTCACCGTACTTAGCCCCTTGAACCACCAAACACCCTTGGATTTTCCCTTGCCACCGTCTCCATCATTTTTTGGGTTGTCATTTTCCCTCCTACCCCGTCATTACCGCCGCACCTTGCACTCAATTGAAGCCGCCAAACTTTTCATCCCTTGTGTCGTCGGCTTTTCATCCCTATTTGAATCACTTTGTCCATTCAGAGTCCATTAACACTTAGATCCATCCACAACTAATTCTGTTCTTAACAACGTAGTAAGTATGATATTAACATTCATCAGATTCATTTGATGGTACATTAGGGAGTACAATTTCTACCCCTCTATTTTTGTTATGTTATTCGGTTCTTTTGTTCCTCAAATCGAACTAACGTTATTTTATAACATAAGTCACATTTTTATGTATTTACCATTTGAACGGCCAGATCTGAGAGAGACGGATCAAATTTAAACTTGATAAGTGTTAAAAGTAACATATTTTAAGCTCATTCTTAATGTGTTTTTGGGTGATTATTTGTTGTTAATTATGGATTTTATGCTTCTAATCTTTTAGATTCCTTTTTTGATGCTTAATAGAGCACTTGGGGGCAAAATGAGTGAAAAGCAAAAAATCAAAGCAAACTACAAGACCCACACGAGCTGACCCATTACACACGGGCGTGTGAACCATACAGGCTACCACACAACCATGTGGTAGGCCATGTTGATCGCGTAGATTTGCACTCTGAACAATGGAAAAATGTGATTTTTAGGTTTTTCGGGTATTCTAAGACGTATATATGAAAAAAATAAGAAGATAAGAGTGAACCTTCATAGAATATTCAAGAAAAGAACTCGAAAAACACCATTGAAGGTGATTCTATAGCAAATTTTCGTCAAGATTGAAGACTCCCAATTGATTTCTTTGGATATTATCATGAGTTTCTTTATTTCTTTCAGTTATACTGTATCATGGATGGTTTTATTTTCAAGCATGAACTAATTTTCTAAATATCTAGGGGAGATGAACCCTATGATGAATTTTGTCTTTTGATTTTTATTTTATGCAATAAATACTTGTATCTTGTTTTCAATTATGTGTGCTTAATTCTTGGTTTGATATTTTTAGATTATTAATCCATGTTTGATGTGGTTAAATTAGAGGAGGAATAGACCCTGTTTAAGAGTAGATCTTGCGTAATTGAGTGGAGTTACATGCAATTCTAGAAATAGGACGACATAAATCTACTGAATTAAAGTCAAATCTAATAAGGGAATCCATAGCACGAGTTAATGCGATAATAGGGGTTTTAATTAGAAAGAAATTTCAATTAATCAACTTAGAGTTAGTTGCTCTTACTCTCGAAAGAGATATTATCATAATTTAGGGATTTCTAAGGATCAAGTTATTAAGTAAAGAAATTGCGTAATTTAGATTGATAATGATAGATGAAATCTAGGTGAATTTTATCTTGGGCATTATTTCGCTTCTTGATTTTTATTCAATTATTTTTTTGCCATTTTTGTGTTCATTAATTAATAAAATTATTTAATTTTAGTTTTTAATCAATTACTCGAATTATTCAGTTAAATAATAGAAAGAAAGTAATTACTCGTACTTTTAGTCTTCGTGGGAATAATATATTTGCTCACTGTAGCTATACTATTAATTGATAGGTGCACTTGCCTTCGTCAAATTTTTAGTTTGTTTCGCAGACATCAAATTTTTGGCGCCGTTGCTGAGGGCTAGAATATTAGGAAAACTTTATTTCTATTCATTTAGCCATTTTTTATTTTTATATTAATATTTTTGTTTTTAATTTAACTGTTACATTTTAATTTTTCTTTTGTTTGATTCTTATAGGTTTTTTTCGTTTATGAATACAGGGAACCTGTTAGAACCAATATTTTTTACAATGAAATTGAAAAGACTACTCGTGGAAATCGGAAAGAAGTTAGAGAAGCAAGGCAAAGTCACAAAAGTTCTAATAGATGATCAAGAGAAAAAAGGACATTACTGTTGAGATGGATGATAATCCTGGTAATCAGCAACCTCCTGCAGCTCCTGCTCCACGGATTATGTATGACTATGCTAAGCCAAATCTGATTGGTGCTGAATCAAGTATCTCCAGACTGACTGTTGCTGCAAACAATTTTGAGATTAAGTCAAACACATCAGATGGTACAATGGTATGTTCAGTTTGATGGGTTACAAGATGAAGATCTGAATGCTCATTTAGCTAATTTTCTAGAGATCTATGAAACTTTCAAGATTAATGGTGTTAATGATGATACCATACGCTTACGGTTGTTCCCATTTTCTTTGAAGAGAAAGGCAAAATAGTGGTTGAATTCACTTCCATGGGGTTCCATTACTATTTGGGCTCAGATGAATGAGAAGTTTTGTTGAAATATTTTCCACTGGCTAAAACAGCTAAGTTGAGAAATGACATCTCTTCTTTTTTTCAATTTGACATTGGGACTCTTTACGATATATGAGAGATATTTAAGGATTTGTTGAGAAGGTGTCCTCATCATGGAAACCTTTGTGGCTCCAAGTTTAAAATTTTTATAATAGTTTGAACCCCTCAACTTGACAAATGATTGATGCAGCGGCTAGAGGAACATTTAATAACAAAACCAGAAACTATTTTCTAGTAAGATTTTCGGGGACGAAAATTCCTTTAGGGGGAGAATTGTAACAACCCATTTTCAGTGGTGTCGAAAATAATGGTTTTGGAACCATAATTTTAATGATTAAATTATTATTTTAATGTTTATTTAATGTCTAAGGGATTGTATTAAGGTCGTATTAAAATTTTGTTAAGGAATTTTGATGTTTAAGTGGTTAACTAGGTGAAAAAGACTAAATTATAAAAGGTGAAAAAATTGAGTTCTATTAGTTAAAGGATTCAAATGGCTATGGAAATGAAAGTTAAAGGATTTGAGAGATAATTATATCATCCTTAATGTTAGTGGACAAATATGGATAGGTTTTATTGAAAAATTTTATTATTATTAAGGGTAAAATAGTAAATTGGTAAATAAAGCAAAAATAAACTAAGAAAAAGATATCATCTTCCCCCTTTCTTTTCTTTGGCTGAATACACCATTTAAGGGGGGCGGGGGGAGAACTTCAGTTTTGAATTCTTCATTGAATGGTATGATTTTGAGCCCCGTTTTTAATGATTTTTATGTTTTTGAGTTCGTTTTAGCTTAATCTAACTAGCCCAGGGGTTAATTTGCAAAATTGTTAAAGGTTAAGGGACTTTCCATGGATATCTTTGAATGTGCTTTGAAATTATTTAATAGATTATTAATCTTGGTTGTAAAATAAACATGTTTTATTAAGTGATTTTTGGTGAAATTGCAATTAGGGGTTAAATTGTTAAAACTATAAATCTATGGGTTTTGTTGTGAAATTTTGGTAATAAAGGGTTGTTTCAAGGTCCCTTGTAACATTGGTTAAGTTGGATTTAGACTAAAATGAGGTATATTCATATTATGAGCTTAAGGACTAAATTATGAAAAGTTAAAATGTTAGGGGTAATTTTGTAATTTTGTATAAATATGAACTATGGATTAAATTGAATTCTAGAAGTACTTAATTGAATGAAATTATTTATTTAGATCAAGATAAACCACAATTGGACTTAAATCGAGAAAAAGCTAAAGCTTTGGATTAGTTCGAATCTACTTTTACGCCTTAGTTATCGAGGTAAGTTCGTACGAACTACGATCGTTTTAATGTTAGCTAAATTAACTATTAACTATGTTGTTTTAATATAAGTGAATTTGAATATAAATGTATCAATGCTATGATGAATTGACAGATAACGAGTCCCAAATGAATCATAAGAATTCTTAGGATACAAATGACATGTCATTAGGGATTTCATGTTTCAGGTACTGGTCTTAAATGTCCTACCGATGGCTGAGATCCTGCATTTGTTGTGGATTCTCTATAGCTCGTGTGAACAGCATCATGTAGCTAACATTCCGACCCACAGCTCGTGTGAGCAGGCCCATTTCACAACTCATGTAAGCATTGATGTAAAGGAAAGTTACTGTTATATAGAAAGGGACACTATGTGTGAGCATTCTAGAGTATCCGATGTAATTCTAGATGGTTCAATGGGTAAGAAAAGGAAATGAAATTGTAAGAAAGAAAATGGAATGAATCATGATCTTGTAAAAATATTAATGAGTTAAATGATGTATTTACATATGGAATTCTACTTATCTTATGGTTGAATTCATATGTATCATGGACAAGTGTACTAACTTGTGAGTTTGATAATGTTGTATAGGCTTATACTAAGCTTATGGCATTGGTAATGGTCTATGTTTAATTTATGAATTGTATTAATGAAATGGTATGTTTAAGTTTATGCAAGCTTACTATGTAACACCCCTTACCCATATTCAACACCGGAACAGGGTACGAGGCATTACCGGGCATAAACACATGCAAACATACATTTCCAAGTCATAAATTTCCATCCAAATTAAAAATTTTCATACACATCCTTATCGTCCCTAAAACGAGCCTACGAGGCCCAAAACATGCTTTATAAGTGGTTCGAGACTAAACCGAGAACTTTAGAAAATTTTTAAAAACTTAGAAAATTTTCCATGTTACAGGGCTCACACGCTCGTGTGGTCTAAGGGACACACCCGTGTAACCCTTAGACACGCTCGTGCTGTAGGCCGTGTTTGAAATTAGGGTCCTCTTTGACTTGTGCCACACGGCCGTTCCATACGCCCATTTGCTAGGCCGTGTAGCACACACGGATGAGACACACGCTCGTGTCTCTGTTTTTCCATAATAAAGGTGCAGGGGACACACGGCTGGAACACATGCCCTTGGGGTAGACCGTGTGTCACACACGGCCTAGACACACGCCTGTGTGTCTACCCGTGTGGATAAAAACAATTACCAAGCCATTTTGCCACCCACACTTGCACACATCTATGCAACATCTCATGGCACAAATTCAAGCATGTAAATACAACCAAACAACCACAAACAAGACAATAACATGTCATTCTTATACCATCATTTATCATGCTTAAAACATCATACTTAGCCCGATAAAAACATACTAATTTCACAGTCACAAGAGGGCATTAACATATGAATAAACTTATGATCAACATAAGCCATCATTCATGGCTATATATATAAGATGAAACTGTAACAGTCCGAATTTGACCCTAATCGGAACGGTGGTTTCGGGACCACGAATCGAGTCTAAAAAATATTTAAATATTATTTTCTGTGATAATTATATGTGAATTAGCATGTGTGAAAGTTTCGTATAAAAATTTGATTATTTGTGTGTTTAATTAGAAAAAAAGACTAAATCGCGTAAGTGGTAAAAGTGGTCAATTATTCAATTAAGAGGTTAAATTGATTTTTCTTCTTTTGTATAATGCCTTATGATGCAAATTAGCCATTTATAACCTTAGTGGATGGCATGGTTGTTTAAGTGATCATTAAAAATATTTTATTTATTTATTTATATTATAAGTTAACTTTTATATTATATTAAATGTTAAAATTATAAAACATCATAAAATAAAAGACACATGCATTATCTTTCTCCTTTGGCCGAATATGAGATGAGAAAAACACCATAGTTGAAGCTCAAGGTTTCGGCAATAAGGAAAGCTTAATTAGGGTATGTACTTTGTTTAATTTTCGATAATTTTTACGTTTTTAAGATCGTTGCTTAGTATACAATCAAACCCATACCCTAATTTTAGAATTTAATGAAGATTTTGTGATATGCCATTGATGGTTAGTTGTGATTTTTGTTGTTAATTGATGAAATATGAGATATATGTTTTAGAATAACATGTTTTGTATTGAGATTTTTGGTGATTTTGGGTATTTTGGGCTATATTGCAAAAAATAAATTTTTGAGGGACTAAAATGTGAAAAAAATGAAATGAATGGACTTGTATAAAATCTATGAATATTCGGCCCTTAGGTTGTGAAATCAAATTTTGTGTATTTTGTGTTTTGTGCAAATAGGACTAGATTGTAAAAGTGTGAAATATTAGGGGCAAAATGGTAATTTTCCCATTTAGGTGTTTTTGGATCAAATTGAAAGGAAATGTGCTTGAATGAGCTTATTTTGAATATGTTTAGATCAAGAACCAAAGAAAAACGGACTTGGATGGGGGAAAAACAAAAGTTAACGAATAGCCGGTCTTCGTCGTCTGTCGATAGTCGAGGTAAGTCTTTAAGTAATTTGATACCGTTAATATCGATTATAACCTTGAATACATGCTGAATTATGAAATTAAAAATGTGAATTTGGCCAAGGCCGAATGTGGTAAGTGATTTAATAATGAAGTGTAGTTATATTTAATTAAGTTTTATATGTTACAGTGATATGAATTATGTGTGATATATGTGATATTGGCAATAAGTAATGTGTATGAGATGGTTTAATTATATCGATATTCAGGCTGATTGCCTAGCAGGCCTTGTGCCGGTGAAATGTATCGGGCTTATTTCCTAGCAGGCTAAATGCCGGTGATTAAATTTCAGACCTCGGGTCTAGCAGGCTTAGTGCCAGTGTGTGTTTCAGGCCTTGTTGCCTAGCAGGCTTAATGCCGGTGATTTCTTTTATAAATAAGATGGGTTCAAGGATTATTATTATCAAATGTGGAATTTAATTATAGCATATAAGCTAAATGTTCAGGCACGTATAAGCCTCATATTTGCAAGGAATAAGGTAAGTTGATATATTACTATTCGATGCTAGTAATATGTGATATAGTTGAGGTATATTTGTAAGATTTTAATGTGTGCATTCAGCTTTACAAATGATGAGTATAATATATTGGAATTTTATTTTTGGTTGTGTCTTTGAAATTCGGCCATATGTGTAAATGCAAAATGTGAGAATAAATGGACATATGTTTATGTGATTATGAGGTGAAATTCGTATGTACATGGCCTTTACTTGTTCAAATATTTATGTGAAATTATTGAGTTACATGTATGTGTATTATGAATAGATTATAAAGAGATGATGTTTTATACTTTGAATTGATGTTGAGTTGGTCAATTGTATGCTAATGGTATTCGGTTAGAAGGACTTTCGAGTTAAGCTATTTTATTTGATGTCATTTCTTGATTGTTTTAAAATGCTTAAATGTTCAATTGGAATATTATATTTGCTTAAGACTTACTAAGCTAAATTAGCTTACTCTGTGTGTCCATCGTTCTGTTTTATAGATTTTGATCAAGCTACGAGCTCAGGGGATCGTCAACGAAGTCATCCACACTATCAATCTATTTTGGTACCTTTTTGAGTTTGGTTTTGGATTAAAGGCATGTATAGGCTAAACTATGTTATGAGCCATGAATTTTATTCTTGTATATATATTAAAAGCCATGCGAATATGGCTTATCTCCTTTGTTAGTTTGGTATTGAGACATATGGTTTTAATGGTCAAATGGTGTATATGTTTATGTCATTATTGTGCATGGGTTGTGGCGGTTTTTAGTTAGCATATATTCGGCCATGGTACATATTTGTATAATAGGTATAGTTTGGTTTTGTGGTTGATGGCATTTTGGGCTAAGATAATGTTTGATAATGTATATTTGGTTTAAATATACGTTCAAGTCATGTATAATGTTTCATAGTTTTTTTTATGTGCAGCCGTTTGATGTATATACATATATATATTTATAATGGTAATTTACTAGTATATTTTGCTATAGGGACTCGGTGTATAATGGTAAGTAATAAAGTGGTACATGAACATATTTGTGCATGAGTTAATTTCAAAAATGCTATATGCTAACTAGGTAGTTGCAAATATTACACACACACACACACACATATATATATATATATATATATGGAATGCTTTGAAATTTTCTTTGATTGGATATGTTAGTGACTATTAGATTTTATTTTGTATTTGGTTATAGGTGAGTAAATGGTATTTTTCATATGTGATATTGCTACAAGTGAGCATGCATGTTTATAATTAAAGAAACAAATGTTTTATATGTTTAATAATGGTGTATGTTTGAATGTATGGTTGATAATAGAAATGAAATAAATGTTTAAACATTATATGCCTATTCAGGTCATTGTTTTTAAATGACCATATGATTCAGATAACATAAGATGTTGTATTAAGACCTGATAGAACTCATTTATATATATTCATTTGTGATAGCATGAAATGATATGAAATTATCAAGTGTTTGTTTGGATGGAGTGCTATGACTTGATAATTATTACAAGATGCCTCGAACCTTAATCCAAACAACGGATACAAAGTTAGGGTGTTACATTTGATTGGTATCAGAGCTTACGGTTTAATCGATTCTAGGACTACTGTAGCGCGTGTGAGTCTAGCTATACATGCCTTAATTTTATAATACGATAGTATGGTGACTTCTGACATTTAAATTGTGTTTTATATAGTAAATGGATCCTGACTGAGCCGTAGTTGATGATGTAGAGAGCATAGCGCCTGGTCTCGCACGTGGGTTAGCGCCGGTAGACTCTCGATCTATCACGAGTAGCCATGAGGGGGAGGCTAAGCAAGCCTTCTACCAGATGATGAATGAATGGTTTACCCAATTTATTCGAACTAATCCGGCTTTACAACAACCTCCACCCTCGAATAATCCAACTCTGATACCTTCAGCACCTCCGATGATAGATCTGATGAGATCTAGCAGGTCTCCAGTTGATAAAATTAGGAAACACGGGGCCGAGGAATTTAAAGCTAATGATGATGACGATGCAAAACGAGCTGAGATGTGGCTTGATAATACTATCCGTGTGCTGGATGAGCTGTCATGTACTCTAGATGAATGCTTGATGTGTGCTATATCCTTATTATGGGACACTGCATATCACTGGTGGAATACACTAGTATCGGTGGTTTCGAAAGAAAAAGTGAATTGGGATTTCTTTCAGATCGAGTTTCGTAAGAAATATATCAGTCAGAGATTCATTGATCAGAAACGAAAAGAATTTCTGGAATTGAAACAGGGTCGAATGACCGTTACGGAGTATGAACGAAAATTTGTCAAACTGAGCTGATATGTCCGTGAATGTGTGTCAACTAAAGCCATTATGTGTAAAAGGTTCGAAGATGGTCTGAATGAAGATATTAAGTTTCTAGTCGGCATACTCGAGATTAAAGAGTTCGTGGTACTTTTTGAACGAGCTTGCAAAGTCGAAGAGCTTGGGAAAGAGAAAAGAAAGGCTGAAATGGAAGCTAGAAACATTCGTAAAAGATCATCGAGTAAGACTTTCCATTCTGTATCCAAGAAGTTCAAAGATGAATTCGGCCGACATAAAGCTACTTTAGACATATCTAGACGAGATCGACCTTCTGTGGGTTCTAGACCTACTTCGATGGCTAGTGTTGGTAATGTTCAGCAGAATCGGGTTGAGTGCAAGCATTGTGGCAAATAGCATTCTGGGAGTTGTAGATTTCGAGATTGGTCTTGCTTTAAATGTGGATCGTCGGATCATTTTATTCGGGAGTGCCCGATGCTAGTTGAGCAAAATACGGCTCAAAATATCAGACCAAGTAATGTATCAGTGCGAGGCAGACCACCTCGGCATTCAGGAAATGTAAGTGGCAGTCAGAAAAGAACCAAAGACACTGCAGTTCGATTAGAGGCTCGTGCACCTGCTAGAGCATATGCTATATGTGCCAGAGAGGATGCTTCTTCCCCAGATGTTATCACCGGTACTTTCACTCTTTATGACACTACTGTGATTGCATTGATTGATCTTGGTTCGACTCATTCATATGTGTGTGAAACTTTGGTATCCAGTAAGACTCTGCTTGTTGAGTCTACTGAGTTTGTGATTTGTGTATCCAACCCTTTGGGTCGATGTGTTTTGGTTGATAAAGTGTGTAAAAGTTGCACGTTGATGATTCAGGATTCATGCTTTCCAACTGATTTAATGTTGTTGCCTTTTGACGAGTTCGATATAATTTTGGGAATGGACTGGTTAACTTTGCACGATGCTGTTGTTAATTGCAAAAGAAAAACCATTGATTTGAGATGTCAGAACAGTGAAATCATCCGAATTGAATCTAATGACCTTAATGGGTTACCGGCAGTAATATCCTCGATGTTCGCTCGTAAGTATGTGAGAAAAGGGTGTAAAGCTTACTTGGCTTATGTGTTGGATAGCAAAGTGACTGAAAAGCAGATTGAATCCGTACCAGTTGTGTGTGAATACCCAGATATGTTTCCTAAAGAATTATCGAGTTTACCACCTATTCGAGAAATAGAGTTTGGCATTGAATTAGTGCTGGGGACGACTCCGCTTTCAATAGCTCCGTATCGGATGACACCTACAGAATTAAAAGAGCTAAAAGCATAGTTGCAAGAGTTAACAGATAGGGGCTTTGCTCGACCGAGCTTCTCTCTTTGGGGTGCACCAGTTTTATTTGTGAAAAAGAAAGATGAGACTATGCGAATGTGTATTGATTATCGGCAGTTGAACAAGGTGACTATAAAGAATAAATAACCATTGCCTTGGATTGACGACTTGTTTGATCAGTTGAAAGGGGCTTCAGTGTTTTCGAAGATAGATTTGAGATCGGGTCATTATCAGTTGCGAGTCAGAGATTCTGATGTGCCAAAGACTGCTTTTCGAACGAGGTACGGGCATTTTGAGTTTCTGGTTATGCCTTTTGGACTTACTAATGCACCTGTTGTTTTTATGGATATGATGAATCAAATTTTTAGACAGTATTTGGATCGATTTTTGATAGTGTTTATAGATGATATTCTGATCTACTCCATAGACGAAACTGAGCATGCTGAGCATTTGAGACTGGTGCTACAAACTTTGAGAGATAAACAGTTGTACGCAAAGTTTAGTAAGTGTGAGTTTTGGCTGAATGAGTTCAGTTTTCTGGGTCACGTTGTTTCAGCGTCAGGTATTCGGGTTGATCTGAATAAAATATCTGGTATACTTGATTGGAAACCACCAAGAAATGTTTCTAAAATTCGAAGCTTTCTGGGACTCGCTGGTTATTACAGACGATTCGTGAAAGTTTTTTCTATAATAGCCACACCTTTGACAAAGCTATTACAGAAAGATGTCAAATTCGAATGGACAAAAAAATGTCAGAAAAGTTTCTATCAGTTGAAAGCTCTTTTGACTGAGGCTCTAATGTTAGTTCAGCCTGAATCGGGTAAAGAATTTGTTGTGTATAGTGATGCTTCTTTGAATGGTTTGGGTTCCATTTTAATGCAAGAAGGAAAAGTAGTAGCCTATGCTTCGAGCCTGTTGAAGCCACATGAAAGATTATGAATTAGTGATTGACTACCATCTAGGTAAAATAAATGTTGTTACGGATGCTTTAAGTCAAAAGTCATTATTTGCTCTTCGTGCGTTGAACGCGCATATGGTTACGTCTGATGATAGTTAATTAGTAGCTGAATTAAAAGCAAAACCGTTGTTTATTCAACAAATTAGTGGTGCCCAGAAAGTTGACAAAGATTTGTTAGCAAGATGAGTTCAGTGTGAAAGCAATGTTGAGTCAGAGTTTCGAATAGATAAGAGTGACTGTTTGAAGTTCAAAGACCGAATGTGTGTTCCGAGGAATTCGAATTTGATTCAGATGATATTGAATGAAGCTCACAATAGTCGATTGTCTGTACATCCGGGTAGCACGAAAATGTATAACGATATGAAACAGTTCTATTGGTGGCCTAGTATGAAACGGGACATATCAAAATTTGTCTCGAACTGTTTAGTTTGCCAACAGGTAAAGGCCAAACATCAGGTGCCTTCTGGGTTACTTCAGTCGATCATGATACCTGAATGGAAATGGGACAGAATTACTATGGATTTTGTATCCGGCTTGCCTTTGCACCGAGCAAGAAAGATGCAATTAGGGTTATAGTGGATAGACTAACCAAATCAGCTCACTTTGTTCCAGTTTGTACGGACTATTCGCTCGATAAGCTTGCTGAGTTGTTTGTATCTCAAATTTTGAGATTAAATGGTGTACCGATTTCCATTGTTTCGGACAGAGACCCGAGATTCACGTCGCGGTTCTGGAGGAAGTTGCATGATGCTTTAGGTACTAAACTACACTTTAGCACAGCTTTTCATCCGCAGACAGATGGTCAGTCCGAACGAACCATTCAGATACTTGAGGATATGTAGAGATGTTGCGTCCTCGAGTTTGAAGGTACATGGGAACGATACTTACCTCTGATCGTACGAAGCTTCAAACTCGAGGACGCAACATCTTCACATATCCTCAAAAATCTAGTATCAAAATGGCACCCTACGAAGCTTTATACGCCGTAAATGTCGTACATCTTTGTACTGGACTGAGCTCAGTGAAAACAAGATACACGGGATTGATTTGATTAAAGAGGCTGAACAGAAAGTGGCAGTAATCCGAGATAGTTTGAAAGTTGCATCAGATCGCCAAAAGTCATACGCGGATTTGAAAGGTAAAGACATTGAGTTTCAGGTTAGAAACTGGGTATTTTTGAAAGTTTCTCCATGGAAGAAAGTGCTTCGATTTGGACAAAAAGGCAAATTGAGTCTGAGATTCATCGGACTGTATGAAGTCATTGGATGAATCGGGCCTATTGCGTATCTTTCTCCTTTGGCCGAATATGAGATGAGAAAAACACCATAGTTGAAGCTCAAGGTTTCGGCAATAAGGAAAGCTTAATTAGGGTATGTACTTTGTTTAATTTTCGATAATTTTTACGTTTTTAAGATCGTTGCTTAGTATACTATCAAACCCATACCCTAATTTTAGAATTTAATGAAGATTTTGTGATATGCCATTGACGGTTAGTTGTGATTTTTGTTGTTAATTGATGAAATATGAGATATATATTTTAGATTAAAATGTTTTGTATTGAGATTTTTGGTGATTTTGAGTATTTTGGGCTATATTGCAAAAAATAAATTTTTGAGGGACTAAAATGTGAAAAAAATGAAATGAATGGAATTGTATAAACTCAATGAATATTCGGCCCTTAGGTTGTGAAATCAAATTTTGTGTATTTTGTGTTTTGTGCAAATAGGACTAGATTGTAAAAGTTTGAAATATTAGGGTAAAATGGTAATGTACCCATTTAGGTGTTTTTGGATCAAATTGAAAGGAAATGTGCTTGAATGAGCTTATTTTGAATATGTTTGATCAAGAACAAAGAAAAACGGACTTGGATGGGGGAAAAAAGAAAGTTGACGAATAGCCGGTCTTCGTCGTCCGTCGATAGTCAAGGTAAGTCTTTAAGCAATTTGATACTGTTAATATCGATTATAACCTTGATTACATGCTAAATTATGAAATTAAAAATGTGAATTTGGCCAAGGCCGAATGTGGTAAGTGATTTAATAATGAAGTGTAGTTATATTTAATTGAGTTTGATATGTTACAGTGATATGAATTATGTGTGATATATGTGATATTGGTAATAAGTAATGTGTATGAGATGGTTTAATTATATCGATATTCGGGCTGATTGCCTAGCAGGCCTTATGCCGGTGAAATGTATCGGGCTTATTGCCTAGCAGGCCTTGTGTCGGTGAAATGTATCGGGCTTATTGCTTAGCAGGCTAAATGCCGGTGATTAAATTTCAGACCTCGGGTCTAGCAGGCTTAGTGCCGGTGTGTGTTTCTGGCCTTGTTGTCTAGCAGGCTTAATGCCAGTGATTTCTTTTATAAATAAGATGGGTTCAAGGATTATTATTATCAAATGTGGAATTTAATTATAGCATATAAGCTAAATTTTCAGGTACGTATAAGCCTCATATTAGCAAGGAATAAGGTAAGTTGATATATTACTATTCGATGCTAGTAATATGTGATATAGTTGAGGAATATTTGTAAGATTTTAATGTGTTAATTTGGCTTTATAAATGATGAGTATAATATATTGGAATTTGATTTTTGGTTGTGTCTTTGAAATTTGGCCATATGTGTAAATGCAAAATGTGAGAATAAATGGACATATGTTTATGTGATTATGAGGTGAAATTCATATGTACATGGCCTTTACTTGTTTAAATATTTATGTCAAATTATTGAGTTACACGTATGTGTATTATGAATAGATTATAAAGAGATGATGTTTTATACTTTGAATTTGATGTTGAGTTGGTAAATTGTATGCTAATGGTAAGGAAGTGATAAATGTTATGTTAAGTGGGGTAAAGGTATTCGGTTAGAAGGACTTTTGAGTTAAGCTATTTTATTTGATGTCATTTCTTAATTGTTTTAAAATGCTTAAATGTTCAATTGGTATATTATATTTGCTTAAGACTTACTAAGCTAAATTAGCTTACTAAATTAGCTTACTCTGTGTGTTCATTGTTCTATTTTATAGATTTTGATCAAGCTACGAGCTCAGGGGATCGTCAACGAAGTCATCCATACTATCAATCTATTTTGGTACCTTTGAGTTTGGTTTTGAATTAAAGGCATGTATAGGCTAAACTATGTTATGAGCCATGAATTTTGTTCTTGTATATATATTAAAAGCCATGCGAATATGGCTTATCTCCTTTGTTAGTTTGGTATTGAGACATATGGTTTTAATGGTCAAATGGTGTATATGTTTATGTCATTATTGTGCATGGGTTGTGGGGGTTTTTAGTTAGCATATATTCAGCCATGGTACATAGTTATATAATAGGTATAGTTTGGTTTTGTGGTTGATGGCATTTTGGGCTAAGAAAATGTTTGATAATGTATATTCGGTTTAAATATATGTTCAAGTCATGTATAATGTTTCATAGTTTTTTTTTTATGTGTAGTTTGATGTATATACATATATATATATTTATAATGGTAATTTACTAGTATATTTTGCTATAGGGACTTAGTGTATAATGGTAAGTAATAAAGTAGTACATGAACATATTTGTGCATGAGTTGATTTGAAAATGGTATATGCTAACTAGGTAGTTGCAAATATTACATATATATATATATATATATATATATGAAATGCTTTGAAATTTTGTTTGATTGGATATGTAAGTGACTATTAGGTTTTATTTTGTATTTGGTTATAGGTAAGTAAATGGTATTTTTCATATGTGATATTGCTTGAGTGAGCATGCATGTTTATAATTAAAGAAACAAATGTTTTATATGTTTAATAATGGTGTATGTTTGAATGTATGGTTGATAATAGAAATGAAATAAATGTTTAAACATTATATGCCTATTAAGTCATTGTTTTTAAATGACTATATGATTCGTATAATGCAAGGTGTTGTATTAAGACCTGATAGAATTCATTTATATATATTCATTTGTGATAGCATGAAATGATATGAAATTATCAAGTGTTTGTTTGGATGGAGTGCTATGACTTGATAATTATTACAGTAATGCCTCGTAACCTTAATCCGGCGACGGATACGGGTTAGGGGTGTTACAGAAACATTAACAATTACAAGCTAACATATATGGCCAAATTAATAATGACACACATAACAAATTGACATAGTCCCTATACATGCCATACACTCAAAATGCTTGGATTCATTTATACCCAAAATGATCTTGATAGTGTGATAGGATATCCGACGATCTCCAACTTGAGCTAGCTTAATAACCCTATAAGACATGGGAAAGGAAAGGGTAAGCTATATAGCTTAGTAAGTCCGTACCAAAATAATAAGCAATTCTTACCAATCCTTTATCAAGTCCAACAATTTAAAAGCGAGATCATACAAATTGCTATAAAGCTCATAGTTATAATTTTTTATTCAGTCGTAATGCTTATTCTATCAACTTATAAGCATAATCTAACATGTCTTGGCAATAGCCTAACAATCATAATCTCTCCTTTGTAACATATTATAGCAATTAACAAATAATTTCAAACCTCATAGTAAACATGCACATTAATTATGTGTACTCATAATTCCAATCATATGTCTTAATATATTTCGATTGCCTAAACTTTTACCTTCCCGTGCTTCCATAATCATTTTAATAGGTAATTATGCCCATCTTCCCTCTTTCTCATATCAGATAATTCACAATTTGTGTGAATAAAACATGTTATATAATAACTCAATTTGGTCCAAAGCCAATCACATAATCATCAAACGAGTTTACCATCAATTTCAAACATCACAAGTATAGGCCAATAATCACAAGGTTTTCACAAAATCATTCTCGTGGAAATCATGAACTCTTCATGAAGTCAATGTTCATAAACTTTACTTACATACCTGTACTAATTCGTAATACTTACATACTCTTTCTCTTCTTTGACATACCCGTTGAACCACTTGGAATACTATTGGATACACGAAAAACTTTGCACATAAGTGCCACATATGTAGCCAATGCTATCACAATTCTCATAAAACATATAAGCTCGCTCTCGAGCAAATCCACGAGCCTACTCACACAAGCTGTCAGTCAAGACGTAGCTACGCAGTGGTGCTCACACAAGCTGCCAGGTATTCGCAACATATGCAGGTATACCCAGGCACTGATAGGACGTACAGAACTAGCACCCAGGACACATAAATCACATAATCACATGGGTTCCTAGTGACATGTTACTTGTATCCTAATCTATTCCTATGGTTCAACCGAGATTTCTCTCTTGCCGAAAATTCGTCGAATACACTCATAGAATCAATCATATATTTCATGCAATATCAAAACATTAAAATACAAATATAACATTACATTATTTACATGCGAACTTACCTTGGTATAGAAACGACAAAAAAAAAGACTAAATCGTCAAATACTTATTTTCCCCTGTTCTAGGTTCGAACCTCGTTTTTCTTGATCTACAATATCACATTTAACTTATTTAACCATTATACTATTCAAATTAGCCCCAAATCACATTGTGGCAAAAATTACATTTTTGCTCTTTAACTTTTAACAATTTATATTTTAGTCCCTAAGCTCGTAATATGATTTTCATTCAATTTCTTCAAAACCCAAGCCTAGCCGAACCATTTTCATACTTATAACAGCCCAAAATTTTCACTTATCCACATTTTTACACCATATTTTATAACTTTTACAAATAGGTCCTTTATGACATTTTTACCGAAAATCACTTTGCAAAAGTCGTTTAACAAACAAAAAAACATGTATTTTCTACCATCAAACATCAAAATACACACATGTTAAACATAGGTAAAATTTTAGACTTTGACATCTCTTCAAATTAGTGGTAGAAATAGATAGATCATGTTACAAGGATTTTAAAAACATAAAAATCATGAAAAACGGGGCAAGAACGACTTACAATCGAGCTTGAAAGTGGCCAAAACCCTAGCCATGGTTTCCCCTTGTAAAATTTGGCCATGAGGAAGAAGATGGATAAATTTTTGCTTGATTTTTACTTTTTAATTCATTTTAATTACCAAATTACCAAAATGTCCATTTTTGTCCACCAACTTAACCAATGGTTTAATTACCATTTAGGGACCTCCAATTTAAAATTTCATAACAATTAGACACTTTTAACCTATAGAAGTCACCTTTTGACAAAACTGAGTGCCCAAACATCAAAATTTTCGAAAGAAATTTTAACGAAACAATTCCATAAAACTATAGACCATGAAAATATAATAAAAATAAATTTTACTACGTCAAATTTGTGGTCCCGAAACCACTATTTCGACTAGGCTTAAAATCAGGTTGTTACAACTCTCCCCCTTTTAGGGATTTTCGTCCCGAAAATCTTACCAGAAAAGAAATTAGGGTAACATTCTCGTAATTTCCTCTACTTCATCGAAGAGTCCTCTTCGAGGGCAATACTTCCAGAAGCACTCTATCTTCGATCTGGAATCCAATATCTTAAAATTTCAAATCTGTATACCACTTATGCTAGTCTGAAGTTGCTTTCAACTTTCATGAATAATTTTCACCTTTTTCCTTAGAATCACAAATCAATTCCACCTCGTATATCTCTTTCCAATCACCTTTGAACTCTGAAACACAGTTTCGGAGCATATCGTCAAAGATATGAATTACTCTTTGAATGAACAAACGAGTTACTCCTGAATCTTATACAACATTTTCTGCATAAGCTCTGGATAATTCATAGCATGAATTCTATCTCGGAGTGATAATACCAAAGATCAAAATCAAAAGTCGTTTCACACTATACTCGTTTATTCTACCACTCACTATCGCATTCCTGAAGTTCTCAGTCTTGCAAAGAAAACATCGCTTTAGTTTTCTAATTTAGCTAAAGTCAGACTTCCATCAAATAAGATTAATCATGTAACCAACACTCACAAAATGAACAAAGGCTTTTCAATCAAGTATCTACAACTATATCTACTTCCCCAAAGGTTAATCGCTAATTTTTCACAATCTTTCAATAGTTCAAGCTATCAACGTTGTCTTAATTTCATATTTTTCTGTAACACTAAATACTTTATACCATTGGAATCGAGAAGCATATGACGTTTTTCGTCGAATAAACGATGTCATCAATTTCTCAACATAGAAATACTAGCGGCCGACTCTAAGTCACTCGTCGAACAATTCTTTTAATGAGACTTTAACCGTCTGAAAGCATAAATTGTCACTTTACATTCTTGTATTAAAACACATTCTAATCTATTCGATAATGCATCGCTGAAAAAATCATGAATTCTTTACTCAATTCAAACAGAATCTAGAACCAGTGTTTCGATTAGTAACACCTTCAACTGTTTTTCAACTTGCTAACATGCACCAGACCATTCAAACTTTCACAAATGTGATAACTTTATCAATCGGAATAGCTTTAACTCATAACAACATCATTTGATTAGGACAAATCTGATAGGTATGTCCTTGTATCACACCCTTTTTGAATATAAAATCTTCATTCAGACTGTTCGTCAATTTACCCACAAGTGTACAAGATTTATCCTCTTACTTGAGGATAAACTTAAATGCATATATCTCAAATTACTTTTTAACTGACCAGCTCGCTCAGATAAAAAACAACTGAGTCGATCTCAACTATCAAATAATATCATATCAAAATACTCCCTTCTTCATGTTGTTAAAACAACTCAAACATACAATCTTTCAAAATTTCCTCACATGCTAGTCAAAGATCTTTACAACTGCATTAACTCAAAGAAACGTAATATCCTGATCGAACTCGTTGACCTTAATCAAACTTACCTGAGAAAAGAAAACCATCGTACAACTTGAGTTTGAGCTTCCACTATCTATACCTTTGCCGATGTCAATTCCTTTCATAAAAATTAGAGAAATCTTGATACCAGAATCACCACGTTCCTATGATCGAACCAAAAATACAACCATAATAGACATAGTTATCACAAGCCAAAGAACACACTTTAAAGATGGGCCATGATCGATAATTTACGAAATAATGATGATAAGAAAACCAAGATAAAGAAATCCAAGATGCGATACCATACTGGAAGTTCGAGAACATAACTCATAAGGAAATAATCAAGATCTTGATGATTTCTCAGAGAAAACTAGAAGAAAAATAATACTTATACGCTCTGGAATCAATTGTAACAGAGATAATATATTTTCCAAATATATATATAAAACAAAACACTATCCAGTAGAAACAAAAGAATAGTTTCACATAAATTTTCACCATCAACTTTTATTCCAAACATAATAGAATAGAACCCCAAAGAGAGAGATAAGATATGTTGATCATCAACCAACCAGACCAACAGTGCTTTCATCTAACATTATAATCAGCTTGCATTCTCATACGATAAGAATTTCATCAGAAAATGAACAATCACATATATATCTCTGAGGATAAATGAATATATAAAATACCCAGGAGAGATCATCATAATCTATTCAATCACAACTGTTACACTCAGACATCTTTACAATTCAAATATCATTTGTTTGACTAATTCTATCATCACTAATCCCGTATTATTCCAATTACTAACAAAAACCACTTCGGAAGAAGCTCCAGCAAATACATACTTTAGATATCATACTTGAATGAGTCGATTAGCCGAGATTAACTTTTTCCTTAACCGTGACGTTACAAAATCTGGATGATCTTTAGAATAACCTGGAATCCTTTCCAGAACTGTATTCACTTGCCAAACTATTCTTAACTCTGACCATATTATTAGTCATTCCTCTACTGAAATATTTAGTCTCTAACTTGTGAGCTCATTCAACTTAAATCTCGTGAAATTTCGTTATAAAATACCACATTGGTAAGGGGGTGAGGTCGTTAAGCCTCTAACTCGACTCTCATAATTACACACATATAACTTAGCATTCATCATCAACGTAATATCTTCACAATCATATAATTCACTTCAAGCTAATTAACATACATATTTATGTTACACGAACTTTTCGATTATCCTTGTTCAAACATACATTCCATAAATTTTGAGTAAGTTCACTTATCGCATTCACTTAATCAAACAAGTTAGGCACATAACATCATATGCATGTCAAACAAACATGAATGAGCTTATCACAATATAAACTTCCATTTCGTTTCACCTTTCCATATTTCAAGAATAATTCCCATTGAACTATTATAATTTCGATGGATTCTCGGGTAGTATACTCAAGGTATGCATGTCAACAATCCATCAATTCATACTCAAAAGTGCCCTTTTGACAAATATTCATGGAGCACACTCTCGAGCCACATATGACATAATAGGATTGCCAATTCAAGCTAAATCCTTTTGACAACTTATGCTCTAAAGGCTTACTCTGGATTACCCGTCTGGGTTAAATCCATTTCATAACATATGCTCGAGAGGGCTTAATTCAGGATTGTCGTTCTGAGCTAAATCTTTTTGCAATATTTAAAACATTTTATCCGTTTCATAAAATCACCATAATCCATCAAAATACAACGTTCAACCGGAACAATGACATTTATTCATATTTTTCAACTTATGGTTATTTCATTTTGTACATCATCACATACATATCATGAACTCTTATTCATACCTTTTCAAGTTCTAACTCATCACAAACACATTTTCAAATATCTTAGTATCACTTTTGTAACACTCCTTACCCGTCTCCGATGCCGAGATCGGATACGAGGTATTACCATACTTAACCTTACTTGAACATGCATTTTCGGGCTATAAAATTTCGTTCCAACTTAAAATTTTTCCTTCTTAATCATAACACAAATATCTTGGGCCTACGAGGCCTTAAACTTACTTTCGGAAGATTCCGAAGTTTAACCAAAAAATTTTTCTCTTTTTGAAAATTTTTGCCTAGACAAGGCCCACACGCTCGTGTTGTTTAAGGGACACGCCCGTGTGTCCTTGAGACATGTCTGTGTTCTTCACCCGTAGTCAACACTGACTTATTTCACACGGCGAAACACACGCCTGTGTCTATAAACCATATCCTTCACACGGCCTAGACACACCCGTGTCTCTTGCTCGTGGAGCTCTCTGTTTATGACGTCAACAAATCCCTAATTAGCACACGGCCAAGACACACGACCGTGTGCTGGCCTGTGTGATAAATCGTATTCGCGCAAATTAGTGTAGGGGATACACGACCTATCAACACATCCATATAGGTTGACCGTGTGTCATACACGGCCTAGACAAATGCCCGTGTGTCTACCGGTGTGGACAATTAGAGGCTATTTTCCAAGCCTTTTTGCCACCCTAAAACTTAAACTCGTTCATTTCATCACAAGAAGAACGTAATAATACAATATTAAACTATGAAGAACCTTTAAATTATCAATCATTTTATCCACACTTTACTCAATATCTTGCATGAACATTCATTTCATTACATCCATCAAACTTGGAACATGAACTTGACAATATTGGCCAATTCATCATGGCCATTTACAAAAATGAATGCGAAGCATTAATAGCCAACCCTTTGGCCTTCAAACATAACATGACACAAAACGATCAAGTTCCTATACATGCCATACTCAAAATGAATTAACCTTACTATACCAAAAGAATGGCTAATAGTCTGATCCGAGCTCTAACGTTCTATGATTCTCGAGCTAACTTGGTGAAACTACAAGGAAAAGGGAAAAGAGAGGGGTAAGCATATAGCTTAGTAAGTTTGCATGAAATTCTAAAGCAATGTAATTGCTCAAACTAATTCATCCATTTCATGAAACAATAGCAACATAAGTTTCAATTGCTTAGGCATACTTATTCATACTTACTCACACTTATTCTTACCATCTCATGTCACATTATGATTTCTTAACTTGTACTTATTCAAGGTACCTGTATCACTCAATCATGTAACTTAGTGCATATGCTAACATGAACATAAACTCAAATCTTCATCATTCTTATTATGAATGAGATTCAAGGTTATCCGTAAACGGATTTAGCTCAATACTAGTTTACATACTTAACTCTTTTGCCCACACTAATCAGATTATCGTAGGATATTTGAACTTATCATGCATAAATCTTGATGCCAACGCGATATCCCAAACATGGTCTTATACGAGATCTTTCTTTGGTGCCGAGGCCATATCCCAAACATCATCTTTCACGGGACCTTCTTAATTCAATGCTAAACATGGGTAACCTCATTATTCTTAATCTTTATTCGGGATTTCACATAACTTATTTTCACTATTTCCTCATCGAGGCTTCATCGCTTGGTTATTCATAGCAATGACATACATTGTTGTAATATTTAGTAGTTTCAAACATCAAAACATTATGAAACTTTAACTTCATACAAACTTACTCGATTCTCAAAATGTGTATCGATGCTCGATCTAGTCCTCGATTTTATTCTTGCCTCGGTTTCAATCCAGGCTTCGCGTTTCTTGATCTATAATAAAAATTTCATTTTTTTAAATACATACCTTGACTAAATCGATTCATAATTTATTTTTTGCAAAATTACAAATTTGCCCCTAAACTTTTACATAATTACACTTTTGCCCCTAGGCTCATAAAATGATTTTCATTCAACTTTCTTGTATTTCAAGCCTAGTAGAATCATATTATCAACTATAAAATCCTTCAATTTCTACTATTTCACTCATTTATGACCATTTTCATAACTTTTACAATTTGGTTCTTACATGCATTTTTTATGAAAATCATTTAGAAAAAGATGTTTATCATACATCAAACTTTCATATTCCTCCATAAAACATCAAAATACATGCATGTCACACATGGGTAAATTTTTGAACATGAACCCTAGCTCAAAATATAGCTAGAAATAGCTAAACCGAGCTACGAGGGTTTCAAAAATACGAAGAACATTAAAAACGGGGCTAGGATGCACTTACTATCAAGCTTGGAAGTTGAAGAAACCCTAGCTATGGCTCCTTGAAAAATTAGGATAAGGTAGGAGAAGATGGACATGATTTTTACTTCTTTTTCCCTTTTTAATTCATTCATTAACCAAATGACAAAAATACCCTTAATGGTCCTTTCTTGAGATTTTTCCTTCCCATGTCCATTTTTGTCCATCATCAAATATAATGGTCTAATTTCCAAATAAGGACCTCTAGTAAATTTCATAATTCTATTTCATACTTAAATCTTATAGAATCTCATAATTTCCATTCTTTGCAATTTAGTCCTAATGGACAATTTAATCACTAATTAATAAAATTTCTTCATGAGGTTTTCACACAATCAAGAAATCACCTCATAAACCTTATAGAAATCATAAAACTCATATTTCTACTTCGAATTTGTGGTCTTGCACCACTATTCCGACTAGGCCCTAAGTTGGGTTGTTACAATTCTCCCCCCTTAGGGATTTTCGTCCCCAAAAATCTTACCAGTGAAAAGGTTTGGGTACTAGTTCCTCATAGCCTCCTTGGGCTCCCATGTAGCCTCTTCTACCCCATGTCTTTGCCACAATAATTTCACGAGAGCTATACTCTTATTTCTCAACTGTTTGACTTCCGTGCTAGAATCTTGACTGGTTCTTCACCATAAGTCATGTCGGGTTGAATCTCAACCTCTGTCAATGTGATCACATGCGAAGGGTCTGATCGGTAGTGTCGTAACATAGACACATGAAATACGTCGTGAATCTTTTCTAACTCAGGTGGCAAAGCTAATCTATAAGCTACCGGCCCTATCCTCTCTGTGATCTCATATGGTCCTATAAAAAGTGGACTCAATTTTCCTTTCCTGGCAAATCTAAGAACTTTTCTCCATAGTGATACTTTCAGAATACTCTATCACTGACTTGATACTCAATTTCTTTCCTTTTCAAATTCGAATAGGATTTTTGTCGATCAGAAGCAGCTTTTAAGCAATTTCAAATCACCTTCACTTTTTCTTTAGTTTCTCTAACCAAATCAACCCTGTGAATCTAGTTTTCCTTAAGTTCAGTCTAATATAAAGACGTTCGTCACTTACGCCCATATAAAGCTTCATAAGGCGCCATTTTCAAGCTTGACTGAAAACTGTTATTGTAGGCAAATTCCACCAACGGTAAATATCTTTCCCAACTGCCTTGAAATTCAAGAACATAACATAGGAGCATATCTTGAAGTACTTGTATCAACCTCTCCAACTAACCGCTGGTTTAGGGGTGGAAAGCCGTACTAAAATTCAACTTTGTGCCCAAGGCCTCTTGCAAATTGTTCCAAAATCTGGACGTGAATCTCAAATCTCTATCCGATATAATCGATAATGGTACTCCATGAAGCCTTACTATCTCTGAAACATACAAGTTTGCTAACTTGTCAAGTGAGTAATCAACTCGTACAGGTATAAAATGGGCTGACTTTGTAAGTCTATCGACTACAACCCATACAACATCTTTCTTACTCGATGTCAATGGCAAACTCGTTACAAAATCCATGGTAACTTGATCCTATTTCCACTCGGCTACCATTATAGGTTGAAGCAAACCCGAGGGTACCTAATTTTCAGCCTTTACTTGTTGACAAATCAGGCATATTATAACAAACTCAGAAATATCTTTCTTCATATTCGACCACCAATACCATTTTTTTCAAATCATTATACATCTTGGTGCTACCTGGATGTACAGATAGACATCCATTATGTGCCTCGTATAAAATCTTCCAGACAAGTTCATCATTCATCGGCATACAGACTCTGTCTCTGAACATTAAACACCCGTCTGAACTGATCCGAAAATCAGACTCAACACCGGACTCATATTGAACTCTTTTGGCTTGTAAATCACTATCATCTTTCTATGCCTCATAAATCTCTTGGAGGAACATCGATCTAGCTCTCAACTTAACTAGAATTGGACCATCATCGGATAAACTCACCCGTGTATTCATAGCCCTCAAAGCGAAAAGGGATTTCTTACTCAAAGCATCTGCGATTACATTCGCCTTTCTCGGATGGTAGTCAATGACTAACTCATAATCTTTTATCAACTCTCCATCTTCGTTGCCTTAAATTCAATTCCTTTTGAGTCATCAAATACTTTAAACTTTTATGATCGGTGAAAATCCGGCATCTTTCACCATACAAATGGTGTCTCCAAATCTTCAATGCAAAAACAATAGCAACCAACTCTAAATCATGCGTCGGGTAATTCTTCTCATGTAGCTTTAACTGTCTGGAGGCATATGCCATCACCTTACCTTCTTGCATAAGTACACAGCCCAATCCACTTAAGGGTGCATCGCTTTAGATTACAAATTCCTTTCCCGACCTAGGTGTACTAGAAATGGAGCCTCTGTCAACATTGCCTTTAATTTCTCAAAACTCTATTGGCACTTTTCTGTCCATTCAAACTTTACATTTTTCTGCAACAGTTTCGTCATGAGAGTCGCTATCATGGAAAACCCATTGACGAACCACCTATAGTAACCAGCTAAGCCCAAAAAAATTCTAACCTCTGATACATTTTTTGGCGGTTTCTAATCAATAATAGTCGAAATCTTACCTGGGTTAACTCGAACTCCATCTCCCGAGACAATGTGTCCCAGAAATCCAACTTCCTTGAGCCAGAATTCACTTTTACTGAACTTGGCGTACAACTGATTATCTCGTAGAATTTGTAAAACTGTCCTCAAATGTTCAGCGTGCTCATGCTCATCCCGAGAATATATCAGTATATCATCAATAAAAACCACAACAAACTTGTCCAAAAATGGTCGAAAGATGCAGTTCATTAAATCCATAAACACCGCAGGGGCATTAGTTAAACCAAAAGGCATGACTAAAAAATCATAATGCCTAACCTGGTCCAAAAGGTTATTTTCGGCACATATGAATCTTTTACTCTCAATTGATAATAGCCAGACCTCAAGTCTATCTTGGAGAACACCGTGGCTCCCTTCAATTGATAAAAAAATCGTCAATCCTTGGCAACGTGTACTTATTCTTTACTGTTACCTTATTAAGCTGTCGGTAATCTATGCAAAATCTCATGGAGGCATCTTTCTTTTTAACAAATAGCAGTGGAGCACCCCATGGAGAGCAACTCGGTCTAGCAAAACCTTTGTCCGTTAACTCTTGCAGTTGTGCCTTCAATTCCTTTAACTCCGTTGGAGCCATTCTATAAGGAGAAATCAATATTGGTACTATACTGGGAGCTAACTCAATATCAAACTCAACCTCTCTAACTGGAGGTAGTCTTGGAAATTCCTCGAGAAAAACATTTAGGTACTCACATACTATCAGAACTGATTCAATTTTTAATTCGGTTTCCTTAGCATTCATCACAAAAGTAAGACATGCCTCATACCCTTTTCTTATATACCTCTGAGTCGACATGTAGGTGATCACTACTGGCGATCTATCTTGTTCATCTGATTCAACCTGAAGAGTGTCCTCATTTTCACATCTTAACTCAATATATTTTTTTGCACAATTTACTGTCACATCATGAGTAGTTAACCAGTCCATACCAAGACTAATATCAAATTCATCAAATGGTAATAACATGAGGCTTGCCTTAAAATAATGACCTCTAATCATCAATAGACAATCTTTTCATACTTTATCAACTAATACACATTTTCCTAAAGGATTAGACACATTTATCACAAATTCTGTGGACTCTACGGGCATACTCATTCTAGATACTAATTTCATGCAGATATATGAATAGGTAGATCCCGGATCTATTAAAGCAATAAATTTAGTATCATGGAGAGAAAAGGTACCCGTAATCACATCAGGAGATGATACCTCTTCGCGAGCACGAATGGCATAGGTCCTCGCAGGCATTCTACCCTCAGATCTCGCAGCCTGCACTTTGTGTGTATTCTTACTACTTACCCTGCTTTCCAGGTTTCTCTGTGGTCTTCCTCTAGCAAAGCCTCCCGGCCTTACATCCTGAGGCTTCTCTTTCTCATCCCCCTCTGGGCAATCTCTAATAAAATGGTCTAGAGACCCACACCTAAAATAAGCCTTCTCATTTGCTCGACATTCATCGGAATGACATCTGCCACATTGCAAGCACTCCGGTCTACTCAGTCGAGCGTTACCAACACTAGCAACTGATGTAGTCTGAGCTTTAGACCCTGAGTATGGCTTGCTCTTACTTTTTTTTGAGAACCCAGCTGAAGTAACCTATCGGGTAGAGAAATCTCTCGACGTCTTGGACGAGGACTGAAATGACTTACTCCACTGTCTCTTTCTTGAATCACGAGACTCCATCTCGACTTTTCTTTTCTCTTTAACTAATTCTTCAGCTTTATAAGCCCGGTCCACTAGTACAACAAATTCCTTTAACTTTAGGACACCAACAAATAATTTAATATCTTCATTTAGTCCGTCTCAAACCTCTTACACATGATAGCTTCAGAGGACACACATTCTCGAGCGTACTTGCTGAGTCTCACAAACTCGCGCTCGTATTCAGTTACCGTCATATTTCCTTATTTTAGTTCAAGGAATTCCTTTCTCTTCTGGTCAATGAACCTCTGACTAATATACTTCTTTTGAAACTCTTCTTGAAAGAACTCCCATGTGATTTTTTCCCTTGGTATTACCGACACAAGGGTATTCCACCACTGATAAGCGGAATCTCTCAAAAGAGAAACCACACACTTTTTGCACTCTTTAGGTGTGCAAGATAATTCATCAAATACCTTGATGGTATTTTCAAGCCAAAATTCGGCTATTCCTGGATCATCATCTTTACTAGCCCTGAATTCTTTGGCTCCTTGGTTTCGGATTCTATCAACCGGAAGCTTTTCTCTTCTCACTACTTCTACCACTTGGGGAGCTACATGGGTAGATTGAAGAATATGCAGGGGTGGAGGAGGTGGAGCATTAGGATTTGCTTGAATGTACTCGGTGTACCAGTCACTCATCATACGAAGAAAGGCTTCTCGGGCCTGATAAACCGTAAAAGTAACATATTTTAATCCCACATTTAGCAAACTTTTGGATGATTTATTCCCTAAATTGTGTAAAAAGGTGCTCTTAATCCTTTCTTTTCATGTTTTATACTCAAGAAAGCACCGGAGGATGAAAAGAACTAGAAACGGGCCTAAAACGGACCAAATGGACCATATCACGAAATCGGCATGGCTTGGACTTAAGCCCACATGGCCGTGCCTCTTAAGAGAAGCCCGAACACGGCCTGACCATGATTCACATGGCCATACCTCATCATCAGGTTCGCGCACGGCCTGGCTACGAAACACACTAGCGTGTGCCCTAGGGCGTGTCCTTGCCGTAGAAAGAGCAATTTCATTCGGAATAGGGTATTTAAAGGCAAAGAAACACATTCCAAAGCCTATTCAAACACCCTAGTAGGAATTCTAATTGAATTAGGATATGTAGGGGCCAAGTAAAGCATCTCAAAGTCTATATAAACACCCTAAGGGGTAACTTAAGCGAGAGTTCAGCAGAAACCTTCTGCCAAAGCCAGCGATTAGCTAGGCCAAGGAGCCGAACCAGAAAGGTCAGATTTGTGGAAATCACTCGAAGATAGCCAGTTGATCCATCTCAAGAAGTCAGAATTCTACTCAAGACGGCGGATTTCTCCTTCAATTCCTTCAGGGGGTTTTAGGGATTTCTTATGTTTTATTTTATCTTTTCTTCTGAGATGTTTTCTATCATTATGAACTAAACCCTTCAGATACCTGAAGGGGATGAAACCTAAGACGGATCTTGTTATTGTTTTCTGAACTATATGATAAATACTTGATTTGTCCTTAATTATGTGTGCTTAATTCTTGTGTTAATATTTCCGGGGTATTGATTCAAGTTGAATGTGCTTAGGTGGTGGAGAAAAAATCCCTGCTTAAGAGTAGATCTAGCATAATTAAGTGGAGTTGATCGCGCGCCTAGAAATAGGGTGATGAGATTTTTCTAGATTAGGGTGAAACCTAATATAGGAGTCCATAGATCGAGTTAATGCGATTCTAGGGGTTTTAATTAGAAAGAGATTTCAATTAATCAACCTAGGGTTAGACGTTATTCGCCTCGAGATAGGGTTTAATATAAATTAGAGAATCTTACGGATCAAGTCAAGTGAATAAATCGTCTGGTTCAGTGTTAGATAACAAGTGAAGTCTAGGTGGATTCTTCTTAAGGGTATCGTATTAATCAACTGAGTTTTTCCCAATAGTATTTCCCCAATTCATTCTTTTTGTCTTTGTGTCTTTATCTTAGTAGTAAATTTAGATTAAACAACCAATCACTTAATATTTAGGCTAAATAATAGAAAGAAGGTTAGTATTAGTGCTTTTAGTTCCTTTGGGTTCGACAATCCGGTCTTGCCTAAACTATACTACTATTCGATAGGTGCACTTGCCTTAAGTGGTTATCAGAGTTAGTTTCCAGATTCGATCATTCTCTTTATAAATTTTAAAACTCGATAAAACAATGATCAGGGCCTCTTTTCCCTGACCCAAAGTCTCGGGTCTACTCTCTACTAGTGCGGTCACTTACGCGGGATTCGGCGTATTACTTGCAGCATCATCGACTGCAACTCGGTCAGGATCAGGATCCATTTACTATATAAAAATACAATTCAAATCGTCAAGAGTCGTCACACTATCATTACACAAGTACTCTTACGTATTGCATGTATAACTAGACTCATACTCACACTACATTAGTCTGAGAATCAACTAAACTGTAGCTCTGATACCACTAAATGTAACACCCCTTAGCCGTCTCTGATGTCGGGACCGGATACGAGGTATTACCGTACTTAACCTTACTTGAACATACATTTTCGGGCTATAAAATTTTGTTCCAACTTAAAATCTTTCCTTCTTAATCATAACACAAATATCTTGGGCCTACGAGGCCTTAAACTTACTTCTAGAAGATTCTGAAGTTTAACTAAAAACTTTTTCTCTTTTTGAAAATTTTTGCCTAGACAGGGCCTACACTCCCGTGTTGTCCAGGGACATGCCCGTGTGCCCCTGAGACATGCCCGTGTTCTTCACCCGTGGTCGACACTGACTTATTTCACACGGCAGAACACACACCCGTGTCTATAACCCGTGTCCTTCACACGGTCTAGACACGCCCGTGTCTCCTACCCGTTGAGCTCTCTGTTTATGACATCAACAATCCCTAATTAGCACACGACCAAGACATACGCCCGTATGACGAATCGTATTCTCACAAATTAGTGCAGGGGACACACGGCCTATAAAAAATCCATATGGGTTGACCGTGTGTCATACACAGCCTAGACACACGCCTGTGTGTCTACCTGTTTGGACAATTAGGGGCTATTTTCCAAGCCTCTTTGCCACCCTGAAACTTAAACTAATTCATTTCATCACAAGAAGCACATAATAAGACAATATCAAACTATGAAGAACCCTTAAATTATCACTCATTTCATCCACATTTTACTCAATATCTTGCATGAACATTCATTTCATTATATCCATCAAACTTGGAACATGAACTTGACAATATTGGCCAATTCATCATGGCCATTTACAAAAATGAATGTGAAGCATTAATAGCCAACCCTTTGGCCTTCAAACATAACATGACACAAAACGATCAAGTTTCTATACATGCCATACTCAAAATGAATTAACCTTACTATACCAAAAGAACAGCTGATAGTGTGATCTGAGCTCCGAAGTTCTATAATTCCCGAGCTAACTTGGCGAAACTACAAGGAAAAGGGAAAAGAGAGGGGTAACCATATAGCTTAGTAAGTTTCCATGAAATTCTAAAGCAATGTAATTGCTCAAACTAAATTCATCCATTTCATGAAACAATAGCAACATAAGTCTCAATTGCTTAGGCATACTTATTCATACTTACTTACACTTATTCTTACCATCTCATGTCACATTATGATTTCTTAACTTGTACTTATTCAAGGTACCTATATCACTCAATCACGTAACTTAGCGCATATGTTAACATGAACATAAACTCAAATCTTTATCATTCTTATCATGAATGAAATTCAAGGTTATCCGTAAACGGATTTGGCTCAATACTAGTTTGCATACTTAACTCTTTTGCCCACACTAATTAGATTATCGTAGGATATTTGAACTTATCATGCATAAATCTTGATGCCAACACCATATCCCTGATATGGTCTTACATGGGATCAGCCCTTGATGCCGAAGCCATATCCCAGATATGGTCTTACACGGGATCTTATAGCTCGATGTCGATGCTATATCCCATATATGGTTTTATACGAGATCGTACATGAATGCTGATGCCATGTCCCAGACATGGTCTTATACGAGATCTTTCTTTGGTGCCGAGGCCATATCCCAGACATCGTCTTACACGAGACCTTCTTTATTCAATGCTAAACATAGGTAACCTCATTATTTCGAATCTTTATTCGAGATTTCACATAACTTATTTTCACTATTTTCTCGTCGAGGCTTCATCTCTTGGTTATTCATAGCAATGACATACATTGCTGTAATATTTAGTAGTTTCAAACTTCAAAACATTATGAAACTTCAACTTCATACAAACTTACCTCGATTCTCAAAATGTGTATCGATGCTCGATTTAGTCCTCGATTTTGTTTTTGCCTCAGTTTTGATCCAGGATTCACTTTTCTTGATCTATAATAACAATTTCATTTGTTAAATACACACATTTACTAAATTGAATCATAATTCATATTTTGGAAAATTACAAATTTGCCCTTAAACTTTTACATAATTACACTTTTACCCCTAGGCTCGTAAAATGATTTTCATTCAACTTTCTTGTATTTCAAGCCTATCCAAATCATATTCTCAACTATAGCGATCTTCAATTTCTACTATTTCACTCATGTATGACCATTTTCATAACTTTTACAATTTGGTCCTTACATGCATTTTTCATGAAAATCACTTAGAAAAAGATGTTTATCATGCATCAAACTTTCATATTCCTCCATAAAACATCAAAATACATGCGTGTAATACATGGGTAAATTTTTAAACATGAACCATAGCTCAAAATATAGCTAGAAATAGCTAAACCGAGCTACGAAGGTTTCAAAAATACGAAGAACATTAAAAACGGGGCTAGGATGCACTTACTATCAAGCTTGGAAGTTGAAGAAACCCTAGCTATGGCTCCTTGCAAATTTTGGCTAAGGTAGGAGAAGATGGATATGATTTTTTCTTCTTTTTCCCTTTTTAATTCATTCATTGACTAAATGACCAAAATACCCTTAATGGTCTTTTCTTGAGATTTTTCCTTCCCATGTCCATTTTTTTCCATCATCAAATATAATGGTCTAATTTCCAAATAAGGACCTCTAGTAATTTTCATAATTCTATTTCATACTTAAATCTTCTAGAATCTCATAATTTCCATTCTTTGCAATTTAGTCCTAATGGACAATTTAATCACTAATTGTAAAATTTCTTCATGGGGTTTTCACACAATTATGAAATCACCTCATAAACTTTATAGAAATCATAAAACTCATATTTCTACTTTGGATTTGTGGTCTCGCACCACTATTCCGACTAGGCCCTAAGTCGGGCTGTTACAACTTTCAACGTTTTCAAAAATAGCTTGATTGGAAAGCACCTCTGCCTCAACAAAATAATTTCATCAGATTCCAGAGATATCACACTATTACCGGTAATAATATGACATGTATAACTTGACCCACATACACTACGTTAGTTCAAGAATCGACTAAACCTGGCTCTTATACCACTAAATGTAACACCCCTTACCCATATTCAACGTCGAAATAAGGTACGAGGCATTACTGGACATAAATAGAAGCAAACATACATTTCTGAGTCATAAATTTCCATCCAAATTAAAAATTTTCATACACATCCTTATCATCTCTAAAACGAGACTACAAGGCCCAAAACATGCTTTGGAAGTGGTTCGAGACTAAACCGAGAACTTTAGAAAAATTTACAAAACTTAAAAAATTTTCCATGTTACAGGGCTCACACGCCCGTGTGGTCCAAGGGACACGCTCGTGTGACCCTTAGACACGCCCGTGCTGCAGGCCGTGTTCGAAATTAGGGTGCTCTCTGACTTGTGCCACACGCCCGTTGCTAGGCCGTGTAGCACACGTGGCTGAGACAAACGCCTGTGTCTCTGCCCGTGTGCTCAATTCTGGACATTCTATTTTTTCCAAAATTAAGGTGCAGTGGACACACGGCTGGAACACATGCCCAAGGGGCAGACCGTGTGTCACACGGCCTAGACACACACTGTGTGTCTACCTGTGTGGACAAAAACAAGGCTATTTACCAAGCCATTTTACCACCCACACTTGCACACATCTACACAACATTTCATGGCACAAATTCAAGCATGTAAATACATCCAAACAACCACAAAAAAGACAATAACATGTCATTCTTATACCGTCCTTTATCATGCTTAAAACATCATACTTAGCCCGATAAAAACATACTAATTTCACATTCACAAGAGGGCATTCACATATGAATAAACTTATGATCAATATAAGCCATCATTCATGGCTATATATATAAGATGAAGCATTAACAATTACAAGCTAACACATATGGCCAAATTAATAATGACACACATAACAAATTGACATAGTCCCTATACATGCCATAGACTGAAAATGCTTGGTTTCATTTATACCCAAAATGATAACTTGATAATGTGATAGGATCTCTGGTGATCTCCAACCCGAGCTAGCTTAATAACCCTATAAGACATGGGAAAGGAAGGAGGTAAGCTATATAGCTTAGTAAGTCCGTACGAAAATAATAAGCAATTCATACCAAATTTTTATCAAGTCCAACAATTTAAAAACGAGATCATACAAATTGCTATAAAGCTCATAGTTATAATTTTTATTCAGTCATAATACTTATTCTATCAACTTATAAGCATAATCTAACATGTCTTGGCAATAGCCTAACAACTGTAATCTCTCATTTGTAACATATTATAACAATTAACAAATAATTTCAAACCTCATAGTAAACATGCACATTAATTATGTGTACTCATAATTCCAAGCATATGTCTTAATATATTTCAATTGCCTAAACTTTTACCTTCCCGTGCTTCCATAATCATTTTAATAGGTAATTATGCCCATCTTCCCTCTTTCTCATATCAGATAAATCACAATTTGTGTGAATAAAACATGTTATATAATAACTCAATTTGGCCCAAAAGCCAATCACATAATCGTCAAACGAGTTTACCATGAATTTCATACATCACAAGTATAGGCCAATAATCACAAGGTTTTCACAAAATCATTCTCGTGGAAATCATGAACTCACAATTTCATGAAGTCAATGCTCATAAACTTTACGTATATACCTGTACTAATTCGTAATACTTACATACTCTTTTTCTTCTTTGACATACTCGTTGAACCACTTGGAATACTATCGGATACACGAAAAAATTTGCACATAAGTGCCACATATGTAGCCAATGCTATCACAATTCTCATAACACTTATAAGCTTGCTCTCAAGCAAATCCACGGGCTTGCTCACACATGCTGTCAGTCAAGACGTAGTTACGCAGTGCTGCTCACACAAGCTGTCAGGTATCCACAACATATACAGGTATACCCAGCCACCAGTAGGACGTAGAGGACTAGCACCTGGGACACATAAATCACATAATCACATGGGATCCTAGTGACATGTCACTTGTATCCTAATCTATTCCTAAGGTTCAACCGAGATTTCTCTCTTGTTGAAACTTCGTCGAATACACTCATAGAATCAATCATACATTTCATGCAATATCAAAGCATTAAAATACAAATATAAAATTTCAATATTTACATACGAACTTACCTCGCCATAGAAACGACAAAAAAAGACTAAATCGTCAAATACTTGTTTTTCCCCTGTTCTAGGTCCGAACCTCGTTTTTCTTGATCTATAATATCACATTTAATTTATTTAATCATTATACTATTCAAATCAGCCCCAAATCACATTGTGGCAAAAATTATATTTTTTCCCCTAAACTTTTGACAATTTACATTTTAGTCCCTAGGCTCGTAAAATGATTTTCATTCAATTTCTTCAAAACCCAAGCCTAGCTGAACCATTTTCATACTTATAACAGCCCACAATTTTCATTTATCCACATTTTTACACCATATTTTATAACTTTTACAAATAGGTCCTTTTTGACATTTTTACCGAAAATCACTTTACAAAAGTCGTTTAACAAACAAAAAACATGCATTTTATACCATCAAACATCAAAATGCACACATGTTAAACATGGGTGAAATTTTAGACTTTGACATCTCTTCAAATTAGTGGTAGAAATAAATAGATCATGTTACAAGGATTTCAAAAACATAAAAATCATGAAAAACGGGGAAAGAACGGACTTACAATCGAGCTTGAAAAGGCCAAAACCCTAGCCATGGTTTCCCCTTGTAAAATTTGGCCATGAGGAAGAAGATGGACAAATTTTGGCTTGATTTTTACTTTTTAATTTATTTTAATTACCAAATTACCAAAATGAATGAAAAACTTTAGAAACATACCTAACCATGTCCATTTTTTCCCACCAACTTAACCAATGGTTTAATTACCATTTAGGGACCTCCAATTTAAAATTTCATAACAATTAGACACTTTTAACCTATAGAACTCACATTTTGCACTTATTACAATTTAGTTCTTTTTGACTAAATTGACTACCCAAACGTCAAAATTTTCAAACAAAATTTTCAGGAAACAATTCCATAAAATTGTAGACCATGAAAATATAATAAAAATAAATTTTAGTATGTCAAATTTTTGGTCCCGAAACCACTGTTCCTGCTAGGCTGAAAATCGAGCTATTACATACGAAGCCCTCGTTGCTAACGTAGTTACTTTCTTTTGTCTTATTTTTTATCGGAAGCTCGATCGGTTAGAAGCTCATTGAAGACGTATCACACTATCCAGCAACCATTTCAATAGTTTTTGAGTATGTTGGCCAAGGTTAATAATGACATGTATAGGTCTTTTGTAATGGTAGTTTATGGATGTGAAATGAATGTTTTGGTATGTATATTCCTTGAAGTTTATGTTTGGTTTGATGACCTTTAATACATTATCAAGTTAAGTTATTTTGGTCACTTTTAAGTGGTTGTATATAAGGTCATTTTGGCATGTTTATGATGACTTGTAAATGGCAATGTTGATTTGTTGTGTTAAATGATGTTTTGATTCAATTGTGGTGCCTTTGAATGGCATATTTGTTAGATGACTTAGGATGTTTGGAATGACATGTTTTGGTGTGTTTAAATGATGTTTAAATTCCTTGAATGTGTGCCCAAATAGAATGGTTAATTATGCATGATTTGACCTTGAAATGACTTGATTTTAGGTAAATTTTTGGGTTCACACGACTTGGGACACGGGTTGTCTCATGGCCGTGTGTCTTTTGTATTTAAAATTATTTTAAATATTAGTATTTTAATTTTTTTTCATTTTTAACATATATTTTTCTATGTTTTTACTTTCAAATTTTTTCAACGTGTCATTAAGTTTTTCTAAAGATTTTAAATATTAAATTAAAAAATAAATTGTATTTTAATTAATATAACGAAACTAGTTAAATAATAAATAGAAGAGGATGAAAGAGTGTATGGGTTTTTGAAAAGAATACATGATGGCCACTTGGATGATGGGTGAGAATACAAGGAGCAAAACGACGCCGTTTTGTTTAAAATAAAATGATTTTTACGGTGTTTTTATCAAAACCTCTAAAACTTTAAAATCCTAAAACCCCCAACCTTAAACTCCAAATTCTAAAACCCTAAACCCATACCACTAAACACTAACAACTAACCCTTAAACCTTAAGCTTTAAACCTTAAACCCCAAACCTTGCTAATGCTTGACTTCTTTTATGAGCAATTTTTATATTGAATTATTATATCTTTCATATCAATTTTAAATAAATAATTTAATATCTTTCATAATTTTGCATAATTTAATATAATTAAATTAAAATTAATATAATTTTGCAAAATTTAATATCTTTAAATTAAAAGTTTAATTTAACATAATTTTATAATGTTATTAATAAGAGTAAATTAATAGTATTATTAACTTTTTCCGTTAAAATAATGGGATGAGCTTTTTGTTGATAATATTATTACGATAAAGATAATTAAATTATTTTCTCATACTAAAAATTCACGACAACATCAACCGTTAACATTATTATTAATTTTAAACTCATTAATATATTAGTAAAAATTATTATGTGAAATAAAATTAAGATACCAAATCTAAACATTTTATATAATAAAAAACCTAAAACCATAATTAAAAATTATTGTTATTGTGATATAGTGAAACGTTGAAATTAACTAAAACCATAACTAAAATGGCGCCGTTTCGCAAAACTTAACTACTTATTCACGACATTTGTGAAAAAAACGCTGTTATTGCTTACCTTCTGTGGCTTTTTTCGCATAAATGCCGTTAATGCTTGACTTTTTTTATAGGGATGATGGCCACTTGGATGATGGATGAGAATATAGGGAGCAAAATGGCGTTGTTTTGTTTAAAATACAATGATTTTTTTGTGAAAAATGCTGCTAATGCTTGACTTTTTGCGGCCGCTATAGCTTTAACCTTTTGCGGCGTTTTCCAATTAGCGCCACTAATGTAAAACTTTTGAAGCGTTTTTGGTCCAAACGCCACTAAAAGTGCCGCTAAAAGCGTAATTTCCTGTAAATAAACATAGCCAATGTCGAAACCATTTTTAAATCAAATTTTGAAAAATGGGGAATCGACTTTAAAAATATGAAAATGGAGTCGCCACTGATCTTTTATTCGAGGTGTGATCGGATCACCTTAAGATAGATTATTTTAATAAAATATTTTGATTTATTAAAATAATAATTTTGGTCTACGAAATCCAGAAAATAGGCTCGGGAGTCGATTACGCACGAGGAAGGGTTAGCACCCTCGATAAGCCCAAAATTGGTACCTAATTGATTAATTAATGTCCTGATGTCAAAAATTTGAAAAGACTCTAGATTACGATCCATTTACTTGAAATGCATTTGAGCAGAATCATATTGGATGCCAAAGTTTCTTATTTCGAAGAAATAAAATGCCGTACTCAGTACGTTAGGGCACATCTTATATTCTCAAAATTAGGTTTATCCTTCGACATTCAATACTCGTACATTTAAAAATAAGAAGGATATTCAATTATTTGGGTCAAATGAAAAATTGCAACCTAGTAAGTTAGGGCACTATTTCTCAAAATTCCCGAATATGGAATGTTGCCTTTGTCCTTTTGAAATTTTTATCTTGAGATGACGAAATATCACACTCAGTGAGTTAGGGCGCAATATCTCAACTTCCCGAGAATAAGTTTTTTTTATTTAAAATCATGCATTTGATTTAAGAGAGAAAGGATACTTGGTTATAAGGTTTTAAACGAAGAGAACCAGAACTCAGTAAGTTAGAGCACGATTTTCTCGAAACCCCTAAACACGAGCATTGCCTTGTAATTTAAAGCTTTGTATAAAATGATTTTAAAGTTCGAATAGTGTTGAAACATGATGTTTTTAAGTGAATGCTATGGCATAATAACATATAATATGGAGCAATTACTCACAAGCAAAATACAATGCTATTGAATCACAAATATAAAACGAGAATTTAAAACACATACTAGCAATAAACAAATATTTATAAGTGAAATACAAATTATTGAATCACAAATAGCAAGTAAATATAAAATAGGAATTAAAACACATAATGGCGATAATTATCAAACATTAAATCAATGATAAGGAAAATTAATTAACATACATATATCAACACTATTACTTAAACCAATGGAGTAATTCTAATATCAATTATACATATATGTATGTATGTACACATTAATATATATATATACTAAATTATGAAAGAAAAATATGTATAACATAAATAATTTTAAAGAAGATTAAATATCCACATAAATAGATAAAAAATACATAATATGAACTTAATAATATATGCACAAAAACAAAATAATTTTAATACAAATTATATATACGTATATTAGAAAATAGTTTAATTTAAATAGTGTATAAAAATACATTTCATCATATTATAAAATAATTTAAAACTAAATAAAAATGAATTAAAACTAATAAAAATGTGAAGATTGTATATAAAAACGAAAAGGTGCTCAATTGAAACAAAAACAAAATTTAAAGGCTATTTTATAATAATTTAAACAGATTTAAGGACCGAATTAATATACACGTAAATAGCTAGGGACCAAAACAGAAATATTTCCAAAGCCTAAAACCAAGTTTTTGATTCGGACCAAATTGAAAGCGTGATTGAATTACCAGGGCTAATTGAGAAAACAAATAAGAAATAGCTAGGGTCTAATCGAATAACAGTACAGGGAAGGGGGACTAATCACAAAATAACCCCCAGCTGTGAAAACGTTGCGTTTCATGAGAGTAAATTGAAAAATGGTAGATTACAGAAGGACCAATGCAGTAAATAATCCTTTTAAAGAAAACACGCGGATCCTCCGGGTCACTAATCGGGTCACGCGCGGATCTTATCCCCAAACGACGCCATTTCTTTAATAAGGCATAATTCTTTTAAAACCGAATTAGAAAAATAATCAGCCATTTTTTTTATAACAAACCCTAACTTCTTTGTTGTTTTCTCTCTTAGCCAACAGAATAAACCAGCCCTCAATCGCTGCGTTTAGAACCCTGTCCGGCCACCAAAACTGTGACAATCGATCGATTACAGACAGACTCAGGCCATTTGAGTAGTTATTTTGAAACCAGCCCAAATATCCCGATATTTCCGATCTCGACGGCCGCCTCTACTCCGATTTCAACGAAGAGAGCCAAGCCGTCCGTTCGTCTTACCAAGGTAAGTCCCCTTCATTGTTTTCTTGATTTAAATCCAATAGAAGAAAGAAAATAAAAAATGAAAACCAAAAATCAAAGAAAGAACCCGAGAGTTGTGAAGGTAAATCACCTTTTTTTTTTTTTCTTTTCTGACTTTGTATTTCTTGTATTTGTATCATAATAATGGGTACCCCTTTACAGTGGTTGATTCTGATCCTTTTAAAGGTCGAAATCGAAAACAAAAATCAAAAAAATAAAATACACTGTTTCTCTTTTGTTTTCTCTGTTGTTCTCCCATTTGTTGTTGTTTTGTTTCTTTTGCAGGTACGGGGCAGACGTGGAGCATACGAGGCTGTTGGCAGTACGGAGGCGCGTGGGGTGACGACGAGCGCGTGGTGCTGAAATGACGTAAGGCGCGTGCGAGGGACGTGGTAGCCCAACCATCAGCAGGGCTGCGGCGCATGAAGCTTCCAGAAGGTCTTTTAGGGTTTTCTAAAACCCTGAAATGTTTGGGCCGTTCGGGCTGGTCTGGATATTGGGTTATTGGGGCCTGATTGTTTTGTAAATTGGACTGCTGTAATGGACATTTAAAGACTGTTAATTTTGGATTTTATTTATTTTGGGTTTTAATTTTTGTTTGGTTAATGGTTATTTTAATGGGTTATAGGCCCGTGTAAAAATTGGGTCTTACAGCCAATATAAACATTTTATTTATTCCTTTTCTTTTTTATCATAAGATACATAGCCAATTGGAAAATTTAAGTAAGCATTAAGCAAGTTATATCAACCTAAGCAGATGCAGTATTTCCCTTGAGGGCCTGAAGCACAAGTTGCACTAAGGAATTTCTCATGCAAAATCTTTTTACATTCAGCAATACATTGAATGAGAGTGCATGGATTTAGCTGGATCCCGAATGCACCTTCCACAAGACTTAGACTCAAAACTAGCACCCCCATTGCCGGTGCAATGACAATAAACTCTAACTCAAACTTCACTCATTTAGCCTCCATTGGAAATATCTTTAAGGTTCAACAAATCCCCCTTTGTTGCTCCCTACAACAAAAAACAGAAATCTCATTACATATTTATAGGGAGAAAAGATAATATGTTGGTCTAATTATGTTTTAGTCCATCTATTATACTAAACTTTACGATTTAATCCCTCTACTCTAGTTTGACATAATTTGATCCCTCTATTTTTATAATGCTATTAGTAGATCCAAATTCAATCACACGGTTGAGACTATGCTAAAATTCAATCAGCCATGTTCAATTAATAATAAATTTACATATAAGCTAAATGGTCATATCATCACTTTAACAATAACAACAACTAGATGTGTTATCAATTTGGACCTACTAAGAATAAATTATGTTAAATTTAACATAGAAAAATATCAAAAACTATAATTAAAATAGAATAAGTATAAGAGTTCCTTAATGATCCCCAAATAACAATGGAGGGTCATATGATAAACCAATAAAGTTGAAGAAAAGAGCACAAGATTAGATATGAAACGTATATGTACATATATTAATGGAGATTCACAATCTATGAGCCAACCCCATTATGGTTTATAATAGTATTGTGTGCTTTAACTTTTGGATCCACCAAAAAACACCAATGGGGGTATCATTTGGCCACTTCTCCCCCCCCCCCCAATGGATTAGTGAAGTGTTAACGAATGAAGGCTCAACGTTTGGTTTGTAATTGCTAATTGGTGGTATGTTATCCCCACGTGTTGGCATTGTATTTCCAAATTCATCTGCCAATCTTAGATAAGCACAAAGGCCACAACAAACCAACCCACTTCCGATGCTTTACTACAATTACTTAACTAGGAAAGATATGGATCTTGTTGTTGTTGTTGGATTTATTCCGATGCTATTGGTCCTGCTAGATAGCCGCTCTTTTTTTTTAAGAAAGAAATAATTTTATGGTTTATATTCGAGGTTTGTATTGTAGGTATTTTTTTTAAGAATATTGTTTTTAAAATTTAAATTTAAATTTATTTTTGAGAGTAAAACGTGTTTCACCGCTACATCCAATACTTGTTAATAATGATATTTAGGTTTTTTACATAAGTACTGGTCTCCTAAAGCTATAAAAAAGTTTTTGCAAGAACTTAACCTAAAAAATTATAGGTAGCATTGATATTGAGAGAACTAATATTACGAACAATATTTAAATTTGAAAGAGCTGTTAAAATCTCATAAAATGAAAATGTTTAAGAATTAATACGAAAATAATGAGTAAAAAAATGCATAACTGTTATTACCTTGCTACTCTTCGATGTAAAGCTTTGTTCACTGATGTTTATTGTTTGAATATGTGGATGGTATTTATAGGTAAATAGTGTAAGTGAAAGGGTCAAATCTAATTTAATGAGGTTTCCATATACAAATGTACAAAATAAAAAATCAAAAATAGAATACCATATATGAAAATATATGTTACCATATAAGATGTTATTATATATTTTATCATATCTTGCATATTCATACGATGTATGGGTCAAACGTAACGCTAGAAATATAAATAAATATTATAGAAAATATAACTTGTTTAACATTTGATAAAATCATTGTTTAATTCGAAAAGAAATATATTCAAATACTGAATTTTTAATAAGTAAATATTAATTTTAACATTGCTCTTATAATATTTTGATTTCAATAAGTAAATATTGTAAAAATTTTAATTATGGTCAAAACTTATATATTCAATAAAAGCTTCAAAATGACTTAAAAAAATTTCAAAAGAGTTACATGAGCAAGCCCGTGAATTTATTTCCAAAGAGATCAATTATTCACAATGCAAATAAGTTAGATAAAGCTACGGAATGAGGCACTGATCTATAAAATCTATTAAATCTCAGGATAATAACTTGTAGACTAGGAAGTGAAGTTGATAAGTGCTAAAAGTAACATGTTTTAATCCCATTCTTAATGCGATTTTGGGTGATTATTCGACGTTAATGGTGATTTTTATGCTCCTAATCCTTTAAATTTATGTTTTGACACTTAAGAGAGCATTTGAGAGCAAAAGAAGTGAAATATAGAAAATTGGAGTGACCTACAGAAGCCACACGGGCTGACCCCTTCCACACGGCCATGCGAACCACATGAACTGTCACACGATCATGTGGCAGGCTATGTCATTTACACGAGATTGCACCCTAAAGCATGAAAAAACGCGATTTTTAGGTTTTTGGGCATTTTAAGACGTATATATGACAAAAATAAGAAGATAGGAGTGAGTCATCATAGAATATTCAAGAAAACAAATCGAAAAATACCATTGAAGCCGATTCTGAAGCAGATTTGAAGACTCGCATTTGATTTCTTAGGAAGCCATCATGAGGTTTTTTTTTTCATTGTGGTTATACTGTAATTTGGATGTTTTTATTTGCAAGTATGAACTAATTTTCTAAATACCAAGGGGAGATGAACTCAACGATGAATTTTGTCTTTTGATTTTTATTTTACACAATAAATACTTAGATCTTGTTCTCAATTATGTGTGCTTAATTCTTGATGTGATATTTTTAGATTATTGATCAATGTTAGATGTGCTTAAATCAGAGAAGGAATAGACCCTGTTTAAGAGTAGATATTGTGTAATTGAGTGGAGTTGCATGCAATCCTAAAATAGGACGACATAAATCTACTGGATTAGATTCAAATCTAATAAGGGAATCCATAACACGAGTTAATGTAATAATAGGGGTTTTAATTAGAAAGAAATTTCAATTAATCATGTAATATCCGGGATTTGGGGGTTGTGTATTTTAATTTGTATTTGTGGTTAGTGTGCACTGTATGTTAATTGGAAGTATTTGGGGGCTTCGGGAAACCTTGGGTTTGAGTAGGAGTCATAGGAAAATTTTTAGTCTAAGCTGAGCCAAGGGGAGCTAGGGGAGCTATGTCTTAAGAGAAATTGGGGGTGGATTATGACTCAAAAAGGGAAGCAGTAAAGTGGCAGTGTAGCGCCTAGATGCAAGGGGGAGAGGGTGGCATCACATGGAGTGTCAAGGGGGAGGAGGTTTGAGCTGCGAGGCTAGCATTTTAAGTTGCTTTTTGCGTCAAGGAGGAAGGAGAGTTGGACGGCATGCAAATTCCGTGGGGATGAGGTATGAATTGGGTCAACAGCTTAAAATTGGTGGCTGAGATAAGAGATAAGAGGGAGACTCATTCAAACTCATTTGAATGAGTGTAGGAGAGGAAAAGTAGGAGAAAAAGAAGGGATTTGGGTGAGGGAAGAAGAGTTGGCCGAGTGTGGGGCTCTGGAGGGTGGCTTTTTCAGTTTTTGGGTTATAGTGGGGTGTGTAAAATAAATTGTGTAGTGAAAAGGGAGTGATCATCTTTTTGGCATTTCTTTTCTTCTTTAGTTCTCTTTTTGCCAAAAATTTGTTCTCTCATCTCATTCTCTCATTTGTGCCGAAAACCCTTAAGTGTTCAACTCTTTTCCTTTCTTTTTTATCACTAGCCAAATTTAGGGAGACTATCAAGGGTGTTTCTCTCATCTTTTCTTCACTATTTCTCATTGTCGAAACATCATAAATCACAATTCCTTCTTTCTTTGTTTTTTTCCGTAGTTTTACTTGACTTCATAAAGCCGAATACACTCTTCTGTTCTGTGGCCGAATCTTTCATTCATAATTTCTTTCCTCGTTGCGCCTGTGCTTCTCTCTTCTCTTCTAGAAGCCGAACAAATCTCTCTTGGTTGGGAAACTTGGCCGAATCTACTAGAGCCTGTAGAGGGGGAGGTGTCGACATTCATCTTCCATCAATCTTCCAATCAGTTTCGAGTATTGTGGTAAGAGGTTTCTTCTTAGATGAGTCTCAATTATTTTCCATTAAGATATCAAATCGGGAAGACTAACTTCATTTTCTCTGTTATGGCCGAATCTATAAAAAGTGATATCGGGATTTTTGTAGGCTAACGTTAAAGGAGTAGAGATCTTTCGGGATTTGAGTGATCAAGGTAAGCATGGAATATCGTTGGGCCGAAGGCCATTTCATGTGTTCTTTTGGGTTGAGCCGAATCTAACATAAGGTTGTGTAGGAGGATTTCGACAAGTTCAGGTGCAAATCATTTAGGCTTTGGGTTTCGGAATTTAGTCGACTGTGCCAAAAAGGTGTGTAGTTATCACACTGTTCTTCTGTTATTTGTGTTTTCTGTTATATCTATATGTGTATAAGATGTGTGTGGTAGCTGGAAACAATGACTAAGATGGTGGCTACCCATGGTGGGTAATCGGTTAACCAGGTCAGTGTTTCATGATATTAATCTACCTGTGGTATATGTGTGAAATTGTGGTAAGCATGTGATGTATACTCATTTTAATGTTGTCATAAATTATATATATGCATGGGGATTGGGATATGATTAATGAAGGATAGGGTGTACATATTTATGTACGTGGATGATGTTAGCCTTGAGCTACATTGTCGCTTGATGTTGGCTATGTGCTTCATCAAGGTGGGGTGTTGGCTATGTGCCACATCGTGAACGGTTGATAGCTGTGTGCATCACCGTGGATTGAGGATGACTTGGAGTCACCTTGTGGATACGGATATGTAGGGTCACTTAAGTGATCAGTGGCTATGCCACGACCTTGGGCAGCAGGTCTGCCAAGGGGGTGTGTAGCGGTTGGAGGGTGATTTAGTAATCCCTGTGTGTGTGTGGTGTACAGGGGTGTGTAGCGGATGGACACTAGGTTGGGTTGGGATTCATTTTGCATGATTGTATGTGTGGACTGTGTGGAGGTGGGCCAAGCCCATTTGTGGAGACATGTGAAATAATTATACACTGAGTCGGTTTGACTCACCCTATTTTTCACAAACATTGCAGGTGATACATGAATCTTGGACCGGGCTGGGGCGGATACGAGGTGGCCATGCAGAAGATGTTTTTTTTGTTTATTTCTTGCACTTTATATTTTCAGTATTTTTTTTGAGTAAGTATTTATTGTAATAAGGCCACTTAAAATATTTGGGGATTTTTATTGTGTTTAGGTGGGATTGATGATCGAGTTAATATTTGGGAAAGTTTTATTTTAAAAGCAATTTACATCTTAAAACCTATATTAACGTTTTAAATCCTGAAATTTGTAACAACATAATTTTACTTAGAATTTCAAAGGTATAATGTTTTATAAACGACGAAAAATTATTATATTTTCATCCTTATGTCAAATTCTTTTCAAACTATTTCCTCAGTAGCATTCAAAATCTGGCCGGGGTGTTTGGACCGGGTTTGAGGTGTTACAACTTGGTATCAGAGCCAGGTTCAAAACTCGGCTTTGAGGGTTTTGGGCCCAAAAATATTTCCAAAGATGGGCTTTTTAAAAACATAGACTTCCATGAACTTTCTCAGGTTTATTCTGGCATGCCACCTGTATCTCCGGCCTGAAGTCCACCATGTAAGTACCCCTAACTACTGAAGTGATTGGTATGTGAAACTTTATGGGCATTATGGGATCATAGATTAGTAGATTAGGAGCTATTGAACCCTAGGATTAGCTTACTCCAACACAAAAATACATAAGACTTAAGTACAACCAAACAAACCTGTGAGTAAGTCACCGAGTTAGGGTGTGGCAACAGTTGTGCGCATGTCTAGGATTGGATTCAGTGAGAGCTTGGTATTTAAGCAGCCCAAGTGGCTCACCTCCTCTTCACTCGAATCCTACCGGTGCGTAGACCAAGAGGACTTATTCACTGGGTTAACCCGATAATTAAAACCTGAAAGGGACCAGTTACACTGTTTTGGTAAAAACTACCTTAAAATTTGAAAAAAAAATGACCAGGATATCCCAGTTTAAAAAAATACCAAATTACCCCTGATTTACAAAATTACCGAAATAACCCCGATTTTTGAAATTTCTGCAATACCTTTGATTTGGAAAAAAATTCAAAATAACCTCGAATTTTGAAAATTTTGAAATGCCTTGATTTATAAAGATTTTTTTAAAATTGACCCCAATTTATTACTAAAATACCCCTATAGGATGAATTATGAAAATACCCTTGGGGTGGGAACGGGCAAATGCCCAAAAGTAGTGTGGTGGATGTTGTTGATGAATGTATGTGACTCTCTGAATTAGAGTAGTAAAACTTGAGATGGAAATTTTTGTTGATCGAAAGAACTACCACTAAAACTTCTTTACATAAAATTGTTCACGGATAATCAGTGGAACAAAAGACTAATGCATAAAATCTCTTAAATCAGATTAAGTCGCGATAGTAGACATGAGTTCTAGGGGACGTGGTCGTAACGCACGTGGATGTGGTAGGGGCAGGATGACAGTGTCGGAACCAGTGGGGTCTGGCCATGGGTCAGAAAATGATGTGCCACCACCGCCAACGATGGGCGCGGAGGATCAGGATCAGACGAGTGGAGATGACGCAGTTTCTCAGGCTATGCTGTGAGTTTTGGAAAGAGTTGTAGGAGTGAACATGGGTGCTGGGGTTCGGAAGTCAGTGCCAGAATGGCTCAGAGCGAATGGAGTCAAGATATTTAGGGGAGTTTCGAGGGTAGCTCCGAATGTGGCAGAATACTGGCTGGAGGCAGTCGAAAGGATCATGAATGATTTGGACTGCACGACGGAGGAAAAGCTGAAAGGTGCTGTTTCTTTACTTTGGGATGAGGCCTACCAATGGTGGCTCACTGTTAAAGAAGGTACTCCAGCAGATCGAGTAGACTGGGGTTACTTTAAGGTAAAGTTTGAAGGAAAGTATGTCGGAGCTAGTTACGTAGATGCGCAGAGGAAAACGTTCCTGAACCTAGTACAAGGGGGTAAGTCTGTAGCGGAGTATGAGGCGAAATTCTTAAGGCTAAGTCGGTATGCCAGAGGGATTGTTGCTACACGACACGAAGCCACTGTGTGAGGTTTGAGGATGGGGTGTGAGATGAGTCATGGTGTTGATAGCTCCTCATCGAGAGAGGGACTTTGCTACTTTGGTAGAGAAGGCTCTTGATAGCCGAGGAGGTCAAGCTTGACCGAGAGGCGTAATAGAGATAAGGACAGAGGTCGGAACAAGAGAGGTTTTGGGTCATCAGGGACTTTTGGAGGTTTTCAGAAAAGGCCAAGGGTTAAAAATTCTACTCGTGTTTTTATGCCAGCTGCTGGAAATCAGGACCGTCCGTGTGCTTGGTGTGGAAGGTTTCATGTTGGCGAGTGCTGGGGACAGGATCGAGAGTGTTTTAGGTGTAAGTCTAAGTCTCATTTGATTAAAGATTGTCCTCAAGATCCGAATAGGGCTCGAACAGTAGGTCCGGGGTATGTGCAGCCTGGGAGGGGCGGTCAACAGGTGTCGAGAGGTTGTGGTCTGAACCGTAGAGGAAACGGTATTGGCCGAGGTCGTGGAGCACCAGACAGAGGTGCTGAGAGTTCAGATGCAAGGCAGCCAGGGTTAGTATATGCAGCCAGACAACGTGAGGAAGGAGATACACCAGATGTTATCACGGGTACGTTCCTTATTTATGGGTTACCCTTTATGGCTTTAATTGATGTTGGGTCAACTCATTCGTACATTGCTAGTGTGGTGTCTGGAACTTTGGATGTGAACTCTGAAACTGTCTCTAGGAAGATAACTGTACTCAGTCTTTTAAGGCAATCTGTAGTGGTAGATAAACTCTTTAGAGACGTGCCTTTAGAAGTTCAGGGGGTAGTGTTTCCAGCTGACTTAATGGAACTACCATTCGGGGAGTTTGACCTAATATTAGGCATGGATTGGCTAGTAAGGTATCATGCGAATCTGGACTGTGCTGATAAGTGCATGTCGTTGAAAACTTCTGATGACAAAGAGATTGTAGTGATAGGGGAATGAAGAAATTACTTGTCGAATGTAGTGTCTGCTCTTAAGGCAGAGAAGATGGTGAGGAAAGGATTTATGGCTTTTCTGATGCTTGTTAGTGCCTTGGGGGCTAAGGGAGCAGCGGTAGGTGAGGTCAGGACAGTGAAAGAGTTTGGGGATCTTTTTCTAGAGGAACTGTCGGGGTTACCTCCAGATCGCGAAGTGGAATTTAGGATTGATTTATTGCCAGGTACGGCACCAGTATCTATCACTCCGTACAGAATGGCACCAAAGGAGTTAGTTGAGCTCAAGGCTCAGATCCAAGAGTTGCTTGATCGTGGGTTTATCCGACCCAGTGTGTCTCCATGGGGAGCACCAGTATTATTCGTAAAGAAAAAGGACGGGTCTATACGGATGTGCATAGACTATCGGCAGCTGAATAAACTGATGATCAAAAACAAGTACCCGCTGCCGAGGATAGACGACTTGTTTGATCAGCTTAAGGGGGCTACGGTATTTTTGAAAATAAATCTAAGGTCGGGATACCACTAACTCAAGGTGAAGGAAGCGGATATCTATAAAATAGCTTTTTGGACTCGATACGGGCATTATAAATTCCTAGTGATACCGTTCGGGTTGACGAACGCCCCAGCTACGTTCATGGATATGATGAATCGAGTTTTCCAACCCTACTTGGATCGATTCATCGTTGTGTTCATAGATGACATCCTGGTGTATTCCAGGTCTGAGGAGGAACATAATGAGCATCTCCGGGTGGTGTTGCAAGTGTTAAAGGAAAAGAATCTGTATGCCAAATTCAGCAAGTGTGAATTCTAGCTGAGGGAGGTTACTTTTCTGGGTCATGTGGTGTCTGTGGAAGGGATAAGGGTAGATCCCAGGAAGATTGAGGCGGTGTTAGATTGGAAACCACCTAGGTCGTTGGCAAAGGTTCGTAGTTTCTTGGGATTAGCAGGCTACTATAGGAGATTTGTAGAATGGTTTTCATCTATAGTAGCACCTTTGACGAAATTGTTGAGAAAGAAGGTACCTTTTGTGTGGACGGACAAGCAGCAGGGAAGTTTTGAGAGATTGAAGAAGGTTTTGACTGAAGCTCCAGTTTTAATTTAGCCTGAGGCAGGAAAGGACTTTGTGGTGTATTGTGATACTTCTCACACGGGATTGGGATGCGTTCTGATGCAAGAAGGGAAGGTTGTTGCCTATGCGTCTCGACAGTTAAGGCCTCATGAGGTTAATTACCCGACGCATGACCTGGAGTTGGCTGCTGTGGTTTTTGCACTAAAGGTATGGAGGCACTACTTATATGGAGAGAAGTCGGTGATCTATACGGACCACAAAAGTCTTAAGTATCTGTTGACCCAGAAGGAGCTGAATCTGAGACAGCGAAAGTGGGTGGAGTTGTTGAAAGATTATGATTGTTCTATAGAGTATCACCCGGGCAAGGCGAATGTGGTGGCAGATGCCCTAAGTCAGAAAGTAGTGTCAGATCTGAGGGCGATGTTTGCTCATCTTAGCCTGTATGACGACGGAAGTTTGCTAGCAGAGTTACAAGTAAAGCCGACATGGTTAAGTCAGGTGAAAGAAAGACAGTTGGTAGACGATGATCTAAGTGCTAAGCTACGACAAGTGCAAGATGGGGAATTGGAAAGTTATGGTGTGAACAGTGACGGAGTGTTGTGTTTCAAGGGTAAGGTCTGTATGCCGAAGGATGAAGAGCTTAGACAGAGGATTCTCCAAGAATCGCATGGTAGCCCATATGCTATGCATCCTGGAGGAAGCAAGTTATACAGAGATCTACGGGATCAGTTTTGGTGGCCTGGTCTTAAGCGGGAAGTTACAGAGTTTGTAGGGAAGTGCTTAACGTGTTAGCAAGTCAAGGCTGAACACCAGGTACCTTCGGGATTACTTCAGCCGATAAAGATTTCACAGTGGAAGTGGGAGAGAATCACCATGGACTTTGTTAGTGGGCTTCTCCTTACGCCTACTAAGAAAGACTCGGTATGGGTGGTAGTAGATCGGTTGACAAAGTCTATATATTTTATCCCAGTGCGGGTTGATTATTCTTTGCAGAAGTTGGCGAAGTTTTATGTGGCAGAAATTGTGAGACTGCATGGAGTGCCGGTGTCAATTATCTCGGATAGGGACTCGAGGTTTCCGTCTCGATTTTGGAATGCACTACATTAGGCATTAGGCACTAGGTTAGACTTCAGTACAGCATTTCATCCACAGTCAAACGGCCAGTCTGAGCGAGTAATCCAAGTATTAGAAGATATGTTGAGGGGATGTGTGATAGATTTCAGAGGAAGCTGGGAGGAGTTTTTGCCTTTAGCGGAATTTGCATATAATAACAGCTATCAAGCGAGTATTCGGATGGCACCGTATGAAGCTTTGTATGGACAGAAGTGTCGAACACCTACTTGTTGGACAGAACTGAGTGAATGTCATGTTTTGGGGCCTGGGATAGTGGCAGAGTCAGAAGAGAAGGTTAAGATGATTCGGGCACGGTTGAAGGAGGCATCTAATAGGCAAAAGTCATACGCAGATCTTAGGAGAAAAGAGGTAGAGTTTGCAGTAGGTGACTATGTGTTGTTAAAGGTATCCCCGTGGAAAAAGGTAATGAGATTTGGTCGCAAGGGAAAGCTGAGTCCCAGGTTTATAGGGCCTTATCAAGTTTTAAAGCGGGTTGGACTAGTAGCATATCAATTGGAGTTGCCTTCGGAATTAAAATAGTTGCACGATGTGTTCCATGTCTCGATGTTACGTCGTTACCAATCGGATCCATCTCACGTGGTTCCAGTTGAGGAAGTAGAGTTGAGACCAGATTTGTCCTAAGAGGAAGAACCGATTTAGATTTTGGAGTGGGATGTGAAAGTTTTACGGAGGAAATCGGTTCCTTTAGTCAAGGTGTTATGGCACAACCATGGATCGGAGGAAGCTTCGTGGGAGCCGGAGGAGGCAATGCGACAGTAATACCCTCACCTATTTTAGCCAGGTAATTTCGAGGCCAAAATTATTTTTAAGGGGGTAGAACTGTAATATCCGAGATTTGGGGGTTGTCCATTTTAATTTGTATTTGTGTGTTAGTGTGCACTGTATGTTAATTGGAAGTATTTGGGGGCTTCGGAAAACCTTGGGTTTGAGTAGGAGTCATAGGAAAATTTTTAGTCTAAGCTGAGCCAAGGGGAGCTAGGGAAGCTAGGTCTTAAGAGAAATTGGGGGTGGATTATGACTCAAAAGGGAAGCAGTAAAGTGGCAGTGTAATGCCTAGATGCAAGGGGGAGAGGGTGGCGTCACATGGAGTGTCAAGGGGGAGGAGGTTCGAGCTGCGAGGCTAGCATTTTAAGTTGCTTTTTGTGTCAAGGAGGAAGGAGAGTTGGACGGCATGCAAATTCTGTGGGGATGAGGTATGGATTGGGTCAACAGCTTAAAATTGGTAGCTGAGATAAGAAATAAGAAAGAGACTTATTCAAACTCATTTGAATGAGTGTAGGAGAGGAAAAGTAGGAGAAAAAGAAGGGATTTGGGTGAGGGAAGAAGAGTTGGCTGAATGTGGGGCTCTGGAGGGTGGCTTTTTTGGTTTTTGGGTTGTAGTGGGGTGTGTGTCCCGAAATTATGTAGTGAAAAGGGGAGTGATCATCTTTTTGGCATTTCTTTTCTTCTTTAGTTCTCTTTTTGCCGAAAATTTGTTCTCTCATCTCATTCTCTCATTTGTGCCGAAAACCCTTAGGTGTTCAACTCTTTTCCTTTCTTTTTTACCACTAGCCGAATTTAGGGAGACTATCAAGGGTGTTTCTCTCATCTTTTCTTCACTATTTCTCATTGCCAAAACATCATAAATCACAATTCTTTCTTTCGTTGTTTTTTTCCGCAGTTTTACTTGACTTCATAAAGCCGAATACACTCTTCTGTTCTGTGGCCGAATCTTCCATTCGTAATTTCTTTCCTCGTTGCGCTTGTGCTTTTCTCTTCTCTTCTCGAAAGCTGAACAAATCTCTCTTGGTTGGGAAACCTTGGCCGAATCTACTAGAGCCTGTAGAGGGGGAGGTGTCGACATTCATCTTCCATCAGTCTTCCAATCGGTTTCGAGTATTGTGGTAAGAGGTTTCTTCCTAGATGAGTCTCAATTATTTTCCATTAAGATCTCAAATCGGGAAGACTAACTTCATTTTCTCTGTTATGGCGAATCTATGAAAAGTGATATCGGGATTTCTGTAGGCTAACGTTAAAGGAGTAGAGATCTTTCGGGATTTGAGTGATCAAGGTAAGGAGGGAATATCGTTGGGCCAAAGGCCATTTCATGTGTTCTTTTGGGTTGAGCCGAATCTAACATAAGGCTGTGTAGGAGGATTTCGACAAGTTCAGGTGCAAATCATTTAGGCTTTGGGTTTCGGGATTTAGTCGACTGTGCCAAAAAGGTGTGTAGTTATCGCACTGTTCTCCTGTTATTTGTGTTTGCTGTTATGTCTATATGTGTATAAGATGTGTGTGGTAGCCGGAAACAATGACTAAGATGGTGGCTACCCATGGTAGGTAATCGGTTAACCAGGTCAGTGTTTCATGATATTAATTTACCTGTGGTATATGTGTGAAATTGTGGTAAGCATGTGATGTATACTCATTTTAATGTTGTCATAAATTATATATAAGCAAGGGGATTGGGATATGATTAATGAATGACAGGGTGTGCATATTTATGTACGTGGATGATGTTAGCCTTGAGCTACGTTGTCGCTTGATGTTGCTATGTGCTTCATCAAGGTGGGGTGTTGGCTATGTGCCACATCGTGAACGGTTGATAGCTGTGTGCATCACTGTGGATTGAGGATGACTTGGAGTCACCTTTTGGATACTGGATATGTGGGGTCACTTAGGTGATCGGTGGCTATGCCACGACCTTGGGCAAAGAAGTCGCCAAGGGGTGTGTAGCAGATTGGAGGGTGATTTAGTAATCCCCTGTGTGTGCATGTAACACCCTAAAATCCGAGTATTTAAATTGCATGAATTGGTGTTTAGATTTTTTTTTTATAGGAAAAATCTCTTATTTTTATTTTAGTGCTTATAGAAGTCCTAGAGAGGGTAAAGCATAATTTGAAGAAGGAATAAAATTTATTAATTGAGAATTTATTGAAGTGAAACAAAGGTGATTAAGACTTAAGCTAAATTATGTGCTAAAGAGTGTCATAAAATGAGCATATGGCATGGTGGAGTTGGCGCATGGGTTCTAGTAAGAGGAAGAGGTTCAATCCCTTGTATAGCACCTAAATGAATTTTTGTTTTAATTTTCGCTCATGACTAAGAAGTGTCGGCAAGGAACATATAAGGAAGGTGTTGACCATGTTATTTTTGGTTAGTGTATCAATGGATTAAGGAAACAACTAACTTATGGCATGGAATCAAAGGTTTAAGGAAAGAGGGGGAACATAAGGCACTTATCAAGGGGAAAATTTGGAAAGAAATCATGGCCAATTGACCATGTGTTGGACGGCAACTTGGTTTAGGGAAGGAGCCAAATTTTTGTTAGTTTGGCTAAAAATCTCATTCTTTTCTCTTTGGTCATTCTTTGCACTTGTGCAGATTTTTCTTTGTTTTCTCCTCTCAAACTTTCATCTTGGCGAATAGGGCATTAGTAAAGCTCAAATTTTGTGACCATTTGGTTATTCCTTTTGCTTATCTCGTTAGCCAATTCTTTGTGCCTTTTCTTCTTGTGTCGAAATCATCCATACCAAAAGAATCATCTTTTCTCTTTTCTTTTGCCATGGCCGAATATACTAGCTCCTAAAGTTCATTTTTTTCTTTTCTTTCTTCTCTTTGAAATCAAGCAACAACATCACCATCATCCTTTCGTTCTTATATTATTTCTTTTCAATCAAATTTCTCCATCTTCGCTCTCTTGGCCGAATGCTATTGTGCCTATAAACCAAATATTTTTTTTCTTTTCCTTGATCATACATAGCCGAATCCTTCATCAATTAGACACCATTCTCAATCCTTTCCTTTCGACCGTGGAAAATAGGTAAGGGTTCTTTTCCATTTTCGATTTATTAAGGTACTATGGCCGAATAGTAATGGTGAATTGAAGGACTTTTTGGATTGATATAACGTTCATTCTAATAACGTCTCTTTCGTTATTATTTAGTGCAATAACGAGATCGAACTCAAGTGATCGGAGAATTGTAGAAACGTTGGAAACGTTTTATTTTGGTAAGGAAATCAAATCTCTTTAAAACCTCTAGTATTATTTGTTATTATTTTAGATCTAACTAAATTCCTTTGGATCTTGAAGACTGTCAAAATAGGGAAGAAAAGGGCGGTGGTTAGTCACGTTAAGAGGGGCGGATCCGTAAATCCCCCATTCAAACGAAGAGCGGTTTTGGCGATCGGGATTTTCCACCGTTACGGGCCATCTTAGAAGGAAGTCCATTATTCAAGTAGTACGAACTTCCGAGCCGTTATACGTTGGTGGATTCTCGTGCTAGTGAATCAATAAACGAGGAAAAGCCAAAATCAAGTGATTCAAAATCAAGAGGGTAAGATTTTGGATCTCATATCGATTAAGATTATTTTTACTGAATTAGTTGTCTAACGGATCAAAATATGTTTTAGGTGCCGAGGAGCGAGAAGGATTAGTACTTTCATTAACGAGGTGTGTAACTTCACACTCATTATTTTCTGCTGGATGTCAATTTTGGTATGAAGTAAATCGTAAAACGGTTAGATCGGTAAAACGTAAATATTGATATTTTGACGAAAATACGTAAAAACGTCTAAATCGTAAAAATTACTTAAAACGCCTCGAGAAAATTTTCGTTAATATGTAAATTGGACGTTTAGTTAAATTGGGCCAAAATACTCTAGTTCGTTAAATTGGGCCAAAATACTCTAGTTCGTTAAATTGGGCCAAAATACTCTAGTTCGTTAAATTGGGCCAAAATATTCTAGTTCGTTAAATTGGGCCAAAATACTCTAGTTCGATAAATTGGGCCAAAATACTCTAGTTCGTTAAATTGGGCCAAAATACTCTAGTTCGATAAATTGGGCCAAAATACTCTAGTTCGATAAATTGGGCCAAAATACTCTAGTTCGTTAAAATTTAGCCAAAACACTCTAGTTAGGTAAATGGGCCAAAGCCCACTAAACCGCTAAATAGACAAATTGCTATAATTATGGGCCAAATGAAATGTTATTGATAAACCCACCATGTTATGTATTGTTAATAAATTTTATATTTTAAAGTACATGTATAATTGCATGGGTGGGATATATGAAGAGAAGAATGGCCGTTGCCAAATATCTAGTTCGGTGGCTCTCGCCACAATATCGACTTATTGCTTCTAGTTCGGTGGTTTCGCCACAATATCGACTTATTGCCTCTAGTTCGGTGGTTTCGCCACAATATCGCTTATTGCTCTAGTTCGGTGGCTATGCCACAATTATAAAAAGGCTTAATGCCTACGATTGGTGTGATGGCGGGGTGGGTTGACTTGATCCCACAGTGTGATGGTTGGTACGGGGTGTTAGCGGATGGATATTAGGTATGGGTTGGGAATTACATTTTACATGCATTATTAATTATTTTAATTCATGATATATTGTTGAATTTCGAATTGGGCTCAAGCCCAAAGATAATGTCTTGATGATCCGCCCAATAATGGTGGTAAGTGAGTTACACATCGAGTTCTAAGTAACTCACCCCTTTAAATTCTTTCCATCTCGTAATGGAAATTGATGTGGACTTGGGCCGAGGATGACTTCGTGGAGGCCATCTTGAGAGAGAGGGTTATTTAAACTCGAACTTTTAATAAGTATATCTTTACTATTTTTGGATTATTGTAATAAGGGCCTCTATAAATAACTTATGGATTTTATGTGTATGGGATTTAAACTAAACTTTGGACTTTTTTTTTATTTTGGGTTGTGATTTTATGATGTTTTATTAAAATAAATTTTGGGTTTTCAAGTATATGGAAATCTTTTATAAATATTTTATTTTAGTTAACTCTTTAACAAACTATTCAAAGGGTTTGATAATACAGTGATTTTCAACTAATGTTTTCAAATATTTTATCAAATTCAAATACTCTTTTATTTATTTTAAAATTTGAAATTTATATTGAAATTTTCAACTTATTGCAAAGATAACTTGATTCATGTAACAAACCAAATCTAGTCTCAACGCATAGACCGGGTTTGGGGTGTTACATTTAGTGGTATCAGAGCCCAGTTTCAAAAACTCGGCTGTGGTTTGGGTTCAAAAATAATTTCTGTATGAAATCATTCAAAAATCAGTATGGCACCACAAGCATCCGGCGACAAGTCAAGTAAGTATTTGCTACTTAATGATTACTATGATATGATCATAGGAACACTCTAGAACTTCTAGTTTTAGACGTGAAAAACTGTAGAGATTGAGACTATAGGATATGTTGCGAAAAACAACTTTATATCTCAAATCTCATAAAATATCGTTAATAAACACCGAAACAAAATTTCTGATTCATAAAACTTGTAATCAGATAAACGAACAAGCTATCATGAGCACTAGAGGACATGGTCGTGGACGCGGTAGACGTGGCCGTGGTAGAGGCCGAGGTGCTACAAATCAAGCACCAAATCGGGAAGTAAGTGGACGACTGCGCCAATTGAAAGTGAAACGGATCACGCGATCACATGGAAGAAGATCATGCATTGACTCAAGCAATGCTACGAGTCTTGGAAAGGGTCACGGAACTAGAATTGGGCCAACAACTCGTGGGTCAATTTCAGAGCGACTTAAGGCAAATAATGCGAAGTTTTCGAGGAGTCTGGTGTAGCTCGAATGTGGTGAATATCGCTCAAGTCGTGGAATGGATTATGGATGATATGGAATGCACGGTGAGCAAAAACCGAGAGGAGTCAGATCCTTATTGAGAGATGAGGCGATCGCTGGTGGCTCACCGCTCGAGAAGGCATCAAGCCGCATCGATTAATCGGGAATTCTTTAAAGTCGCCTTCCAAGGAAAATACGTCGGAACGAGCTATGTAGACGTCAAGGAAGGAATTTCTAAATCTTGTCCAAGGAAGTAAGACCGTGGCAAGATATGAAGTCGAAGTTTTACGTCCGAGCCGTTATGCCCGGACAATTGTAGCAACAGATCATGAACGTTGTATGCTTTTGAGGATGGACTTAATGATGAGTGAGGGTTCCGATTGCTCGACAAGTTAGAAATTTTTCCACTCGTGGAGAAGGCCAAAATAGCCAAGAGGCTAAGAACTCGTAATGGCGTAACCAGAAAGATTCCAAACAAGAGAGAGACACAATGATCTGGTTCTTCCAAGAGATTCCAAAAGAAACCTTAATGATGAATCGTTCAAGGTAGAACCCCGGTAGCAAATAATCAAAGTCGAGATTGCACTGAGTGTGGAAAGAGACATTTTGGGGAATGTTGGAGGAAAACGGGCGCATGTTACAAATGCGGTTCGATGGAACATCAGTACAAAAGTTGTCCTCGACGAATGGATACGACTCAAGAAGTCCGTAATAATGATGCACAGTCGGCCAGAGGTAATCAGCAGCCACCGAGAGGACGTGGACCAGGTCGTGGTGGTAACGGGGCTGGTCGTGGTCAAGGTGCACTGGGTCGAGGCAATGGTAATAGAGGAAATGCAGATGCAAGACAACCTGGACTGGTCTATGCAGTTAAACGTCGCGAGGACGGCAATGCACCAGATGTGATAACCGGTACGTTCTTCATTTTTGATGTACCTGTTATTGCTTTAATAGATATTGGCTCTACCCATTCATATGTATCTAGAGCCATATCTGGAAATCTGAATTTAGAATCTAAAATTACCAAAAATGAGATGATGATGAATCAGTCCTTTAGACGATCGGTGATGGTTAATAAAATATTTAAAGACGTGCCTTAAAAATCCAAGAGGAGGTATTCTTAGTAAACTTGATGGAACTACCTTTCGCGAGTTCGATCTCATTCGGGCATGGATTGGTGGTCAAACATCAAAGAATTGGATTGTCTTTGAAAAACGAATGTCAGGAAGGACCTCGGATGATAAGGAAGTCATAATGATTAGTGAACGAAAGAACTATCTGGCAAATGTGGTATCTGCATTAAAAGCTGAGAAGTTGGTGCGGAAAGGATATGGAGCATTCCTAGCCTTTATCTGTGCTTTGGATGCCAAAGAATTATCCGTGAATGATGTGAGGACGGTGAAGGAATTTCTCGATGTATTTCCCGAAGAACTTCCTGGTATACCTCCAGATCGGGAAGTAGAATTTGGCATTGAGCTTTTGCCTGGGACGGCTCCAGTGTCCATTGCTCCCTATAGAATGGCACCGAAGGAGTTGGCTGAGCTCAAAGCTCAAATTCAAGAATTGCTGGATCGGGGATTCATTCGACCAAGTGTGTCTCCGTGGGGAGCACCAGTCTTGTTCGTCAAGAAGAAGGATGGATCGATGCGTATGTGCATTGACTACGATAGCTTGAATAAATTGACGATCAAGAATCGGTATCCTCCGCCGAGAATTGATGACTGCTTGATCAATTAAAAGGAGCTTCAGCTTTCTCCAAAATTGATTTAAGGTCGGGTTATCACCAACTTAGGGTGAAAGAAGCGGACATTTATAAGACGGCATTTCGGACACGCTACGGACACTATGAGTTTGTAGTGATGCCGCTTGGATTAACCAATGCACCATTGCATTTATGGACATGATAAATCGAGTCTTTCAACCATATTTAGACCGGTTTGTGGTAGTGTTCATAGATGATATATTGGTTTATTCGAGAAATGAGGTGGAACATGACCAAAGATTTGCGGATAGTATTACAACTACTTCGTGAAAAGCAATTGTATGCCAAATTTGGTAAATGCGAATTTTGGCTAAAAGAGGTGACTTTCCTTGGTCATGTAGTATCACCAAGGAATAAGGGTGGATCCTCGGAAAATTGAGGTTATTCGATTGGAAACCACCAACATCGATGAGTGAAATTTGGAGTTTCTTAGGTTTGGTGGATACTATAGACGTTTTGTAGAGGGTTTTCATTGATTGTCGCACCCCTAACTAAAGCAATTGCGAAAGGGAGCTCCAGATATCTGGACCGAAAAGCAAGAAGAGAGTTTTGAGAAATTGAAGAAGATCCCGTGAAGCTCCGCTTTAATTCAACCAGAGGTGGAAAAGAATTCATCAGATATTGTGATCGCCTCACACAGTGTCCAGGTTGTGTATTGATGCAAAATGGAAAAGTGGTGGCCTATGCTTCTCGTCAATTGAGACCACACAAGTAAACTACACTACTCATGATTTAGAGTTAGTTGCCGTTGTCTTTGCTCTAAAGATTTGGAGGCACTATCTCTATGGTGAGAAGTCTATAATCTACACGGATCACAAGAGTCTTAAATACCTCCTTACCCGAAGGAGTTAAATTTGAGACAAAGAAGATGGGTAGAATTGTTAAAGGATTACGATTTCTCCATCGAATACCATCCCGGAAAGGCTAACGGTAGCCGACGCGTTAAGTAGTAAGGCGGTATCTCAATTAAGAGCTTTGTTTGCCCATTTGAGTCAGATGAGGATGGCGCTTGTTAGCGTAACTTGGTGAAACCTCCGTGGGTGGAACAAATCAAGGAAAAGCAGACATCGATGAGAAGTTGGGACCTTTATGCGACAAGTTGAAAATGGTGAAATTGAGGATTTTGGAATAAACACGGAGGGTGTGTTGTGCTTTCGAGGAAGAGTATGCATGCCTAAGGATCTAGATTTGAGGCAACCGATTCTACGGAGGCGATAGTAGCCCTTATGCTATGCATCCGGAGGAAATAAGATGTATCGAGATCTCCGTGAATAGTATTAGTGGCGTGGTTGAAGCGTGAGATTCTGAGTTTGTGGGAAAATGTTTGACTTGTCGACAAGTGAAGGCGTAACATCAATTACCGTCGGATTGTTACAACCGATAAAGATTCCTCTTTGGAAATGGGAACGGATAACTATGGATTTTGTTAGTGGGTTACCGTTAACACCTACTAAGAAAAATTCCGTTTGGGTAATTGTTGATTGGTTGACGAAGATCGCCATTTCTTGCCGCCAGACGGATTATTCATTGCGTAAATTGGCAAGCATGACGATATCTGAAATTGTGAGGTTGCATGGGGTACTGTATCTATTATATCGGATAGGGACCCTAGGTTTACATCACGATTCGAAAGCTCTACATGAAGCCTTGGGGACAAAGTTGAATTTCAAGACGGCTTTTCATCCTCAACTGATGGTCATCGAGAGAGTAGTTCGGATATTGGAAGATATGTTAAGAGGATGTGTAATCGACTTGAGGGTAGTTGGGAAGATTATCTACCATCGCGTAATTCGCTATAACAACAAACTATCGGCCTAGCATTCGGATGGCACCTTACGAGACATTGTATGGTCATAAGTGTCGCTCTCCTATTTGTTGGACCGAAAGGCGAAAGATGATGTTAGGTCCCGAGATGATATCGAGACAGAGGATAAGGTAAAAGTTATTCGAGCACGGTTGAAAGAAGCCTCGAGAGATGTAAGTCGACGCAGATCTGAAGCGAAGGGACATCGAGTATAGTGTGGAGATCGGGTTTTCTTGAAGGTATCCCCTTGGAAAAAGGTCTTGATTCGGAAGGAAGGGCAAGCTAAGTCCTAGATATATTGGACCTTATCGTGTCTTTGTCAAGCGTGTTGGTCCGATGGCATATCGATTGAGTTACCTCCGGAGTTAGATCAAATTCATAATGTCTTTCATGTTTCCATGTTGAGGCGTTATAGATCGGATCCTTTGCACATTATACCGGTAGAAGAATTGAGTGAATTGATTTATCCTTTGAAGAAGAACCGGTGGAAATCCTAGAACGAGATGTCAAGGTATTAAGGAAGAAAACCGTGCTGTTGGTCAAAGTTCTATGGCGTAACCATGGAGTGGAAGAAGCTACGTGGGAGCCAGAGGATGCAATTCGCAACAATACCTCACCTTTTTCAACTGTAAATTTCGAGGACGAAATTTTCTTTAAGGAGGGTAGAGTTGTAACACCCTAAAAATCCGAGTATTTAAATTGCATGAATTGGTGTTTAGATTTTTTTTAGGAAAAATCTTATTTTTATTTTAGTGCTTATAGAAGTCCTAGAGAGGGTAAAGCATAATTTGAAGAAGGAATAAAATTTATTAATTGAGAATTTATTGAAGTGAAACAAAGGTGATTAAGACTTAAGCTAAATTATGTGCTAAAGAGTGTCATAAAATGAGCATATGGCATGGTGGAGTTGGCGCATGGGTTCTAGTAAGAGGAAGAGGTTCAATCCCTTGTATAGCACCTAAATGAATTTTTGTTTTTAATTTTACGCTCATGACTAAGAAGTGTCGGCAAGGAACATATAAGGAAGGTGTTGACCATGTTATTTTTGGTTAGTGTATCAATGGATTAAGGAAACAACTAACTTATGGCATGGAATCAAAGGTTTAAGGAAAGATAGGGGAACATAAGGCACTTATCAAGGGAAAATTTGGAAAGAAATCATGGCCAATTGACCATGTCTTTGACGGACGGCAACTTGGTTTAGGAAGGAGCCAAATTTTGTTAGTTTGGCTAAAATCTCATTCTTTTCTCTTTGGTCATTCTTTGCACTTGTGCAGATTTTTCTTTGTTTTCTCCTCTCAAACTTTCATCTTGGCGAATAGGGCATTAGTAAAGCTCAAATTTTGTGACCATTTGGTTATTCCTTTTGCTTATCTCGTTAGCCAATTCTTTGTGCCTTTTCTTCTTGTCGAAATCATCCATACCAAAAGAATCATCTTTTCTCTTTTCTTTTGCCATGGCCGAATATACTAGCTCCTAAAGTTCATTTTTTCTTTTCTTCTCTTCTCTTTGAAATCAAGCAACAACATCACCATCATCCTTTCGTTCTTATATTATTTCTTTTCAATCAAATTTCTCCATCTTCACTCTCTTGGCGAATGCTATTGTGCCTATAAACCAAATATTTTTTTTCTTTTCCTTGATCATACATAGTCAATCCTTCATCAATTAGACACCATTCTCAATCCTTTCCTTTCGACCGTGGAAAATAGGTAAGGGTTCTTTTCCATTTTCGATTTATTAAGGTACTATGGCGAATAGTAATGGTGAATTGAAGGACTTTTGGATTGATATAACGTTCATTCTAATAACGTCTCTTTCGTTATTATTTAGTGCAATAACGAGATCGAACTCAAGTGATCGGGAGAATTGTAGAAACGTTGGAAACGTTTTATTTTGGTAAGGAAATCAAATCTCTTTAAAACATCTAGTATTATTTGTTATTATTTTAGATCTAACTAAATTCCTTTGGATCTTGAAGACTATCAAAATAGGGAAGAAAAGGGCGGTGGTTAGTCACGTTAAGAGGGGCGGATCCGTAAATCCCCCATTCAAACGAAGAGCGGTTTCGGCAGTCCGGGATTTTCCACCGGGTTGCGGGCCATCTTCCGAAGGAAGTCCATTATTCGAAGTAGTACGAACTTCCGAGTAGTTATCGTTGGTGGATTCTCGTGGCTAGTGAATCAATAAACGAGGAAAAGCGAAAATCAAGTGATTCAAAATCAAGAGGGTAAGATTTTGGATCATTATCGATTAAGATTATTTTTACGAATTAGTTGTCTAACGGATCAAAATATGTTTTAGGTGCAAGGAGCGAGAAGGATTAGTACTTTCGGAACGAGGTGTGTAACTTCACACTCATTATTTTCTCGGTTGGATGTCAATTTCGGTATGAAGTAAATCGTAAAAACAGTTAGATCGGTAAAAACGTAAATATTGATATTTTGACGAAAATACGTAAAAACGTCTAAATCGTAAAAATTACGAAAACGCCCTCGAGAAAATTTTCGTTAATATGTAAATTGGACGTTTCGTTAAATTGGGCCAAAATACTCTAGTTCGTTAAATTGGGCCAAAATACTCTAGTTCGTTAAATTGGGCCAAAATACTCTAGTTCGATAAATTGGGCCAAAATACTCTAGTTCGATAAATTGGGCCAAAATACTCTAGTTCGTTAAAATTTAGCCAAAACACTCTAGTTCGATAAATGGGCCAAAGCCCACTAAACTGCTAAATAGACAAATTGCTATAATTATGGGCCAAATGAAATGTTATTGATAAACCCACCATGTTATGTATTGTTAATAAATTTTATATTTTAAAGTACATGTATAATTGCATGGGTGGGATATATGAAGAGAAGAATGGCCATTGCCAAATATCTAGTTCGGTGGTTTCGCCACAATATCGCTTATTGCTAGTCTAGTTCGACTTATTGGTGGTTTCGCCACAATATCGCTTATTGCCTCTAGTTCGGTGGCTATGCCACAATTATAAAAAGGCTTAATGCCTACGATTGGTGTGATGGCGGGGTGGGTTGACTTGATCCCCACAGTGTGATGGTTGGTATGGGGTGTTAGCGGATGGATATTAGGTATGGGTTGGGAATTACATTTTACATGCATTATTAATTGTTTTAATTCATGATATATTGTTGAATTCGAATTGGGCTCAAGCCCGAAGATAATGTCTTGATGATCCGCCCAATAATGGTGGTAAGTGAGTTACACACGAGTTCTAAGTAACTCACCCCTTTAAATTCTTTCCATCTCGTAATGGAAATTGATGTGGACTTGGGCCGAGGATGACTTCGTGGAGGCCATCTTGAGAGAGGGTTATTTAAACTCGAACTTTTAATAAGTATATCTTTACTATTTTTGGATTATTGTAATAAGGGCCTCTATAAATAACTTATGGATTTTATGTGTGTATGGGATTTAAACTAAACTTTGGACTTTTTTTTATTTTGGGTTGTGATTTTATGATGTTTTATTAAAATAAATTTTGGGTTTTCAAGTATATGGAAATCTTTTATAAATCTTTTATTTTAGTTAACTCTTTAACAAACTATTCAAAGGGTTTGATAATACAGTGATTTTCAACTAATGTTTTCAAATATTTTATCAAATTCAAATACTCTTTTATTTATTTTAAAATTTGAAATTTATATTGAAATTTTCAACTTATTGCAAAGATAACTCGATTCATGTAACAAACCAAATCTAGTCTCAACGCATAGACCGGGTTTGGGGTGTTACACGGCAAGTATGGGGGTGTGCAGCGGATGGACACTAGGTTGAGTTGGGATTCATTTTGCATGATTGTATGTGTGGACTGTGTGGAGGTGGGCCAAGCCCATTTGTGGAGACATGTGAAATAATTATACACTGAGTCGGTTTGACTCACCCTATTTTTCACAAACATTGCAGGTGATACATGAATCTTGGACCGGGCTGGGGCGGATACGAGGTGGCCATGCAGAAGATGTTTTTTTTTGTTTATTTCTTGCACTTTATATTTTCAGTATTTTTTTTGAGTAAGTATTTATTGTAATAAGGCCACTTAAAATATTTGGGGATTTTTATTGTGTTTCGGTGGGATTGATGATCGAGTTAATATTTGGGAAAGTTTTATTTTAAAAGCAATTTACATCTTAAAACCTATATTAATGTTTTAAATCCGGAAATTTGTAACAACATAATTTTACTTAGAATTTCAAAGGTACAATGTTTTATAAATGACGAAAAATTATTATGTTTTCATCCTTATGTCAAATTCTTTTTGAACTATTTCCTCAGTAGCATTCAAAATCTGGCCGGGGTGTTTGGGCCTGGTTTGGGGTGTTACAAATCAACCTAGAGTCAGTTGCTCTTACTCTCAAAAGAGATATTAATATAATTTAGGGATTTCTACGAATCAAGTTACTGAGTAAAGAAATTGCGTAATTTAGATTGATAGTGATAGATGAAATCTAGGTGAATTCTTTCCTAGGTATTATTTTGCTTCTTGATTGTTATTCAATTATTTTCGTGTTTTGTCCTTTTTCGTGTTCATTAATTAATTAATTTAGTTAATTTTAGTTTTTAATCAATCACTCAAATTATTTGGTTAAATAATAGAAAGACGGTAATTACTCGTAGTTTTAGTCTTCATGGGAGTGATATCTTTACTCACCTTAGCTATACTATTAATTGATAGATGCACTTGCCTTAGTCAAATTTTTAGTTAGTTTCGTGGACATCAGAACTTGAGGTGTGCCGATCGGTCTGTACCGATCGATCTTGTGGTGAAGGTGTGTGTCTTGACTAGTATTGTCGTGTATGTGTTGGTATTTGGTCGAATGGATATGAGACTCTTCTAGATTTTGATTGCTGATTTTATATTTTATTAATGATTAAATGGTTCTAATGGTTTTAGTTTTGCTAAGAAATACCATATCTGATCTGAAAATAGACTTTGGTGTGTTACTGAAAAAATGACGATTCAATTCAATGGGTACGAAACTATGTGTGGTAAAGCTAACTTTTGTATTATGCCATTTTTCTAAATTGCAATGTCGATCATGTATGAGATGTAAACTTTGTGTTAAGTCTGCAATTGCTCCTGCTGCATACACTACACCAAAACAGACTTTTAGCGGCATTTTTTAGGCTTTTAGTGGCATTTATAAGGCCACTAAAAGTATTTGTGGCGCTTTTGAAAGCGCCGTAAAAAATGTCCCGAATACAAACGCCGCAAAATTTAGCGACGTTTATTAAAAAAACGCCGCTAAAAGTCATGACTTTTAGCGGCGTTTTTCCCACAAACGCTGGTGAAGGTCTGTCCTTTAGCGGCGCTTTTCCTACAAACGCCGCTAAAGGTCATGGCCTTTAGCGGCGCTTTTCCCACAAATGCCACTAAAAGTCCTGTCCTTTAGCGATGCTTTTCTCACAAGCGCCGCTAAATTCCTTTAATTTTTTTTCTAATATTCTTGCATTAAACTATACAGTTGTATTTTTATATTTTTAAAATTTAATTATTTATTTAATTATCGTTGATCTAGTAGTTGAATTGATTAAATTGACCGATTAAATGAGAACCAAAGGTTCAATTAATTCAACTACTAATCGGTTATTAAAACATTATCATTGAACTTTTATATTTTTCAAGTTTAGGGACCAAAATGAATCTAGTTGCTAAATTCATATATCAAAGTGAATAAAAAAATGTACCAATATAAAAATAGACCTAATTTTCAAGTTTAAGGCTAAAAATAATATTATTTCTATAAAAAGTATATAATTAAAAACACAAACACAAATCAAAAGAGCAAACAGTGAAAAAAGCGCACGTCATTCATTCATACCAATAATGTTATTACAAAGCTAAAGACCAATACAATAAGGTGGTCAATGCCACCAAGCAATATCTTTGTGCACTATGATATATGGTATCATTTAGCAAAGACATTTTCTCGTAATGTATCATACAAAAAAAAATCCCAACAACGACAAAGAAGAATCAATGCCATCTATAGTTCCTTTATTCTAACCAAGTAACCACTATAGATGAACATAACTTCGCTATCTATGTATAATAATCTTCGATATAAGATGCAAATAGTTTAAGATTGTATCCGTAGGGATGAACAATGAATGATAATTTCATTGGCTTCAAATCATAACTTAGCCATTTGATGTTCAAAGCTTGGATCGATGCAAACGACAACCCATGTAATTTTGACAAGAATATAAACACATTAGAGGTCTAGGTTGGATTACTTGAATGCTCCCATTTTATTGAAAATTTGTGCTCACCTTGCCAAGATACTTTTACCGTAATGTAGATACTCAACAAAGATCTCAGAATCAATGCAAACACGAAAATCTTTTCGAGTCTATTACAACTGGTAGAATTGAATTACAGCATGTTAGGAAAGGTTTCTAGAAGTATATCAAACACGTAATGTAATATATGTATTACCTTAAGCTTTCTCAAGATTAAAGATGAAACAGTCAAAGTAGGTGTTCTTTCCATAAATGGCCATACCATACCAGACAAATCCAGATCAAACACAAAAGCTATTTTAGTTCAATCAAAGTATCAAACCACAAGATTTGAAATGCCAAAGTGCAAAGATGTACAAACAAATACGATAGGATCGAAACCACAAAATTCACAATAACCAAAAAATGGGAAACATTAGCTCAATGAATTATCCTAAATCTATATGTATTTGGCTACAATATTGGCTTTTTTTCATACTCTCTGAAACTAGTCGTTTCTATCTCCAACGATACACAAACACCGCATGGATACACGAATCTTGTAGTTATACCGGAAGTATTTAAGACAAAAATGTCAAACACAAATAGTTTAAGAGAAATGAAGTCATCCGCAAATTTTACCGACTACATACCACATTTTGGATTTGGGATAAAAGCTTCTCAAGTCTTGGGTAGTTTAATGGAGTCCACCCATTTTTCCTCTATCTGTAAATAAGAAGTAGAACATCGAAGTCAGATCATTCAATTTTGAATGATCGCATTAATGATGCCTTACAATCACAAAGGAATGTAACTAAACTATCTTTGGAATGGAAAGGACGAGAATTTTATCATCTTTCTACCTTTTAAGATGAATAATGATACAAAGAAAGAGAATAATGTAAGAAACTTGCATAGTTCTCCAACCGATGTAAAATTTTAGTATTAGGTCTTATGCAAATTATTCTTTAGAAGTGGCAAATACAAGCCTTATAATAAAGTCGATATCAAAAGCAACATAGATTTACTTGCAACATGTTTTGAAGGTCTTGGACACGTAAACCGGTTTATAATCATGAAACTATATCTCTTCCGGTCGAAATCCTCCAAAACACTCAATGTACAAATATAAGTCCAAAGCAAAAAAAGGGCATATAATACAACAAAGACATGACAAGAGAATTGCTTTAAAAAGTAATACATAAATATGGCATGACAAAGAATAAAAATATTTTTATATCATAATATACAATAAAAATATAATTTTGATAATTTTCAATAAATATTAAATGCAAATACATTTTATTTATTTTTAATCTTCATTTTAATTTAAAACTTGAACCTTAGGAAACCATTGGAACCAAATCATTCTTGATTCCATATTGGATAGAAAATGCAAAAGAGAAAACCATCACATGTCTAAGTGTCTTTGACTGCTTCCAATTTTATTTTTATTTTTATATTTTGAAGTGACCCAAAGATGTATTCACCGTGTCGAGCATGTCCAAAGACTTTGATATTCCCCGATAGAAGTGTTTGATGGGTTCAAAAGCTCACCTAGATTTCCAATGATTTAGAAATAATGGAGAGATAAAACTTTGCTTTCAGTTGCAAAACACATCTTAACAACTACGAGCACTTAGACTAGCAAAATTTAAGAACTCAACCTAAAACCTTAACTTCATAACAAGCGGAGTTCATTTACTTCAGATATAACTCCTAATACTCTACCAAGAAAACTTACTGCTTATATGCATTTTCATGCCAGGACAAACACCATTGGGATATTGGTTGGCCACAACTAATGCTGGAGGACAAACACCATTGGGATATTGGTTGGATAGTTATGTTGGCATAACTGTCTAAATGTATTTCTCGTATGATCTTTATTATGAAAATAAATATTCAAATATATTAAGTTTTTGAATGTAACACCCCAAACCCGGCCCAAACATCACGACTGGATCTGGTATGTCACTAAAAAAAAATTTTATAAAATAACTCAGTTTAAAGAAATCCCAAAAATAATTTGTAGAAATAAAACTGGATAGCCCCTCGAGTCCGTCTCGGCTCTCATGTCCACCCTCTACTGCTCAACTGAAAGCGTAAAAAAAAAAGGAAAGCGTGAGTCACCAAGACTCAGTGTATAAATCTCAAAACACACAACGACCTGAGCCCACAAACACATTATGGGCCCTGGCCCATACATGAAGGTAACAATCATAATCACATGGTAAATGATAAATAATGAATAACCCAACCCATCCTAGGTTTCCATCCTCTACACACCAACCCGTACCAACCATCACACCTTGGGGATTTCTACAATCAACCCTCCATCCGCTACACACCAAAACGATAACTGCACTACCTATTCCTATTAATTAGGAATCATTGAATGTGGCATAGCCACCGATCACTATGTGACCTAACATTTGTATATGTGGGATTTCCACCACCGATCACTAAGTGACCTATCATGCACTTCCCCTTCAATATCATATTCCCACCCCATGCATACACATAAAGAAAACGTCATGCAGTCATATATATTTTGTGATACACATATGGAGTTCTATGTTTACGTACCTGGCATCCTTGCCTAACCCTTTTAGGGTTCCATTCGACTGTCTGAACATCCTTTTTCTGGCTTTTAAGCCCATAACATATATATAGTCATACATACAGGTTTATTAGTGTGTTAGAGATCTACACACTTGATTACCGATAAGACGATGCTTTCTATGTCGACGCTATCCTTATTCGACACTACTGCTATCTGCCTAAGGTGTTGTTCAGAAGCCGGTCCACAACCAAGTTGCCAATCTCAAATGGCGAATCGCTCTTTTCTTAAACTTAGGATTTTCTCCTTTGCACGATCCATATTTAATTCCATCACAAGTCCTTATCGTAACTACTATCACAATATTTAATCGTTAATTCTCATTATAACCTTAAGATCTTGCATATAATGATCAAATCTAATAGAAATCTAGGAAATCTTCTTACCTTAAAAATCCGAGAAAGTGGAGACTAGCTATTTTCGCTTTTAGATCTAATTGACCAAGCTTCCTTCAAACCCAATTGTTGCCCAACATAGAATCATTAAATTGTTAATTTTTCGCTTTTGCCTTTTAAGAACCGAAATAGAATATGAGATCTAATGTAAATCAAGACTTACCTTAGTATAGGAATTCGCTAACACTTGGAAAGGAGATTCGACAATGCCAAAGGAAAGTTTTAAATGCCGGAAGAATAGAACTAATTCTCAAATAGGATGAATAAAAGAAAAGACTATAGATGCTTCGGCTTTTTAGAGAAATCGACACAAGGAGGAAAAAGTGGAGAAGAGTTTCAGCTTTTGAAGAAATTGGAGAGGGAGAGGCTAAGGAATTTCGGCACAATGAGAGAAGAAATTAGGGTTTTTAATGTCAGAATCAAGGAGCTATCCCCCTATTTATAGATATTTCGACACCTCATGTATAAAACCGAAAACACCCTTCCTAATTAATTAAAATTCAAGCTAAATGAGGAGGAAAATTTGGCACCCCCTTTGCCATGCAGTAACCGATTTCTACACTCCTCTAGGTGATGGATTTTTGGCCATCACCTCCCTTGTAGATAAGCTCCTAACTTTTCTCCTTTATCTTAATCTACTAGCTCATCTAAAAGAGACTTAATTATCTCTAACTCCTCCCTCCTTTATCAGTATATTATCCACATATTTTAAACATTAAAACCCCTAAATTTTAGCCTTGCTGCCATCCACTCCACCTAATCCTAATGCCCAAAATTTAGCTAACTTAAATTAAAAGAATTGGGCTCCATGAAACTTAAATTTGGGCCCCTTACTCCCTTGTGTGGCGTCACCTCCTAAGATTGGACCACAAGCCCACTTTGGTATTTTAAACATAGATACTACCTTTTAAACCCTATAATGCCCAAACAGATAATTTTAATCAAGGCCTCTGCCTAAGCCTGAGCCCAATTTGGACCTCTAACACTTAAATTAACTCATTCCACATATTCACCCATTAAACGCATAGGCCCAAAAATTTAGGATGTTACAGTTCTACCCTCCTTAAAGAAATTTCATCCTCGAAATTTCCAACTAACTAGTAATCATTCTACCTGAGTCTTACCACTTTGCTTTCGCTGCACACTCTAATTCTAAAGCCAAAACAAACACTTAGTATACTATGGTAGGATACGCACCATTATTCGCTTCTGGAGCATCTTCGTCCCCTTGTACTAATACTACCGATTCGCGTTTATCTGATTAAGAATTTTATGAATAATTAATTCTTCCCACTTATTAACCACGAATAATCTTATGTAAAATCATTTCGATAGTAGTTCTTTCGAATTCGAGCCTATCTACAGTTTCAGTTTCAGACTTACCTCCTAGAAACCACATACATTCAACATTCATCAAACAAGCAACGTTCATGAACCTACATTCAACGTATAGGGTTATTTTTATCATTTCACTACCCAAAGGTATTTTTGTAATTTTAACCTACAGGGGTATTTTCATAATTTTCCAAAATAAGGTTCCGGGTGATTTGGCAAAATAAGGGTATTTTGGTAATTTTCCAACTCGGGGGTATTTTGGTAATTTCACAAATCTGGGCGTATTTCGATAATTTTGCAAATCTAGGGTATTTCAGTAATTTATAAATCCAGGGTATTTCGGTAATTTTGAAATCTGGGGGTATTTTAGTAATTTTGAAATTCGGGGGTATTTCGATAATTTTGAAATCTAGGGCTATTTCAGTAATTTTGAAATCTGGGGATATTTCAGTAATTTTGCCTATCAGGGGTATTTTGGTCATTTACAAATCAAGAGTAATTTGGTAATTTTACAAATCAGGGATATTTTGATGTTGTTGTTGTCGTTGCTTTTTTATTATTATTATTATTTCGAAGGGGTATTTTGAAAAAAGAATCTAGTTACTCTTGTAAACATACGATTTTTGGGTAAATTTTCAAAACATAGGCATTTTACAAATTCACTGTTGGTTGGAAATTTTCACAAATCAAGTGTATTTCTTTGGAAATTTACAAAACTTAGGGGTTTTTTGTTTGCAAAATAGGGTGGTGGTCCATTTTGGGTTTTAATTATAGGTTTGGCCCATCAACAAGTCCTCATAATTAGAGTGAACAGCCACTACGCACTAGGTAAGATTCCAGCGAAGAGGAGGTGAGTCACTAGGACTGCTTAAATACCAAGCTCTTCCGGATCTATTCCTAGACATGCGTATGCCCGTTGCCACACCCTAGTCTTGCGACTCGTTCATGGGTTTTGTTTAGTGAGGTTAAGTCTTATGAAATTTGAGAAGTTGTTTCAGCTAAGCCTAGAGTCCATCAAGTTCTAAATCTAATTAGTCTACGTCCCATAAAGCCCATCAAGTCCACATAAATATATAACACACAGAGAGTTCAGAATACTTACCTGCGTGGATCGGGTGACGGTAGACTCGAAAGCCATATCCTCAAACCGGACTTTTTTTCTAAAATTTTTTTCCAAAACACCTCTAGGCCCATTTCATGTTTAGAGTTTTGAACACGGCTCGATACCAAAATGTAACACCCCAAACTCGCCAATGCATTTTGACAGATCTGGCGTGTTATGGAACACATAATACTTTATCGGATTTTGAAAACACAAGTTAATTATTTAAAATTTGAATAAAGAAGTGACTTTTTGGAAATAAACCTCTTTGTATTATTATTACGAATAAATAAACCTTGTCATAAATTCATAAGTTGCATAACTTTGGAAACTTCTTAGTTGAATAAAACTAGGGGCCTTATTACATAAATATTCTCAAATAAAATAAAATAAAATTTAAAGAAATCCCAAAAATAAGTTGTAGAAATAAAACTGGATGGCCCTCATCCGTCTGGCCTCATGTCCACGCCCATCGCTCATCCGAAAGCGTAAAAAAGGAAAGCGTGAGTCACCAAGACTCGGTGTATAAATCTCAAAACACACAACGACTGAGCCCATTAAACACATTATGGGCCCCGCCCATACATGAAGGTAACAATCATAATCATATGGTAAATGATAAATAATGAATAACCCAACCCATCCTAGGTTTCCATCCTCTACACACCAACCCGCACTAACCATCACACCTTGGGGATTTCTACAATCAACCCTCCATCCGCTACACACCAAAACGACAACCAGACCGCCTAGTCCTATTAATTAGAATCATTGAATGTGGCATAGCCACCGATCACTATGTGACCTAACATTTGTATATGTGGGATTTCCACCACCGATCACCAAGTGACCTATCATGCACTTCCCCTTCAATATCATATTCCCACCCTATGCATACACATAAAGAAAACATCATGCAGTCATATATATTTTTCGATACACATAAGGAGTTCTATGTTTACGTACCTGGCATCCTTGCCTAACCCTTTTAGGGTTCCATTCGACTGTCTAAACAACCTTTTTCCAGCTTTTAAGCCCATAACATATATATAGTCATACATACAGGTTTATTAGTGTGTTAGAGATCTACACACTTGATTACCGATAAGACGATGCTTTCTATATCGACGCTATCCTTATTCGACACTACTGCTATCTGCCTAAGGTGTTGTTCAGAAGCCGGTCCACAACCAAGTTGCCAATCTCGAATGGTAGATACTGCTCTTTTCTTAAACTTAGGGATTTTCTCCTTTGCCTGATCCATATTTAATTCCATCACAAGTCCTTATCAGAACTACTATCACAATATTTAATCGTTAATTCTCATTATAACCTTAAGATCTTGCATATAATGATCAAATCTAATAGAAATCTAGGGAAATCTTCTTACCTTAAAAATCCCGAAAGTGGAGACTAGCTATTTTCGGCTTTTAGATCTAATTGACCAAGCTTCCTTCAAATCCCGAATTGCCACCCAACATAGAATCATTGAATTGTTAATTTTTCAACTTTTGCCTTTTAAGAACCGAAATAGAATATGAGATCTAACAGAAATCGGCACTTACCTTAGTATAGGAAATTCGGCTAACACTTGGAAAGGAGATTCGACAATGCCAAAGGAAAGTTTTAAATGCCGAAAGAATAGAACTAATTCTCAAATAGGATGAATAAAAGAAAAGACTATAGATGCTTCAGCTTTTTAGAGAAATCGGCACAAGGAGGAAAAAGTGGAGAAGAGTTTCGGCTTTTGAAGAAATTGGAGAAAAGAAATTGGAGAGGGAGAGGCTAAGGAATTTCAGCACAATGGGAGAAGAAATTAGGGTTTTCAATGTCAGAATCAAGGAGCTATCCCCCTATTTATAGATATTTCGACACATCATGTATAAAACCGAAAACGCCCTTCCTAATTAATTAAAATTCAAGCTAAATGAGGAGGAAAATTCGGCACCCCTTTTGCCATGCAGTGGCTGATTTCTACACTCCTCTAGGTGATGGATTTTTGGCCATCACCTCCCTTGTAGATAAGCTCCTAACTTTTCTCCTTTATCTTAATCTACTAGCTCATCTAAAAGAGACTTAATTATCTTTAACTCCTCCCTCCTTTATCAGCATATTATCCACACATTTTAAACATTAAAACCCCTAAATTTTAGCCTTGTTGCCATCCACTCCACCTAATCCTAATGCCCAAAATTTAGCTAACTTAAATTAAAAGAATTGGGCTCCATGAAACTTAAATTTGGGCCCTTACTCCCTTGTGTGGCGTCACCTCCTATGATTGGGCCACAAGCCCACTTTGGTATTTTAAACATAGATACTACCTCTTAAACCCTATAATGCCCAAACAGATAATTTTAATCAAGGCCTCTGCCTAAGCCTGAGCCCAACTTGGACCCCTAACACTTAAATTAACTCATTCCACATATTCACCCATTAAACGCATAGGCCCAAAAATTTAGGATGTTACATTGAAATTTTATCAATATATTTGTTTAGCACTTCAAATACATGTTTGGATATGCTTTGAAATTTGGAAACAACATGACAAAGAACCCGCTTGGCTACTTGAAGGTAAGTAATGCATCATTTATGTAATCATACCTCAAGAAGTTGTGGATCACCATCATCCTCTTCATACAATGGTTGAGAAGAACTGTCCTCACACATTTGGATTAGATTAGAACTCCCAAACATAATTCTTTATCTTCCATTAATATACAAGAAAATGATTCCAAACCATGGATATGCTTCCTTTGGCAATTTTCAATATTGTAGCAATGTTTCAAGAACCGCACAATCACATATAGAAGAATTCAACAGACAACATCAACAAATCTAGATGAGATTCATAATCAAAAATCTAGAACGCCATTCTAACTCTTCCGACTCATCAATGTAGGAGCACCGTGATCCATTCTCCTAATCATTGTCCCTTTTGAACCGGTTTCATAATTATTATCGATTCCAAACATATCAATCGCTTATTCTCGTTAGGTAAGGAAACAAAGGTAGAAAAATAAAAGTAAACATTATGCGAAGGACAAATAATAGTGACCCATCGAGTTTCTTTTCAACCAACAAAAACTTTGAAAAAAAATGAACGAAAGATGAATCACTCAAAATGACTCAGATAGAAAAGCAATTAAAACAAAAACTAAAAAGAAACATAAAACACCAAATGCCAAATTATTTTATCCAAAAGCTGCTAATAAAATGAACCTCCTAAGTTTTAATCGCAATAATATGTCAAAAATTACACTTGTCATGATTTAGCAAAAGCTTTAATTTTATTTCATTTTAACTTCATTGCTTGCTTTTTGCTTCTACAACAAAAATTAAGTAAAAAATGTCTCGGATACAAAATCATGTAACATTTTGCATGATTAAAAGTTAAATATTTAACATTTCTTAACAACAAAATATACTAGTTTACTTTTACATAAAGCAAGCAAATATATGTTCAAATGCGCTTATATTTGAGCTATTTTACCCATTTTCATCATACACGACTTTCATCGTTACATTTGCTTTTGCATCAACATAAGACAAAATTACCAAAATTGAACCATCTCTATTTCAAATTAAAATGAAAACGAATAAACTCCAAACGCAACCCTAAAACAAAGCCAAAATTCAACTAAAGAATGTATGTAAAAGCAGAAGGTATAGACTGAGAGCTTGGCATCTCCAATTTGAGGATCCAAGCCTCAATTGAAGGGCCAAGATTGAGCACTGATGACCGAAGGCTCGACATCGGAGTTTGACCACAAAGGAAGGAGTGGAGCCGCAGTGAAGGGGCCCATGACGGTTTTTTATGGGTAGGGTCATCGTCGAGAATCAAAACCTAAGTGAATGACCGTCAATGCAGCTTTTGGGCTTCTTGGAGATGGAAGGCGTGGGATCTTTGGGTCGTCTCCATCGAATAGGATGATTGGATCGACATTGAAGCTACCGTCGCCGCTAATTGGACTCGAAAATCAAAAGATTCGCCTTTGGGAGTGTTTTGCTTTCGACTTCAAATAACCAAATCGGGTTTTCAAAGATGAGAGGGTTAGGGATTTTGGGGAGAAATTAGGATTAGGTCATTGTTTTGGGGAGGAGGGATGGCTCGTTTTGTTAAAGGGTGAAAGAAAATTGCAAAGTAAAGTTTTGTTAAAAAATTGGCCTTTTGTATGCGTTTTCAAAAGCGCCACTAAAATATTGTCCTTTTATTTGTGGCATTTACTATAAAGCGCCACTAATAGTCTATAGAGAACAGCGTCGTTTCAATTAAAGTTAATAGTTTTTGTGGCGTTTTGGGAAAACAAACGCCACTAATACTACTCTTTTGTATGCGTTTTATCGCTAGAGCCGCTAAAGCCCCAAGTAAGCAAGCGTGCTTTTGTTTAGTAATGTGCTTTTTATGCATTTTTCTTGAAAACGCCGCTAATACCTTCAATATTAATAAATTTTTTAGTTTAATTATTAATTAGATTCTTTCAATATTAATAAATTATTTTTAGTTTTATAATTTAATTTCTCATACCTAAATCTTAAAACCCTAAATTATACACCTACCTTTAAACCCTAAATTATACACATTGACTCATATATATATTACATTGGAGAAGTAATTAAAGAAATATATAATCTAATTGCTTACCTAAACCCTAAAATAATATGATTTTTATCTAATTTTATCATAATCCCTAATACTTAAATCCCTAAACAAGAAGACTAACTTTATTATTCGATATGGTTTAAGCACTAAACCCAAAACCCCATAACTCAATAAATCCAAAACTATAAACCTGACCTAAACCCTAACCTAACCCTTAATCTTAAATTCTAAACCCTAAATCATAAAACCTAGACCCTAAACTATAAAGATTAATCCATAAACTATATACCATAAATTAAACCATAAACCCTAAATTATCATGAGATTTAATTTAATATTTTAAAATTAATACTATCTCTTTTACGATTATATAAGAAATTATTTAATAATTTTTTTCATTTTTAACAAATATTTTTCTATGTTTTTACTTTCAAAATTTTCTAAGTCATAAACCCTAACCCTTAACATATTAACCCCAAACCCTTAACCATTTACCTTTTAAACCCATTAACCCTAACTTTTAACCCATGAAACCCTAACACATCCCCCTTAAACCTTAGACCGCAAATCATAAACCATAATCCCTAAACATTAAAATAGTAACTTCTAAACCTTACACCTTAAATTATGTATGCTAAACCATAAACCCTAAACAATCATGAGAATTAATTCAACATTTTAAAATTAATACTATCTCTTTTATGATTATATAAGAAATTATTTAATATTTTTTCATTTTTACAAATATTTTTCTTTTAAATAATTTAAACTAGAATCAAAATTATATAAGAAATTATTTAATATATAAATTTAAAACAATCAATCATATATATCCAAAAAACTTTAAAATTATTTTGCGTTTCTAAAAGTTACTGCTAATGCTCAGACTTTTAGCGGCGTTTTTCCAAAAGCGCCGCGAAAGATCAAACTTTTAGCAGCGTTTTTCCAAAAGCGTCGCGAAAGATCAGACTTTTAGCGGCGTTTTTCCAAAAGTGCCGCTTTTAGCGGCGTTTTTCCAAAAGTGCCGCTAAAGATCAGACTTTTAGCGGCGTTTTTTCAAAAGCGCTGCGAAAGATCAGACTTTTAGCGGCATTTTTCCAAAAGCGCCGCTAATGCTCAGACTTTTAACGGCGTTTCTCCAAAAGCGCCGCTGATTCTCAAACTTTTAGCGGCATTTTACGAATAAACGCCACTATATATCATTTTTAGCAGTGTTTTGTAAATAAACGCCGCTATTGCTCATTTTTTTACGGCGTTTTCTTTCAAGCACCGCGGATGTATAATATTTGCGGCATTTTTCCTTAAAACGCCACGAAAAACGCCGCTAAAAGTCTGTTTTGCTATAGCGATATTTATTGCTACTGTTAAAATTACAAACCGTTACCGATTATATGAAAGTTGCATGTTAATATTGTCGTAGTTACTGCTTCTAATTAATAAAAGCATGTCATATGGTTGTTGTGTAAACCCAAATTTGCCCGGGCCCAGCAAATAAATAAAAACAAAATTAAAACCCATTTTTACAAACCCAAATCCCATTGTCAGCCCAACAGCAATAACCCAATTCAGAAACCCAAATACAAAAGCCCAAAACAAAAGAAACCTAACCCTAATCTTCCCCTAACCCCAAAGAGGCGCCGCACCTAGGTCTGGCCTCTGACCCTCTGACGCCACCTGCCCTCTGACCACTGTAGCACCGGCCACCGTCCCATCACCGCCTTGCCCATACCCTGTAAAAAAGGAAACTGACATGCAAAAAAACAGAGGCAACAGAGCAGAGAAATGTGCAAAAGAAAATACAGAAAATTTTTGTAAATGGCTATATAAAGCCGATTAAAATCCATTGTAAGGAGTTTTTTTTCGATCAAAAAAAAAGAACAAAGATTCGAACACAAAAAAGAAGAAAATAACAAAAAAACGAAACAGATCAGCAAACGCCGAAACAGAGACCGAAGAGGTGATATTTTTTTACTTTCAAAATTTTATTTTTTTACAAATACTCTTATTCGTGCAAGTGTACCAAGAATACATATAAAAACTGGTAAAACACAAAAAAAAAAAAAAAACGTACACATCGTGAATTTCGCCACTGCCAGACGCCATTGGTGTGGCATGACCGCTAGAAACTCACCGGAGCCTTCCCCCTGCAGAGAAAAAAAAGGAAGAAGAAAGATTTTTTTTAAAAAACCAGCAGCAAATGATTTTTTTTGTGGGTTTAGGGCCTTAAATAGCCCCTCAAAACGACGTCGTTTTGGGGGCTGGCCTTTAACCCCAAAATGATGTCGTTTTAGCCTTGACCTGCGCTCGTGACCCGACCCGACCTAAGGATCCGCGCGTTTTTGAACGGACGGGCTAATTGCACTTTTAGCCCTTCCGCATTTTATTTTTTTTAATCAGATCTTTGTTATTTAAAAATCTGGCCCGAACATTTAGTCCGGTTTCCAATCTGGTCCCCCCTGCTGCTGCGCGTTTTGGCCGAAAGGGATTATTGCGCGCGTGGTCCCTCCGTTTCCTCCGCGTGTGCAAATCGATCCTTCCCTTTTATTTTTGTTTCATACTGACCCTGAAATTTTGTTTTATTTTCAAATTGACCCCCCGAACCTTGTTTTATTCATAATTTAACTCTAAAATTCCGTTTTAATTCCAATTCAATCCCTTTTAGTTAGTTCGCGTTTTTGTTCTTTTATTATTACATACTATGTTTTTATTTTATTATTACTATTACTATATTCATATTATTATATTGTATATATTTTGTATCATTATTATTATTTTATTATTATTACTACTACTATTATTATTATTATTATTATTATTATTATTATTATTATTACTATTATTATTATAAATGCATCATTGTCATTACTCTTTATTTTATCATTGTTATTACATTACTATTATCATTATATTTTTATGTTTTATTCATTTTCTATCATTATTATTAGATTATTATTTTCTTATTAATATAGTATTATTTTCTACTTTATTACTATTATTATTATTATTATTATTATTATTATTATTATTATTATTTATGTTATATATATTATTTCATTTTTAAATTGCCATCATTATTTATCGTCATTATCATATTATTATTATTAGTACTCTTATATTTGCTATATTTATATCTACATTTATCTTTCTTAATTTCATATTATTACTACATAAAATATATTTTGAAAATCATCATATTTCATTTTAAAGTTTTAGAGTAAAGGTGATGTTTCGTATTTGGGAATTCAGAAAATAGTGCCCTAACGTACTGGGTTGCGATTTTCCGTTTAACTAAATTACTTAACATCCCCTTTACGAAGTTTCGCGAATCATGAGACGACTTTGATTACGAGAGATTAAAACATTGTGTCCTAACGAAATTTGGATGTGATGTTTATATCTTTTCGGACAAAGAAATCTCAAGTTTTGACTCGAGCCTTTTCTTTGATTTAATCCGACACGATGCATTTTGTAAAATTTCTACACTCCATTTAAAGGTTTTAAAATAAAGGCAATGTTTTGTATTTAGGAATTGGGAATAGTGCCCTAACGTCTTTGGGTTGCGATTTTCCGCTTGACTAAATAACTAAACATCCTTTGATAAACTTCACAAAATCATGAGATAGCTTTGATTACGAAGGTTTAGAATATCATGTCCTAACGTCTTTGGATGTGATGTTTGTACCTCCGAACAAAGAAATCTCAAATATCCTAATACCTTTTAAAAGATCCGTATTTTAAAACCTTTTCAAACTTCCGACATTAAGACACTAATTAATCATTTTGGTACCAATTTTGGGCGTATCGAGGGTGCTAACCCTTTCTCATGCGTAACCGACTTTCGAACTCGATTTTTAGATTTCGTAGACCAAAATCGTTGTTTTGATAAATCAAACTGTTTATTAAAAACAACCATTTTACTAGGTGACCCGATCACACCTCAACAAAAAGGGATTGGTGGCGACTCCCGTTTTATTCTTGTTTTCAAAACCAAAGTCGAACCCCTTTTTTTTCAAAAAAATGGTTACGACAGCTTGGCGACTCCACTGGGGAAGTTTTAGAAAGTCAAGCCAGAAATTGATTATTTTCTGTCTTTTGTTGGAAGTTTGAAAGTTCGATTTGAAAATTACGATCTTTTTATTGCATGTTGTTTCAATTTCGGCATTGCATTGCATGACCGTTGTGGTCACATCTTTAAGTGAGAGTGAGAAGCTACTCCTTCGTGAGGTTTTCACCTCCGTGTAGGATAGTGGATCGCTTTCGGGATACATCCGTACCTATGTCTTCGTCAGATTTTCATCTCCGTGCAGCCATAGGGAAATGTATTCCCCTGAACTGAACTCGGTCCATATGAGCCTATAATGGGTGAGGATCGAGGAATCTGCTGGTTCAGGTACCCCTCTTTATAACTGAACTTCATATAGTTAGCCCAAAGAACCCACCCTAGGTAGAGCCATGCCAAACCCTAGTGGTTAACAGATTAGGTATTTTTATTCTTTGCTTACTGTGTATGGAATACTGATTTGCTTTATTTTATTTTTATTTTTGCATGGCATATTCATCAAAAGGTGTTGATTCACGCTCAATTTCCAAATAGATAGCTTGTCATGGAAAGGGGGTTTCTTGATAAAGTGGAGGACAATGCGACCGTCCGAATATGGGCCGAGACAAAGTCAAAGAAGAAAAGGTGATAGTCTTACAGAAGGCACATGTCAGAATTATGGGACTTCACACGTATCAGTGTCACCCAAAATAATCTTCAAGAGATGAAAGAGATATGGAGTCAATGGGACGACGAGATCAAGCAACTATTCTACTTTCATTACGATGATCTGCCTTATTTGCTCGACATCAAGGTAGACCAGCACTTATTCCGAGCTATAGCCCAATTTTGGAATCCTGCTTATAGTTGTTTTACTTTCGGGAAAGTGGACCTGGTGCCTACTATAGAAGAATACACAGCTTTACTCCGTTGCCCAAAAATTCAAACTGACAAAGTTTATTCAAGACCTGTTAATGTCCCCACATTCTTAAAAAAGCTGATTAATATTACGGGGATGAGCGAGCAGTGGGTTATAGCTCGGATAAAACAAAAGGGATATTGTAAGTGCATCCCTTAGAGAAATTTAAGGGATTTGATCATAGCGCATCCTGACGTGAAGAAAAGGGTTGACATTTTTACCTTGAGCATTTATGGACTGATTATTTGCCCTAAAGCTCTAGGGCATGTGGACGAGGCGGTCTCAGAATTATTCGACAGATTGGATAGAAGAGTCACACTCGTTCCTGCAATTCTGGCCGAAACTTTTAGGTCCCTAAGCGCGTGCCGAAGAGTGGGCGAAGGAAGATTTACCGGTTGTGCACAGCTCTTACTAGCATGGTTCAACAGTCACTTTTGAAAAGCGGAAAAGACATCGTGTCGAATCTTCTCCGAGGACTATTCCCCGCTAAAAGAATTAGCAGCCACGCCAAGGCGAGACGATCTTACAGAAGAAAAATGGATGATGATTCTGCAAAACCTACAAGAAGAAGACGTAGAATGGAAAGCTCCTTTAATGATTCCTGATAAGATCTTATACCGGTGTGGAGATTTTGACTGGGTTCCTCTACTGGGAGTGTGGAGAGCTGTCGGATATGCTCCTCTCCTCGTGTTGAGATAGTACAGATCGAGACAGTTTATACCTGCAACACAAGGTCTAATTCAGTGCGAGTTTGAATACAAAGGAGACAATTGTAAGAAAAGAGTTCGTGAAATAGCGAGTGCTTGGAGTCAGACTCACAGAATGAAAAGGTTTGCCACTAACCCGATAACAACCCCGAATATGACTGATGGTGGAGTCAGAGAATCAACGACAATATTCCCACATTAGGCCAAGAAAACGCCTGATCAATGGAAGAGCACCTGCAGGTAATCCCATCAGAGCTCGAAATCATCAAACAGGATTTTGAGAAAAAGAATGTGGAATTAGGGAAAAGGATAGAACAATTAGAAGAAGAGAAAATGCAGTTAGGATTGGATGTTGACATTCAGAAGCTGGAAGTCGAAAAGCTGAGGAAAGGAAAAAATAAGGCTGAGGAAGATTTGGACAGTTTGAAAACAGACTATAAGAAGCTGCGAAGGTCAATGAAACTTGCTGGATTAGGAAAAACATCAGAGCAATGGTGTCAAGAACTTAGAGAGTAAAAAAATAGAGCTAGTCAATGGGAAAGGGAACTCCGAGATACTCAAGTTCAAGAAGCTACTCTGAAAAGAAGTTTGGTAAAAACTTAGAACGAGAAAGAGGAATTAAAGGCTCGAGTGGCAGAATTGGAAAGATCCTTGTATCAGTATCGTAGCCCCAACTCTGCAGTCGAATTAAAGGCTAGTCTAAGTAAAATCAAAGAAATGAAAGCAAGAATCGAAGAGCTGGAATCTACTTTACATGGTTGCGAGCTACGGGTGGAGCTTTTTGAAGTCAATGAGGAACGTTGGAAGCAACAACTTCATCATGCTCAAAACCAAGTCAGAGACCGGGATTACATTATGGGGGAAGCCGTGGCTCAAGTGCGAGAGGTGGCGGATCACTTGCAAACCTTAGCAGTCCAAGCTGATGTATTAAGTTTATTTTACGAGTCGAAGTCAGAGCAAGGTCAAGAGTTAGCTAGGCTTCTTGAGGAAGTCAAGGCCTTAAGTATTAGGGCGAAGCCATATATGTAATCCATTTTATGTAAAGAAACTTATTTTCTAGAAAAGTTATTCTAATGGAAATTGAATTAGAATTAATGCCTTTTTGCATACATTTCATGCATTAGCATTATATTGCATCATGTGCATTAAATCTCACAAAGGAACCTTAAATTATGACAGTTACCCTGGAACATCGCTACAATACACGAGGTAAAACAAAAACCATGGATCAAAGGATGGAAAGGTTAGAATAATTGTAAAAGGAAATACAGGAGCAGATGCAAGAACGATTGATCAAGATGCAACAGGACATGATGGAACAAATGCAAGAATCTCAGAACAACGTGATGAATTAGTTGGCGCAGTTGTTGGCCAGTGAACGTGAGAAGGGAAAGGGCGTTGCTATTAGTCTAGGAAATGATAATGACAACCCTGTTTACCCTCCGGGTTTTACCCCACCTAATACCTAAGCGCCACCGGACGTGCATCCCCAAAGGATGCCTGTTACTATTAGACCACAATATCAGGTTGGTACCGCGATACCAGTCCACCTTCCGATGGTTCGGTACTAACCTGAAGGAAAGTTCGACTAACCACGTGGTCCCGAATTTGATGAACCGCGCGAAATGGACAAGGAAAAATAGATTTGTCAAAGTAACTTGAGAACCGTTACAAGTGGCTAGAAGAAAAGTTTAAAGAAATAGAAACGGCTGACCATCGTTACGGGATGGACGCTAAAGACTTAAGTCTGGTCCCAGACTTAGTCCTTCTACCAAAGTTCAAAACACCAGAGTTCGAGAAATATAACGGAACTGGCTGTCCTGAGGTGCACACCACAATGTTCTGCCAGCGGATGGTGGGGCACCTTAATAATGACGATTCTTGATTCACTATTTTCAAGGCGGTTTGGTTTGGTCTCCGCCAAATGGTATAACCAACCGTCATGCCCAAATTAAGGCGTGGAAGGATCAGCGCGAGCCTTCATGAAACATTATGGCCATGTGGTGATATTGCTCTGATAGAATCACGCTCCAAAATATGGAGAAAAAGCCGGTGAAAGTTTTAGACAGTATGCCCAGCGATGGAGAGAGGTAGCAATACAAGTTCAGCCACTGCTTTTGGAAAAGGAGACAACCATGCTCTTTATAAATACGTTGAAAGCTCCTTTTATCAATCATATGCTGGGAAGCGCCACTAAAAGCTTCTCAGACATCGTGATGTCGGGGGAGATGATAGAAAATGCAATCAGATGTGGCAAGATAGAAGTAGGAGAAAGTACTAGAAAGACAATCTTAAAGAAAAGAGAGAACGATGTAAATAACTTAGGTAAAGGTTATCCGAAGCCTATTACTGTAAATCAGCCCAAAGTCGTAATCGCTGATCATCAGAGCTCCTCTAGGCAGGAATCCAGTACAAAGCAGAACACGGAGAAAATCCAATTCACGCCAATCCGATCACGTACAAGGAAATGTACCGAACTTATTCGATGCACATATTGTTTCCCACATTACCTAAAACCCTGCAACCCCATACCCTAAGTGGTATGGCCGAAAGCATACAGTCTTGCAGTACCACGAGGATTGTGGGCATTCAATAAATCTTGTCTTGCTTTCAAAAAGCTGGTAGAAAGACTCATCCGGATGGGCGTTATAAAAGTAGGCGATACCTCAAAGACGGGCACCCGCCTAATCATGAGGTCAATATAATAGGTGAGAACATGGGAAGGAGAGTTAAAAGGGATGTTGACGAAGTAAAGACTCCGATGAAACAAGTTTGGAAAGAAATGATGAAGAGGGGATTAGCTGTATTAAGTCCGGTAGGAAAGCATGAAAGAACAAGAAGAGGTTGCGAGTTTCATAACATGGAGGGGCATGAAATCCAGGACTGTATTGAGTTCAGAATTTGGGTACAAAGACTGATGGACAATAAAGAGTTGGAGTTTTTTGAGGTTAATGAAGGCCAAAAAGAAAGAAGCATTTGCGTGTTGGAAGATGAATCAGCAATAAAAGCCTCGAAAACTAGCTATCCTTTGGTCATCATCTCGCAGCTAAAAAATGATGGGACCGGAATAAAGACAACTCTGAAGATCGTGATTCGTAAATCGGCGATCCTTTCGTATGAAGACAACAAAGAGGTTACCCAGAACTCTAGCTGCAACCTGGCGATTCCTAAAATAGGGGATTCGACCCGCACTACGAAAGAAAACCAGGAGCCTCCGAAGATTGTGATCCGAAGACCTGCGACCTTTTCATATGAAAATGACAAAAAGGTTCCCTGGAACTACAACTGTAATGTGACGATTCCTGGGAAAGGAGACTTGTCTAGCACTACAAAGGGAAACCAGGAAGTAGGCTCCTATACATGTAGTGGGAAGCGTTACGACACGACAAACCCACGGATCGAGCTTGCAAAAGGGAAAACCTTGGTGGGCGAACAAAAGAGAGAAAGTGTGACCAAACAGGAAGCTCCTATAAATGAGCCAGTGAAGAAAGACGAGGCTAGGGAATTCTTGAAGCTTTTAAAGCATAGTGAATACAGTGTCGTGGAGTAGCTGCATAAACAGCTGGCTCGTATATCTGTGCTTGACTTGCTATTAAGCTCAGAAGCACACCGCAATGCACTGATGAAAGTATTGAATGAAACTTATGTTGCTAATGATATCACCATTAACAAGTTGGATCGTCTAATTAGCAATATAAGTGCTGATAACTTCATTTTCTTTAATGATGATGAGATTCCGCCGGGAGGTATGGGTTCCATCAAGGCCCTCCACATTACTACACGGTGCAAAGGATACACACTACCAGGGGTACTAGTCGATAACGGATCGACGCTCAATGTCCTGCCATTATCGACATTGAATCGGTTACCCATTGATAGCACTCACATGAAGGCCTGCTACAATGTAGTAAGGGCATTCGATGGAACTGAAAGAAAAGTCATGGGGAGGATCGAAGTACCTCTTTTAATCGGCCTAAGTACATATGAAATGGATTTCATAGTAATGGATATCAGGCCGTCGTATAACTGTTTGTTGGGGAGACCTTGGATACACTCAGCGGGAGTAGTCCCCTTATCCTTGCACCAAAAATTGAAATTAGTCATAGAAGGCCGTTTGGTAACAATAAATGATGAAGAAGACATCATCGCAACCGTAACCAGCGGTGCATCATATTTAGAAGCAAATGAAGAAGCGACTAAATGCTCCTTTTATTCTTTGGAATTCGTCAACGCAACATTCGTCATCGAGGGAAACAAGATCCCAGTGCCTCAATTATCCAAAACCACAAAAATGGGTTTACAATTAATGGTCGAAAATAGAGTCGTACCCGGAAAGGGACTGGAAAGGTATCTCCAAGGAGGAATCGAAGTCCCGAGATTGAAAGAAAAAAGAGACCTCTTTGGCTTAGGATTCAAGCCGAATGCCAAGCAAAAGAAGAGAGAGTTAGAAAAGAAGCAAGAAAGAAGGAAAGCGCGTTTGGATGGAAATGAGATTAAATGGGAACCGATGATAATTCCTCATATTCGTGAGACCTTTATATCAGGAGGGGTTATCCATCCGGGACGAGAAATACAAAATGAAGAAATCGTGCATGTCAACACTATATCTGAGGGAAAATTGAGGAAAAAAATTGGAATGGCATCCGCCCCTATGAGCCAGGTAGCGTTCTAAACAACTGGACTGCGGAGGAGATTCCTGTAGCTTTTAGAACTTATTCAGAGTAATATTCGGAACACACTTATGCTTTAAGTCTAGAAGCAATAAGAGTCCCTTTTGTGAAGCATGATTTTGTATAAGGCATCGTTATTTTCAATAAAATACATCTCCGCCATCTTTTGAGCAAATTTTCTTTTATGTTCATTTCATTCATTATCATTATTCTTTCTTTAGATATTCTTCTAAACATTTTTATTCTTCATTTATGATACCAATAAGCATGCCTAGATTCTATGATTCTATGAGCCTTTATTCATCTCCATAACAGGTCCCCAAATACCAATGATTTGAGTAACGCTACCGATGACTCAGAATGTCCTTTTGAGCAAGAGATGGGTGCGAAAAATTTTCAGAATTTTGGAGATTACCAAGGCTGTGACTTAGCTCCTGAACTGTTAAGGATGGTAGAACAAGAGGAGAAACAAATTGTACCTCACAAAGAATCAGTGGAAATAGTGAACCTAGGAGATGGACAAGAAAAGAAAGAAATGAAGATTGGAGCCAGTATCACCGCAGAGACAAAGCAAGACCTCATTGAGTTACTCCAAGAATTCAAGGATGTCTTCGCATGGTCATATCAAGACATGCCTGGGTTAAGCACTGATATCGTGGTACACCGTTTGCCCATAAAAGAAGAATACAAGCCAGTCCAACAGAAACTTCGAAGGATGAGGCCAGACGTTTTACTAAAAATAAAAGAGGAGGTCAAGAAGCAATTTGACGCAGGTTTCTTGCAAGTGGTTAAGTACTCGGAATGGGTAGCCAATATCGTTCCTGTCCCTAAGAAAGATGGGAAAATACGAATGTGTGTAGACTACAGGGATCTAAACAAGGCTAGCTTGAAAGACAATTTCCCGTTACCTCATATTGACACCTTAGTGGATAATACGACAGGTTATTCATTGTTCTCATTCATGGATGGCTTCTCAGGATACAACCAGATAAAGATGCTTCCTAAAGACATGAATAAAACTACGTTCATAACCATGTGGGGAACCTTTTGCTATAAGGTAATGCCATTTGAAATTTGAAGAATGCGGAGCAACATATCAGAGAGCCATGGTAACCCTATTCCATGACATGATGTACAAAGAAATTGAGGTTTATGTCGATGATATGATCGCCAAGTCTCGAACCGAAAAGGAGCATATCCAAGTCTTAAGGAAATTATTTTTGAGGTTGAGGAAATTTCAATTAAAGCTTAACTTGACAAAGTATACCTTTGGTAGCTAGTTAGAAGCTGCTAGGATTTATAGTCGTGAAAAGGGATTGAGGTCGACCCGGACAAAGTCAAGGCTATACAAGAATTGCCTCCGCCGCACATAAAAAAGAAGTTTGAGGTTTCTTAGGAAGATTAAATTACATTGCTCGGTTCATTTCATAGGTGGTCGAGAAATGTGACCCCATATTCGTCTTCTTAAAAACACAATCCGGTGTGTGGGACGAGGAATGTCGAAGACCTTCGACAAAGTAAAGCAATACCTGTCCAATCCTCCAGTATTGACGCCACCTAATCCAGATAAGCCTTTAATCCTCTATTTGACGGTACTTGATAATTTAATGGGATGTGTGCTCGGCAAAACACGATGAGCCAGAAAGAAAGAAAAGGCAATATACTACCTTAGTAAAAAGTTCACCGAGTGTGAAACAAGGTACTCACCAATTGAGAAAATATGTTGTGCCTTGGTCTGGACAACTCGGAGATCGAGGCGATACATGTTGTATCATACGACCTGGCTCATCTTGAAGCTAGACCTTTGAAATACCTAATGGAGTCAACTACTTTGAATGGACGGATGGTCTGATGGAAAATTTTACTTTCTGAGTTTGACATAGTTTATGTAAACCAGAAGGCGGTAAAAAGGAGTGCAATAGCAGATTTTCTGGCCAGTAGAGCTCTAGCAGATTACGAGCCTTTGGACTTTAATTTCCCTAATGAAGACTTAATGTACGTAGCAACCACTGAAGAAAGTACCCCGAAAAGTCATCCTTGGAAACTGAACTTCGACGGGGCATCAAATGCTATGGGCAATGGAATTGGGGCAGTTCTAGTGTCCCCAAACGGAGATCATTACCCATTTACTTGTAGGCTGGATTTTGATTGTACAAACAACATGGCAGAGTATGAAGCTTGCATCATGGGTATCCGTCTTTGCTATAGAGCGTAAAATTAAGGTTCTAGAAGTATACGGAGACTACTGCATCGGTGATTTATCAACTTAAAGGAGAATGGGAGCGAGAGATCCCAAATTGGTCGAATACAAAAGATTGGTCCAAGAACTGATCAAAGAGTTCGATGACATCACTTTCAGTTATCTACCAAGAGACGAAAATCAAATGGCTGATGCTCTAGCCACATTGGCTTCTATGGTACGAGCAAACAACAAGGAGGATATGAGGCCTATACAAATGAGCATTTATGAGGCCCCAGCCCATTGCTACAATATGGAAGAAGAGGAGCAAAATGATCACCCGTGGTATCACGATATACTACAATATGTGAAAGATCATAAATACCCCGATCAAGCAATCGAAAATGACAAAAGGACGTTAAGAAGACTAGCTTGTGACTATGTCTTAGACGGAGAGATCCTATACAAAAGAAGAAAGGATCAAGTGCTATTGAGATGTGTGGATGGCGCCAAGGCTAAGCAGATCCTAGAAGAAGTCCATGAGGGTGTCTGTGGAACACATGCCAATGGGTTCGCAATGGCCAGACAAATCATGAGATTCGGGTATTATTGGTCGACCATGGAAAGAGATTGCATTGATTATGCTAAAAAATGTCATAAGTGCCAAATTTATGGGGACAAGATTCATGTACCACCTTCACCTTTACATGTTATGACCTCCCCATGGCCTTTTTCTATGTGGGGCATGGACGTCATTGGACCAATCTCTCCAAAAGCTTCCAATGGACATCGGTTCATCTTCGTGGTAATTGATTACTTCACTAAATGGGTAGAGGCCACTTCATATGCTAATGTGACAAAATCAGCAGTCAGCAAGTTCCTAAAAAAGGAAATCATATGTCGATATGGAATGCCTGAGAGGATCATATCTGATAATGTGTTAAACTTGAACAACAGTATGATCGCAGAAGTCTATAGGCAATTCAAGATCAGACATTACAATTAAATCACCGTATCGCCCAAAGATGAGCAGTGCGAGAGAAGCGACTAATAAGAATATCAAGAAGATAGTAGGGAAGATGACTGAGACTTACAAAGATTGGCACGAGAAGTTACCATTTGCCCTTTTCGCCTATCGAACGTCAGTCAGAACCTCCACCGGGGCAACTCCTTTCTCATTGGTTTACGGAATAGAGGCGGTTCTACCCATCGAAGTTGAAATTCTTTCCTTTCGAGTATTGTCCGAATTGAAATTGGATGAAGCAGAATGGATCCAAGCTCGATATGATCAGTTGAATCTGATCGAAGAAAAGAGACTGAAAGCTATCCGTCATGGTCAGATGTACCAAAAGCGAATGATGCGAGCATACAACAAAAAAGTGCGTCCAAGAGAATTCCACGAGGGAGACTTAGTTTTGAAAAAGATCCTCCCCATGCAAAAGGATTTCAGAGGGAAATGGATGCCAAATTGGGAAGGACCTTATGTGGTGAAAAAGGCTTTCTCTGGAGGGGCACTAATTTTAGCCGAGATGGATGGGAAAAATCAACCCAATCCCATAAATTCAGATTCAGTTAAGAAGTATTATGCTTGAAAAAGGGAAAGGCTAAAGTGAAAACCCGTAAAGGGCATTTTAAGACCTAAAAAAAAAATCAGAGAGGCCGAAGCGAAAACCCGTAAAGGGCACTTTGAGACCAAAGGGGCTTTGAGTTGAAAACCTGATAAGGGCGGCTCAAATTTGTACAAAAGAGGAGGTATGTGATAATTTTTGTTCCCCCAGAATTAGCAAAAGGAGGAATGTTACACCTCAGAACATCTACAAAGCACTGCAGATCTCCCAACGTCTATTCAGCTCAAAATGATCTTTGGAATGGTTAGGTGTGAAGCTCAGGCTGCAATATCTGGGGCACCTACTTTTTACTCATTTTTTGTACTCCAATAATGTTTGCTTTTGTTGATTTAATCCAATTCCATTCTTCATAAATTCCATTGTTATTTTAAATCTTTAAGTTGTTTGCAATTGAAATAACGACCCATGGACCCATAATGCTTCCATAAAAGGAGTCTCGCCTATTACTCTGGAAGCCTCTAAACAGCGTAGGAACCTAAAACAAGACTGTTGTTTAGGAACCTCCACACTTAGGGGTTGGAAACGTTCGAGGAAGAGGAGTCTAAAATCATGACTATTTCTTCAGATTCACTGTCATAGATATCAGACGAGATATTACGTCTGTGTCGTGACCTTGACGAGCGAGCAAGCAATTACGGCCCTAAGCTTGTACAAAAATATCATTCCCATGACATCCTGTATTCATGCAAATGTCTTCCATAATATCATTTAGTTAAGAGCATTCGATTTATTACAATCATTGCATCTTAATGAAAAATCATCATTCTCATGACATTCTGCATTCATGTAAGTGTCATCCATATCACATGTAGTCAGGAGCATTTGAGTCATCCTGACCATAGCATCCGCATCACGTGGCATAAACACAAGCATATAAAATCAAGTCTACAGGATATGTCCCCAGAGGACGGTGTAGAAACACTAGTGAAGCCATTATCCTATTGCCATTGACCAGTGGTGGGATAGGTTGAAGATTGTTCTATTGCCATCGACCAGCGGTGAAATAGGTTGAAGATTGTCCTATTGCCATTGACCAGCGGTGGAATAGGTTGAAGATCGTCCTATTGCCATCGACCAGCGGTGGAATAGGTTGAAGATTGTCTTATTGCCATTGAACAGCAGTGGAATAGGTTGAAGCCCATCCTATATCCCTGACCAGCAGTGGAATAGGTCAAAAATTGTAGATCTTGTCGCCCTAACCGGTGAGTGCGGCAAGATCAAGGCAAATCTTGGCTCCACAACGAGAGGGAACATGATTTAAGCTACGAATCTATTGCCTTGACCGGCGGTGGAATAGGTCAAAATTATAGATCTTGCCGCCCGACCCGGTAGTGGGGTAACATCGAAGGCGAATCTTGGCTCCCTAACCAGTAGGGAACATGATTTAGGCCACCATGCTATGTCCCTGACCAGCAGTAGAATAGGTCAAAAATTGTAGATCTTGTCGCCCTAACTAGTAGTGGGGCAAGATCAAAGGCGAATCTTGGCTCCCTAACCAGTAGGGAACATGATTTAGGCCACCGTCCTATGTCCCTGACCAACAGTGGAATAGGTCAAAAATTGTAAATCTTGTCACCCTAACCAGTAGTGAGGCAAGATCGAAGGCGAATATTGGCTCCCTAACCAGTAGGGAACATGATTTAGGCCACCGTCCTATTGCCACCGACCAGCAGTGGAATGGGTCAAAAATTGTAGATCTTGTCGCCCTAACCAGTAGTGGGGCAAGATCGAAGGCAAATCTTGGCTCCCTAACCAGTAGGAAACATGATTTAGGCCACTGTCCTATGTCCCTAACCAGCAGTGGAATAGGTCAAAAATTGTAATTCCTATCCCTAACCAGTAGGGAGCATGGTTAAGCTTTAGTCCTATTGCCTTAACTAGCAGTGGAATAGGCTGAAGACCAAAGACCTCATCTCTCTGGAGATGCAGCGGAGCAATAAAACAAGTCACATCTCATTGAAGTCGCAGCAAGAGAAAATTGAAGCCACATAGCAGTGGAGTGGATCAAAGCAACAAGATATAATGGACTGGAAAAAGGCTACATGAAGAATAAGAGCACCAAAGAATCCGAGTCCAAGTGGATCCGGGCAAATTCGGGCCTCCTTCACGTCTTTGCTCGCTTCAGTTACGACAACGAGCAAGAGAGGCAATATGTAAACCCAAATTTGCGGGCCCAACAAACAAATAAAACAAAATTAAAACAAACCCAAATCCCATTGTCAGCCCAACAGCAATAACCCAATTCAGAAACCCAAATACAAAAGCCCAAAACAAAAGAAACCTAACCCTAATCTTCCCCTAACCCCAAAGAGGCGCCGCATCTAGGTCTGGCCTCTGACCCTCTGACGCCACCTGCCCTCTGACCACTACAGCACCGGCCACCGTCCCGTCACCGCCTCGCCCATATCCTGTAAAAAAGGAGACCGACACGCAAAGAAACAGAGGCAACAGAGCAGAGAAATGTGCAAAAGAAAATACAGAAAATTTTTGTAAATAGCTATATAAAGCCGATTAAAATCCATTGTAAGGAGGTTTTTTTTCGATAAAAAAAAAGAACAATGATTTGAACACAAAAAAAGAAGAAAATAACAAAAAAACGAAACAGATCAGCAAACACCGAAACAGAGACCGAAGAGGTGATATTTTTTTACTTTCAAAATTTTATTTTTTTACAAATACTCTTATTCGTGCAAGTGTACCAAGAATACATATAAAAACTGGTAAAACACAAAAAAAAAAAAAAAAAACGTACTGTGTGATTTTTGGCCAGTGCACGGTGGTCGACGACGAGCCGTGGCGGCGGCGACACCAAAACTCATCGAGCCTTCCCTGCGAGAGAAAAAAAGGAAGAAGAAAGATTTTTTAAAAACCAAAGACAAATGATTTTTTGTGGGTTTAGGGCCTTAAATAGCCCCTCAAAACGACGTCGTTTTGGGGGCTGGCCTTTAACCCCAAAACGACGTTATTTTAGCCTTGACCTGCGCTCGTGACCCGACCCGACCTAAGGATCCGCGCGTTTTTGAACGGACGGGCTAATTGCACTTTTAGCCCTTCCGCATTTTTATTGTTTTTAATCAGATCTTTGTTATTTTAAAAATTTGGCCCGAACATTTAGTCCGGTTTCCAATCTGGTCCCCCCTGCTGCTGCGCGTTTTGGCCGAAAGGGATTATTGCACACGTGGTCCCTCCGTTTCCTCCGCGTGTGCAAATCGGTCCTTCCCTTTTATTTTTGTTTCATACTGACCCTGAAATTTTGTTTTATTTTCAAATTGACCCCCCGAACCTTATTTTATTCATAATTTAACTCTAAAATTCCGTTTTAATTCCAATTCAATCCCTTTTAGTTAGTTCGCGTTTTTGTTCTTTTATTATTACATACTATATTTTTATTTTATTATTACTATTACTATATTCATATTATTATATTGTATATATTTTGTATCATTATTATTATTTTATTATTATTACTACTACTACTACTACTACTACTACTATTATTATTATTATTATTACTATTATTATTATAAATGCATCATTGTCATTACTCTTTATTTTATCATTGTTATTACATTACTATTATCGTTATATTTTTATGTTTTATTCATTTTCTATCATTATTATTAGATTATTATTTTCTTATTAATATAGTATTATTTTCTACTTTATTACTATTACTATTATTATTATTTTTATTTTATATATATTATTTCATTTTAAATTGCCATCATTATTTATCGTCATTATCATATTATTATTATTAGTACTCTTATATTTGCTATATTTATATCTACATTTATCTTTCTTAATTTCATATTATTACTACATAAAATATATTTTGAAAATCATCATATTTCATTTTAAGGTTTTAGAATAAAGGTGATGTTTCGTATTTGGGAATTCAAAAAATAGTGCCCTAACGTGCTGGGTTGCGATTTTCCGTTTAACTAAATTACTTAACATCCGCTTTACGAAGTTTCACGAATCATGAGACGACTTTGATTACGAGAGATTAAAACATTGTGTCCTAACGAGCTGGATGTGATGTTTATATCTTTTCGAGACAAAGAAATCTCAAGTTTTGACTCGAGCCTTTTCTTTGATTTAATCCGATACGATGCATTTTGTAAAATTGCTACACTCCATTTAAAGGTTTTAAAATAAAGGCAATGTTTTGTATTTAGGAATTCGGGGAATAGTGCCCTAACGTGCTGGGTTGCGATTTTCCGTTTGACTAAATAACTAAACATTCTTTTGATAAACTTCGTAAAATCATGAGATAGCTTTGATTACGAAGGTTTAGAATATCATGTCCTAACGTGCTGGATGTGATGTTTGTACCCTCTCGGAACAAAGAAATCTCAAATATCCTAATACCCTTTAAAAGATCCGTATTTTAAAACCTTTTCAAACTTCCGACATTAAGACACTAATTAATCATTTTGGTACCAATTTTGGGCGTGTCGAGGTGCTAACCCTTCCTCGTATGTGAATCGACTCCGAACTTGTTTTTGGATTTCGAGACCAAAATCGTTGTTTTGATAAATCAAAGCGTTTTATTAAAACAACCGTTTTACGAGGTGACCCGATCACACCTCAACAAAAAGGGATTGGTGGCGACTCCCGTTTTATTCTTGTTTTCAAAACCAAAGTCGAACCCCTTTTTTTTCCAAAAAAATGGTTACAACAGTTGTAGTGGGATTGGGATACTGAAGGTGGAAGTACAGAAATTAAATGTCTGATCGGTTCAGCTATTAAATCTACTGTTATACTAGCGATTCATCCGCAAAATATTAATTTGGTGTGTAAGGATGGACGAGTTCTAAGGAACTCTTACTGTGGAGTGTAACGGACAGATAGGTAGGAATATTGTACTGTTATTCATGCATATTGTTAATTTAATGAAAATTTTCCATGATACAATTAAAATGCTATGCTTTGATTTTTGCAATTCGTATGCTATATTATTGTTTAAATGCCATCTGTTTTTGTTTTAAGACTACACTAAGCTTTATAGCTTATTCTTTAGTTTTCTATCTTTCCAGATAGCTCGTGAGGTTAGGGCTTGGACTCGGCAATCGGAGCATTATCACCAGATTTTATACAAAAGTATTTTAAACTCCATTTTATAAATTTTGTTGATTTTTGCATTGTTTACAAATGGATCGTAGCATGAACTTTCTATTTTTCATATAGGTGTTAATTTTGGGATTGAAAACACAAAAAGTGGTTAAGGTTTTCAAGACATTATATTAAATTATTTTTAAATGGTGTAAATATGAATTTTCCTATTGATTTGGGCGATTAAAATTAAATGAATGAGATAATTAAATTAAATCAACGTTTTCTTAAAACGGATAAAATTTTAGATGTGATTTTGAAACTAAAACAAAATTATTTTTTCTAAAAGCAAAACGTACTAGTTCTATACGAAGTTAAATTAATATATATACTGAAATCTTACAATAGCGTTTTGTTCAAAATTTTCAAAGTTTGATAGATTATCCAAATCATATTGCTACTTTATTGAGTTTCAATGCCTTTAAAATAAGAGATGTTTTTTCTAAGAAACTTGAGGCTTTCACTACTTAACTCTTTTTTACTAAATCTCCATGTTTATTGAGTCATCTTGATGGCTAATGTAACTTTCATGATTCGGCCATAACGTTTAGGTTGGGTTGGGGAGTTTACATATCACGTAGTAATTAAATTATTTAAAATAAAAACATTAAATTTAAATTAAAAAAAAACCTTTAGCTTTGACTCATAATTGACTAACTATTGACCATTGTTGACCCATGTTGACCTACGTTGACTGCGATTGACCATTCACGTGGTGTTATTTGTAACATCCTAAATGTAGGCTTGTGCATTTATATGAGATGTTGGTTTAATATGTTCGGGCTGAGGCATTGATTAAATATTTGAATTAGTCACTCTAGGGTTTAAATTAGTGTTCTGGGTAATTTAAGTGATATATTGGGCTAGTGGCCCATAGAGCTGAGCACAATAGAGGGAGTCAGAGGTAACGTCACAAGCATTTGGGAAGGGCCCAAATTTGGCCACTTGAAGCCCAAGTTTTTGTGTAAAAAATTTGGCTAAGGGGGGAAGGGGAGGACGACACAAAGTTGGGGAAATAAGGGATTTAATTTCTTTTATTTTATGTAGATAATATACTGATTTATGAAGAGAAGAGTTGGTGCTTGGTGAGACTCTTCTAAAGAGTAGATAAAGATTAAGCTGGTAAGGGTGGATAAAGGTTATCAGAGGAAGGAGGAGTTGGCCGAAAATCCAACTCTGAGAGGTGTGTGTGTTTCTGAAATTAATAGACAAGTGATCATCTTTTCTTCACTTTTCTCTTTTCCTCACCTAGCCAAAATTCTCTTCTCCCATTTGCTTCAATTTCTTTTCAAAACTGAAACCCCCTAATTGTTTTCTCCTCTCCTCAATATTTTCTCAAAAAGCCGAATTCTCTTTTGTTCATACTTTCCTTCTCCTATAGCCGAATCTCTAAGGTTGATTTTCCCAAAGGTGCACCACAGCTGATTACACCTTCTTAGTTTGGTAAGTTCTTTGTGATTTGTTTCTACAATCTTTCTTCCTTTCTCATATTGTTCTTAAACCGAATTACCCCTCTAACATCTCGATTGATGTTCACTCTCTAATCTTAGAAGCCGAATCCTTCCTTGCTGAGATCTGTAGTGCCGATTTGTGGAAAAGCCGAAGGTAGGTAGTGGTAGGTTCGACCGAATGGCCACTTTTTAATTCCTTTCCCTTTTGCCAAATTTCATATGGTAATCGATTGGTTGCGATCATCGTAAAGGTTTAATATTTTTGGTGATGGCCGAATGTAGGAAGGGAGGTGACGTGTTCTCAATAACATTCGGGATTCGAATAACTAGGTAAGAGTTTGATTTAAGTGTTATAGTTGTTTAAGTAATTAGATCTCATCGTTTAAATGGTTTAGTGATTAAGGGATTATGATGGACTCGAATAATAGTCAGGCAGAAAAGGTTGGATTTGTAAAACCAACACCTAAATACAAGAAGCGATCTGTTTCGGTAGTGCGAGATTGGCCATCGGGATATGGGCCGATATCGAAGTCAGATCGTGGGCCGATTGTGGTAGTCTTGAGTGATAGTAGCGTAGACATAGCGAAAGCATTAGTACGAGAATCAGGTGTGTAATACTTCCCCACCATCTAGATCTGATTATTAATACATGCTCATATGTTATGATGAATGCTGAAAGCTCGATTTAATGATGGAAACCCAAAGAGGGTAAACGTGGACCACCAGGTTAGTAAATAATTTGATTAAATGTTATAAGTAAATTGTTTGTATGTGATTGCATGGGTCGGGTGATGAAAGGAGGAAGTATGTATATGTGTAGCGATTTTTACCGTGATTTGCTGTAGCAGCTAATGCCGTGATCTGTTATAAGGGCTTCGGCCATAATATGTTGATGAACAGCATGACTGCCATCTTGGCATGTAGCGGTGTGGGTTGATTGTAGAAATCCCCAATGGTGAGAACGACTGGTACGGGGGTATGTAGCGGATGGAAACCTAGGCAAACGGGTTGGGTTTTGCATATTATTTGTTATCTATGTAAATGAAATTATTATTATGTTTTATGGGTTAAGGCCCAAATCTAATGGTGCATGAGGGTTGCACACTAAGTCTCGTAACTCACCCAATTAAATTAAGCTTTCAGGTGATACTTAGTGCATCGGACTGGGCCGAAGAGGAGCGCAAGGTGGCCATGCAAAAGAATATGTGGGTCCGGTAGAAAGTCTCAACTTAATAGTTTTTTATTATTATTTTATTTTATGGATTTGAACTCCGTTGTAATAAGGCCATGGGCCACTAATTTATGTTTTGGGTTTTGTTATGGGTTTTATTTATTTGTTTTTTTTTTTGTTATTTAAAGATTTACTTTAATTAAACTAAGGCATGTACTTAAATTTGGGCTTTTATTCCTAAAGGTATATTTTATATAAAATTTCACTTAGGGTTTTCTGGTAAACACTAAGTGAAATTTTCACCGGTTACAAATCCAGTTGTAGTGTTTGGGCTGGATTTGGGGTGTTACAAATTGGTATCAGAGCCCGGTTCAAAACTCAGCTCTGGGGGTTTTGGGCTCAAAAGATTTTCTAAAAATGGCTTTTGAAACATGGATTTCTTTTAGTAAAGGTTTGTTAGCTCGGCATGGCACCTACGTCTCCGGCCCAAGTTTGCCAGGTAAGTATTCTGAACTCCTGATTGTGATATAAATGTGGGCTTAATAGGTTTTATGGGACGTAGACTATTTAGGTTAGAACTTGATGGACTCTAGGCTTAGACAAACAACTCCTAAAATCCATAAGACTTAACTTCATTAAACAAAACCTGTAAACAAGTCACAAGACTAAAGTGTGGTAACAAGCATATGCATGTCTAGGAGTAGATCCGGAAGAGCTTGGTATTTAAGCAGTCCGAGTGACTCACCTCCTCTTCGCTAGAATCTTACCTGGTGCATAGTGATTGTTCACTTTAGCCATGATAGGGTGTGGCAATAGGCATATGCATGTCTAGGAGTGGATTCAGGGAAAGCTTGGTACTTAAGCAGTCCTAGTAACTCACCTCCTTTTCACTGGAATCCTACCTGGTGCATAGTAACTATTCACCCTAGTTACGATTACGTGTTGACAGGCCAAAACTTACAATTAAAACCCGAACGGGACCAGCCATCTTGTTTTGTAAAATCCTAAAGTAAACCTTAGTTCTAAAATCACCAAATTACCCTTGATTTATAAAAATTACCCTGGTTTTGCAAAATGACCAAAAAATACCCCTTGTCTGAAAAATGACCAAAATACCCCTAATTTGTAAAATGACCAAATTACCCCCGACTTGTAAAATTACTGAAATACCCCCGAGTTGAAAAGTTACCAAAATACCTTTATTTCACAAAATCACCCAGAACCATATTTTGAAAAAAATTACGAAAATACCCCTGTAGGTTAAAATTACGAAAATACCCTTAGGTGATGGATGTTACTTGTATGAATGTTGTGTGTACATAATTCCTAGAATTAGGAAGACTGAAAACTGTAGATAGGTTCGAATTCGAAAGAATCACTTTTAAAAACTATGTTTCATAAGATTGTTCGGGGATAATTAGTGGAAACAACTAATGACTCATAAAATTTTTAAATCAGATAAATGCAAACCAGAAGAATGAGTACAAGAGGTCGAGGACGTCCGCCACATGGTCGCAGTAGAGGTAGGATGATCGTGTCAGAACCCGTAGGATTGGGTCATGGGTCCGGGAGTGAGATACAGGTTCTACCAGCTACTGATGTGGAATTTCAAGACCAGACAGGTGGAGATGACGTGGTTTCACAGGCGGTCTTAAGAGTTTTGGAAAGAGTGGCTGACGCTGGTATAGGCATAGGAGCCCGAAAATCTATGCTAGAGAGGCTGAGAAATAATGGGGCCGAAGTATTTAGGGGAGTCTCTGGCATATCCCGAAGTTCCGCTGAATATTGGTTGGAGGCAGTGGAACGTATAATGGATAACCTAGACTTCACGGTGGAGGAGAAGCTGAAGGGGGGCGTGTCTCTTCTTCGAGACGAGGCTTACCAATGGTGGCTCACGGTGAAAGAGGGTACGGTCGCGGACCTGATTGACCGGAATTTCTTTAAGGAGTCATTCCAGGGAAAGTACATTGGGGCCAGTTATATGGATGATCAAAGGAAAGCATTCCTGAACTTTGTACAGGGGAGTAAGTCTGTGGCTGAGTATGAGGCTGAGTTTCTGCGTTTGAGTCATTACCCTCGGGGAATGGTGGCAACGGAGTATGAACGATGAGTTCGGTTCGAGGATGGGCTACGGAATGAGCTAAGGATTCTGATTGCACCACAGCGAGAGAGAATTTTTGCGGTTTTGGTGGATAAGGTTAAAATAGCTGAGGAAGTGAAACGGGTGGAGAGACAAGAGAAGGATAAGGATCGGGGAAAGAGTAAGAGAAGTTTTAGACCCTCTAGAGCAACTGAAAATTTTCAGAAGAGGCCTAGGACTGATGGGCCAGCTCGTGCTCTATCGGGCCAGAGTCAAGCATGTTCTACATGTTGGAGAACCCATTATGGGGAGTACAGAATGAAAATTGGTGGATGCTTTAGGTGTGGATCCACAGAACATTTGATGAGGGACTGTCCTCAGATGGATCTGGGACAGCCGGCGGGCCGAGGTTTTGATCAGACTAGGAAAGGTAATTGGTCTGGACCAAGGGGTCGTGGTGCAGCTAGAGGGGGAAATGGATCTGGTCGGGGTCTTGGAGCACCTGGTAGGGGTGCAGGTAATGTAGATGCAAGGCAGTCGGGTTTAGTTTATGCAGCTCATCGACGGGAGGATAGTGACGCACCAGATGTTATATCCGGTACGTTTCTTGTTACTGATAATCCTTTACTTGCCTTGATTGATATTGGGTCAACCCACTCCTATGTTGCATGTTCAGTGTCTGAGACTCTAAGCATAGACTCTAAAATAACCACTAGAAAGATGACTGTGGTTAGTCCTTTAAGATAATCTAAGATAGTGGACAAACTGTTTAGGGATGTACCTTTAGAGACGCAAGGGGTAGTATTCCCAGCAGATTTAATAGAATTACCGTTTGGGGAGTTTGACCTTATTTTAAGAATGGATTGGTTGACTAAGCATCGTGCCAAGTTGGACTGTGGGAATAAGCGTATGGTGTTGAGTACCCCAGAAGGCGGGGAGGTGGTTGTGTTATGAGAAAGAAGAAATTACTTGTCCAACGTGGTATCATCATTAAAAGCTATTAAGATGATTCCGAAGGGATGTAGTGCATTTCTAGTCTTTATTGGTGCGTTGGATGCTAAGGAGGTGACTGTTGTTGAGGTTCAAACAGTCAAGGATTTTGCAGATGTCTTTCCGGAGGAATTGCCAGGATTACCCCCGGATCGCGAGGTGGAATTTGGAATAGACCTACTTCCGGGTACAGCTCCAGTATCCATTGCTCCTTATAGGATAGCGCCGAATGAGTTGGTAGAGCTCAAGGCTCAGATTCAGGAATTATTGGATCGAGGGTTCATTCGATCGAGTGTGTCTCCATGGGGAGCGCCGGTCCTATTCATGAAGAAGAAGGACGGATCCATGCGTATGTGCGTGGACTATCGTCAATTGAATAAGTTGACGATTAAAAACAAGTATCCATTACCGAGAATCGATGATTTGTTCGATTAGCTCAAAGGAGCTTCGGTCTTTTCTAAGATTGACTTAAGGTCTGGATATCATAAATTAAGGGTTAAGGAAGGGGACATTCATAAGACGGTGTTTCGGACTTGGTACGGGCATTATGAGTTCTTAGTAATGTCGTTCGGGTTGACGAACTCACCAGCGGCCTTTATGGATATGATGAATCGGGTGTTTCAGCCATATCTTGATCGATTTATTGTGGTGTTTATCGATGATATCCTGATTTATAAGCAGTTGTTTACAAAGTTCAGTAAGTGTGAGTTCTGGCTGAAGGAAGTGACTTTCTTAGGACATGTAGTTTTGGCCGAGGGAATCAGAGTGGACCCTCAAAAGATAGAGGCGATACTGGACTGGAAACCGCCAAAGTTTGTGGCAGAGGTTCAGAGTTTCTTAGGTTGGCAGGGTATTACCGAAGGTTCGTTGAAGGGTTTTCTCTAATAGCGGCACCTCTAACTAAGTTGTTGAGGAAGGGAGTATCGTTTGTATGGACCGAAAAATAGCAAGAGAGCTTTGAGAAGTTGAAGAGAATCCTGACAGAAGCACCAGTATTAATTCAGCTGGAGGTAGAAAAGGAATTTTCGTCTACTGTGATGCATCACACACGGGTTTAGGGTGTGTGCTGATGTAAGAAGGAAAGGTGGTGGCGTATGCATCTCGACAATTGAGACCGCATGAGTTGAACTACCCTGCGCATGACTTGGAGTTGGCGGCGGTAGTGTTTACCTTGAAGATTTAGAGGCACTACTTGTATGGGGAGAAGTCGGTAATTTACACTGACCATAAAAGACTGAGGTACCTCCTTACCCAAAAGGAGCTAAATTTAAGACAACGTAGATGGATCGAGCTCTTGAAGGATTATGATTGTTCGATCGAATACCACCCTGGTAAGGCGAATGTGGTGGCAGATGCGTTAAGCCGTAAGGTAGTATCGGAACTAAGAGCCATGTTCGCTCATCTGAGTTTATTCGATGATGGGAGTTTGCTGGCTGAGTTGCAAGTAAAGCCAACATGGGTAAGTCAGGTTAGGGACAAACAGTTAGGAGATAAAGACCTAAGTGCTCGACTATTGTGAGTGAGGGATGGTGGAATAGAGGACTATAGTCTGAACAAGGATGGAGTTCTGTGTTATCGTGGGAAGATTTGCATGCCTAAAGATGATGAGTTAAGACAGAGGATTCTTCGGGAATCGCATAATAGCCCTTATGCTATGCATCTTGGAGGAGCCAAGATGTACCGTGATTTGTAAGAGCAATTTTGGTGGCCAGGTCTGAAGAAAGAGGTAACAGAAATCGTAGGAAAATGTTTGACGTGTCAGCAGGTCAAAGCTGAACATCAAGTGCCTTCGGGATTGTTATAGCCAGTGAAGATTCCCCGATGGAAATGGGAGAGAACCACGATGGATTTTGTTAGTGGGTTACCCCTTTGGGTGATTGTAGATCGGCTGACGAAGTCGGCTCACTTCATACCGGTTCGAGTGGACTTTTCTCTACAAAAGTTGGCTAAATTGTATGTGGCTGAGGTTGTAAGATTGCATGGTGTGCCAGTGTCGATCATATCAGATAGGGACCCTAGGTTCACGTCACGATTTTAGAAGGCTCTTCATCAAGCAATGGGAACAAGGTTAGACTTTAGTACTGCTTTCCACCCACAGACTGATGGTCAATCCGAGAGGGTAATTCAAATCTTGGAGGATATGTTAAGGGGTTGCATCATTGATTTTAGGGGCAGTTGGGAAGAGTACTTGCCTTTGGCAGAATTTGCATACAATAATAGTTATCAAGCTAGCATTCAAATGGCGCCTTGTGAAGCGTTATATGGAAGGAGATGTCGTACTCCAACTTGTTGGACGGAGTTGGGTGAACGCAAGGTGTTAGGTCCAGAATTAGTTTCGAAAATAGAGGAGAAAGTTAAGTTAATACGGGCTAGATTAAAGGAAGCGTCTGGTCGATAGAAGTCTTACATGAATCTAAAGCGGAAAGAGGTGGAATTTGTGGTAGGTGATCAAGTCTTCTTGAAGGTATCCCACTGGAAGAAGGTAATGAGGTTTGGACGAAAGGGGAAGTTAAGTCCACGGTTTATTGGGCCTTATCGGGTACTAGATCATGTGGGCCCAGTGTTCCATGTGTGTTCCATGTCTCGATGCTGAGACATTATCGATTTGATCCATCGCACATAGTGCCAGTAGAAGAGATAGAAGTAAGGCCGGATTTGTCTTTTGAGGAGGAACTAGTGCAAATTATGGATCGAGATGTAAAAGTGTTAAGAATGAAGTTTGTTCTTTTGGTCAAAGTCTTGTGGCAAAATCATGGCGTAGAAGAGGCGACGTGGGAGCCAGAGGATGTTATACGCCAACAGTATCCCCATCTTTTCTGATTAGGTAAATTTTGGGGCCGAAATTTATTATAAGGGGGTAGAACTGTAACATCCTAAATGTGGGCTTGTGCATTTATATGAGATGTTGGTTTAATATGTTCGGCTGAGGCCTTGATTAAATATTTGAATTAGTCACTCTAGGGTTTAAATTAGTGTTCGGGTAATTTAAGTGATATATTGGGCTTGTGGCCCAAAGAGCTAGAGGCACAATAGAGGGAGTCAGAGGTAACGTAACAAGCATTTGGGAAGGGCCCAAATTTGGCGCTTGAAGCCCAAGTTTTTGGGTCAAAAATTCGGCTAAGGAGGGAAGGGGAGGACGGCACAAAGTTGGGGAAATAAGGGATTTAATTTCTTTTATTTTATGTAGATAATATACTGATTTATGAAGAGAAGAGTTGGTGCTTGGTAAGACTCTTCTAAAGAGTAGATAAATATTAAGCTGGTAAGGGTGGATAAAGGTTATCAGAGGAAGGAGGAGTTGGCCGAAAATCCAACTCTGAGAGGTGTGTGTGTTGCCGAAATTAATAGACAAGTGATCATCTTTTCTTTACTTTTCTCTTTTCCTCACCTAGCCGAAATTCTCTTCTCCTATTTGCTTCAATTTCTTTTCAAAACCGAAACCCCTAGTTGTTTTCTCCTCTCCTCAATATTTTCTTAAAAAGTTGAATTCTCTTTTGTTCATACTTTCCTTCTCCTATAGTCAAATCACCAAGGTTGATTTTCCCGAAGGTGCACCACAGCTGATTACACCTTCTTAGTTTGGTAAGTTCTTTGTGATTTGTTTCTACAATCTTTCTTCCTTTCTCATATTGTTCTTAAACTGAATTACCCCTCTAACGTCTCTATTGATGTTCACTCTCTAATCTTAGAAGCCGAATCCTTCCTTGCTGAGATCTGTAGTGCCAATTTGTGGAAAAGTCGAAGGTAGGTGGTGGTAGGTTCGGCCGAATGGCCACTTTTTAATTCCTTTCCCTTTTGCCGAATTTCATATGGTAATCGGTTGGTTGCGATCATCGTAAGGGTTTAATATTTTTGGTGATGGCCGAATGTAGGAAGGGAGGTAATGTGTTCTCAACGACATTCGGAATTCGAATAACTAGGTAAGAGTTCAATTTAAGTGTTATAGTTGTTTAAGTAATTAGATCTCATCGTTTAAATGGTTTAGTGATTAAGGGATTATGATCGACTCGACTAACAGTCAGGCAGAAAAGGTTGGATCTGTAAAACCAACACCTAAATACAAGAAGCGATTGTTTCGGTAGTGCGAGATTGGCCATTGGGGTGTGGGCCGATATCAAAGTCAGATCGTGGGCCGATTGTGGTAGTCTCGAGTGATAGTAGCGTAGACATAGCGAAAGCATTAGTACGAGAATCAGGTGTGTAATACTTCCCCACCATCTAGATCTGATTATTAATACATGCTCATATGTTATGATGAATGCCGAAATCTCAGTTTAATGATGGAAACCCAAAGAAGGTAAACATGGACCACCAGGTTAGTAAATAATCTGATTAAATGTTATAAGTAAATTGTTTGTATGTGATTGCATGGGTCGGGTGATGAAAGGAGGAAGTTATATGTATATGTGTAGCGGTTTTTATCGTGATTTACTGTAGCGGCTAATGCCGTGATCTGTTATAAGGGCTTCAGCCATAATATGTTGATGAGAAGCATGACTGCCATCTTGGCGTGTAGCGGTGTGGGTTGATTGTAGAAATCCCCAATGGTGAGAACGGTTGGTACGGGGGCATGTAGCGAATGGAAACCTAGGCAAACGGGTTGGGTTTTGCATATTATTTGTTATCTATGTAAATGAAATTATTATTATGTTTTATGGGTTAAGGCCCAAATCTAATGGTGCATGAGGGTTGCACACTGAGTCTCATGACTCACCCAATTAAATTAACCTTTCAGGTGACACTTAGTACATCGGACCGGGCCAGAGAGGAGCGCAAGGTGGCCATGCAAAAGAATATGTGGGTCCGGCAGAAAGTCTCAACTTAATAGTTTTTATTATTATTTTATTTTATGGATTTGAATTCTGTTGTAATAAGGCCATGGGCCACTAATTTATGATTTGGGTTTTGTTATGGGTTTTATTTATTTGTTATTTTTTTTCTTTTTTGTTATTCAAAGATTTACTTTAATTAAACAAAGGCATGTACTTAAATTTGGGCTTTTATTCCTAAAGGTATATTTTATATAAAATTTCACTTAGGGTTTTCTGGTAACCTGAATTTTTTATTAAAATTTTTCTAGTGACATGCCAGATCCGGTTGTAGTGTTTGGGCCGGGTTTGGGGTGTTACATTATTAGAATATGCACATGTCCTTTTTTTGTTTTTCTTAATGTTATACATATTATATTGATTAAAATATAAAAAATAATATATAAATTCAAATTTAAAAGTTTAAAAGTTTAAAATTTTATAAAATTCTAAAATATAAATTTTAAAAATCAAAATAATATATAAAATTAAATAAAATATATTTAAATTTTAAAAATTGTTAAAAAACTTAAAATTTCAAAAATATATTCTAGAAAATTTTTCATAAATTTTATTTGTTTCAAAAATTTTAAATTCTAAAACTTGAAATATATATATATATATATATATATATATATATAAATTCAAAATAAAATTTAATTCTTTTTAGAATATATATTTCTGAACATTTAAGTTTTCTTTCAACAATTTTTAAAATCTTTTTTATTTTTATAAAATTTTCAATTTTATATATTATTTTGAATTTTTAAAATTTATATATTTAATTTATAAATTTATAAATTTTATAAACTATTTTGAATTATTTATATATTATATATGATTTTTACATTTTAAATCAATATAATATTAAAAAGCAAAACAAAAGGAAACGTGGCATGTTCTCATAACACCACGTGGTTGGTCAACAGTGGTCACTTTCAATCAACAATGGTCAACATCGATCAACAGTTAATCAAAGTCAAAGGTTTTTTTAATTTTTAATTTAATGTTTTTATTTTAAATAAACTTAATTGTCATGTGCACATTCTAATTAGCGCCATGTGGCGATTATTTTTTTTTGTTACAAAAAAAAAGGGTTGAACTAGGTAACGAAATGGTAGTTTAAGTACGGACAAAAAAATGTTCGGGGTACTAAAGTGGAAAAACATGTATAATTTGACTATCAAACTGAGCATTAAGCCTTTTATAAATGGTATGGAATGGATTCAAATATAAAAATATGCAAATATTTTACTTATTTTATTGAAAATGTAAAAAGATAAAAGTACCTGTGTAAGAATATAATTTATTTAAAACATGTAGGGATAATTTAATAATTTTGCAATTGAGTTTATGTATGATTGATTCAAACACCAATGTAATCAGATGCTCAAATAATAGTATAGATATGGATATATGACACACACAATCTATAGCAAGGTTTTTAAGCAAATACGAAAGGTAGGCTTAGTTGGCATACTTCCTTGGATGACAAGTGGCATATTGAATGACTAATATTAGGTGATTTATTACAGGTATGATAATTACTTTATTAATATTTTAAACAAATAACCATTATATTTTTCATTATGTAACGGGTTAATATGTAGTTTTCCCCTTGAACTTTTTTTTTGACCTACTTAGTATCTGAACTTGTATTCTGTCACTAAGGTCGGTACCTCCACACTAGCACCATTAGTTTGTGTTGATGTGGCACTAATGGTCGATCCGATGGTTACACATGGCGACCTCTCAATATGATAGGTGACGGATATAAATTAAAATTTTTTAAAATATATAAATTAATAAAAAAGTGTTTTTTTACATCAAGAGTAAATGTGGACAAATGCTTGTTCAGTGATAGCAAGCTAATTTTGTGTGTTTAATGAACTTATTTGTTGTCAAATTTTAAATAGAATGCTACTAAGCTTGTGACTTCTTGTTTTAATTTTGTCAGGACACAATTGCAATACCGAAGTTCAAATAAACAAGTAAATTGCACTAAATTGGAACGAGAAGCAATGAAATGGGTCAAATTGAAAAGTTGCAAAATTAGTGGCTGATTAAAAATCAGATTGTGAATTTGTCAAACTCAATGAATAGAAAAAAAAATATGATTTTAGTTGGTTGTTAGGTGATAAACAATGAGACGGATGAATGTGGAAGTTGTAACACCCTGATAGAGTACAGTGTGACTTAGCTACAACGGTTAGTTAGTTAGTCAAGAGCAGTTAGTCCAGCTAAGAGCAGTTAGTTTTAGCTCTTTGTATAAATATGAAATATTGAGATGAATGAAGCAGGCATTTCATTAAAGATTCAGAAAAGTTAGTAAAAGAGATTTCAGATCTAATTTTCTCAAAATATTCATTCAATCACATACTCTAGCATGGTATCAGTCGCCAAACGGTTCTAGGACCTATGGCTGCCAACCACTCTTCCGACTCAGGTTCCGTTGAAGGCGGATCTGCTCCGTTCACTGCTAACAAAGTTGTCACGTCTTTTCCTCGACACGATGTGGTGAAGTTGGATGAAAGTACGTTCATCCTTTGGCAATAGCAGGTACATGTTATTCTCAGTGCGCATGATTTGTTAGGATTTATTGATGGCACTCTTCCGTCCCCAGCTAGGTTTGTTCAATCGACAGATGGATCTGTGGTTACAAATTCGGCCGCTCTTGTGTTCTCTAGACAAGATCTTCTTCTTGTTTCCTGGTTACTTTCCACGATCCACACGTCACACCTATATTCATTCACTGATGCTCGCACCTCATCGGATATTTGGTGCACAACAACAAGTCTGTTTGCTGCTGATACTAGTGCCAAACAATCAAAGATCAAGCATGAGCTTCATTCTTTAAAAAAAGGTAATTTGTCTATGAAAGCATATGTAGATAAAATCAAATACTTATGTGATTTACTTGCGGCATCCGGTGCTCATGTCTCTGAGGGTGAGAAGTCGGAGGTGTTGCTCGTAGGTCTACCATCTGAGTATGGTTCTCTTGTTTTGATGATATCCCTCTCGTCAGAGCAGTTCTCCTTTCGAAAATTAGTTGCGACACTTGTTGAGTGTGAGCAACGTCAGTTGCGTGATGTTCAGGAGCTTACCTTACACGCAAATCTTGTGGAGTCTTCACAATCTACTCCTCGTGAGGGTAGTCGTGGTGGTCGACCTCCATCTGGTGGCCGTGGACGAGGTTTTCGATCGAGGATTCAGTGTCAAATTTGCAACTGTTTTGGCCATCTTGCTCAGAAGTGTTATTATCAGTTTAATCCTGACTATGATGATGCTCGTCCTCAACCGGCCAATGATGGTTATCGCGTGTCTCCGGCGTTGGCTTTGCCTCCTGCTGCGTTCTCTGGTTCGCCGCAAGAACCAATTCAAGGGCAGAAGGGGTGTCCTCCTCAACGGGTGAAATACTCTCATCCAAATAGTCAAAATTGGGTTTGTGCTGATCAAAATGAAAATCATTATTGGACTCCAGCTGGACCACAATTTCGGCCTAGTGCTCACATGCAAGGATATGATAATTTTCGTGGGTCCCATGGTGCATATGGTCTTCCATTTAGCAGACCACCACCACCACCTCTTGAAATGCGGTGTCTTTTAGTCTAAAATCAAATTAGGGCAAATGCTGCCATAAATTACAATGGGCTGCATGCTCTACCCTTGGTAGATGCTTGTTATGGGCGTGATTTTAGCCCACTGGAGGATGGTCGGCTAGTTAATAATTGTGTTCAATTTGAACAAGAGTCGGACTCCCTAATTCCTTGGCGTACTAAGCCCCAAGCTCGTGTTTATTTGGGGACTAATCCTTGTATAGGTCTTCCTAGAGTGGGTGATTTAGATGCTTCTGGTTATTCTGCTTCGTCTGGCTCAAATGCTAATACTGCTCAGGTTGGCTCGAATGCTGATCCTACGGGGTCATACATATCGGTGCCAGTCGGGTTAGCTTCATGGTACCCCAATTCAAGAGCGAGCAATCATGTTTGTCGTGATGCGTCGACTTTATAAGACGCTACTCCTTATCTAGGTACATCCTCTTTATTGATAGGTGATGGGACACCTGCCCCGATCTCCACTATTGGTACTGGTTTTTTACCCACGCATTATAAATTGCTTAAGTTGACTGATGTTCTCTGTGTGCCAAAAATTCAAAAACATATACTATCTGTCTCTCAGTTTGCTAACGATAATGGTGTGTTCTTTGAGTTTTATCCAATGTATTGTGTTATTAAGGACATAGTGACCCGGAAATGCTGCTGAAGGGCCACATACATGATGGACTCTACATGTTCTCTCTGCCGACTTGGTCTGCTCAGTCTGTTGAGGTTCCAGCTCCTACTTCAGATATAATTCCAAATAAAATCAATGATTGTAATAAATTGTCTTTGTGGCATAATCGCCTTAGTCATCCGTCTATACCTGTTGTCAAAAATGTTTTAGCTAAGTGTAATGTTGCTCTTCCGCCAAATATTTCTCTTGATGGAATATGTGCTGCCTGTCAAAAAGGAAAAGCTCATAAATTGCCATTTCCCACATCTATTACTAAGTACACGAATCCGTTTGATTTGGTGGTGTCTGATCTTTGGGGTCCAGCGTTTGTTTCGTGTGGGAATCACTGGTACTATATTTCGTTTGTTGATATGTGTACCCAATTTACGTGGGTGTATCTCCTTCGATAGAAGTCTCAGGCGATGCAGTGTTTCATTCAGTTTCAACGGTTAGTCAGCACTCAGTTTGGGAAGAACATCAAACAGTTTCAGAGCGATTGGGGTGGCGAATATAGAGCGTTCAAGTCTATTCTGGCCTCGCATGGAATTGTTCATCGCTTAACGTGTCCACATACATCTGAACAGAATGGTGTCGTGGAAAGGAAACACTGTCACATTGTCAACATAGGCCTCACTCTTCTGGCACAAGCAGATCTAACCATGGATTTTTGGGGTTATGCGTTCTATTGTGCTGTACACCTCATCAATCGTTTACCCACTCCAGTTCTGAACGGACTGTCCCCATATCAGGCCCTTTATGAGGTTGCACCTTCGTATGATCATTTATGAGTATTCGGGTGTTGTTGCTATCCCAATCTTCGTCCGTTTCACACCCATAAGCTAGAATTTCGATCTCAACCATCTACTTTCTTGGGCTATAGTGCCCAACATAAAAGGTATTTGTGTTTACTTCTGATTGGCAGAGTAATTGTCTCTCGTCACGTGATGTTTGATGAAACCAAATTTTTGTCATCTCCGTCACCTTCGGTAACGTGTTTGAAACTGGGAAATCAGACTGTCACAACATTTGTTCCAGTTGTTTATATCTGAAGTTATTGAACCTCCTATGGCTCTTTAGTCTCCACTGAGTTCTCCGCAAGGTGAGTCTTCATCGGCGTCTTCTCCCGCTCTGTCACAACCTGAGGTCGGGTCTGGTCGGGACCCTTCCTGTTCCTCGTCTTCCAGTCTACTATTGATCTCCAATGTATAAGGGTATTGCTTCGAGTGTACATACTCAGGCACCAGTTCTGCCTACAGTTAACACTCACCCAATGGTCACTAGGTCAAAAGCTAGAGTCTTCAAACCCAAGGATACGTCTGTTGAGGTTGTTGAACCATCTACGATAGAAGAAGCGTTGACTTCATCTAAATGGTGTGCTGCTGCCCAGGTAGAATACGATGCGCTTCTTCGGAACTCCACTTGGGATCTTGTTCCACGACCACAAAATTGCAAAGTTATAGGGTGCAAGTGGCTGTTCAAGATCAAGCGAAATCTAGAGAGTATCCGAAAAGCTCGTCTGGTCTCAAAAGGTTGCTCTCAAATTTCGGGGTGTGATTTTAGTCCAGTCTTCAAACCTACTACTTTGCGTGTGGTTCTTTCTATTGCTGTTTCAAGGGGGTGGCAGTTACGGCAAGTTGACGTCAATAATGCATTTTAAATGGTGACATTGACACGGAGGTGTTCATGCATCAGCCTCCTGGATATGAGCAACGTGGTTCTGATAGACAACCGCTTGTGTGTCGATTGAAAAAGGTGATGTATGGTCTTCGACAAGCGCCTCGTGCATGGTTTGATAAACTCAAACAGTCTCTCAACTCGTTGGGGTTTATTACTTCCAAGTCTGACTCGTCCTTGTTTGTGCGAATACTTGGTGATTCCACTCTGTATGTTCTAGTGTATGTTGATGATATTATTGTCACTGGAAATATGCCTAAGTCCATAGAATGGTTTGTTCAGTTACTGAACAGTGAATTTTCACTCAAGGATATGGGTAAGCTACACTACTTTCTTGGGATTGAGGTTACTCGCACTGCTAATGGTCTTCATATTTGTCAGCGGAAGTATATCTGTGATATTCTTGCTCGTTGCTCAATGCTCACTGTAAAAGGAGTTCACACTCCGATGGTTAGTTCGTCTACCATGTCAAAGTCTGATGGTGAGCTTTTGGCTGATCCAACTAAGTACAGGAGTCTTGCTGGTGCTCTTCAGTATGTTATTCTGACCAGGCTAGATATTGCGTATGCGGTTAATCGGATATGTCAATTCATGCATAGTCCTACTAATGTCCATATGGTAGCACTGAAACGCATATTACGGTATTTGTCTGGAACCATTGAATTTGGGATATCTTTTAGACCGGCCTCTCGTTTATCTTTGGTTGGCTATGCTGATGCCAACTGGGGGCTTGACTTTGATGATCGTCGATCCACATCAGGCTACTGTGTTTATTTTGGATAGACTCCTATCTTGTGGGGGTCTAAGAAGCAGCAAGTTGTTTCTCGCTCCACGGCTGAAGCAGAATACAAGAGCCTTGCTGTAGTGACAAGTGAGATAACTTGGTTAGTTTCGTTAATTCAAGAGTTACAGGTTGTGTCCGATGATGCTCCTGTTGTATGGTGTGATAGCTCCAGTACAGTTGCAGTTGCGGCTAATCCTGTCCTGCACTCCAAGTTCAAACATGTTGAGCTAGACTTGTTTTTTGTTCGGGAAAAGGTTACCGATGGTTCTCTGTTGGTAGGAGAAGTTCCTGCTTGTGATCAAGTGGCGAATATATTTACAAAGCCGTTGTCCGCAACCTATTTTTTGCGGTTTCGGAGTCAACTTTGTGTTTCATAGGTCGGGAAGATAGGTGCATGATAGAGTACAGTGTGACTTAGCTACAATGGTTAGTTAGTTAGTCAAGAGCAGTTAGTCCAGCCCATTTTCGATATCTTAGGTTACCGTAAAAAACGTGTCGTTTATTCATTCATTATCCATTTTCAAAACATTATACGTTGTAGAAGATTTTAAATAATTTGCCAATTCGTGTGTATTTGATAAAACATTTGTTTATTTTGAAAACTCGAGTTTTCCCACTTTTAACCGTAATACCATAAACGTCACAAATCCCAAATTAAACAAAAATCCGTAATGGCCATATTACATAAGGTATACCCAGGTATAATCAAAACCGTAAATGAAATAAATAAAAATAAAACCATAAAGGTTCAAAATTATGGTCACCGCCAAGTCTTTCACTGCACCGACCTGTCTACTGCTGGGGATTACTTGAACAGATTAAACAGAAAAGGGTGAGTTCTCGTAAACTCAATGTGTAATCCCCAGAGAAAACATACACATGGCATAATGTCAGAAAACAGTCATAAATTCATAGTTCGGGTCTGAGCCCATTACAGATACGGTGTGGACCTTATCCCACTCAGATACAAAATCAGATATTTTCTAGGCCTTAGCCCATTTTAGACATAATATGCAGATCAGAACAGAATAGCAGAGTCCTACCCACCAGCGACTACACACCAACTCCTACACAAAACAAAACCCCTTTAAAAAAACTTAAACATTCGAAAGGAACCGTTAAGATTAATCCAACCCACAACTTACCGAACGTGCGTCTTAAATCTGAATAACAGAATGATTGGAAGAACGAGGAATCAGAATAAGGGGGAAAGGCAAAAGAATTTCAGTAGCAAGAGAGATAAGGGAAGGGGGAATTAGAAGCAAAAGTGAGGGGGTAGGAGAAGGGCTAGCCGAAATTTTCAAAAAGAAATCAATATTCAACAGACTGCTAACCTGCAACCTTTTCCCCTTAATTCTCTCCACCAACTCCCCACTATTCAGATTCTTAGTAAAGCTCAAACTCTAACACGAGACTAGCAGCAAAAATAATTCCTCGCTCGCACAGGGATTCGAACTCCAGACCTCTAACAACCTTTACACTCCACTTAACCACCAGACTAGTAGGCCCATTCTGTTAATTACTTACACACATTTACTTATAAGCCTACTAACCAAAGATAGGGCTTTATTCATACAAATACCAAAATTTACCCAAGTCAAGGCTTGAACCCAAGACTTCTTAGACATCCCTAGGACACATAACCACTGACGTAGATAGACATTGTGTCACAAATTTACAAAATCTGGAATTAAAGAAAATCGGGGCGTTACAACTCTACCCCCTAAAAGAAAGTTTCGTCCTCGAAATTTACCTGATCAGAAAAGTTAAGGATACTACTGGCGCATCGAATCCTCTGGCTCCCAAGTGGCCTCCTCAGTGCTATGATTTCGCCACAACACTTTCACTAAGGAGATAGATTTCCTTAGCAGAACTTTGATGTCGTGATCCAGGATTTGGATCGACTCTTCCTCAAACGTCAGATCTGGTCTAACTTCTATCTCCTCAACAGGAACAAAATACGTGGGATTAAAACGGTAACGTCTCAACATTGAGATGTGGAACATATCATGAATGCGATCCAACTCCTAAGGAAGTTCCAACTAATATTCGATTGGCCCCACTCGCTTCAGAATGCAGTACGGCCCAATAAATCGAGGGCTTAGCTTACCCTTGTGATCGAACCTCAAAACCTTCTTCCATGGCGAGACCTTGAGAAAAACTAAGTCCCCCATAGAATAATCGATATCCTTCCTCTTTAGATCAGCATAGGAATTCTGCTTATCAGATGCCGCTTTCAATCGATCCTAGATCAATCGGACCTTATCTTCAATTTTTGAAACCAATTCCAGACCCAGAACACGTCACTCACCCAACTCAGTCCAGCCCAAGGGAGTGCGAACTTATGACCGTACAAGGCCTCGTAAGGTGCCATCTGGATGCTAGACTGGTAATTGTTATTGTAGGCAAACTCTGCCAACGACAAATACTCCTTCCAACTACCTCAAAAATCTATAACACAACTCCTCAACATATCCTCCAGTACTTGAATCACCCTCTTCAACTGACCATCTGTCTAAGGATGGAAAGTAATACTAAAGTCTAACCTTGGATCCAGAGCCTAGTGTAATTTCTTCCAAAATTGAGACGTGAAGCGAGGATCCCTATCGGAGATGATCGAGACAGGAACCCCATGTAGGCTCACTATTTCAGATACATATAGCTTAGCTAACTTCTGGAGAGAAAAGTCTGTCCTGACCGGAATAAAGTGGGCAGACTTTGTCAATCGGTCCATGATAACCCAGACAGAATCCTTCTTAATGGGTGTTAAAGGCAACCCATTAACAAAGTCCACATCGATATCTTTACAAGCTGCATCAACCCCGAAGGCAACTGATGCTCAGCCTTAACCTGCTGACAAGCCAGACAACGAGCAACAAAGTCAGTAACCTTACGCTTCAACCTTGGCCACCAGTACAACTCTCGAAGGTCTCGGTACATTTTATTCCTGCCGAGATGCATAGCGTAAGAGCTACTATGCGCTTCCCTTAAAATCGTTTGTCTCAAATCCTCATCATTTAGTACACAGATCCAACCACGGAAATAAAGTACCCCATTACCATTAATCTCAAAATTAGTCGCATCCCTATTCTTAACCTGACAGAACCATGACTCAAGTGACTTATCTCCCATCTGTTTACTTCAGATCCGATCAATCTATGTAGGCCTAACCTGAAGTTCTGCTAACAGACTCCCATCGTCGAATAAACTGAGTCGAGCGAACATCGCTCTCAGATCGATCATAGCCCTACGACTTAAAGCATCTGCCACCACATTGGCCTTACCAGGATGGTACTCGATGGTGCAGTCATAATCCTTAAGTAGCTCAACCCATATACGTTGCCTAAGGTTTAACTCATTCTGATTGAGGAGGTATTTGAGGCTTTTGTGACTAGTATAGATAATACACTTCTCACCGTACAGATAATGCCTCTAGATTTTTAGAGCGAAGACTACAGTAGCCAGTTCCAAATCATGCGTCGGGTAGTTTGCCTCATGCGTCTTGAGCTAACGTGATGCATAAGCTACCACATTACCATCCTGCATCAGTACGCAATCCAGATCCACATGCGACACATCACTGTATACCACGAAGTCTCTATTAGGTCCAGCTGTATCAGAACAGGAGCCTGAGTTAGGACAAATTTGAGCTTCTCAAAGCTCTCTTATTGCTTATTAGTCCAGACAAAGAAAACTCCGTTACACAGAAGCTTGGTCAATGGTGCTGCGATCAAGGAGAACCCTTCTATGAAGCGTCGATAATAGCTGCCAGCCCCAAAAAGCTGCGGATTTTAGATACATTCTTCGACTGTTTCCAATCCAACACAGCCTTAATCTTACAAGGATCAACACGAATCCCCTCCACAGAAACCATATGCCCCAAAAGGCTACTTTTTGAAACCAGAACTCACACTTACTGAACTTCGCATACAACTGTTTCTCACGCAGAGTCTGTAATACCACTCAGAGATACTCATTGTGCTCATCCTCAATCTTTGAATACACCAAAATTTCGTTAATGAAGACTACCACGAACCGATCCAGATAGGGCAAGAACACTCGGTTCATCAGATCCATAAAAGCTACTGGTGTATTCTTTAGTCCAAATGGCATTACTAGGAACTCATAATGGCCGTAGTGAGTCCTAAATGTTGTTTTATGCACGTCATCCTTCTTAACTTTTAACTGGTGATACCCTGATCAAAGATTAATCTTAAAAAAAACTGAAGCTCCTCAGAACTAGTCAAACAGATCAACAATCCTCGGTAGGGGGTACTTATTCTTGATGGTCAATTTATTCAATTGACGGTAATCGATACACATATGCATGGATCCATCATTCTTTTTCACAAATAGTATAGGTGCTCCCCACAGAGACGCACTAGGACGGATGAACTGACGATCTAGTAACTCTTGAATTTGAGTCTTAAGCTCCACAAGCTCCTTCGGTGCCATTCTATAAGGGGCGATGGACATCGGAGCTGTACCCAGAAAGAGCTCAATCCCAAACTCTACTTCTCAGCTCGGAGGCAGACTCGGTAATTCCTTAGGGAAAACATCCAAAAAGTCCCTTACGGTCCTGATGTCCTTAACTGAACAGTTCCCAGAATCAGAAACACTGATGTAGGCCAAGAATGCTTCACATCCCTTCCGTACCAACTTCTCTGCCACTAATGCAGAAATCACATTCGTTAAGTAGTCTCGATGTTCCCCAATCACCACTACCTCGTTGTCTTCCTTGGTTATCAAAATAATTCTTTTTGTCATATTGTCTAGACTTACCCGGTGTTTGACCAGCCAGTCCATTCCCAGAATCAAATTGAACTCTCTGAACGGAAGCTCCATTAGATCAGCCAGAAATATTGTCCCTTGAACCTCCAACGGGACATCTCCATATAGTTTACCCATTCGGATAGGCTGCCCCAACGGGCTCACAATAGTTACCTCACTCGAAGTATTCTTAATCAGAATCCCCAATGTTTCAGACACAGAACTAGCTACGTAAAAGTGTGTGGAGCCTATGTCTATCAGTGCCAAATAAGGTACATTATAAATTAGAAACATACCCATGATGACATCCGAAGCATCCCGGTCCTCACGACGATGAGTAGTATAAACCAGTGTAGGCTACCTCACCTCAGTTAGTCCAGCACCTCTGCCCGATACTCTTTACCCTCGGCCCATGCCGTTTCCACCCCTGGCCTGACTTCGGCCCCTAGGTGGCTGCTGAACTACTTTTGGTGTCTGCACAATAGCAGTACCCATAGCTTGCATCTGATCGGCTTTCAGTGGACAATCCCTGACACAATACTAAGTAGAGCCACACCTCAAACATGCCCTAGTCATCCTACAACACTCGCCCGGATGGCGTCTACCATAGTGCCCACAAAGCGCTACCCTAGAAGGTGCAAAAAGAGGCCCAACTCTCACTAGCCCATCAAATCTGGCCTTTTTCTTAGGCCTCATCACAGAATTTGAGGGCTCCGATTCCCTCTTATTCTTTCTTTTCTCGCAGTTTTGGCGCTCAGCGCGCTTAACCTTATCGGCAATCTTTGCCTTCTCAACCAGAGCAGAAAAGTCACGCTCCCTCTGTGGAGCTATTAGAACTCGCAAACTGTCCCTAAGTCCATCCTCAAAATGAACACAACACTCATATTCGGTCGCCACCATACCCCATGCATACTAGCTCAATCTCAGGAACTCGACCTCATACTCGGCTACTGATTGGTCTCCTTGGGTGAGATTAAGGAACTCATGCCTCCTAGCATCAATGTAGCTGGCTCCCACATATTTACTCTGGAACGCCGTCTTAAAATAGTCTCAAGTCAAACGGTCAGGCTGAGTGCCCTTCTTAACCATCAGCCACCACTGGTACGCTTCATCACGAAGCAGAGAAACAATTTCTTAAGCTTCTGTTCGGTAAAATCCAAGTTATCCATGATTCTTTCCGTGGCCTCAATCCAATATTCGGCCACGTTAGGGGCGACTCCACTGACACCCCTGAATAATTCTGCCTCATTGAATCGAAGTCGTTCCGTAACCGACCCACGGCCCCCAGATCCAATGTTGGGCCCAGCGACCCTCTCTAAAATCTATAGCATGGCTCGGGATAGTACGTCATCTCCAACCTCATAAATCATGGAACCCATTCTTTGCAGCCGGTGAGATCGGTGTCTCGCTCGTATCCAGATTAGGTAGATTCTCAAACGCTGAGGACCCAGCTCGAGCCCTTACGGCCTCTACCACGGCCTCTAGTACCCCGTCCGCGGATACCTCGTGCGCTCATCGTAAATTTGGAGTTTATTTGGTTTAACAGTTTTATGCATTAGTTACAGTTCCAATATTTGTTAACAGATGTTTTATGCAAAATAATATCAGAAGTTCAGAGTTTGTTATCACGAATCACAATTTTACTACGATTTTCAGTTTCGTTATAGTTTCCAATTTACACTACCTAAAGTGTTTTCAGTACAGTATACTACCTCAGGCTGTTTCAAGCATACAAGTAGTATTTTCAGACAAATTTAAACAGAATTCAAAACACTTATAGAATTGGCGCCGGAGACTCGGTGTACAACATCCTTAGTCAAAAATATTTTAAATCATAAAAAAACATTTCAAAAAAACCCAATTTTAAAAACCCAAATCCATAACAGAGTTTTGCAACCCTGCTCTGATACCACTAAATGTAACACCCCAAACTCAGCCTAGACGTTATGGCCGAATCTGACAATGTTACATGATAGTGCTTTAGAAAATATAATTACAATAAAGCCATTTTCGATATCTTAGGTTATCGTAAAAAACGTGTCGTTTATTCATTCATTATCCATTTTCAAAATATTATACATTGCGAAAGCTTTTAAAATAATTTACGAATTCGTGTGTATTTGATGCAACATTTGTTTATTTTGAAAACTCGAGTTTTCCTACTTCTAACCGAAATACCATAAACGTCACAAATCCCAAATTAAACAAAAATCCGTAATAGCCATATTACATAAGGTATACCCAGATATAATCAAAATCGTAAATGAAATAAATAAAAATAAAACCATAAAGGTTCAGAACCGTGGTCACCACTGAGTCTTCCGCTGTATCGACTCGTCTACTGTTGGGGATTACCTAAACAAATTAAACAGAAAAGGGTGGGTTTTCGCAAACTCAGTGTATAGTCCATAGAAAACATACACATGGCATAATGTCAGAAGATAGTAATAAATTCATAGTTAGGGTCTGAGCCCATTACAGATACGATGTGGACCTTAGCCCACTCAGATACAGAATCGGATATGTTCTAGGGCCTTAGCCCATTTCAGACATAATATGCAGATTAGAACAGAATAGCAGAGTCCTACCCACCAGCCTCTACACACCAACTCCTAGCAAAACCTCTTTAAAAAAAACTTAAACATTCGAAAGGAACCGTTAAGATTAATCCAACCCACAACTTACCGGCCGTGCGTCTCAAATCTAAATAACAGAACGATTGGAAGAACGAGGAACCAGAATAAGGGGAAAGGCAAAAGAATTTTGGTAGCAAGAGAGATAAGGGAAGGGGAAATCAACAGCAAAAGAGAGGGGGTAGGAGAAGGACTAACCAAAATTTTCAAAAAGAAAGCAGTACTCAACAGACTGCTAACCCCCAACCTTTTCCCCTTAATTCTCTCCACCAATTCCCCACTACTCAGATTTTAAGTAAAACTCAAACTCTAACACAACACTAGCAGCAAAAATAATTCCCTCGCTCGCACAGGGATTCAAACTCCATACCTCCAACAACCTTTACACTCCACTTAACCACCAGACCATCATGCCTTTTCTGTTAATTACTTACACACTTTTACTTATAAGCCTACTAACCAAAGATAGGGCTTTATTCATACAAATACCAAAATTTGCCCAAGTCAAGGCTTGAACCCAAGACTTCTAAGACACCTCTAGAACAAATAACCACTGAAGCAGATAGATATTGTTTCACATATTTACAAAAGCCGAAATTAAAGAAAATTGAGGCGTTACAGAAGTGGATCGTAAAGTTTGTCAAAGTCACAAATTTGACTTAGGGCTCTAGACGTTTAGAAAGAAACTTAGATTTTTAACACAACCTAAAACGAAATCAAATCCAAGTTAGATAAAAAATTAAAATAAATAAATAAGATAATTAAAATAGAATAATAAATCTATTATTAGAACAATAAGAAGAAAAATAAAGAAGAGAGATGAAAATATAAAACGTGGTATGTAAAAGTCCTAAGAAGCCTCGGAAACACGAAGAATCCATAACCTCCTTCAAGCGGCTCTAATTCCCCCAAGAAAGAAAATTTGGCAAGAAAAAGTTTAAAGGTGATCCCTACAATCTGGAAAGATTGTTAAACTCTTCTAAAAGAAACTCAAGAGAAATTCTTAAAAAAAAACTCAAAGAGAATTTATATACTCAAAAGATAAGTTGAATAATTATGAATTGAATAATTTGTGTACAATGAAAGGCCTATATATAGGCTAGCTAAATAAATCTAAATAGAACTCTTAAGTATACTAGAACTCTAATAAATCTAAATAAGAAGTAGTTTTAAACTAAATTTTCTTGTTGACATAAAACTCCTAAATAACTTAAACTACTTAATAATTATTAAAAATTTGAAATAATAAAATAATAAAATGGTAAGAGCTGATAACTACAATATTGGACTCATATATAATAAAAATTAAGCCCAAAACCCAAACCCAATATGATTTAAACTCGAATTAAAAGCCTGAAATTTGTAATTCTCGTCATAATCCCGTTCAGAAATTCTGCGCAGTCTTTATTAAATGGTCATAACTTGAGCTCCTAAACTCAAAATTGAGTGACTCAAAATGTGTTTCGATGATAAGAGAGAGATATTCAAACCCTATTAGACATATCAACCTAGAAATGTCAGGATCCCATCCAAAATCATCGCAAGTTTGCTGATTTCCCAAGTTTGAAAATTGACAGGTTTGGTGATTGGAATTTAATAAATTTCACCTCATCCTTGTTTGTATCATTCCCCCTTTCCTCGAAAAGATTCATCCTCGAATCATGTCTTTGATCGAATCTTGATTTGATTTGCTTAGCCTTTGACATTGTTGTTGGGCCTTGAGATAGTGTGAGTCAATCACATTCGTAGGTCTGAAATTGTGCCTTGAGACTTGCATCATTCCCCTCTTCCTCAGGAAGATTCGTCCCCGAATCTTTAGCTGCACAGAAGGAAAAGGGATTGGAATAAATAATAATAAATTGAATAAAATACTTACCTAAGCTTTCTTGTGCACCAAAACTATCTCCAGGATTAAAGATATGATTTTTGATATCCCAAATCAGCATGGATCAAGTATCTCTCCTTCAAAAACAAACCATTAACACTAGACAAAGAAATATTAGGCACATGAGTGTTCAAGTAAAAAGTAACTTGTAACTTTCTTTGAATATGCATGGTTATCCATAAGAATTTCCAACGATGAGTTAAGAATTTCACATAATTATAAAAATCAAGTAGTTTAATATTATTATGTAAAAATTTATATTTAGAGTTTAAGGTAGAAAATTTTGTTACAAGATCAAATGTACGAGATTCTTTAATAAAATTGTCGAATGCAACAAAAGTAAACTTTAAATACCTATATAAACCCATAAAATCAATTGAACTTTCAGACCATTGTTTATTGAAACTTGACTAATGAGAAAGCATGTCGTAAGGAAAAATAAAATCAGTAGCATACTTATCAAAAACATTCAAGGCATGCCTACATATTTCAATTTCCGATGTATCATTACTTTTCTTACCTTCTAGCACCTGTGGAGAATTATCATTGTTCAACTTACCTCTTTCCCGCAAGTAAAATCGTCTATCAATGGTAGAGTAATATAATTGAGAGGCTATCAAAGGATCCTTGAAATCCTGTAACAAACAAACACCACTAAAAAAATTTGAGTTAGATTTAGTTAATGTAACACCCCTTACTCGTATTCAACACCGGAGCAGGGCACGAGGCATTACCAGACATACCACACAAGCATTTCTGCAATTCTGAGATATAAAAGTTGCGTCCAAATTAAAACCATCCACAATCAATCATAAATTCCCTAATACGAGCCAACGATGCCCAAAACGTGCATTGGAAATGGTTCGGGACTAAACCGATGACTCAGGAAATTTTTACAAAACTTAAAAAATTTTTGCTAGAAGTAGGGTCACATGCCCGTGTGGTCCAAGGGACACGCCCATGCTTTAGATCTTGTTCAGAATAAGGTGCTCTCTGAATTGTGCCACACGGCCGTGCCACATGCCCGTGTACTAAGTCGTGTGCTTATTTAATTTAATTCGAATTAAGTGTAGGTTTCACACAGCCAAGACACACGCCTGTGTTCTAGGCCGTGTAACACACACAGCCGAGACACACGCCCGTGTGCTATATTCTGAACATTCTATTTTTCCAAATTAAGTTGCAGGGATACACGACCGGAACACATGCCCATGGGGCAGACCGTATGTCACACACACCCTAGACACACGCCCGTGTGTCTACCCGTGTGGAAAAAAAGAAGGCTATTTACCAAGCCATTTGCCACCCTTTAATGCACACACGTATATAACATAACTTACCACGAAGTCAAGCTTATACATACAACCAAATCATCCACAAACAAGACATAAACACATCATATCATACATAAACATCACATAACTTATCAACTCAAATCATGCAAGTTTTCACATTCATGAAAGGCATCACGATATGAATATACTTATACCAATGCTAGACAATTTCAAATGACTAGACAATTTCAAATGGCCTTATACAAAATGAACTTCTAACCAACATAGGCCAACACATTTGGCCAAATCAATTATGACACATAACAAAATGAGCAAGTCCTCTATACATGCCATAATTTAAAATGTTGAATTCATTTATACCAAAATAATTTTTGATAGTGTGTATGGATCTCCGACGATATCCGAACCCTGAGCTAACTTGGTGATACTATAAGACATGAAAAGAAAGGGAAGTAAGCTATATAGCTTAGTAAGTTCCTAAGCAAATAATAAACATCATAACCACACATTTAACATACAATTAACATGATAAAAATTAGCATGAATGTTATTAAAATATTATGATCATAACTTACTCAATCACCACCTTACCAAGGGTTCATCACATATCGAGCTCATTTCTTATTAGTTTTACGTACATACCTATACCAACTCACATAATAGCCATATCCTTTCACAACTTTGACATTCCTGTTGAACACTCAGAATATTAACAAATACTCAAAAATCTTGCACATAAGTGCCATATATGTATCTAAAGCTACCTCATATCTCATAATCCATATAGGTTCACTTTCGAGCTATTCACGAGCCTGCTCACACAAGCTATCAGTCAGGACGTAGCTACACAGTACTGCTCACACAAGCTGTCAAGTATCCACAACACATGCCAGACTACCCAGCCACTGGTAGGACGTACAAGACCAGCACCCTGATCACATAATCGCATATACACGTGGGTTCCTAGTGACATGTCACTCGTATCCTATTCTATTCCTAAGGTTCAACGATTTCTCGTTTGTCGAAACTTTGTCGAATACGTCCAAAGAGTCAATCACAATTCATACAATATAAAAACATTTAAAAAACGTAAATATAACAATGCATTATTTACATACGAACTTACCTCGATACAAAAATAGTAAAATTGGACCTAATCGTCAAACACTTTGTTTTTCCCCCGATTTAGGTCTGAACCTCATTTTTCTTGATCTATAATATCAAATTTAACTCATTTAATACTCACATTATTCAACTTAGCCCAAAAATCATATTATGGAAAAATTAAATTTTTGCCCCTAAACTTGACATTTTATACTTTAGTTTCTAGGCTCGTAAAATGAAATATAGTCAATTTCTTCAAAACCCAAGCCTAGTCGAACCCTTTTCATACTCATAACAGCCCGTATTTTTCATTAAATCACACTTCTACTACATATTTTACAACTTTTACAAATAGGTCCTTTTAGGCATTTTCATCAAAAATCACTTGGTAAATGTTGTTTATCTAACATCAAACATACATTTTCTACCATTAAACATCAAAATACACAAATATCTAACATGGCTAATATTTTATACCTTGACATCTTTTCAAATTAGTCCTTGAAATAGCTAGATTAGGTTGCAAGGATCTCAAAAACATAAAAATCATAAAAAAAAGGGCAAGAACATACTTACAATCGAGCTTGAAAGATATAAAAAAACCCTAGATATGTCTTCCCTTTGTGAATTTAGGAAATGGGGGACTAAATTCATGAAGATGAAGACTTTTATTTAGTTATTTTGGCTTTATTTACTAGATTACCAAAATGCCCTTCACCTAAGCTTTGAAAATTTTCACTAACCATGCCCATTTTTTTCCATACTAAGTATAATGGTCTAATTACCATCTAAGGACCTCTAATTTAAAATTTCATAGTAATTAGACACCTCTAGCTTCTAGAACACACATTTTGCACCTTTTTTTAATTTAGTCCTTTTAACTAAATTAAGTGCCCAAACATCAAAATTTTTGAACAAAATTCTCACGAAGTCATTACATAAAACTGTAGACCATAAAAATACCAAAAATAAATTTTACTACGTCAGATTCGTGGTCCCGAAACCATTGTTCCAACTAAACCCAAAATCAAGCTGTTACAACTCTCCTCTCTTTAGGGATTTTTGTCCCCGAAAATCTTACCAAAAGAGAGGTTTGGGTACTGTTTTCTCATAGCTTTCTCAGGTTCCCACGTAGCCTCTTCGAACCCATGTCATTTTCATAAAACTTTCACTAGAGCTACTTTTATTTCTCAACTGTTTGATTTCTCGAGCCAAAATCTTTACCGGTTCCTCATCATACGTCGTATCCGATCGAATCTCAATCTCTGTTGGAGAAATCACATGTGAAGGATCAAAATGATATTGTCGCAACATCGACACATGAAACACATTATGGATCCTTTCCTACTCTGTCGGTAAAGCTAACCGATATACGACTGGCCCTATTCTTTCAATAACCTCATACAGCCCAATGAAACGTGGACTCAACTTGCCTTTACGACCAAATCTCAGGATCTTTTTCCACGGAGATACTTTCAGAAATACTTTATCACCAACTTGAAACTCAATTTCTTTTCTTTTCAAATCCGCGTATGAAATCTGTCTATCTGAAGCTACTTTCAAACAATCACGAATTACTTACACTTTTTCTTTGGTTTCTCTAACCAAATCAACCCCGTGAATTTGCCTCTCACTGAGCTCAGTCCAGTACAATGGAGTTCAACACTTGCGGCCATACAATGCCTCATACGGTGCCATCTTAATACTCATCTGGAAACTGTTGTTATAAGCAAATTCGACTTAAGGTAGATATTTTTCCCAACTACCTTCGAACTCTAATACACAACAGCGAAGCATATCTTCGAGTACCTAAATTGTTCTCTCAGATTGACCTTCGGTTTACAGATGAAATGCGGTACTAAAGTTTAACTTTGTACCCAAAGCTTCTTGTAATTTCTTCTAAAATCTCGAAGTAAACCTCGGATCTCTATCCGAGATAATAGAAATAGGCACTCCGTGTAATCTCACAATCTCAGAAATGTACAATTCAACTAATTTATTAAGTGAATAATTCGTACGTATCGGTATAAAATGAGGCAACTTTTTCAATCTATCAACCACAACCATACGCCATCTTTCTTTTTTGGAGGCAAAGGCAAACCCGTTACGAAATCCATCGTAATCCTGTCCTATTTCCATTCAGGTGCCATCACTGGCTAAAGTAAACTAGAAGGTACTTGGTGTTCGGCTTTTACTTGTTGGCAAATCAAACATCTCGAGACAAACTTTGAAATATCTTGTTTCATACCTGACCACTAGTACAATTTCTTCAAATCAGTATACAATTTCAACTGCCCGGAAGAACAGATAGAAAACCACTGTATGCTTCATGAAGAATTTTCTGAATAAGCTCAGCATCTCTCGGTACACAAATCCTACCTCGAAACATCAAACAATCATCAGCCCCAATTTGAAAATCTGAATCACTAGTCAATTTGCACTGATTTCTCTTAACTTGAAGTTCTTTGTCACACTTCTAAATTCACAAATTTGCTAAAGAAAAAATGGTCTAGCTCTCAACTCAGCTAAAATCGAACCATCATTGGATAAAGTCAACCTCGTATTCATAGCTCTCAAGGCAAACAATGACTTTTTACTCAAAGCGCCTGTGACTACATTCGCCTTTTCGGAATGGTGGTCAATTACCAACTCATAATCCTTTAACAACTCAAGCCATCTCTATTGTTGAAAATTCAAATCCTTTTGAGTCATCAAATACTTTAAACTCTTATGATCCGAAAAGACATGACATTTCTCACCATACAAGTGATGTCTCTAAATCTTCAAAGCAAACACTATGGTAGCCAATTCTAGATCGTGCGCGGATAATTCTTCTCATGCGGTTTCAACTATCTCGAGGCATAGGCTATCACTTTGCCCTCCTGCATCAATTCACATCCTAATCCATTTAGTGACGCATCGTTATAAATCACAAACTCTTTTCCCGATTCAAGTTGCACTAAAATCGACACCTCAGTCATTAATGCTTTCAATTTCTCAAAACTTTGCTGACATTTTTTGGACCATTCAAATTTAACATCGTTTAGCAACAACTTAGTCATAGGAGTAGCAATCATCGAAAAACCCTTAACAAATCGCTGGTAATAGCTGGTTAAGTCAAAAAAGCTTCTAATCTTCGATACATTTCTCGGTGGTTTCCAATCAACAATTGCCAAAATCTTACTCGGATCAACCCAAATACCATCTCCTGAAACAATGTGTCCCAAAAATCTGACTTCTTGGAGCCAAAACTCACTTTTGCTGAACTTAGCAAACAATCTCTTATCTCTCAGAGTCTGCAACACAATTCTTAAATGTTCGGCATGCTCAGACTCATCCCGAGAATAAATCAAAATGTCATCAACAAATACAACCACAAACTTATCCAAATATGGTTGGAAGATCCGGTTCATCAAATCCATAAAAATAGCAGGAGCATTTGTTAATCCAAAAGGCATAACAAGAAGTTCATAATGCCCGTGTCTTGTCCTGAAAGTGGTTTTCGGCACATCTGACTCTTTAACTCTCAACTGATAGTAGCCAAATCTCAGATCAATCTTTGAGAATATCGTTGCTCCTTTTAACTGATCAAAAAAGTCATCAATCCTTAGCAAAGGATACTTTTTCTTTATAGTCACCTTATTGAGCTATCGATAATTGATACAAAGTCTCATAGATTCGTTTTTCTTCTTTACAAATAACACTAGAGCACCCCAAGGAGAAAAAATCAGTCTTGTAAAACCTTTATCTGTCAACTCTTGCAACTGAGCTTTTAATTCTTTCAATTTAGTTAGAGCCATTCTATATGGAGCTATCGATATCGATGAAGTCCCTGGCACTAAATCAATACCAAACTCAACTTCTCTAATCGGTGGCAAACCAGGCAACTCTTCAGGAAAAACATCTGGATATTCATAGACTACTGGCACTGATTCAAGCTTCAATTCAGACATCTTTAGATTCAACACATAAGCAAGATAAGTTTAGAAAACTTTTCTTACGTATCTCTGAGCAGCTATAAACGAAATCACAATAGGCAATTCACTTGATTCATCGTTTCAACCCGAAGAACCTCACCATTTTCACATTTCAATTCAATAGTTTTTAGTCTACAATTTACTATGGCATCATGCAGTGTCAACCAATCCATACCCAAAATAACATTGAATTCATCAAATGGCAACAAGATTAAGTCAGCCAGAAAATAGTGACCTCGAATCATCAAAGGAAAATTCTTGCAAACTTTATCAACTAGCACATATTTGCCTAAGGGGTTTGACACTTTAATAACAAACTCAGTAAACTCAACAGGCAAACTCTTACTAGATACCAAATTCACGCAAACATAAGAATGAGTTGATCTAGGATCGATCAATGCAATACCATTAGTATCATAAAGAGAAAATGTACCAATAATCAAATCGAGAGATGACGCATCCTCACGAGTACGTATAGCATAAGCTTTACTAGGTGCTCTAGCTTCGGATCTTATAGCTGAATCCTTTGTCACACCTTTACTACTAGTTCCATTCCCGATGTTTCTCGGTGGGCTACCCCTATTGGTAGTATTACTTGGCCTTGTACTTGGAAATTTTTCTTTCTCAGCCATTTCAGGGCAATCTCGGATAAAATGCTCTTGAGAACCACACTTGAAATAAGCTCAGTCATTCATCCTACACTCGCCGGGATTTCTTCTTCCACAATGCTGACATTCAGGTCTATTAGACCTAACATTACCCACGCTTGCCATTAAAGTAGCTTGAGATTTAAAACCCGAATATTGCTTCTCGCGGTCTTTGTACGAATACCCAGATGAAACATTCAAATGAGAGTACATTTCTCTGGATTTCTTCGACTGAGATTGAAATGACTTACACATTGGCCTTTTTCTTGCATCTCTAACCTCACTCTCGGCATTTCTTTTCTCTTTGCTTAGCTCTTTGGCTTTGTAAGCTCATTTAACCAATACAACAAATTCTCTTAGTTCCAAGATTCCAACTAATAGTCGGATGTCTTCATTCAGTCCATCTTCGATCCTTTTACACATAATAGCCTCGGAGGAAACACACTCTCGAGCATACTTACTGACCCTAAAAAATTCTCGCTCATACTCTGTCACTGACATTCAGCCCTGTTTCAGCTCAAAAAATTCTTTACGTTTCTGATCGATGAACCGCTGACTAATGTATTTCTTTCAGAATTCCTCTTGAAAGAATTCCCATGTAACCCTCTCTCTCGGTACCACAAATACTAATATCTTCCACCAGTGATATGCTGTGTCCCTCAATAATGATATAGCATATTTCAAGCATTCTTCGGGTGTACATGATAACTCATCAAATACCCTTCTAATATTATCAAGCAAGAACTCGGCTCTCTTGGGGTCATCATCTACATTAGCCCTGAATTCCTTAGCCTCTTGCTTTCAAATCTTATCAACCGGAGGCTTATTCAGTCTTACAAATTCCACACCTTAAAGAGCTACAGGAATCGGTTAGGGATAAGGAGGGGGTGGAAGATGTTGAGCAATCGGATTTGTTTGACCAAACTCTGAATACCACTGGTTCATCATATGGAGGAAGGTTCCCTAGCCCCTTCTCCTTCTCCCTGACTAATCGTGGGAGGTCTACTTTCAGACAGCGTTGCCCCTTGAGCAGGAGCTGACGCATTACTTTCTACTTCATCAGCTACAGCTCGATCGGGAGTTCATTTAAAATTGTCAGGAGTCATCACACTATCACAGTTCATTTATGGCATGTATAGCTAGACTCTTATACACACTACGTTAGTCTAAGAATCGACTAAATCGTAGCTCTGATACCACTAAATGTAACACCCCTTACCCGTATTCAACACCAGAGCAGGGTACGAGGTATTACCAGACTTACCACACAAATATTCCCGTAATTTTGAGAGATAAAAGTTGCGTCCAGATTAAAACCATTCACATTCAATCATAAAGTCCCTAATACAAGCCTACGAGGCCCAAAACATGCATTGGAAGTTGTTCAAAACTAAACCAAGGACTCAGGATATTTTTATAAAACTTAGAAAATTTTTGTTAGAAGCAAGGCTCACACGCCCGTGCTTTAGACCGTGTTCAAAATAGGGTGCTCTCTGACTTGTGCCACACGGCCGTGCCATATGCCCGTGTACTAGGCCGTGTGCTTATTTAATTTAATTCGAATTAAGTGCAGGTTTCACACGGCTAAGACACATGCCCGTGTTCTAGGCCTTGTAACACACACGGTCGAGATACATGCCCGTGTCTCTGCCCATGTGCTATATTCTGGACATTCTATTTTTCAAAATTAAGGTGCAGGGGACACACGGCTAGAACACATGCCCGTGGGGCAGACCATGTGTCATACACGGCCTAGACACATGCCCGTGTGTCTACTCGTGTGGACAAAAAGAAGGCTATTTACCAAGCCATTTGGCACCCCTTTAATGCACACACCTACATAACATAACTTAGCACCAATTCAAGCTTATACATACAACCAAATCATCCACAACCAAGACATCAACACATCATTCACATGCTAACATCTATCTTACATAAATGTCACATAACTTATCAACTCAAATCATGCAAGTTTTCTCATTCATGAAAGGCATCACCACATGAATATACTTATACCAATGTTAGCCGATTTCAAATGGCCTTATACAAAATAAACTTCTAACCAACATAGGCCAACACATTTGGCCAAATCAATTATGACACATAACAAAATGGCCAACTCCTCTATACATGCCATAATTCAAAATGTTGAATTCAATGATACCAAAATAATTTTTGATAATGTGTATGGATCTCTGACGATCTCTGGACCCCGAGCTAGTTTGGTGATACTATAAGAAAAGGAAAAGAAAGGGGAGTAAGCTATATAGCTTAGTAAGTTTCTATGAAAATAATAAGCATCATAACCACACATTTAACATACAATTAACATGATAAAAATTAGCATGAATGTTATTAAAATATTATGATCATAACTTACTCAATCACCACCTTACCAAGGGTTTATCACATACCTTTACCAACTCACATCATAGCCATATCCTTTCACAACTTTGACATTCCCATTGAACACTCGGAATATTAAAGAATACTTGAAATTCTTGCACATAAGTGCCATATATGTATCTAAAGCTACCTCATATCTCATAATCCATATAGGTTCACTTTCGAGCTATTCACGGGCGTACTCACACAAGCTGTGAGTCAAGACGTAGATACACAGTACTGCTCACACAAGCTATCAGGTATCCGCAACACATGCCGGACCACCCAGCCACTGGTAGGATGTACAAGACCAGCACCCGGATTACATAACTGCATATACACATGGGTTCCTAGTGACATGTCACTCGTATCCTATTCTATTCCTAAGGTTTAGCCGGGATTTCTCGTTTATCGAAACTTTGTCGAATACGTCCAAAGAGTCAATTAAAATTCATATAATATTAAAGCTTTTAAAAAAACATAAATATAATAATGCATTATTTACATACGAACTTACCTCGGTACAAAAATAGTAGAATTGGACCTAATCGTCAAACACTTAGTTTTTCTCCCGATCTAGGTCTAAACCTCATTTTTCTTGATCTATAATAACAAATTTAACTCATTTAATACTCACATTACTCAACTTAGCCCAAAAATCACATTACTAAAAATTACATTTTTGCCCCTAAACTTTTAACATTTTACACTTTAGTCCCTAGGCTCGTAAAATGAAATATAGTCAATTTCTTCAAAACCCAAGCCTAGACAAACCCTTTTCATACTCATAACAGCCCAAAATTTTCATTAAATCACACTTCTACTACATATTTTACAACTTTTACAAATAAGTCCATTTAGGCATTTTCATCAAAAATCACTTGGTAAATGTTGTTTATCTAACATCAAACATACATTTTCTAGCATTAAACATAAAAATACACAAATATATAACATGGGTAAAATTTTAGACCTTGACATATTTTTTAAATTAGTCCTTGAAATAGCTAGATTAGGTTGCAAGGATATCAAAAACATAAAAATCATGAAAAACGGGGCAAGAACGGACTTACAATCGAGCTTGGAAGATGAACGAACCCTAGCTATGTCTTCCCTTTTTTAATTTCAGCCATGGGGGACTAAATTCATGAAGATGAAGACTTTTATTTAGTTATTTTGGCTTTATTTACTAGATTAACAAAATGCCCTTCACCTAAACTTTGAATTTTTTTCACTAACCATTCCCATTTTTCTCCATACTAAAGTCTAATGGTATAATTACCGTCTAAGGACCTCTAATTTAAAATTTCATAGCAATTAGACACCTCTAGCTTCTAGAACACACATTTTGCACCTTTTTCAATTTAGTCCTTTTACCTAAATTGAGTGCCCAAACGTCAAAAGTTTCGAACGAAATTTTCAAGAAGTCATTCCATAAAATTGTAGACAATAAAAATAAATTTTACTGTGTCAGATTCGTGGTCCCGAAACCACTATTCCAACTAGATCCAAAATCAGGTTGTTATAGTTATAACATAATCATTCCTCGCTTTTTTATGGGTATTTTCTTGCTTTTCATTTTCTTTTTCCACTTGAAAACTCTCCAATTTTACCTCATATAGATTTTTACTCACCAAATTTTGACAATTAAGAAGACTTTTATCACTTAAGGTTTCTTTTCTCTCTGTCTTTTCACACTATTTTTCTCATTTCCCATATCTCCATCATAAGTATTACGAATATTCAATTCAGTACATTCTATCTCAATAGGAGAACATGATGTTTCTATCTCATCTAAATTCATTGGTTTGAGGAAGAAATTCTTACTATCATCTTTTTTTTGGTTCATAAAGTTTATCATCACAAATCTCTTTTCCAAGAGTAAGAATCAACAAAAGGTACAAAGTCATACTTACTTTCTTCTCTAGTTGGATATTTAATTGGATATTGGAAACCCTTATGATCTTTTTCTATCAACACAAATCTTGTGTTGGTACAATCACGACTATAGTGACCATACCTTTTGCACGTAAAACATTCATATCATGACCTTTTTATTGTTTTGATGAAAATTTAGTAGAAGTGGGTTGCTTAGAAGATGTAAAAAAATGTTTTATAAGAGCCTCACTTTTCCACTCAAAAGGTTTAGTCTCATCACAAATTGGCATCCACTTATTAGTAGCATAAGGGGGTTTCGAATTCTTGAAAGTAGAATTAGAACTTTTACCTCTATGATATTGTGAAGCACTAAATGGATGAGATTGACGTTGTTGAAACTGCTACTCAAACTCAATGGCATTGTGTACCGCATCCTCAATATCAATGTAGGTTTGAAGATTAAGAGCATTGGCTATTGAAACATTCAAGTCATCTACGAATCGCACCATTGTAGTCTCGTCATCTTCTTGTACATTTGCTCTTTGCATAAGCATCTCCATCTCCTTAAAGTGCTCATCAATAGATCGATTACCTTGAACAAGGCGTTGAAGTCTCATTTTGACTCTCTACAGTAATGAGAAGGAACGTAACGCTTTCACACCATTTGCTTCAACTCGTCCCATGTTTCAATTACCCTTTCATAGTTTCTTTGACGATCAATTCCAAGTTGAATCCACCAACTCAACGCATAATTTGAAAATCCAAGGGTCGCCAATGGGACTTTTTCCTCTTCCCGGCATTTATAGTAACGAAACATAAATTCAATTTTTTTTCCCACTCACAATATGCTTCAAGATCGTGCTTCCCTCAGAATGGTGGAATATTGAACTTTGGTTTAGCTAAAAAATGTTGCCTATGGTCATTATTAGCCAAAGTCTCATCATTTGCACGAGAGACACATCGAAAATTATTTACACGAAGACGAGTTTAATCAATCTTATCTCCCCAATTACAATTTCGATGCTCAATTTTTGTACTTAGATGTTCTAAATTTTTGTTGATCATGTCTAGAATAGTGTCATGTTGCTGATCTCGAGCATTTCGAACCTCTTGATCCCTTCTCAACTTCCCAACCATAGTATTGCGAATCATTAGGAAAACCTAAAAAAACATAACACTCAATAAAAGAAAAAATAAGCAAACCTCACTGTTATGCACTTAGAAATAAAAATCAAATTCCCAATGAGGTAAGAATTAATCTTGTAAGTCTTTTAAAAAGTGCCTATATCAATCAATTAGAATGTATTAAAATCAAACTAACAAAGAAAACGTAATAGCACTATAAGTCCAAAATTGGCGAGACATCAAAGAATTCTGTTGCACTAAGGAAGGAATGTGCAACGTGGTTTTACCTATTAACACAAGAAACAATAAAGTGTTAGAATGCATAAAGGAAAAATAAGAAGAAAAAAAAATGAAAACCTAAAGCAAAAACAAACAATTGAAAACCAAAAGCAAAAAATTCAGGTTTTGGGCTTAATTTTTATTATATATGAGCCCAATATTGTATTTATCAGCTCTTATCATTTTATTATTTTATTATTCTGAATTTTAATAATTATTAAGTAGTTTAAGTTATTTAGGAGTTTTATGTCAACAAGAAAATTTAGTTTAAAACTACTTGTTTAGATTAATTAGAGTTCTAGTATACTTAAGAGTTTTATTTAGATTTATTTAGCTAGCCTATATATAGGCATTTGCATTGTACACAAATCATTCAATTCAGATTATTCAACTCATCTTTTGAGTTTATAAATTCTCTTTGATTTTTCTTTTTTTTTTTTTAAGAATTTCTCTTGAGTTTATTTTAGAAGAGTTTTAATAATCTTATCAGATTGTGAGGATCATCTTCAAACTTTTTTTTGCCAAATTTTATTTGTTGGAGGGGAAATTAGAGCTGCTTGAAGAGGATTGTGGATTCTTCATGTTTCCAAGGCTTCTTAGGACTTCTACATACCAATTTCTATCTTTTCATCTATCTTCTTTATTTTCTTCCTAATTGTTCTAATCGTAGATTTATTATTCTATTTTAATTATATTAGTTATTTATTTTAATTTTTCTATCTAACTTGGATTTGATTATGTTTCAGGTTGTGAGAAAAATCCAAGTTTCTTTCCAAACGTCTAGAGCCTTAAGTCAAAACTACGACTTTGACAAACTTTACGATTCGCTTCGACATTCATCCATCTCATTCTTTATCATTTGGTATCATTAGGCATAATCTTTGGAGGAATAATGCTAAATTTGGAATATGAAAAGTGTATAAATGCCTTGTAATGATGACTTAGAAAAGGACACACTAGAATAGAATTAACCTTTTTTCCTTTCTCACGCATTAGTAGCTATTCAAGTTTACTGCCATTTTTTTTCCATTTCCTTATTTTTGGTTCAATTTCTTTTTAAGTCCTTTCTCCTTTTCCCCTATCACCATTATGTTCTAATCCACTTTTAAACCCCAATCAAGTATGACTAAATTCATGCTCAATTAAACCCCATTTAGCCTTAGACCGATTATCATTCCTATCAAAAATCGTGAGATAAGAACTCGAGCTAAAACCTTTCAACACGGTATTCATTATCACTTCGGTATATGGGATAATCACATTCGTCCCTTACAGTTGATCCAATTTCAACTCAAAATGCATGTCAGGAGGGAGTTGTTTTGGCGTACAGTTCGGGAAGTGAGTCAGTCATCTGCTGCATTCAAGTTCCCATGAACAAATTGGCATGTGCAATTGGAAAAAGCTAGTCATGTTCCATCAAGGGAGATAGTGGTAGGGATTAAATGACCTATGCAGTTGAGGCCATTAATTTGAGTTGGGCTTTCTAGTTTGTAAACTAATGCCCCAAAAATTTGAACTTATGATTTGTTAAATTCTATCAAAGTTAAGTGATTTGCTTCAGTGGTTAAGTGTTTTAGATGTGTGTTTGAGGTCATGGGTTCAAATCTCATTCTTGGAAAATTTTGTTATTTTTGTCCCTATTCCTATCTTGGTCTTTGTGACTTAAATACTATTTTTGCTCAACTTGTGATAGAATGAGCCTGCTGGCTTAGTGGTAAGGTGTTAGCTTACCCTTTGGTTCTGTGTTCAAGTCCCTATGAGTGCAAGTAAAAAAATATTTTTGTTATGACCCATCTGTGTCGTTGTCAGGGAAGAGTTTGTGAATTAGAATTCTGAGGGAATTTAAGTAGTTATCAGAAAATCTGATTAGTAGGATAATATGGTTATTTTGTTTAAAAAAATCTATTGTATATTATTTTATTTTTCTCTTTCTTTTTTTTCAAAAAAAAATTCCCACTCTTCTCTCACGTACCACGTTTTATTTTTTTCTTTTCCCCTAATCCCTTCCGACATTTCACTCTTTTCTTCAGACAATTTTCTACCTTTGCTTTTCTTTTTTTTTTTCTACTTTAATTCATTCCTTTTGCAGTCAAGCCATCCCTGTTGCCATCGTTTTTCCTTGTGGCTACTATTTTAAGTTTCGTATTCAAAGGGACTTATAGTAAGTATCTAAATGTTGTATTGTTATTTTCAATTAATAAGGGTTGGTAGTGTTTGCATGTAGTTCAAGATTTTGGGTTGCTATGAGTATTGTTGTAATGATGTTGGTTTCTTAGGCAGAGTCTCTAAACCGAACACAACTTTGATGAGTTAGGTTACAGTTGGGTTGCTATTTTGTTGAAGGAAAGGCATCAATTGGAGGGTTTAGGTCAAAATTATTTATTAAACTTTGATGTGGTTTTTTTTTTTACGAATTGGGTTTGGCAAATTGTTTCAATTGATGTCTAATTGTTGTGTTTAGTTTCTAAGAGTCTTGTGGCTAATTTTGCATAAAAAAAGTCAAGGTGTGTAATGAAAACCCTAGAAAACAACGAATGGCGAAAGCTAAAAATTGGGGCTATTGATGCCACACGGTTGTGTGAGAGACTTTTTGAGCCACACGATTTGGGCCAATTGGGTTGTGTGGGCCACACGAGCGTGTTTGAGACCGTATGCCAGGTCGTGTAAGCCACACTGGTTGGCCATTTGGGCCCAAATTTTGAAATTTCTCCTTAGGGTTGTGCTCTCCATACAAGTCGAATGTAAGCCTTTCGTATAGCCCGTATGATGCAAATTAGATTACAAAACATGACATATGGAATTTTGTTGTGTAAAATACGATTAAAAGTACGTATGTTTAATATGTTGTTTGCTTAGTAGGATCTGAAATGTGATAGGTATAAATTGTAATACGATACATATGATCTGTAATATGATAAGCATTGTTATAAAAGCATGTATGGAATGTACATTCTGACATCTGATAATTCTGCATGTGCATTGGGATAGGATTTTTGTATATGGAAGAAGTATGGGAAGTTTAATTTATCTGTCGTATTTGGTGGCTTAGGCATATGTATATCTGTATTTGGCAATGAATCGCCTAATGATCTGGCAGCTAAGCTGCAAATATTCTGAAAAGTGTCATACCAACACTAATCAGGGTGTAGGGTTGGATGGGTATTTAATACCCTATATAGTGTGTTGGGATGGTCGGAGATGGTGTGTAGCGGATGGGGGTAAGATTGTAAATCTGATTCTGATATGTTTTGATACTATTTCTGTTTATGAGATTTGTCTGATTGAAATCTAGAAGCATGTTTGAAATGATATCTGCGGATTTATTTATATGTTACACACTGAGCTTGGAAGGCTAATCTCTATTTTTTTTATCCTCAAACTTAGGCGGGTCGGTGCGATCGGAGCTTGGTTAAATATCTTTTTTGTTATTTATATTATTTTAAATTGGTTTACAGTGTTTTGGTTCTATTGGACTATTTTGGACGTTTTTGGGGACTATTTTTAATTTTGGGTATTACTTTCATTTTAACTGTTTGAATGTTTCCAAAACTACATTTACTTTGACTGAAAAATATCGAACTTCCATAATCACATCACGTTTTTAAAAACTCCTATTAGATACGGAATTCCTCTACAAAACTAAGAGATTTTATAAGAAATTGACCATAAATATTTAACGATTTTACAATGGAGAAAGGTTTACATAAATAAATGAGAATTTGGTTTATCGAAAGTGTTTCTGGAATTAAGAATGAACTAAGGTAACATCTCTAGATTTGGTCATAACGTCAAGGACGGGTTGGGGTGTTGCACGTAAGGCTACCGAGATTCTAAATCGCGAACACATATTACGTGGTTAGATAACCGATAAGTGTTGGTTTGCAAGTTGTACCAAAACCAACTACACAAGGAAGAGTTGGCAGTTGGGCATCCTTGGTAGCTATAATCAACCTATCGTTAATAAGAAGGAAATCCATTTTCAAGGACAGGTTCGAGTTCGGAGTGTACCGAGGCTAAGGCTAAGCATTTATATATTTGATTTACCAATTTAATTTAAATTACTCAATTTTATTTTACAACCTTCATTTTGTTATTATTTCATTTTATTTTATACTTGTTTTTTTTTTCTTTATCAACTAAACTCCCCCTTTATTTGTTTTCTACTCTCCACGTACAGGTCGTAGGTACGACAGCTGCCTAAATTTAGGAATTTGGTCAATTAAACAGGAAAATTAGGAATCTCATTCCCTGTAGGATCAACCCTACTATTTTGTATTACTACGTAATTCGATTAGAGTGTAGGAAATTATGTTTGTTGGTTTCGACACCCATCAGTCAGATAAGATAAATCTAAATCTGGACACACATTTGTCCAGATTCATTCTAGAAGTATTTTAGTTTTTAAATATTTTTATAAAATATTAGGTTATTATTAATATTTTAAATTTAAAATATATAATTAAAAATTAAAAAATGTTTTTCCATAACCTAGTTGTCCAAATTCAAATGCATCTGGACAACAATTTAGACAAATTCATTATATATATGTTTTATAAATTTAAATTTTTTAATTCTTTTATATATTTTTATAAATTTATAAAACAAAATTAATTTTATTTATTTATATATAATATATTGTAAATATATATATATATATATATATATATTTCAAAATACATAGGCTTTATATATTTTTAATGGTAGATATTTTTATATTTTTTATATTTTAAAATAATAATAACCCAAATACATATATTCTTAAAAAATTAAAATATATAACAAATGAGTGTCCAAATTTAGATGTATCTGGACAGCTATTTTTCTAGATTCAATTTTTATATTACATTTTTATTAACTTATATATTTTTTATTTTTTTAGTTTATATCTAATACATGTCATACTGAAAGACTATCACGTGTTACCACTAGATTAGCCATCAGTGTCACATCAATATAAACTAATGATATCAGTGCAAATGTACCAACTTAAGTGACAGGTTACAAGTTAAGAAACTAACTAGGTCCAAAAAAAAGTTCAAGTATCAACAAATTACTTTTGAATAAGTTTAGAGAACAAACTACATTTTTACCTTTTCGTAATTTATTGATAGAAGTATAAATATTCATAACTTAAAAATGTTATTTTAAAATAAAATATCCCGATATTAAACAATTATAATTTTCACAACTAAAAATAAAATAATACTTTTATTTTGAGTAATAGTTTGACTAATTAAGAACCAAAGCCGCTTTATAAATTAACTTACTAATTGATTGTTGTAATAAGACGTATAATTATATTTTATTTCATAATCTATATATAATAACTAAATTTTCATTTATATCAATTTGTTTTATTTTAGACTAAAATTTTAAATATTATTTTTAAGTATATTTTCATAAAACATTGATAATCCTATATATTTATATGTTTAAATATTTTTAAATTGGTATTTTTATTTCAAATCAGGGTTGATTTTGAAGTAACTAAGGTAATTTTTAAGGTATGTTATGTTAATTTTTTTTCAGCAAAAAACGACCCCAGGGGTCAAAACATATTATTAAGTAATATCCCGAATAACAGCATTATGGATTTCCATAGGATAATCCATTTCAAAAAACCAACTCTTGGCTTCACTACACATTTTATACAAATCAAGTCAGCCACACTATTACAGGACCTATGTGACCAAACTAGCCTAGCAGAGTTAAACAAACCAAAAGCTTCTTTACAATTCTTCATTCTACTACTTATAATGGTAATATCTTCTTCACCTATATTTAGCTTATTGACAAGCCCTGCATTGTCGGTTTCAAAGATCACATCCCCCATCAAATTTAGCTTTATAGCAGTGTCAATGCTTCTTTCCAAGGCTATACACTCAGCCTCTTGTACCGAAAATCTACCTACCTCGACGCCTCCACCACCCCTCAGCATAAAACCATCATCATCTCTAATTATAACCCCCATACCCCATTCTATTATCGTTGACCGTTGCATCAAAGTTTATCTTCAGAGTACCTTTCGTCGATTTTCCCATTTCTTTGATTCCCCATTCTGAGCTAATATGGGAGGATTCACCAGGTTGAAGATGTGAAGATCATTACTCAGGTTTCTAGCCTTCTCCCATATATCATGCGGTCCATCAATTTTGCCTTTGAAGATGAAGTTGTTCCTGCTGTTCCAGCAGTTCCAAAGCATAGTGATAAGGTCTGCCATAGCCTTTTTGTCAAGGATTCTCATTAAGTCTTCCAACCAGTCGATGCATCTATCATACTGCTTCACATTACTGTTTAAGTTCCATCCACCCATGGTTAAAACCTCTCGAGATAAAGTACAGTCACGAAGTGCATGGAGAAGAGTTTCAGCAGTAGCACCACACCTGGGGCAACCTTCATTAAAACCATTTCTAATAGTGGCTATTTTAACATTTGTGGGGAGAATCTCATGCCCAACTCTCCATGCAAAGACTCTAATCTTTGGAAGAGTGTTAAGCTTCCAAATAGTCTTCCAATATATCCTAAGCGGACCATAACCAACATCTTTTAACAGCATCCAAGAGTAGGCAGACTTTGAGGTGAAAGATCCATGGGGATTATGAAACCACACCATTCTATCACTTTGATTATCATTCCCAATAGGAATATTACAGATTCTATCTCCCTAATCTTTACCATACAGCCTTTGCACTTTATCAACATTCCGACATCTAGCATTCTCCATCCAAAGATCTTTAACATTAACATCATTTGAGGAGAGCATGTTAGGGATCATAGTACTTCCATTGAGATCTTCTAAACCCCAATTATCCTTCCTGATATTAATGATTTCTCCATTTCATACCTGCCAACTGAATCCATTCTTCAAAAAATCCATAGCAGTAGCGATGCTCGACCATGTAAAAGAGGCTCTATTCACTTTTTTGGAGTTAAAAATATTTCCATCAGGAAAATATTTAGAAGACAAAACTTTAAAGTAGAGGGACTCCTTATTCTTGATGAGCCTCCAAACTTGACGACCAAGGAGAGCTATATTAAACAGTCTCATATTACGAAGTCCAATTCCACCCATACCCTTTGGATGACAAAGAGTTTTCCAGGAGAGCATAGACCAAAATTTGCCTCTATCCTTCCCAAACCACCAACTTTTGCTAAGTTTCATTTGAATCTCCTTTAACACACCTCTTAGGGCAAGATAAATAGACATCGCATAAGTAGGAATGCACTGGAGTACCACTTTGATCATAATCTCTTTACCACCATATGATAAGAGTCTTTTAGTCCAGCTATTTATTCTGTAAGAAAGTCTATTAAAAATATCAGTAAAAGCCTCTCTTCCTCTTTGACTAATATGGAGAGGCAATTCCAAATATTTATTTAACTTCTCTACAACCCCAAATTTAGCCTACTACAATATTCCCTTAGCAATCTTACACTATCCTCTCTGCTAGTAGAGTCGATAATCTTATTGATATTATCCTTCAACCTTTTAATATCTATCTTGGTTCTCCATAAATTCTATTTTTTCTAGCTTTCCAAGCACCACCGAACGTTATCTAACTTGTTTTCATAGTTTCCCTCACCTTGGAACCAACCCTTATTAATGATTCTCTTAACATCCTTTTCTGACGCCCAACAATCTTTACATCGAAACCGGAGTCTATTATCACACGGGTAGTCCTTAGGTTTATGCCCATACAGATAAAAAAGAATAGCGTCATGGTCAGACTGTGATTGTCGAATGATACTAGAAGCAAAAAAAGGGAACTTCTCTATCATAGACACCGAAATGTTATGTTAATGTTAAAAGTACCTTTTTGTTATTAAAATATGTACAAACTATTTTCATTATTCTCTGCAGCATATAAACAACTTCACACTGTAAACAATTAATAACACTGAAACTTGAAAGAAAAAGCTTACTTCTATTAATATATATCCTACATTTTCTTCTCATATATTTTGATACTGTTTCTGTTTATAAGATTTGTCTAATTGATATCTGGAAGTGTAACATCCTAAAAGTTAGAGTATTTTCTTATTATTTATGTTGGCTTGGGTATGAATTTTGTGTGTTTAGCATAGTTTTGTGAAGGCTTGATTTTATTTAGGAAGTTAGAATAATTCTTAGTATGGTATATTTAATGAAGTGGATTAGGTGAACTTGACACTTAAGTTAATTTAAGTGTTAAATTAAGCACATGAGGAGTTAGTGGCAAGGTGGTTAGGATGCATGAAGGGTAGCTTGAGGTTAGAGGTTCGAGTAGCATGATTAACATTTTGAAGACTTTATTTTTTGTGTATCCTAGCATTAATGGACGGTCAAGCTTTGCATATGGAAGGTTGAACTTTCAAATTTTTCTTTATGGCATGTTGAATATTAGTTTAAGGTAAGCTTGAGGTTTGGGAAAGAAATCAATGGTTTTAAGGCTAATGGGAGAACATAAGGCATGATGTAGGGTGTCTTGTTATGGAAAGAATTGGGTGGTAAGTTTTGACTTGGAAGTCCATGTATGTGGACGGCATGTGTGGCTAGGGGGAGAGTGGCCGAATTTTTGGTTGGTTGGTAGCTAGTTAGTGCCAAATTTCTCTTTGGTTAGCAGTCATTTTCGGCTAGCTTGGTAGGCATTCAACCTTTGCTTTGTGTCAAAACCGAAACTCCTTTGAACCTTACCAATTCTTATCTTTTGTGCACCTTTTTGCAATTCCTCTTTCATTTTCTCTTGAAACCGAAACTACTTTTGAACTTTGTGCATTTTTGTGCACTTTTCTTCTTTGGTGAAATAGGTGTTGGCTGAATCTCTTAATACTATTTTCTCTCTTTTCTTTCTTTTGAATATTGTTCAAAATCACAACATTTCTTTTACTTTCTTCTTGGCCGAATCTCTTTCTTCTCCATTTCTCTTGATTTTTCTTTCATTGGTTGCTAAAGCCGAATCATCTTTCTTCCCTTTTCATTTTTCTTTGCCATACTAATTCTTCATCTCTTTTGAGCCGAATATCAATTGCTTTCTTCATTCTAAAACCATAGCTGAAACTTCTCATATCCTTTTGATTTGTCTTGGCCGAATTTCTTTAAGGGTAGGACTTCATTTGGTTTTCTTCAAACGGTTTTGGAAGATAGGTAAGTGTTATGGCTGTTTTTCCTTATTATTTTTCTCGTTTCTATGTTGTTTCTCTTATGGACAAAGGCCGAATTTTGGGCAATTGTTGCAAGGTTCTAATCATTCTTAGAAACTGATTTCTTTTAGGCTCCTCGGGACGTTGGAAGCAATCAATCTAAGCCTCGTTTCTTTGTCAATCGTTTTGGGTAAGCTTTTAGGTAAGACTTGGTATTTCAAGTGATAACTCATTGGGATTTAGTGGTTTCGCCGAATGGCCTTTGTTTATAATCTAAGTATTGGCTGATTGTAGGACAAGGTGATCTAGTGCGGTAGATCGGATCTTCAAATTTTAGTACTTGCGTTAGTGTCAGGTGTGTACCTTACACACTTTATAATTCGGGATATATATATTTATATACATATTAACTAAACATGTTATTAAAGTGGGAATCTATGAGATTTTTGATAAGATACCATGATGGGTATATGCAAGGATTCGGGTAAGTCCGTTTCAATATGATGTTAATATATGTTGATTGATATCATGATCTATTATTTAAATATGTTATATGATCATATCAAGGTATGATGGCATGATTGATACTCTTAATACATTGGTTTGGGAATATGAGTGGAGGGGGAAGGATTTGATATCCGTGTCTTTGGACACCAGAGGTTTGGCACTTCCAGTGATTTGGTATCACATTTGTGTCTTTGGGACACCAGAGGTTTGGCACCTCATAGCGACTCGTCCCTGTGGTCTAGCACCACCGTGGGTTGGCCCCACTTTTGAGATATGGGATCGTCGCTAGTGATTTGGTATTACACGTGGGTTGGCCCCACAACTTGATTATTCGTGGCTTTTGTCACCAGTGATTTGGTATCACATTATTGGATATCGTGACTTTGGGTCACCAATGGTTTGGCACCACCAGTGGTTTGGTACCACACGGGGTAGAAAAGGAGTTAAGGATGGCTAGGTTGGGTGCATTATATATTTATATATGTTGCTTGATTATAAATTGTGTAAGAATGTTGCATTAATCGGGGGAAGGATTTATGCACTGATTCTTGGTGACTCACCTTCTCCCTTATCATTTCAGGTGATTCGTGAGATCGCGGATGAGGAGCCGGATGAATTCGAGGAGGCCATGCAATAAAATTTGATTTTTCATGAACTTCGATTTGGGGTACTTTAATTTATTTTAATTTGGTTTTTTTTTTATTTTGGGTTTGTAATAAGGCCTCTTTAATTATGTTTTTGAGTTATTTATATGCTTTGGATATGTTTTAAATATGGCTTATAAATTATTTGGATAATTTAATAATTGAGCCCAAAGTTTTCTAAAATAATAAAAAGCATAATGGTTTTAAAATCTTACCATCGGGTAATATAAATCGCTTGATAGTAAAATATAGATTAAGTGTTTTCTACAATTTTAATGATTTCCAAATATTAAGTTTCTACATTCAAAATGCAAATGGTTTTCAAAGTAATAATTGAGTTTTCTTAAAATGATATAAATGTTTTCTAACCTATGATTTATCAACTAAGTTTTAAAGTTTTATTTATAAAATTACAACGTAAATTATCAGTTTAAACTTATTATACACCTGATTTCTACAAATATAGAATTTTCAAAGAGTTTTTCACAAAAATTTAATTGTTATTCGATTCTTTTCAAAATGCTTTCCTCAGTGACATATCAGATTCGGTCATGGCGTATTGACCGGGTTTGGGGTGTTACAAATTGGTATCAGAGCCAAGTTCAAAAGCTCGGCTGTGGGTCTGAGGCCCAAAATGATTTAAAGTATATTTTTAAAATGATTTTGTTTAAAATTATATGGTTGGAAAAGCATGGCACCGAGTCTCCGGCACCGATCCATATGGGTAAGTACTTCAAAATTATTGATTTTGATATGATGATGATGGCATGAATGTATAGTAGTAGGGACTACTCTAGAGACCCAAAACTATAGGTTGGATGTACTCGCGAAACAACCTCTTATTAAAACTATTCATAAAAATTGTGTTTTAAAATAGTGGAATAATGACTTATGCATAAAACTTTTAAATCAGCTAAGTCAAGATTTTAGACATGAGCACTCGAGGTCGGGGTCGTGTTATGCGTGGACGCGGTCGTGGTAGGATGGCTGTGTCTGAGCCAGTGAGGTCAGGTCAAGGATCCGAGAATGAGGTACCACCACCCCCGCCACCAGCGGTTGGAGTTGAGTTTCAAGAGCAAACGGGGGATGACGCAGTGTATCAGGCGATGCTGCGAGTTCTTGAGAGAGTAGCTGGAATAGGAGGAGGCGCGAAAGCTCAAAAATCTATACCTGAGTGACTCCGAGCCAATGAAGCTGAAGTATTTCGAGGTGTTTCGGGTGTAGCTCCCAGTATGGCCGAATATTGGCTAGAGGCGACAGAGCGAATCATGGATGACTTGGACCTGAATGCTGAGGAAAAGCTGAAAGGGATAGTGTCACTTCTTTAAGATGAGTCATATCAGTGGTGGCTCACGGTGAGGAACAGTGCTGCGGTAGAAGATCTTACTTGGGACTATTTTAAGGCAGCGTATCAGAAGAAATATATTGGGTCTAGTTACATTGATGCACAGCGTAAGGCATTTTTGAGTTTGGTTCAGGGGAGTAAGTCCGTATCAGAATATGAAGCAGAATTTTTAAGATTGAGCCGATATGCTGGAGGTATCGTGGCTTCGGAGCACGAGAGATGTGTTCGGTTCGAGGATGGATTGAGAGACGAGCTGAGACTGTTGATTGCTCTATATCAGGAGCGAGAATTTACTGCGCTAGTTGAAAAGACTAAGATAGCTGAAGGGATAAAAGAATCTGTAAAGCAGAATCACGACAGGAACAAACATAAGAGAAGTTTTGGACCATCCGGGTCAGCCGGTAATTCTCAGAAGAGGGTTAGGCAGAATGGACCGAATCAGTCTAGGAGACACATTCATCGCTAATCGGGGACCAAAGACGATGTAATCGATGTGGGAAATATCATTGGGGTGAATATTGGACCGGAGGGAAAGGATGTTTTGAGTGTGGCTCGCTAGATCATCGTGTGAGAGATTGTCCACGTAAGCAAGCCAGGAATCAATTTGAGGGTCAAGGTTGTGCTCAGTTCAGAAAAGAGGGACCGTCACTACAGAGAGGTCGTGGTAATGGTAGAGGAAGTAATGGTTCTGGTCTAGGCCGCGGGGCATCGGGCAGAGGTACAAGTAACACTGAGGCAAGACAGCCTGGTTTGGTGTATACAGTGAGGCGTCGAGAGGAGGGTGACGCACCGGACGTCATAACCGGTACGTTCTTAATCTTTAGTGTTCCATATACTGCTTTGATAGATGTGGGTTCGACGCATTCGTATGTTGCTAGTAGCATAGTAGAGACTTTAAGCTTAAATTTTGAGACTGCTTCTAGGAGGATGACAGTACTTAGTCCTCTAGGTCACTCTGTAGAAGTAAATAAGTTGTATAGAGATGTACCCCTAGAACTCTAAGGGGTAGTGTTTGTAGCTGATCTGATGGAACTGCCATTTGATGAGTTTGATCTGATTCTTGGGATGGACTGGTTGGTCAAGTACCAGGAAAGTCTGGATTGTGCTGCTAAGCGAATGGTTTTGAAGACAGTTGAGGGTAAAGAGGTGGTCATGATAGGTAATAGAAGAGATTACCTATCCAACGTGGTATCTGCGTTAAAAGCTGTGAAGATGGTCAGGAAGGGCTGTGAGGCATATGTAGTCCATGTGTGTGCGTTGGAAGCTAAGGAATCTACTGTGGGGAATGTTCGAACTATAAAGGAATATGCTGACGTATTTCCAGAAGAACTTTCGGGACTGCCTCTAGATCGTGAAGTCGAATTCGGTATAGATCTGTTACCCAGAACGACACCAGTGTCTATAGCTCCGTATAGGATGGCACCGAAGGAATTGATGGGATTGAAGGCTCAGATTCAAGAGTTGTTGGATCGAGGTTTCATTCGACCAAGTGTTTCACCTTGGGGAGCGCCGGTACTTTTTGTCAAGAAGAAAGATGGTACGATGCGGATGTGTATAGACTTACGCCAGTTGAATAAGCTGACGATCAAAAATAAGTATCCTTTACCAAGGATAGATGACTTGTTTGATCAGCTTAAAGGGCAGCGGTTTTCTCCAAGATTGATTTAAGGTCTGGATATCATCAGTTAAAGGTGAAAGAGGCTGATATCCATAAGACGGCATTTCGCACTCGGTATAGGCACTACAAGTTTCTGGTAATGCCTTTTGGATTGACTAACGCCCCGGCAGCTTTCATGGACATGATGAATCAGGTATTTCAGCATTTTTTGGATCAATTTGTCATAGTATTTATAGACGATATTTTGGTATACTCCAAGTCAGAGGAGGAGCATGATGCACATTTGCGAGTAGTGTTGAAGATTCTGAGGGAAAAGCAGCTATATGCCAAATTTAGTAAGTGCAAATTCTGGCTTAGGGAGGTGACTTTCTAGGGTCACGTTGTATCAACTGAGGGGATTAGAGTGGATCCTCGAAAGATTGAAGCAGTGTTGGATTGGAAGCCGCCTAAGTCGATGGTGAGATTCGAGTTTTCTAGGTCGGCGGGGTATTAGAAGATTTGTCGAGGATTTTCTTTGATAGACACCTATGACCAAGTTATTGAGGAAAGGAGTTCCATTTGTGTGGACCGAGAAGCAACAAGAAAGTTTCGACAAGTTGAAGAAGATTCGATGAAGCTCGGTTTTAATTCAACTTTGAGGCGTGCAAGGAATTCACGGTTCTTGTGATGCATCACATCTTGGTTTGGGATGTGTCTTGATCTGAGAAGGAAGGTAGTGGCTTATGTATCTCGACAGTTGAGACCACATGAAGTTAATTATCCGACACATGACTTGGAATTAGCTGCAGTGGTTTTCGCCTTGAAGATTTGGAGACACTATTTGTACGGAGAGAAATCAATAGTCTACACGGATCACAAGAGTCTAAAGTATCTTTTGACTCAGAAGGATTTAAACTTGAGGCAGCGTAGATGGATTGAGTTGTTGAAAGACTACGACTGTTCGATTGAGTATCATCTGGGCAAGGCTAACGTGGTGGCAGACGCGTTGAGCAGTAAGGTTGTATCAGATTTAAGATCAATGTTTGCTCGTCTTAGCTTATACGACGATGGGAGTCTTTTGGCAGAATTGCAAGTCAAGCTAACCTGGTTAGATCAAATCAAGGAGAAACAGTTAGAGGATGATAGTTTGAATGATCGGAGGTTGCGTGTTCGAATGGTGGTTTAGAGAATTATAGTTTGTCCGGTGATGGAGTGTTGTGTTTTCAAGGAGATCTTGTATGCGAAAGATGTTGAGTTGAGGCAAAGGATTCTTGGGACGCATATAGCAGACCCATACGCTATGCATCCTGGAGGTAGCAAGATGTATCGAGATTTAAGAGAGCAATTTTGGTGGCGGGCTCAAGCGGGAGGTAATGGCGAGTTAGTGGGTAAATGTCGGCGTGTCACAGGTCAAAGCGAGCATCGATTCTGTCTGGATTACTTCGATCGGTGAAGATTCCACATGGAAGTGGGAAAGGATCACTATGGACTTTGTCGTGGATTACCTCTTACACCTAGTAAGAAGGATTGATTTGGGTGATTGTGGATCGTCGACTAAGTCACTCATTTCATTCCGATGCGGTGGATTACTCGCTTCATAAGTTAGCTAAGTTGTATGTGGCGGAGATAGTGAGGTTGCACGGTATGCCAGTGTCAATCATCTCGGACAGGGATCCTAGATTTACCTCGAGGTTTTGGAGAGTGTTACATCAGGCTTTGGGTACGCGATTGGATTTTAGTGCCGCATTTCATCCACAGTCTGACGGGCAGTCGGAAAGGGTCATTCAGATTTTAGAGGATATGTTGAGAGGTTGTGTTTTGGACTTCAGAGGCAGCTGGGAAGAGTTTTTGCCATTAGCTGAGTTCGCATACAACAATAGTTATCAGGCAAGCATTAAGATGGCACCATATGAGGCGTTGTATGGTAGAAGGTGTCGCACACCTACATCTTTGACGAGTTGGGTGGCGTCAAATGTTAGGACCGAGTTGGTTGCGAGACCGAGGATAAGGTTAAGATGATTCAGGCTCGTCTGAAGGAAGCTTCGGATAGGCATAAGTCATATGCCGATCTCAAGCAGAGGGATATAGAGTTTACCGTGGGTGACCAGGTCTTTTTGAAGGTCTCGCCATGGAAGAAAGTGTTAAGATTTGGGAGAAAAGGCAAGTTAAGTCCAAGGTTCATTGAGCCGTTTAAGGTGTTGAGATGAGTGGGACCAGTAGCCTATCAGCTCAAATTGCTAGCAGAGCTGAGTCAGATTCACAATGTGTTCCATGTCTCCATGCTTAGACGCTATCGTTCTGATCCATCGCATGTTGTATCAGTGGAGAAATTAGAGGTGAGTCCAGATTTGACAGTGGAAGAAGAACCAGTGTAGATTCTAGATCGAGACGTGAAAGTTTTACGTAAGAAGTCAGTTCTTTTAGTGAAGGTCTTATGGCGGAACCATGGCGTAGAAGAAGCTACGTGGGAATCGGAGGATGTTATGAGACAGCAGTACCCTCAACTCTTTTGATCAGGTAATTTCGAGGATGAAATTTTCTTAAGAGGGGTAGAATTATAACATCCTAAAAGTTAGAGTATTTTCCTATTATTTGTGTTGGCTTGGGTATGAATTTTGTGTGTTTAGCATAGTTTTTTGAAGGCTTGATTTTATTTAGGAAGTTAGAATAATTCTTAGTATGGTATATTTAATGAAGTGGATTAGGTGAACTTGACACTTAAGTTAATTTAAGTGTTAAATTAAGCACATGAGGAGTTAGTGGCGGGTAGCTTGATGTTAGAGGTTCGAGTAGCATGATTAACATTTTGAAGACTTTATTTTTTGTGTATCCTAGCATTAATGGACGGTCAAGCTTTGCATATGGAAGGTTGAACTTTTAAATTTTTCTTTATGGCAAGTTGAATATTAGTTTAAGGTAAGCTTGAGGTTTGGGAAAGAAATCAATGGTTTTAAGGCTAATGGGAGAACATAAGGCATGATGTAGGGTGTCTTGTTATGGAAAGAATTGGGTGGTAAGTTTTGACTTGGAAGTCCATGTATGTGGACGGCATGTGTGGCTAGGGGGAGAGTGGCCGAATTTTTGGTTGGTTGGTAGCTAGTTAGTGCCAAATTTCTCTTGGTTAGTAGTCATTTTCGGCTAGCTTGGTAGGCATTCAACCTTTGCTTTGTGTCAAAACCGAAACTCCTTTGAACCTTACCAATTCTTCTCTTTTGTGCACCTTTTTGCAATTCCTCTTTCATTTTCTCTTGAAACCCAAACTACTTTTGAACTTTGTGCATTTTTGTGCACTTTTCTTCTTTGGTGAAATAGGTGTTGGCCGAATCTCTTAATACCATTTTCTCTCTTTTCTTTCTTTTGAATATTGTTCAAAATCACAACATTTCTTTTACTTTCTTCTTGGCCGAATCTCTTTCTTCTCCATTTCTCTTGATTTTTCTTTCATTGGTTGCTAAAGCCGAATCATCTTTCTTCCCTTTTCATTTTCTTTGCCATACTAATTCTTCATCTCTTTGAGTAGAATATCAATTGCTTTCTTTATTCTAAAACCATAGCCGAAACTTCTCATATCCTTTTGATTTGTCTTGGCCGAATTTCTTTAAGGGTAGGACTTCATTTGGTTTTCTTCAAACGGTTTTGGAAGATAGGTAAGTGTTATGGCTGTTTTTCCTTATTATTTTTCTCGTTTCTATGTTGTTTCTCTGATGGACAAAGGCCGAATTTTGGGCAATTGTTGCAAGGTTCTAATCGTTCTTAGAAATCGATTTCTTTTAGGCTCCTCGGGACGTTGGAAGCAATCAATCTAAGCCTCGTTTCTTTGTCAATCGTTTTGGGTAAGCTTTTAGGTAAGACTTGGTATTTCAAGTGATAACTCATTGGGATTTAGTGGTTTCACCGAATGGCCTTTGTTTATAATCTAAGTATTGGCTGATTGTAGGACAAGGTGATCTAGTGCGGTAGATTGGATCTTCGAATTTTAGTACTTGCGTTAGTGCCAGGTGTGTATCTTACACACTTTATAATTCGGGATATATATATTTATATACATATTAACTAAACATGTTATTAAAGTGGGAATCTATGAGATTTTTGATAAGATACCATGATGGGTATGTGCAAGGATTCGGGTAAGTCCGTTTCAATATGATGTTAATATATGTTGATTGATATCATGATCTATTTAAATATGTTATATGATCATATCAAGGTATGATGGCATGATTGATACTCTTAATACATTGGTTTCGAAATATGAGTGGAGGGGAAGGATTTGATATCCGTGTCTTTGGACACCAGAGGTTTGGCACCTCCAGTGATTTGGTATCACATTTGTGTCTTTGGGACACCAGAGGTTTGGCACCTCATAGCGACTCGTCCCTATGGTCTAGCACCACCGTGGGTTGGCCCCACTTTTGAGATATGGGATCGTCGCCAGTGATTTGGTATCACACGTGGGTTGGCCCCACAACTTGATTATTCGTGAATTTGGTCACCAGTGATTTGGTATCACATTATTGGATATCGTGACTTTGGGTGAAACACCCTAAACCCGGCCCATGAGTCTTGACCGGATCTGGTATGTCACGGGGTAAAATAATTTGAAACATTTTGAGTGTCTGGTGGAAACTTGTTAAAATAAGGCTAAGGTGTTAAAACAGGGTTTGATAAAACTCAGTTGGGATTATTTTTATAAACATGGTTGTGTTGATAAACCCTTTGAAAACGTTTGATCGTGTAAAATTTTAAAATCGTCAAAGTTATAGTTGACTTGGTGTATTTTGTTACCCGATGGTAACATCTTTGAAAACCCGTAGAAGTTATTAAGTTTGAAAAAGATATTTTTAACCGGTTCACTTATCATTTATAAATTCTTTTTGTAATATAGTATAAGTAAATTTAATCAACTAATTAAAACATCCATATAATAAATAGCGGCCTTATTACATCCCAAATTAAAAAGACTTAGAAAATGAATAATATTAACTATAACAAAGTAAATTCAAATCCAACGATAAGCATGGCCGCCTCGAGTCCTCTCCGGCTCCATCTCCGCGATCTACTCATCTGCAAAATAATTTGGGAAGGGGTGAGTCACTAAGACTCAGTGTGTAAATCCCCACCCGAAAAATACAACTCATACACAGATTATTAATAAACATGCAATTATGCAACCCAACTAACCATCCATACTCCTTTACTACCCCGTGTGGTCAAAACCACTGGTGGTCAAAACCACTGGTGACTAGAGTCACAAATCAAGTGATGGGGCCAACCCATCGTGTGGTCAAAACCACTGATGACCATAGGTCACAAAATATCATAATGTGGTCAAAACCACTGGTGGTACCAAACCACTGGGACTTAGTCACAATTATCAAGATGTGGTCAAAACCACTGGTGACCGAAGTCACAATAAATCTGATAGGGCCAACCCATCTTGTGATCAAAACCACTGGTGATAGTCCATAAAAATCATCCCCCTCCTCTCATCAATCCCACCATCATCATGCTTTCATAACAAACGTCATATATCATGCATTTATGTATAGTATAGCATTTAACAGCATATGATGGCATACTCAATCATATTTCATAGACAAAGTAATAGGGGACTTACCCGAAATCCAATCTTATGCCACAAGCAAATCACTAGCAAAAAGATTAAAAGGCAACAATATGGCAATGTTAATTAATAAAGTGTGTAAGGAGTTTACACACCTGTTACCACCGAAATTCCTAGATCCCGAAGATCTGATCTACGACACTAGATTCTCGACCCTATAATCGGCCAACAATAGGGTTAGTGACATAGGCCTATTCGGCAAAACCAAGTAATCCCGAAGGATACGATGTACTCGAAATATGGCCTTTGGCCGAATGTGCTTAACCACCACCAAACTTACCGAAATCCCGAATTTGTCACTTGAGTCTTCGAGATCCCTACCAAAACACATGTTAAAATTGGCTTGCACACTTATACATAATCTAGGCCTATGGCTGAATATTACTTACCTCCTTACCTTGGGGAATCAAATCCCGAAAGATCTCCTTACTCCTTTAATGCTATCCTCCCTTGACTACAAAACAAGACGTGAAACCAAGGTCCTAATAAGGTTCGGCCAACCCAAAATATTAAGTCTTACCCTTGCTTTCGGTATACCAAAAGAGAAAGAACCCAAAGTTAAATGCTAAAGAGAAAATACTTACCACTACTTTGAAATCGACAGCACCCTACCTTAGGGGGATTCGGCTAATCACAAGATGGAAGGGCTGGAGTTTTGAGAAGAAGAAGGGGTAGGTTCGACTAAGAAGAAACAAGAGGAGAGAAGAGATTTGAATAATTTGGCAATGTGCCTAGGGAAATTTTGGCCAGCACTATTGAAGAGAAAAGAAAAGAAATTTGATGAATTTTAAGCACTCCTTGCTATATCAAACCCGATTATGGACAGCCCCCAAGGAGTCCTAAAGTCGGCCATCACCTCCCTCTTTGTGATAATTCACTATTAATTATCACCCATCAACTAACATTTATCTTTTATTTTTATCTCTAGCCACTCTTCAACAATTTAAAAGAAAATAAACTACTAATATTTACTCTTCCAAAGAATTCTAGAGCAAAAATTAAGCTTTATCCTAATCAATTTAAGAGTCCAAAATCATGCCACCACTCACTCCCATTCACATGATTGCATAAAAAAATAAAATGCCCACTGCTGTTTCTTTGGTTCGAACCTGGGACCTAAAGGAGCAACCTGCCGCAGCCCCTTACCACGCCCCATGCCACTCCACCATTTCGACTTTCATGCCATAAAACCTCACCATTTAATTTTTAAAGCCTTCCTACTTTAGCCCATCACCGCATATAAAAATAAAACACCAAAACGCCACTCCAGCAGCTCGAACCCCAGACCTGCGCCCCTCTTCTCCTCCAAACTCTTAAGTGGCGCACGGTAGCCACTTTGCTATTGCCTTATTTCGTGACATGCTCCCCTTACAATCTCTTTTAAACGCTCCTTCCCTAACTCTTTTTTTCTTAGCGCTAAAGGCAAAAATAAAACTTTCTTGCGGTTCCATCGGGACTCGAACGTGAGTCCTCCCTCAAGACTCCCTTGCACCTTAACACCTCAAGCCACCATGCCACTTTGTTCCTTGTGTCCAATTTCTCCCAAAATTTCTCTTAACCCCTATCTCCTAGCTCCCTCCTTTTAAACACTTAAAAAGAAATTTTTAGTTCTAAGTCAGACCTAGCTCGGGGTTATAACTATACCCTAAAACATGCTTAGCAATCATAATATTAATTTCTTCAAGCACACACATGGGAAAATAATTAAATTATAAACAACCCCTAATTTAGGATGTTACATTGGGTCACTAGTGGTTTGGCACCACCAGTGGTTTGGTACCATACGGGGTAGAAAAGGAGTTAAGGATGGCTCGGTTGGGTGCATTATATATTTATATATGTTGCTTGATTATAAATTGTGTAAGAATGTTGCATTAATTGGGGGAAGGATTTATGCACCGAGTCTTGGTGACTCACCTTCTCCCTTATCATTTCAGGTGATTCGTGAGATCGCGGATGAGGAGCCGGATGAACTCGAGGAGGCCATGCAATAAAATTTGATTTTTCATGAACTTCGATTTGGGGTACTTTAATTTATTTTAATTTGGTTTTTTGTTTTATTTTGGGTTTGTAATAAGGCCTCTTTAATTATGTTTTTGGGTTATTTATATGCTTTGGATATGTTTTAAATATGGCTTATAAATTATTTGGATAATTTAATAATTGAGCCCAAAGTTTTCTAAAATAATAAAAATGCAATGGTTTTAAAATCTTACCATCGGGTAATATAAATCGTTTGATAGTAAAATATAGATTAAGTGTTTTCTACAATTTTAATGATTTCCAAATATTAAGTTTCTACGTTCAAAATGCAAATGGTTTTCAAAGTAATAATTGAGTTTTCTTAAAATGATATAAATGTTTTCTAACCTATGATTTATCAACTAAGTTTTAAAGTTTTATTTATGAAATTACAAAGTAAATTATCAGTTTAAACTTATTATACACCTGATTTCTACAAATATAGAATTTTCAAAGAGTTTTTCACAAAAATTTAATTGTTATTCGATTCTTTTCAAAATGCTTTCCTCAGTAACATACCAGATTCGGTCGTGGCGTATTGACCGGGCTTGAGGTGTTACAGGAAGCATGTCTAAAATGATATCTACTAATTTATTTATATGCTACACACTGAACTTGGAAGCTCATTCTCAGTTTGTTTGATCCTCAGGTAATCCTCAGACTTAGGCGGGTCAGGACAATGGGAGCTCGATTAAACTTTTTTTTATTTACGTTATTTTACATTGGTTTATATTGTTTTGATTTTGTTGGATTATTTTGGGCCTTTTTTGGGATTATTTTTAATTTTGGGTATTACTTTCATTTTAACTGTTTGAATGTTTCCAAAACTACATCTACTTTAACTGCAAAATATTGAATTTCCAAAATCAAGTTGTGTTTCCAAAACTCCTATTTGATAAGGAATTCCACTACAAAACTAAGAGTTTTTATAAAAATTTGACCATAAATATTTAACGATTTTATAATAGAGAAGGGTTTACTTAAATAAATGAGAATCTGGTTTATCGAAAGTGTTTCTTGAATTAAGAATGAACTAAGGTAACATCTCCAGATCTGGTTATAACGTCTTGGTCAAGTTTGAAGTGTTACATTTGGTGATATCAGAGCTTAGGTTCAAAACTCGTTTTGTGATTTTGTGTTCAAATTATTTGCAAAAAATGTTTTTTCGAACAAAATGTCTTTCTATTTAAAACTAAAAATGAGTTTATGTAATACCGAGCCTCTAGTGTCGATCATGTACGTACTTTTGTCTTACCTAAACTCTTAGTTTAGAAAAACACTGTAATATTAGAATTACTTTGCGATAGTTAGAGACTGTAACAACTCTATAGATTCTTCTGATAAAGTTCTAGAAATAAAATATTTGATAGTAAACATCAAAATATCTGATAAACAATGAGTGCGTATGGAACACGCAGACAAGATACTCATGGGCGCGGCGGGCTCTAAAGATAAGCTCGAGCTGAGTCGTCCTCGATGGGCAGTGTGTCTAATCTGGATAAAAGTAAGACTTTAGGGAACACTGACTTCTGAGACAGGGTCTCGAACTCAAATGGCTGGGGACGATGCATTGCCCTAAGCCATGTTGAGAGTGCTTGAGAGGGTTACTGGAACCCATTCTGGATCTGGGAGCTTAGGGTCGGTAACTAAACCACTTCGATTCAATAGAGCTAAGGTATTTAGGGGCATTGCTAGAATTGGCCCGAATGTGGCTGAATATTGGATGGTGGCCACAAAAAGGATTATGAATGATATAGACTTCACTACTAACTCTGTAACATCCCAAATTAAGGCCTAGTCAAAATAGTGGTTTGAGACCACGAATATGAAGTAGAAATAATTATTTTATGACTGTTATGAGGTTTACGGTATGTTCGTATGCATGTGTAAAAAATTTCATGAAGAAATTTTAGGCATAAAGTGTCCAATTTGACTCTTGGACTAAATTAAATAAGTTGCAAAATATGAGGTCCTAGAAGCTTTAAGTATGACATAGCTTGGATTATCAATTTGAGGTCTTTAATGTGATTGAATTGTTGTGTGAAAATTTCGTTGAGAAATTTTATCAAAAAAGTGTTTAATTTGGTTAGTAGGATTAAATTGTTATAGGTGCGAAGTGTGTGTTCCAGATAATAAAGGGTGTAATTGTGATGGGTTTTTAAAGTGAAGGTCCTTATGAAGAAATTAGTCCACTTATAAGTTGATGGAAGATATTTGTTTGGTATTTTTGTAGTTAGTTGAAAATAAAAATGGTAATTTTGTAATTAAGCTAAAATGGCCTAATAAGACAAAATGATAAAAGCTATCATTTTTTTTTCTTCTTCTTTCTTCTTCAACCGATTGTAAAAACCAAAAATGGCAGCCATGGATGAGCTCCATTCGGCCAAGCTTCTTTGGATTATATAGGTATGGTTTTTGTCTCTTTTTTAATGATTTTCGCATTTTTGATATCCTCGAAGCTTAATTTGTCTATTTCTACCATTAATTTGAAGTGTAATTAAAGTTTAAACAAATATACCCATGCTAGGTAAGCATGTATTTTGATATCTAATGGTAGAATATGGATGTTTGAGGTTAGGAGAACGATGTTTGCTAAGTGATTTTCGTTGAAAACGAGTAAAACGCGCTAATCGGTAAAAGTTGTTATTGTTCATAAGTATGTGCTATAGTAAGAATTTGAAGTTGCTATAGAAAGGAAAAATGTTCATCATGTCATAAAACATAAGAAAAAGGAATAAAGTTTAATTTACGAGTTTAGGGGTAAAAGTGTAATTTTTGAAAAGTTAGGGGCAAAATTGTAAATTTTCCAAAATTTGATATGTGAATTGAATTGATTAGTGTGTTGAAAAAATGTATTAAATGAGTGTCAATTTGACATGTTAGATCAAGAAAACATGAAATTTGGACTAAGATCGAGGAAGAACAAAGTTGTGGGCTAAGTCGGGAAAATTAGTCGTTTCGACATTCGAGGTAAGTTGGTGTGTTAATAATAATACAATAATGTTGTAATTTATATTGAAAGCTAAATTAGTGAATTAAGTGAATTATGTTGAATTAAATGTTTAATGTGCAAATTTTATAAATTGATTTAAAATATGTATATGATACATGGAAATGCATTGAAATATTGTACTTAAATGTGACTCCTATGGTTGTGAATGTTATGAGTAATTGTGAATTAGTGTTATCATGAGACAAGTGATTAAGTGAATATTGACTAAGTGTTAATAAGTGTGATAAAGTCCCTATTGAACTTTAGGAAACGATTAGGATACAAGTGACATTTCACTAGGAATTTCAGTGTTTTCAGTGTGAAAGTGTTCCCCGGGTGCTGGTTCATTGTGTTATATCAGTGGCTAGGTGATCGTGCATGTGTTGCAGACTCCTGACAGCTTGTGTGAGCAGCACTATATATTAACCTTGAACTGACAGCTTGTGTGAGCAGGCCCGAAGGTAACCCCAGTGTTACAGTGGTAGCTTTAGCTACAATACAATGGTAGCTTCGGCTATATTACAGTGTGGCACTCTGTGCCTTACTCCGCATATCCTTAGTGTTCCATATGGTTCAACGGGTATTGAATTGATATAATGAAAAGTGATTGAATGTGAAAGAGATTTAATCATGTGATAATAATGTGAAAGTGAACATTGTGTTTGATGTATTTATATGAATAAGTGTGAATATGAAACCGTTTGTATAAGTGAAGTGCAGGTATGAAATTAAGTAGGAAACCGTATGAACAAATAATACAGGTATGTGTATGAAATTGCTATTGTATAATTTATATGTTGAATAAAGTGTTTGGGTTATGATACATCAATTGTAAGGATGCAAATGAGTGAGATGTGCCTATGATCAAATGATAATTATATGCTAAGTTATACTATGTTTTTATGCATATGTGAAAAAAAAATGAAAGTGAATACATGGAAATTATGAAAAAGTGAAATTTGTATTAAAATAGTACTAGACAACTACAATTGTGTACTTTTAAAAAAATCACCGAAAATAGTGAAAATTTAATTAGAAAGTGAAGAAGATATGAATTGAAATCTCGTTGAGTCTATTTTCATATAAAAGAAACAGAGCAAGCAAAGGATTTGTATATTTTGAGATATTTAAATTTTTGTAAGACTGGTTCAGAATGATTATGTGATCCCCTGTTCTAACTTGGAAAAATCATTATAAATTGTAAAAACATAATTATGGGTCATGGTATATATTCCTAGAATCCTTAGTGAGTCTGTTTTTATTTGGAACAAATGAAAACATTATTTGAATTCTGTACAATGAGATATCTAAGAATTTGTGAAGAGAGGGCAGAACTGTCAAACAGTAAAATAGGAGAAATGTAACACCCCAAACCCGACCCATGCGTTTCGACTGGATCTGGCGTGTCACGGCTTGTACATTGAAAACTTTTGCCGTGTTGGTTTTGGAAGTCGTAAGTTAATTAGACATTATTAGAGTAAATAAGTGACATTTTAAAAATAAAATCTTATATTAGTATTATTAAGTATAAATAAACCTTGACATAAAATTTATAAGTTGCATAACATTGGAAACTTCTTAGTTGAATAAAAACTAGGGCCTTAAAAAATCCCAAATAAAAATAAAATAAACTTAAAGAAATCCGAAATAATTTGTAGAAATAAAACTTGATGGCCCTCGAGTCGCCTCGGCTCCCATGTTCACGATCTCTGCTCACGAAATGTTGGGAAAAGTAAAGGTTGAGTCACCAAGACTCGATGTGCAAATCCGAGAACACATAAAAGGCTTGAGGCCCACAAACACATTATGAGCCTTGGCCCGTATACAAGGGTAACAAAATATGCAACATGGCCCATCCCAAACCTATGAGTCCATCCTCTACACACCCCCATACCAACCATCACACCGTGGGGATTTCTACAATCAACCCTCCATCTGCTACACACCATATCGATAGTTGTGCTGCCTATCATAAAGACCGATCACTATGTGACCTATGTGGCAAAGCCACCAATCGCCTCACGACCTGCTCCCCTTCCGTAAATCAATCAATCCCATCCCATGCATAAATGCAAGAATCAGAACATTAAACTATCTAAACAGATCACATATTTTTACATACTTCGATACACATAGAGAAGTTTCTATGATTACGTACCTCGCATCCCTTGCCTACCCTTTACGGGTAATCTGATTTATTCATACTGACCTCATTTTACGGCTTTTAGCCCATAACATACATATAATTCAGATTAACTAGTGTGATAGAGATCTACACACCTTTTAAACTTTTAGCCCATAACATACATATAATATAAAAAGCGTATGTGTCAAGAATCTACACACACAGTTACCGATAAAACGAGGCTTTCTATATCGACGCTATCCTTATTCGACACAACTGCTATCTGCGTAAGGTGTTGTTCAGAAGCTGGTCCACAACCAATTGGCCAATCTCGAACAGCAGATACTGCTCGTTTCTTAAACTCAGGGATTCTTTCTTTCACCTGATCCATATTTAATTCCATCATAAATCCTTATCAGAGTTACTATAATAATATTTAATCGTTAATCCTCCTTATAAAGTTAAAATCTTGTATATAATGATGAAATCTAATAGAATTCTAGGAAAATCTTCTTACCTTAAAAATGTAACACCCCAAACTAGGTCTATGCGTCAAGACGAGATTTGGTTTGTCACACAGATCGAACATCCTGTTTATTCTCTAATGATTTAAGTAAAAACAGTTCTACAAAACCTCTTGAAGATGAAGTTTAGAAAAAACCAAGAAAATGATTTGAAATCGATGAATTTAAGAAACATTTGTTGAAATTTTTATCATTTAGTATCCAACTATCAAAACCTTAAAAGAGTTTAAAAGAATTTTGAAAATAGTTATAGAATCTCATATGTTTTAAAAACAAAGAATTTTAAAGAATCATTATAGGATTAACATAAGCTCATATTAAATATCTAAAATAAAATTTAAATCCATCCACACATAAAAATAAAATCCATAAAATATTAATAAAGACCTTATTACATCATATCCAAAATAGTAATTTAAAGAAAGCTCTTAATAAAAGTTCATAGTTTATAAAACCCATGTTTGCAGTATGGCCTTCACAAAGTCATCCTCGGCCCAAGTCTACATCAATTGCGATTACCTGTGATCGAAAATTTAAGGGAGTGAGTTACTCAGAACTCAGTGTATAACTCACTTACTATATCCACTGGGCCAGATCATCAAGTCATTATTTTTGGGCTTGAGCCCATCAACAGTTTTAGCAATATAATAAATGAAATGCATGCAAAATGAAATTTTCCAACCAAACCTAATTTCCATCCGCTACACACGACCTGTACCAACCATCACACCTTTGGGGATCAAGTCAACCCACCCCGCCAACACACCAATCATAGGCATAAAGCCATTTTTAATAATGTTGTGCTGCACCACCAAACTAGATTGTGACAAAGCCACCGAACTAGATTGTGACAAAGCCACCGAACTAGAGGCATTAAGCCATTGAAATATTTGTGGCAGAGCCACCGAACTAGATTTTGGCAACAGGCCTTTCTTCTCTTCATCATTTTTCCCAACCCATGCAAAAATGTATGCATAACAGTTTATATCCATATGATAATTTAGCAAAAAGCCCAAAATACATGTGAGGCAATATTTCAAGTTTTTATTATGGCCCATAATACAAAATATTATTTAACCCATTAGAAATCTAGAAATTTTGGTCCATATATCGATTTAGCGATTTTTTACCCATTTAACGATCTAGCATATTTTTGGCCCATTTAACGATCTAGCAGATTTTTCGGCCCATTTAACGATCTAGCAGATTTTTTGGCCCATTTAACGATCTAGCGGATTTTTCGGCCCATTTAACAATCTAGCAGATTTTTCGACCCATTTAACGATCTAGCGGGTTTTTTTGGCCCATTTAACAATCTAGCGGATTTTTCGTAATTTTCACAACTTTAACAGTTTTCATGTATTTACACTAAAGTAATAATTATTACGCATTTTTTTGATTTTGTCATCTTTACGATTTTTCCTAATACTTACGGTATAGCATCTAACCCGAGATAAGTGTGAAGTTACACACCTGGTAATCGTGAGAACTAGACTTTCCCGCTCATCAATACCTAAACGCAACACGATAAATTAGAACACTATTATTAAATAAAACTACACTATTGATAAACGATCTAAATCTTTACCCTCAGAATTTTGAACCACTTCTATTTGCGGTTTCTCCCCGATTGTTGATTCGTTACCCGATGAGAATCCACAAACAAACAAAGGTTCGGGAGTACGAATGACTTCAAACAACTGGTTCTCCTCGGATGAGGGTCCACAACCCGGTGGAAAATCTTGAATTCCCGAAACAGCACTTCGTTTATACTTAGGGGGATTAGCGGAACCACCCCTCTTTCGAACACTATTCACCACCCTTTTCTGCCCTATCTGGATTGTCTCTAATGATATAAGATCATTAGTCCAACTAATAACTATCGAAATATGACTAACGATTTTTAAAGCGAGATTGGCTTACCACACTTATCCTTGTTCCACAAGATGAAAATCGAGCGATAACGTCCCCTAAAACGAAATTGATTAATAACCATCTATACCAATATGACGAGTAATATGAGAATCCTTGAATAAACTCCTTACCTTAACTATTAAGATCGATTCCAATGATTCACGATACTCAAGAACACTTGAGTTTCTGCCCTCCAAAATCACTCTATTGTCCACGGTTGAAAAAAAAAGTAATTGAGAAGAACACTTATGTATAATGGAAGATTCGGCTATGAATAAACAAAGAAAAGGAAAATGGTTCGGCAATGGAGCAATCTAGCATTCGGCCATGAGAGAAGATAATAAAGAAAATTTAGTTGAGAAGAAAGTAAAAGGATGAAAGATGGAGATGATGATGATTCGGTTTTTAAGAGAGAAAAGAGAAAGAAAAGAGTTGAGTTTAAGAGCAATATGCATTCAGCATTGGGGAGGAACAAGAGAAAAGAAAGAAAAGAAAAGATCCTTGTTAGCTATGTGATTTCGGTCACTAAGAGAAGAAAAGATTTGGAGAAAGAGAGCAACTAATCCGAAATGGTCGAAAAGAAAGAAAGAAATGGTAAAAAGATGCAATTGTTTCCTCAAGGCTTAAAGTATATTCGGCTAAGAAGAGAGCAAATTTTTGAGAAAAAGTGTGATAAGAAGACACCAATTGACCAAAAAGAAAATGCTCCTCCAACACCCAAACCTACCAAACCAATCAACAAAAATCGGCCATCCCCCCTAACCCCTTATGCCGTCCACATATAATGGTCAAAAGGCCATTAGAAAGTTTCCAAAACATCAACCTATTCTCAAGCCTTATCATCCTCCATTTTCCTTAAGTTTGAGAAACATTATCCCCCAAATCAAGCAATTCTATCCCTTACTCAAGCTTAACATAACCTTAAGTCTTCTTACCAAAAAAAATTAATCCAACTCATCCTAATTCTTATCCATGACCGACACATGCTAGGATAAAGCAAAAATAAAAACTCCCTAATTGCATGCTAGGAGATTCGAACCTCTCCCCTCAAGTCCAACTTATGGCGCCAACACCACTTTGCCAATTACTCATCTTATGCCATCTTTTAGTACTTAATTAGCTTAAGCTTCAAGGTCACCTGATTTCTTTACACTAAAGTACTCTTTACCAAAATTTATTCAAATTCCAAGTAAACCCGAGCTAACCCCTAGCAACATATTGATACTCAAATTTTTAGGATGTTACAATTCTACCCCCTTAAAGAAAATTTCGTCCTCGAAATTCACCTGAATAAAAGAGGTGAGGATATTGTTGCCGAATTGCATCCTCAGGCTCCCACGTAGCTTCCTCCACTCCGTGATTACGCCATAAAACCTTGACCAACGGCACGGTCTTCTTTCTTAGCACTTTATAAAATTTCCACTGGTTCTTCCTCAAAAGACAAGTCTGATTTCAATTCCACTTCCTCTACTAGTACTATGTGAGATGGATCCGATCTATAGCGTCTCAGCATGGAAACATGGAAAACATTATGAATTTGACTCAATTCCGGAGGTAGTTCAATCTGATAGGCCACTGGACCAACACGCCTCATCACACGATATGGTCCAATGAACCTAGGGCTCAACTTGCCCTTCTTTCCAAATCTGAAAATTTTCTTCCAAAGTGAGACCTTCAGAAAGACCTGCTTTCCCACAGCAAACTCGATATCCTGACGCTTCAGGTCTACATACGACTTCTGTCTATCTGAAGCTTCCTTTAATCGTGCTCGAATAACTTTTACCTTTTCTTCTGTTTCAGATATCAACTCAGGAACCAACATCTGCCATTCGCCCAATTCAGTCCAACAAGTAGGAGTACGACACCTACGACCATACAATGCCTCGTAGGGTGCCATCTGAATGCTAGACTGATAGCTATTGTTATACGCAAATTCTGCCAATGGTAGAAAGTCCTCCCAACTACCTCTGAAATCAATCACACATCCCATTAACATGTCTTACAATAACTGAATTACTCTTTCCGACTGACCATCTGACTGAGGATGAAAAGCCGTACTGAAATTTAACTTCGTTCCCAAGGCTTCATGCAGAGCTTTCCAAAATTGTGATGTAAATCTAGGATCACTGTCTGATATAATAGACACTAGTACCTCATGCAACCTCACGATTTCAGATACATATAGCTTAGCCAATTTCTGTAATGAGTAATCCGTACGAACTGGAAGAAAATGAGCAGTCTTCATCAATCGATCAACTACTACCCATACGGAATTTTTCTTAGTAGGTGTTAAAGGTAACCCACTAACAAAATCTATTATTATTCGTTCCCATTTCCAAAGAGGAATCTTTACTGGGTTGTAATAAACGACGGCAATTGATGCTCGCCTTCACTTGTTGACAAGTCAAACATTTTCCTACAAACTCGAAATCTCACGCTTCAACCCGCCACCAATACATTCACGGAGATCCGATACATTTTATTTCCTCCGGTGCATAGCATAAGGGCTACTATGTGCCTCCGCAGAATCATTTGCCTCAAATCGAGTCTTTAGGCATAAAACCCTTCCACGAAAACACAAAGACTCCATTCGTGTTTATACCAAAATCCTCTATTTCACCCCTTCCAACTTGTCAATTAAGGGTCCCAACTTTTTATCGATATCCGCTTTTCTGGATTTGTTCTAACCACGGAGGCTTCACCAAGTTACGCTAACGGACTACCATCCTTATACAAACTCAAGCGAGCAAACATTGCTCTCAAATCGATACCACCTTATGGCTTAACGCGTCGGCTACCACATTAGCCTTTCCAGGATGATACTCGATTGAGAAATCATAATCCTTTAATAGTTCCACCCATCTTCTTTGTCTCAAATTTAACTCCTTCTGAGTAAGAAGATACTTAAGACTCTTGTGATCCGTATAGATGATAGACTTCTCACCGTAGAGATAGTGCCTCCAAATCTTTAAAGCAAACACTACTGCAGCTAACTCCAAATCATGAGTAGGATAGTTTACTTCGTGCGGTCTCAACTGATGAAAAGCATAAGCCACCACCTTTCCATTTTGCATCAGCACACAACCCAAACCCGTGTGAGACGCATTACAGTAAACGATAAATTCTTTTCCAGCCTCAGGCTAAATCAAAACTGGTGCTTCCATCAAAATCTTCTTTAGTTTCTCGAAACTCTCTTGTTGTTTTTCAGTCCAAATATACGGTACTCCCTTTCGCAACAGATTAGTAGGGGTGCAGCAATCAACAAAAACCCCTCAACAAGGCGTCTATAATAACCTGCCAAACCTAAGAAACCCCAAATTTCAACTACCGACTTTGGTGGTTTCCAATCCAGTACAGCCTCAATCTTCCGAGGATCCACCCTTATTCCTTCAGCTGATACCACGTGACCCAAGAAAGTCACTTCCTTTAGCCAGAATTCACATTTACTGAATTTGGCATAAAGTTACTTATCACGAAGTAACTGCAATACAATACGCAAATGTGAATCATGCTCCTCTTCATTCCTTGAGTATACCAAAATGTCATCTATGAATACTACCACAAACCGGTCTAAATATGGTTGAAAGACTCAGTTCATCATGTCCATAAATGCGGCTGGTGTATTGGTTAACCCAAACGGCATTACCAAAAACTCATAATGTCCATAACGAGTTCGGAATGCCGTCTTATAAATATCTGCTTCTTTCACCTTAAGTTGGTGATAACCCGATCTCAAATCAATTTGGGAGAAAACTGAAGCTCCTTTCAATTGATCAAATAGGTCATCAATTCTCATCAAAGGATACCTATTCTTGATCGTCAATTTATTCAATTGCCTGTAATCAATGCACATACGCATCGACTCATCTTTTTTCTTAACGAACAAAACTGGTGCTCCCCACAGAGACACACTCGGTCGAATAAATCCCTGATCCAACAATTCTTGAACTTGAGCTTTAAGCTCTGCCAACTCCTTGATGCCATTCTATAAGGAGCAATGGACCTTTGGAGCGTCCCGCAAAAGCTCAATACCAAATTCTACTTCCGATCCGAGGTATACCGGAAGTTCATCGGAAATACATCTGAAAATTCCTTCACCGTTCTCACATCATCCACTGATAACTCTTTGGCATCCAAAGCACAAATAAAAGCTAAGAATGCTCCATAACCTTTTCGAACCAACTTTTTTGCCTTTAACGCAGATACCACATTTATAACAAGCATCTGTTTTTCTCCAGCACTCTCCGGAATGCCTTTTCCCACATTCAGTACAATCTTGACTCTGATTAATAGCTACAGGTGCTCTACCTTGAGTTGGTTCATCATTCCGAAGCCTCTTGAGAAACTTTTTTGAAGAACACGATTACTTTATATCCCTCTTGCCTCTAACTCTTTCCCGATTTTGATGTTCTGAGCTCTTAGCCTCTTCGGCTATCTTGGCTTTCTCCACAAGCGTGGCAAAAGCTCAAACTTGTTGCGGGGCTATTAGAACCCACAACTCATCATTCAACCCATCCTCAAAGTGTACACAACGCTCATGATCCATTGACACTATTGTTCGAGCATAGCGACTCAAGCGTAAAAACTCAGCCTCATACGCTGCCACTATCTTATTTCCTTGAATTAGATTCAAAAATTCCTTCCTTCGGGCATCCACATATCTTGTTCCTACATATTTCCCTTGACAGGCAGCTTTGAAGAATTCCCAAGTAATCAATGCAGCCTCGGTGCCTTCTCGAATAGTAAGCCTGAAACACCCCAAACCCGGCCCACAAGCCCTGACTGGATCTGGCATGCTTCTAGGAAAAACCATTCGAATCTTACTTGAAACTTTGCTAAAATTTTTCGTGTTTTTGAAAACAGTTGATTTGGGTTGGGCTCGAATTTTAAAACCCGTGTTGGTTCGGTGTTAAAACATTTAATATTTATACTTAAGAAAAATGGACTTTAACTCTGAATTAATAAAAATCGTGTCATACTCAAATAATTAATAATGCATGCATACTAGTTCAAACTATGGCCTTATTACATCAAATCAAAACCCAAATTAAATGCAAAATACTTCAAAAAAAAATAAGATATTCTCTGAGCTGAGCATGGCCACCACTTGAGCTCCTACCGACCCGGCCCATTACTGAGTGTCACCTGAAAAATAATCCCACAAAGGAGTGAGTCAAACAGACTCAATGTGTACAACCAACATAAGTCTCAATTAAATTCAGGCATATCAAATCATACATAATAACATATATAATTAATAATGCAAACCCAAACCCAAACTTACATAACCATCCGCTACACATCACCCGTACCAACCATCACACCGTGGGGACTACTAAGTCGACCCTCCATCCGCTACACACCATCGAAGGCGTCATTGCAATGACGTGCTCATCGCCTTATAAAATTCATGACATAGCCACAGATAATTATTTTGTGACATAAGTCACCACATTCAGATTTCGTGACATATGTCACCACATTCAAATTACGTGACATAGTCACCAAATCCAGATATTGGGGTATAAAACCACCAATTTACTTCCCCTTTACATATCACCCATATGCCCCATGTCAAACAAATCATGCAATATCATGCCTTATTTCACATTCTTATCACTATTGACATATGTGCCATCATAGACCATATCATACTCATAGTAGGAGTGGGTAAACGTACCTGAGTACTTTGTACCTTTGCAAGATACTCTTAGCTACATCTTAACATATTCTTAGTAACAAATTTATTAAAACATAGCCGTAAATTAATTAAGGCTTAGTGTGAATACTTTTGATTTACTTAGCGCTTTATTGAAATCACGAAACCCGATCTAATGCTTTTAGACCCTTAATCCCTATATTCGGCCAACCTTAAACACTTTAGCAAAAAGCCATTCGGCTAATTAATTAAATCCCGAAGGACAATCGCAACCGAAATCTTACCTTGTTGTCGATTTCACTACTAATCAAATCCCAAAATTTCGTAGTCTTTCTCCCTTGGAATCGGCTAACACTAGATCAATTGATTTGGTTAGTTTTCAGCTTTTGAATAAATAGTAAATAGATCTAATTCACTAAATTAGCCTTGGCCAAATATCATGGGTACTTACCTTGCGATTTTAAATCCCGAAAGTGGTTACTTGCTTTGAAGTTGTCGAAATCCCTACTTGTCAAGTGTTAGAATCGGTTTTAAGCATAGATCTATGAGAATGGCACTATACACATTCGGCCATCCCTAACCAAGGTTTAACCATTATTTTCGGCATCTTAAAAGAATAAGAACCCAAAACCAATTGCTTAAGGAGGAGATCACTTACCACTATGTCGCTCACTTTAGATCTGAAATCCCGGATGGTTTTCTTAGAAGTCGACCCTATGGAAATCCCGAAAGAATCCTTCATAGTTTCGGCTAAAAACATTAAGGGGATTAGAATCTTGATTTCGGCTTTAAGAAAAGGATTGAAAAGAACCGATAATTGATCCTTACCCTTATGACAGAAATCGATTGCTCTTTGTTGAATCCACAGAGAGATTCGGCTAGGTGGACTTAGATAAGAACCAACAAGTTTCAGCTTTTGATGATTACTAGAAAGGTTCGACTATGGTTCCAATTCAGAGATGGAATCTTCGGCTTTGTTAGAGAATCGTGAGAGAAAAGGAGAAAGAAAAAGAAAGTTGATAAACTCGACAATAGTGGTCTTTAGTAAGTGGAAAATTTTGGCTAGAACCAATAAAAGAAAAAAAAAGAGAAAACTTTGGAGAGAAAAGAACAAAAGAGACTAATTTGCTTTGTAAAATTCGGCACACACTCCTTAACACACTACAAAGCTGAAAATAATCACCAAGAGAGTCCCTTGGCTGACCACTACATCCTCTCTTATCAAATCCTCTAATTCACTCTTCCTTAGCCAAATCTTCATGTTTTTAACTTGATCTACACTTCATTTTGAAGTGTCCTTGTGCCGCCCACTTCTTCTCTTCCCTGTGGCAAAATAAATACTTTTATTTGCTTCCCTTGTGACTCGAACCCTGGCCCATTTGCACCTGCTTGTGGCGTCACTTACAGAGGCTTTAAGTGGCGCCTCCAAGCCACTTAACCAAGCCTATTTGTGTGTCATAACCCCCTACATTTTCTCTTAAGGCCACCCTGCTTAGCTTCCTCTTTTAGATTTAAAATCTAATAATTTCTAAGACACTCTCCTATTTTCTAAAGTTCACAAAATTCATACAATACATTCTTAACACACAAAGGCATGCTATTTCATATAATTAAGCAAAATGCATAAGCCATAATGGGATATTAGCTTCTACCCCTTAAAATAATTTCGACCTCAAAATTACCTGGCTAGAATAGGTGGGGGTACTGCTGCCGCATTGCTTCTTCTGGCTCCCAAGAAGCTTCCTCCGATCCATGGTTACGCTACAACACCTTGACCAAAGGGACCGACTTCCTCTGAAGCACCTTCACATCTCGTTCCAGAATCTGAATTGGCTCTTCCTCATAAGACAGATCTGGTCTCAGCTCCACCTCTTCAATCGGAACTACATGAGATGGATCCGATCGGTATCGACGTCGCATGGAAACATGAAATATGTCGTGCATCTGCTTTAATTCTGGAGGTAACTCCAACTAGTATGCCACCTGTCCAATTCGCTTCAATACCCGATAAGGTCCTATGAACATTGGACTTGGCTTCCCTTTGCGACCAAATCTCATCACCTTCTTCCAAGGTGAAACTTTGAGAAACACTTGATCTCCCATCGCAAATTTGATCTCCTTCCGTTTGAGATCTACATATGACTTTTGCCTATCAGATGCCTCCTTCAACCGTGCTCGAATTATCTTAACCTTCTTTTCGGATTCAGCCACAATTTTTGGACCCAAAATTTGACGTTCCCCTAATTTTGTCCAACACGTAGGAGTACGACACCTCTATCCATACAGCGCTTCGTACGGTGCCATCCGTATACTTGCCTGATAGCTGTTATTGTAAGCAAATTCTGCTAAAGGCAAATATTCTTCCCAACTTTCTCTGAAGTCTATCACACAGCCTCTTAGCATATCCTCCAACACTTGTATTACTCGCTCAGATTGACCGTCTGACTGTGGATGAAAAGTCGTACTGAAGTCCAATCTAGTGCCTAAAGCCTGATGTAGAGCTTTCCAAAATTGAGACGTAAACCTTGGATCCCTATCCGAGAAAATCGACACCGGCACTCCGTGCAACCTTACAATCTCCGCTACATACAACCTTGCTAACTTTTGGAGAGAATAGTCCACCCGCACTGGAATGAAATAAGTGGACTTTGTCAGCCAATCCACTATCACCCATACCGAGTCCTTCTTAGTAGGCGTAAGGGGAAGCCCACTAACGAAGTCCATGGTAATTCTCTCCCACTTCCACTGCGGAATCTTAATCGGATGAAGCAACCCTGACGGAACTTGGTGTTCAGCCTTGACTTGCTGACACGTTAGGCACTTGCCAACAAATTTGGTCACTTCTCGCTTAAGACCAGGCCACCAAAACTGTTCCCTTAGATCTTTATACATCTTACTGCCTCCAGGATGCATAGCATAAGGGCTACTATGTGATTCCCGAAGAATTCTCTGCCTAAATTTTTCATTCTTCGGCATACAGACTTTACCCTCGAAGCACAATACTCCCTCATCATTAACACCATAACCCTCTAACTCTCCATTCTGCGCTTGTCGCAACTTAACACTTAGATCTTCATCCATTAATTGACTTTCTTTCACCTCATCTAGCTATGTCGGCTTAACTTGCAACTCTGCTAACAGACTTCCATCGTCATAAAGGCTCAAATGTGCGAACATTGCCCTCAGATCCGATACTACCTTTCAACTTAAGGCATCTGCCACCACATTCACCTTGCCCGAGTGGTAGTCTATAGAGCAATCATAATCCTTCAATAACTCCACCCACCTTCACTGTCTCAGATTAGCTCTTTCTGAGTCAGCAGATACTTCAGGCTCTTGTGGTCTGTGTAAATCACTAACTTCTCTCCATAAAGATAATGCCTCCATACCTTAAGAGCAAAGACCACTGCCGCCAACTCTAAATCATGCATCGGGTAGTTAACCTCGTGTGGCCTTAGTTACCGAGACGCATAAGCAACTACCTTCCCGTCTTGCATAAGGACACCTCCCAATCCTGTATGGGAAGCATCACAATACACCACAAAATCCTTCCCCGCCTCGAGCTAAATCAAAATTAGAGCTTCAGTCAAAACTCTCTTAAGCTTTTTAAAGCTCTCATGTTGCTTATTTGTCCATACGAAAGGCACTTCCTTTCTCAATAACTTTGTCAAAGGTGCGGCTATTGACGAGAACCCTTCCACGAACCTTCGGTAATAGCCTGCTAATCCTAAGAAACTCCGAACTTCCGCCACAAACTTAGGGGGTTTCCAATCCAAAACTGCCTCAATCTTCCAAAGATCCACCCTTATTCCTTTAGCGGATACCACATATCCTAAAAATGTAACCTCCTTAAGCCAAAATTCACACTTGCTAAATTTGGCATAGAGCTTCTTTTCCCTTAACACTTGCAACACAACTCGGAGGTGCTTATCATGTTCTTCCTCAGACTTCGAGTACACCAATATGTCGTCTATGAACACAACAATGAACCGGTCCAGATAGGGTTGGAAAACCCGATTTATCATGTCCATAAACGCGGCTGGGGCATTTGTCAATCCGAACGGCATTACCAAAAACTCATAATGCCCGTACCTTGTTCGGAAAGACGTCTTATGGATATCAGCCTCCTTCACCTTAAGCTGATGATAACCAGACCGTAGATCTATCTTTGAGAATACTGCGGCCCCTTTAAGCTGATCAAACAAGTTATCAATCCTTGGCAAAGGGTACTTGTTCTTGATGGTCAGCTTATTCAACTAACAATAATCTATGCGCATACACATAGTTTCATCCTTCTTCTTCACGAATAAGACCGGTGCTCCTCATGGAGACACACTGGGTCGAATAAACCCACAGTCTAGCAACTCTTGGATTTGAGCCTTGAGCTCAACCAACTCCTTTGGTACCATTCTGTATGGGGCAATTGACACAGGAGCTGTACCCGGTAGCAAGGCAATTCTGAACTCCACTTTCCTATCAGGGGGTATTCCAGGTAACTCTTCCGGAAAAACATCCACAAACTCCCTTATGGTTCTAACTCCACTAACTCCCCCTTCTTTTGTATCCAAAGCACTAATGAAGGCCAAAAATGCCTTGCACCCTTTCCGTACCATCTTATCAGCCTTCAAAGCAGAAACTACGTTAGACAAGTAGTTCCTTCTTTCTCTTATCATAACTATCGCCTTATCCTCTAGGGTCCTTAACTCCATTCGCTTAGCTGCACAATCCAATACAGCCCGATGCTTCACTAGCCAATCCATACCAAGTATAAGATCAAATTCCCCGAAAGGTAATTCCATTAAGTCGGCAAGGAATACCGCTCCCTAAAGCTCCAAAGGCACACTCTGAAATATCTTGTTCACTACCACGGTTTGACCTACTCGACTTACTACAATCATCTCCCTGCTAGATAGTTCAGAGGCTATTCCTAGAGTTTCAACTACTCTACATGCAACATAAGAATGGGTCGAGCGCACATCAATCAAAACAACATAAGGCTTGCCAAATATAAGGAACGTACCGGTTATGACGTCCGGCGCGTCTCCGTCCTCCCTCCGATGAATAGCATAAACCAAACCCGACTGCCTGGCCTCCGTGTTACCAACATCTCGGCTCGGTGTTCCCCATCTTCTATCAGTACCGTTACCTCTGCCATTCAAACCACGGCCCCGCTGAGGCTGCTGTCCACCTTTTCCAGCCTATTTAGGACCTTGACTTACTGGTCGTCCCCTTTCGGTTCTCATAGGACAATCCTTAATCATGTGGTCCTTGAACCCACACTTGAAGCATCCTCCCGTCTTCTCCCAACACTCTCCTCAATGTTTCTTCCCACATTGGGCACAAGTACGATACTACCCTTCAATAGCAGCCTGTTGACCTCGTGGCCCATCAACTCTAGGCCTTTTTTGCTCATTCCTAGAAGACCCTGAAGATCCAAAGCCTCTCTTCTACCTATTCTGATCGGTGTTCTGCCTTATAGAATCCTTGATACCCTCGGCTACCTTAGCCTTCTCCACCAACACAGTAAACTCTCGCTCTTGCTGTGGAGCTATCAACAGTCTCAAATCATCCTCGGCCCGTCCTCAATCGGACACTTTGCTCATGCTCGATTGACTTGTGCCTCGAGCATAACGGCTCAGCCTTAGGAATTCAGCTTCATACTCCACCACGGACTTGTTCCCTTGAACCAGCCCTAGAAATGCCTTCCTCTGTGCATCTATGTAATGAGTACCAACATACTTCTTCTGGTATGCCGCCTTAGCATAATCCCAAGTGAGTTCCTCAGTTGTAGCACCATCCCGAACCGTGAGCCACCATTGATATGACTCATCGCGGAGAAGCGACACCAACCCTTTCAATTTTTCCTCGGTAGTTAAATCGAGCTCATCCATAATTCGCTCAGTTACCTCTAACCAATACTCAGCGGTACTGGGTGCCACACCAGATACACCACGGAACACCTCAGCTCCGTTGGCTCGGAGTCGCTCAGGTACCGACTTCTGAGCTCCCATGCCTCCACCTGCTCTAGCCACCCTTTCCAAGACCCGCAGCATCGCTTGTGACACTGCGTCATCCCCCGTCTGATCCTGATATTCTACATCAGCGGCTGGTGGTGGTGGCATTTTATTTTTAGATCCTTGACCCGATCTAACGGGTTTTGACACGATTATTCGGCCTCTTCCACGGCCACGCACGTTACGACCGTGTCCCCTTGAATTCATACTTCCAAATTGCATTTATCTGATTAAGGAATTTTATGAATTAGTTTTATTCCATTGATTTATCACGAACAGTCTTATGTTCAATAGTTTTAAGAAGTAGTTCTTTCGATTCATACACATATAGTCTCAATTCATTCATTCATTCATTCATTCATTCATGGACTTATGTTCATTACAGAGAAATATTGTAGTGTCATTGTTTGTTGTTTTCCACTACCCAGGGGTATTTCTGTAATTTTATCCTATAGAGGTATTTTTGTAATTTTTCCAAATTAAGGTATTTGAGAATGTTGCAAAATAGAGATTGTTGGTATTTTACAAAATTAAAATACTTGCCGGAAAAATTTCAAGGGTGAAATGGTAATTTTATACACTAGGGTATATTTTGTAATTTTACAAGCGAGGTCATTTCGGTAATTTTTACATAAAATATGGTTCTGGTGACTTTTCAAAATAAGGGTATTTTTAAAGATTTCTAATTTGAGGGTACTTCGGTAATTTTCCTCACTGAGGGTATTTTGGTCATTTGGACAGGTTAGGGGTAATTTGGTCATTTTGCAAATTAGGGTATCTTTAATATTTTGCAAAAATAGGATTTTGGATATTTATAAGGTAAGAAAATCTTGGTAAAAACTGTGGGTAGTATGGAAATTTTATGAACCAAGGGTATTTAGGTCATTTTAGTAAATTGAGAATATTTTGGAATTTTTTTTCAAAATAGTTTTCCTACACATCAAAGGGGTCATTTGGTGATTTTAAGACTAGGGTTTTTATCAAAATATGGCTAGTCCCTTTCGGGTTTTAGTTATTGGGTTTAGCTTGTGGCTGAGTCCTCTTGGTTAGGGTGAGCCGTCACTACGCACTGAGTAAGATTCGAGTGGGTAGGAGGTGAGTCACCAGGATCGCTTAAATACCAAGCTCCCATCGAAACCAATCCTAAACATGCGCTGTGATTGCCACACCTAACTCGGTGACTTAGACACGAGTTTGTTTAGGTTGACTTTAAGTTTTATGTAACTTGATGTTGAAGTAGATTAATCCTAGGGTTTGATTCCTAGTCCACTAATCTACGTCCCTATATCTTCCCACATACAAATCACAAAAGAATTAGGAGTACCTACCTGGTGGACTTTGGGCCGGAGACTCAGGTGCCATACTAGAAAACCTGCTCATTTCTTAGTAAAACCCATTTTCAAAGAAGGAAAACATTTTGGGCCTAAAAGCCCTCAAATTTGAGTTTAGAACAGACTCGATGCCAAATGAAATACCCCAAACCCGCCCACAAGCCTTGACCGGATCTGGCATGCTTCTAGGAAAAACCATTCGAATCTTATTTGAAACTTTACTAAAATTTTTCGTGTTTTTGAAAACAGTTGATTTGGGTTGGGCTCGAATTTTAAAACCCGTGTTGGTTCGGTGTTAAAACATTTAATATTTATACTTAAGAAAAATAGACTTTAACTCTAAATTAATAAAAATTTAAGAAAAATAGACTTTAACTCTAAATTAATAAAAATCGTGTCATACTTAAATAATTAATAATGCATGCATACTAGTTCAAACTATGGCCTTATTACATCAAATCAAAACCCAAATTAAATCCAAAATACTTCAAAAAAAAAAAAGATATTCTCTGAGTTGAGCATGGCCACCACTTGAGCTCCTACCGACCCGGCCCATTACTGAGTGTCACCTGAAAAATAATCCCACAAAGGGGTGAGTCAAACAGACTCAATGTGTACAACCAACATAAGTCTCAATTAAATTCAGGCATATCAAATCATACGTAATAACATATATAATTAATGATGCAAACATGAACCCAAACCTAAATAACCATCCGCTACACATCACCCGTACCAACCATCACACCGTGGGGACTACTAAGTCGACCCTCCATCCGCTACACACCATCGAAGGTAGTCACTGCAGTCGACGTGCTCATCGCCCTTATAAAATTTGTGGCATAGCCACCAGATAATTATTTTGTGACATAAGTCACCACATTCAGATTTCAAGACATATGTCACCACATTCAAATTATGTGACATAAGTCACCACATTCAGATATTGGGGTATAAAACCAACAATTCACTTCCCCTTTACATATCACCTATATGCCCCATGTCAAACAAATCATGCAATATCATGCCTTATTTCACATTCTTATCACTATTGACGTATGTGCCATCATAGACCATATCATACTCATAGTAGGAGTGGGTAAACATACCTGAGTACTTTGTACCTTTGCAAGATACTCTTACCCACATCTTAACATATTCTTAGTAACATATTTATTAAAACATAGCCGTAAATTAATTAAGGCTTAGTGTGGGGTACACACCTGATTTACTTAGCGCTTTATTGAAATCCCAAAAACCCGATCTAATGCTTTTAGACCCTTAATCCCTATATTCGGCCAACCTTAAACACTTTAGCAAAAAGCCATTCGGCTAATTAATTAAATCCCGAAGGACAATCGTAACCAAAATCTTACCTTGTTGTCGATTTCACTACTAATCAAATCCCGAAATTCCGTAGTCTTTCTCCCTTGGAATCGGCTAACACTAGATCAATTGATTTGGTTAGCTTTCGGCTTTTGAATAAATAGTAAATAGATCTAATTCACTAAATTAGCCTTGGCCGAATATCATGGGTACTTACCTTGCGATTTTAAATCCCGAAAGTGGTTACTTTCTTTGAAGTTGTCGAAATCCCTACTTGTCAAGTGTTAGAATCGGTTTTAAGCATAGATCTATGAGAATGGCCTTTGGCCGAATACTTCATGTCACTTACCTTAAACACTTCAAATCCTGAAAGTCTCCTTACTGTCCCTTAACGTTGGCTACACACAAAAGAACACATGGTTATGGCACTATACACATTCGGCCATCCCTAACCAAGGTTTAACCATTGTTTTCGGCATCTTAAAAGAATAAGAACCCAAAACCGATTGCTTAAGGAGGAGATCACTTACCACTATGTCGCTCACCTTAGATCTGAAATCCCGGATGGTTTCCTTAGAAGTCGACCCTATGGAAATCCCGAAAGAATCCTCCATAGTTTCGGCCAAAAACATTAAGGGGATTAGAATCTTGATTTCGGCTTTAAGAAAAGGATTGAAAAGAACCAATAATTGATCCTTACCCTTATGACAGAAATCGATTGCTCTTTGTTGAATCCACAGAGAGATTTGGCTAAGTGGACTTAGATAAGAACCAACAAGTTTCGGCTTTTGATGATTACTAGAAAGGTTCGGCTATGGTTCCAATTCAGAGATGGAATCTTTGGCTTTGTTAGAGAATCGTGAGAGAAAAGGAGGAAGAAAAAGTTGATAAACTCAGCAATGGTGGTCTTTAGTAAGTGGAAAATTTGGCTAGAACCAATAAAAGAAAAAGAAGAGAAAACTTTGGAGAGAAAAGAACAAAAGAGACTAATTTTCTTTGTAAAATTTGGCACACACTCCTTAACACACTACAGAGCCGAAAATAATCACCAAGAGAGTCCCTTGGCCTGCCAATACATCTTCTCTTATCAAATCCCCTAATTCACTCTTCCTTAGCCAAATCTTCACGTTTTTAAGTTGATCTACACTTCATCTTGAAGTGTCCTTGTGCCGCCCACTTCTTCTCTTCCTTGTGGCAAAATAAAGACTTTTATTTGCTTCCCTTGTGACTCGAACCCTGGCCCATTTGCACCTGCTTGTGGCGTCACTTACAGAGGCTTTAAGTGGCGCCTCCAAGCCACTTAACCAAGCTCATTTGTGTGTCATAACCCCCCTACATTTTCTCTTAAGGCCACCCTGCTTAGCTTCCTCTTTTAGATTTAAAATCTAATAATTTCTAAGACACTCTCCTATTTTCTAAAGTTCACAAAATTCATACAATACATTCTTAACACACAAAGGCATGCTATTTCATATAATTAAGCAAAAATGCATAAGCCATAATCTGGGATATTACAAAGCCACCATTGATACGCCTCGTCTCTTAGCAAGGACAAGGCTCCTCTCAGTTTCTGCTCGACGGTGCATTCCAGATCATCTATAATCCGCTCCACATCTACGAGCCAATATTCTGCCACATTCGGAGCTACACCGGAGACTCCTCTAAAAACTTCTGCACCATTAGACTTGAGTCGTTCCAATATCGACCCACGAGCTGTTGGCCCAGCTTTAGTTCCAGCGACCCTTTCAAGGACTCGCACATTGCTTGCGTCAAAGCATTATCTTCTTCCATATGATCATGTGTTCCCGTCTCACTCTCAAGTGACGCAGGTGCATCCATTTTGGCATATGACTCGGTGCTTCAGTTGCACCTCTAACACCTCGTCCTCTACCACGACCACGTCTACCACGTCCACAACCACGTCCTCTAGTGCTCATAATGACTAATTCGATTTAATCTGATTAAAAATTTTATGAATCAGAATACTATTTTAGTGTTTATTAGCGATATTTTATGAGATTTAAGAGATTAAGTTGTTTTTCGCAACCACATCCTATAGTCTCAATCTCTACAATTTTTAACATCTAAAACTAGAAGTTCTAGAGTGTTCCTATGATCATATCATCATAATAATCATTCAGTAATGAATATTTAATTGACTTGGTGCCGGATGCTTGTGATGCCATACTAACTTTAAAACATAATTAAAATAATTTCATACATAAGTTATTTGTTGAACCCAACCACAGCTGAGTTTTGAAACTGGCTCTGATAACATTAAATGTAACACCCCAAACCAGGTCTATGCGTCAAGACGAGATTTGGTTTGTCACACAGATCAAACATCCTTTTTATTCTCTAATGATTTAAGTAAAAACAGTTCTACAAAACCTCTTGAAGATGAAGTTTAGTAAAAACCAAGAAAATTATTTGAAATCGATGAATTTAAGAAACATTTGTTGAAATTTTTATCATTTAGTATCCAACTATCAAAACCTTAAAAGAGTTTAAAAGAATTTTGAAAATAGTTATAGAATCTCATATGTTTTAAAAACAAAGAATTTTAAAGAATCATTATAGGATTAACATAAGCTCATATTAAATATCTAAAATAAAATTTAAATCCATCCACACATAAAAATAAAATCCATAAAATATTAATAAAGGCCTTATTACATCATATCCAAAATAGTAATTTAAAGAAAGCTCTTAATAAAAGTTCATAGTTTATAAAACCCATGTTTGCAGTATGGCCTTCACGAAGTCATCCTTGGCCCAAGTCTACATGAATTGCCATTACCTGAGATGGAAAATTTAAGGAGTGAGTTACTCGAACTCGATGTATAACTCACTTACTATATCCTTTGGTAGGATCATCAAGTCATTATTTTTGGGCTTGAGCCCATCAACGATTTAACAATATAATAAATGAAATGCATGCAAAATGAAATTTCCCAACCAAACCTAATTTCCATCCGCTACACACCACCGTACCAACCATCACACTGTGGGGATCAAGTCAACCCACCCGCTAACACACCAATCATAGGCATAAAGCCATTTTTAATAATGTTGTGGTGCACCACGAACTAGATTGTGACAAAGTCATAGAACTAGATTGTGACAAAGTCAAGAACTAGAGCATTAAGCCATTGAAATATTTGTGGCGAGCCTTTGAACTAGATTTTGGCAGCAGGCCTTTCTTCTTTTCATCATTTTTCCCAACCCATGCAAAAATGTATGCATAACGATCTATATCCATATGATAATTTAGCAAAAAGCCCAAAATACATGTGAGGCAATATTTCAAGTTTTTATTTTGGCCCATATATCGATCTGGCAGATTTTTCGGCCCATTTAACGATCTAGCATATTTTTGGCCCATTTAATGATCTAGCGATTTTTGGCCCATTTAACGATCTATTTTTTACCATTTAACGATCTATATTTTTGGCCCATTTAAAGATCTAGCAGATTTTTCGGCCCATTTAACAATCTAGCAGATTTTTCGGCCCATTTAACGATCTAGCGGATTTTTTGGCCCATTTAACAATCTAGCGGATTTTTCGTAATTTTCACAACTTTAACAGTTTTCATGTATTTACACTAAAGTATTAATTATTACGCATTTTTTCGATTTTGTCATCTTTATGATTTTTCCCAATACTTACGGTATAGCATCTAACCCGAGATAAGTGTGAAGTTACACACCTGGTAATCGTGAGAACTAGACTTTCCCGCTCGTCAATACCTAAACGCAACACGATAAATTAGAACACTATTATTAAATAAAACTACACTATTGATAAGCGATCTAAATCTTTACCCTCGAATTTGAACCACTTCTATTTGCGATTTCTCCCGATTGTTGATTCGTTGCAGATGAGAATCCATGAACAAACAAAGGTTCGGAGTGCGAATGACTTCAAACAACTCGTTCTCCTCGGATGAGGTCCGCAACCCGATGAAAATCTCGATTCAAAATGACCCTTCGTTTATACTTAGGGGGATTAGCGTAACCACCCCTCTTTCGAACACTATTCACCACCCTTTTCTGCCCTATCTTGATTGTCTCTAATGACATAAGATCATTAGTCCAACTAATAACTATCGAAATATGACTAACGATTTTTAAAGCGAGATTGGCTTACCACACTTATCCTTGTTCCACAAGATGACAATCGAGCGATAATGTCCCCTAAAACGAAATCGATTAATAACCATATATACTAATATGATAAGTAATATGAGAATTCTTGAATAAACTCCTTACCTTAACTCTTAAGATCGATTCCAATGATTCACAATACTTAAGAACACTTGAGTTTCTGCCTTCCAAAATCACTCTATTGTCCACGGTTGAAAAAAAAATAATTGAGAAGAACACTTATGTATAATGGAAGATTGGCTATGAATAAACAAAGAAAAGGAAAATGGTTGACAATGGAGCAATCTAGCATTGACCATGAGAGAAGATAATAAAGAAAATTTAGTTGAGAAGAAAGTAAAAGGATGATGAGATGGAGATGATGATGATTCGGTTTTCAAGAGAAAAAGAAAGTAAAGAGTTGAGTTTAAGAGCAATGTGCATTCGGCATTGGGAGGAAAAAGAAAAAGAAAGAAAAGAAAATATCCTTGTTAGCTATGTGATTTTGGTCACAAAGAGAAGAAAAGATTTGGAGAAAGAGAGCAACTAATCCGAAATGGTCAAAAAGAAAGAAAGAAATGGTAAAAAGATGCAATTGTTTCCTCAAGGCTTAAAGTATATTCGGCTAAGAAGAGAGCAAATTTTTGAGAAAAAGTGTGATAAGAAGACACCAATTGACCAAAAAGAAAATGCTCCTCCAACACCCAAACCTACAAAGTCAATCAACAAAAACCGGCCATCCCCCCTAGCCCCTTATGCCGTCCACATACAATGGTCAAAAGGCCATTAGAAAGTTTCCAAAACATCAACCTATTCTCAAGCCTTATCATCCTCCATTTTCCTTAAGTTTGAGAAACATTATCCCCCAAATCAAGCAATTCTATCCCTTAACTCAAGCTTACCATAACCTTAAGTCTTCTTACCAAAAAAAATTAATCCAACTCATCCTAATTCTTATCCATGACCGACACATGCTAGGATAAAGCAAAAATAAAAACTCTCTAATTGCATGCTAGGAGATTCGAACCTCTCCCCTCAAGTCCAACTTATGGCGCCAACACCACTTTGCCAATTACTCATCTTATGCCATCTTTTAGTACTTAATTAGCTTAAGCTTCAAGGTCACCTGATTTCTTTACACTAAAGTACTCTTTACTAAAATTTATTCAAATTCCAAGTAAACCCGAGCTAACCCCTAGCAACATATTGATACTCAAATTTTTAGGATGTTACAAAAAATCCCAAAATTGGAGACTTATGAATTTCGACTTTAGATCTAGTCGACTAGGCTTCCTTCAAATCCCGACTTGCCGCCCATCATAAACAATTAAACTATTAGCTTTCGACTTTTTCCTTTTCAAAAATCGGGAATAGATTATGAGAACTAATCAAAATCTACTCTTACCTTAACTTAGGAGATTAGGCTAGTACTAGAGAGAGAATTGACAATGTCAATGGAGGATTTAAATAGGAAGTATAGAACAATTTCTCAAATAGGATGAATAAAATAAAAACTATAGAGATTTTGGCTTTTTAGAGAAGGAAGAGAATAATGGAGTTTTCAGCTTTTAGAATAAAGAAGAGAATAATGGAGTTTTAGGCTTTTAGGAGAAAGAAGAGAATAATGGAGTTTTGGCTTTTAGAAGAAAGAAGAGAATAATGGAGTTTTCACTTTTAGAGAAATTGGAGAAAGAAATTTGGAGAAAAGAAGCTAAGTAATTTCGGCACAAAAGGGAGAGGATTTAATGTCAGAAACAAGGAGCTAGCCCCCCTATTTATAGGAAATTCGGCAACCCTTTGCCATGTAGTAGCTGGTTTCTTTACTCCTCTCAGTGATGGATTCTTGGCCATCACTCTCTTTGTAGATAAATTCCTAACTTTTCTCATTTATCTCAATCAACTAGCTCATCTAAAAGAGACTTAATTATCTCTAACTCCTCCCTCCTTTATTAGCATATTATCCACATATTTTAATCATAAAAATCCCTAGATCTTAGCCTTTATTTGCTTATTATCCACATAAAATAAATTCTTAAATAATAGCCTTTATCTGCTTATTATCCACATATTTTAAACATTAAAACCCCTAAATTTTAGCCTTGTTGCCATCCACTCCACCTAATCCTAATGCCCAAAAGTTAGCTAACTTAAATTAAAAGAATTGGGCTCCATGAAACTTAAATTTGGGCCCTTACTCCTTGTATGTGGCGTCACCTCCTAAGATTGGGCCACAAGCCCACTTTGGTATTTTAAACATAGATACTACCTTTTAAACCCTATAATGCCCAAACAGATAATTTTAATCAAGGCCTCTGCTTAAGCTTGAGCCCAATTTGGACCCCTAATACTTAAATTAACTCATTCCACATATTCACCCATTAAACGCATAGGCCCAAAAATTTAGGATGTTACAGGAAACTTTAATGAATAGACTATACTAATTGGCTGAGCCAAAAATTTTGAAAATTTTATGGAAAGCAAATATATGAGTCTAATTCAGGGAAAATTTACGGAACTTAATTTCAAGTTCTGTAGCTTATGAAATAATTAAATTAGTGACTATGACTCAGGAAAACAGCCTTAGCTGAACTTGAGTAAAAGGTGAAATCATGTGAATAATGATTCTATTTTCTTAAGCATATCTATTGAGAAATAGGATAGTATTGTTAAATAGATTGTTTATTATTATTATTATATGCCAACTTACTAAGCTATAAAGCTTACACCATTTTTCCATTTCTTTTAGTGTTGCCAGGTTGGCTCGGGGTTGGAGATCATTGGAGGTATCATCACACTATCAATTTGTCAAGTTGGAATCACGACAATTCCTAATTATTTTCAAGTGAATGGCATGTATAGAGACTTAATTATTGGTTGTATGTATTATTATGAATTAGCCAAATGTTTAGGCTTATATTGCTTCGTTGAATAGAACCATGAGATGTGGCTCATAATGCCTATAGATAAGTAAACCTATTTTATGCATGCATGGAGAAATGTCTTGATGTGGCTAAGTTAGAGGTAGCTAAAGGTATAACAAAGATCGATATATTGTATATTAGTACAAAGAGTTAAGAACACAAAAGGTTTGAAGAATAGCCTAATGTATGCCACACGGGCTAGAGACACGGTCATATGTCTCATCCGTGGGGTAAGACACGGCCACCTCACGGGCGTGTGGTTTGGCCATGGTACTTAAACAGAATGCTAGCGAATTACACACAGGGTCCAGACATGGGCATGTGAGGACCACACGGTCTACTCACACGGCCGTATCATATGTCACACGGGCGTGTAACCCTGTTTTGGTAAAAATCTTCTAAATGTCGAAAAGTTTCGGTTTGGTCCCGAACCAACTTTAATGATTGTTTTGGGCCTTGTAAGCCCATAATAGGGACATAGAGTGTGACTATGAATGGTTTTAATGTATAATTGAAATGTATGTATCGGATAAGTGTATAATATTGATGTAATGCTTTGTACCCTGATCCGGCGATGGATAGGGGTAAGGGGTGTTACAAAGTAGAAATTAAAGGGTGTTGTGTCATTACTTCGCGATGAAGCTTACCAGTGGTGGCTGACCATTGAGAAGGGTACTCAGCTTGAGCAGATTACTTAGGATTATTTCTGGAATGCCTTCCAGAATAAATATGTGGGGGCGAGTTATGTTGAGGCTCGTAGACGCTAGTTTATGAGCCTAACTCAAGGAGATAGAATTGTAGCCGAATATAAGGCCAAATTTTTAAGGTTAAGCAAATATGCTCGTGGGTTAGTCGCGACTGATTTTGAGGGGCTGAGGTACAATATTAAGGTTTTGATAACTCTCTAGAGAGCGAGTTTTTTCAGTCTTGGTGGACAATGCAAAAATTGCTAAGAGAGGTTAAGCGCACTAAGCGTAAAAAGAGGGACAGAAAGAGAGGCCAGACTAAGTTTAATAGGGATTCGGGACCCTCTGGCTCTGTTCAGCGGCCAAAGAAATGGGCCAGATTTGATGGGCCTTCGCGGGTTAAGGCACTAATTACTGTTATCAAGACTCGTTTATGTGGAAATTATGGTAGGCGTCATCCAGGAAAATGTCGGAGGAGGCTGGGAGCTTGTTTGTGATGTGGGTCGATGAAGAATCACATTAGGGATTGTCCACTCCACTTTGATCTGGTGCAAGCTCTAACTCTGTGTTTGGTTCAACCTAAGGGAAATACAACAGCCGCCTAGGGGCCGTGGGCAAGCCAAAGGGGGTAATGGTTTGGGTTGGGGTTAGAAAGCACTGGACAGAAGTGCAAATCAGATAGAGGCTAGATAGCCTGCTTTGGTATATGTGGCAAGACGCCGCGAGGACAAAGACAACGTGAACATTATCGTCGATACATTCTTTATTGATTCTGTTACATATTTTGCACTGATAGATATAGGCTCAACACACTCTTATATAGCTAGTTATGTTTCTTAGTATCTGGGTTGAAACAGCCCATTTTCAGTAAAAATCGGAACAGTGGTTTTTGGACCACATATCCGAGTCTGAAGAGGAAATTATTTTAATAATATTTTATGATCTATAGTATGACAATAATTTCATGTGAAAATTTCGTAAAGAAATTTTACCGATTACATGTCTAATTTGATAAAGGACCAAATTGTACAAAGTGAAAAAATTGAGTTCTAATAGTTAAAGGGATTAAATACCTATAGAAATTAAAAGTGGAGGTCCTTATATGGTAATTAGACCATTAAATAAAGTTAGTAGATATTTTTGGATGAATCATCCATGGAAAATTAGAAAAAGAAAATGATGAAATTGGAAACTTGAAAAGTTAATGGATGATAAGCTAAATTAAAGGAAAAAAATAATATCATATCATCTTCCCCAAAATAAAAAGCATGGAAACCCTAGTTATGGAGATGGAAGAAAGAGAAAACTTTCTTGGCCAAATTAGGTAACTATTCAAGCCTTTTTTTTTTGTAATTTTCATATTTTTGAGATCGGGATAGCTTAATTTATCTATTTTGGGGTTTAAATTGAAAAGATATCAAAGTATGGAATTTTTACCATGGATGATTATGTTGGAAATTTGAAATTTATGGTAGAAAATGAAAGGTTTTTTTATAGATAAACAACTTTTACAAAGTGAATTCTGATGAAAACTTGATTTAGGGACTAAATTGTAAAAATGTGAAATCCACGGGAAAATTCTATTTTTTATGAAATATATGGGCTGTAAATATTACATGTAAAATTCGGTTAGGCTCAAAACAAGGAGTAAATTGCATGAATTTCATTTTTCGAGCCTAGGGACGAAATCGTCATTTATCAAAAGTTTAGGGGCAAAATGGTAATTTTGCCTAAAGTGTAAATTAGACTAAATTGAGTATTAATTACATTAAATTAATGTTAAATTTACTCGTATAGATCCAGGTAGGCTGAATATGGAGTTAGAACGAGGAAAGGAGAAAATGTTGGATTAATAGATTTTATGTACACAAACAATTATCGAGGTAAGATCATGTAACTTAATTATGTATGTTATTATGCTTGAATTAAATTGTATTAATGTGATGGTATATATGTATGTGATGATATAAAATCATATATATATATATATATATATTATGAACTTAAAGATGTTCAATAAAGCCCAATAAATTATAATATCCCATAAACGGTAAGTCTCGGTTGAATAGTGAAATTAAAGTTTAATTTTCAAGCCTAGGGGTAAAATCATAATTATGCAAAAGTTTAGGGGCAAAATTGTAATCTTGCAAAAGTTTGAGTTAGGGACTGTTTTGAGTAGTACACTAATTAAATAAGTGAAATGTGATGTTTTAGACCCCGAAAAACGAGATTTGGACCTAGAACGGAAGGAAAATTGAAAATCGAGAAAGTCGGTAAATTGTCGTTTCTAGATCCGAGGTAAGTTGGTGTGTTAATAATAATGCAATAATGTCGTAATGTATGTTTGAAACCTAAATTGTGGTATTAAATTGATTTTGCTGAATTACATGTTTAGTACATTATGTTGGTGAATTGATTTAATAATATGTTTATGATAAAAGGTGACATAGGTGACATGGAAAATGAGTTGAAATGTTGTGCTTAAAGGTGTTTTCTATGACTATGGTTATTATATGAAATGGAAAGTTTATATGTAAATAATGCATTTATTTTACTTGTTCAATAATTATTTTGCTAGATATTATGGAAATCATTGGGTGATAACTATAATATGAAAATGTATGGAATGTAAAATTCTCGATTGAACCTTCGAAAAATCGAGAGATACGTACAATATGTAGCTAGGTCACACGAGTGATAAGGGACCTTCACCGTGTGCACAAGAAAGCTACGAGATGGAAAAAGTTTATATGTAGCTAGGCCACATGGATGATAAGGGACTTTTACCATGTGTGCAAGAAAGCTACGGGATAATAATTTCATATGTAACTATGTCACATGTGTAATACTGTATGCATACCATGTGTACAAGAAAGCTACGGGTTATGAGTAGCTAGGTCACATGAGTGGTTCCTAGTGTTGGACGCCATGTAGAAAAGAAAGCTACGAGATGGAATGGCTAGGTCACATAGGTGATAAGGGACCTTCACCATGTGTACAAGAAAGCCAAATTATATGTAGGTAGAGCTATGTACTGAGACCACCGAGTATCGGGCGTTTTTCGAAGGGGTTCAAGGAGATAACTTACTAATGGTGATTGGTGCGATCATGTTATGGTTAAGTGCAAGTGTGAATGTGACCAATTGAGAAATGTGGCAAATGTACGTATGAGTAAGGGTTTTTGTGAACAAGGGTGCATGTGACCATGTGTGTATGTGCATAATGTGTTTGATATGTGATACGTGATTGAAATTATGGTAAGGCTGATATGGTGTAAGCGCCAATATGAGTACTCATAAATATTGGTGATGATTATTCATTTTTATGGCTAGTATTGAACATGCTTGGTGTTATGTGTGCATATATGAAAGTAATATAAAGAAAACATAGGAGAGTAAAATTCTCAGTAAAATAGATTGAAACAGCAGCAGTTAGGTGATTTTGAAAAATCACCATAAATAGTAGAAATTGAATTATATACTGAATGAGAGATGAAATTAAAGCTTATTGAGTCTATTTTCACATAAAATAAATGGTGTGAGCAAATAAATTTCTATTATGAGATATTTAAATTTAGGTGAGATAGGGTCTTAATGGTTTTGGAAATCCCATGTTCCAAATTTGGAAAATCACTAAAAAATTGTATAACAATGGTTATGGTGTGTAATTTATATTCTCAGAATCCTTGGTGAGTCTACTTTCGAGATAGGCAAACGGAAAGGTTATCAAAACTCTGTATAATGAGGAATTTTAATTTTAGTGAAGAGGTGTTAGAGCTATCGAACAGCGAAGTAGGGGAATCTTTAATGAATAAACTGTATTGATTGGCTAAACCAAAAATTCTAGAAATTTTATGGTGAGAAGATATGTGAGCCTAGAATTTTGGCTTGTAAGCCTATTTTTCCATAGACTCACATATCTAGAATTTTGGCTAGAATCTTTAATGAATAAACTGTAATGATTCCCCTATGTGAGTCTAGAATTTTGGCTTGTAAGCCTATTTGGCTAAACCCAATCTTTAATGATTTTGGCTTGTAAGCCTATTTGTCCATGGTATGAGTTAATGTTTGATTATGTGGTATAAGTGATTAAATAGATGACAAGGTCAAATGTATGTGTGTGTATGTAAAGATGACAAAAAGGCTTGGAAGTGTAATATCCGGGAATTAGGGCTTGTGCATTTTTGCCTAATTGCATGTGCTTGTATGCCAGTGTAAATTATAAAGGTGTTTTATGAATTTTGTGAACTTTAAAGTGTAGAAAATGCCTTAGAAATTATTCGATTTTAAGTTTAAAAGAGGAAGCTAAGCCTAAGAGGCCTTAAGAAAACTAGTAGGTGAAATATGACTCAAACATGGGCTTGTTTAAGTGGCTTGGAGGCACCACTTAGGGCCTTAGAGTGTGACGCCACAAGCAAGGGGAAAGGGCCTAGGTTTGAGTCACAAGGGAAGCAAATAAAAGTTTTATTTTTCTGCAAGGAGGAGAGGTAGTGGACGGCACAAGGACACTTCAAGATGAAGTGAAGATCAAGCGAAAGACTTAAAGATTCGGCTAAGGTGGAGTGAAAAGGGGGATTGAATGGAGAGAGGATGTAGTGGCCGGCCAAGGGACTCCCTTGGTGATTATTTTCGGCTTTGAAGTGTGTTAAGAAGTGTGTGCCGAATTTTAGTTGAAAAGCATCCATCTTTTCTCTCTTTTAGTGCTTTGTCGAATTTCTTCTCACCTTTCCTTCTTGTTCTTTTTCTTCTTTCAACCTTTGATCACTTTGAATATATTTGTTTCTTAGCCGAACCCTATAAGCCTCTTTTCTCTTTTCTTTGTTTGACACTATAAAGAAACACCATAGCCGAATCTTTGTTGAACCTCCCACTATTTTGTTTCTTCTCCCGTTTTCTTCAAGAAGCCGAATACACTCTTCTGTTCTGTAGCCGAATTTATTTAGAGCCTGTAAAGAGGGAGGTGTCGACATTCTTTTCATCAAGCTTCCAATCGGTTTCTAATATTGTGGTAAGGGGGTTGTCATTCTATTTGTTTCTCGCTATTTTATCATATCAAGGAGATTAACTCCCTTTTCTTGTAATGGCCGAATTCATGGAAGGGGTTATCGGGATTTCTGTAGGCTAGCGTTAAAGGTATAGGGATCCTTCGGGATTTGAAGTACTCAAGGTAAGTGACATGTAGCTTCGGCTAAGGGCCATTTTCCATAGGTTTATGCATAAGCCGATTCTAACAATTGGTAGGCAGGGATTTCGACTACTCAAGGAGCAAGTGACAGTTTCCGGGATTTAAATCCACAAGGTAAGTGGACATAATAATCGGCCAAGGCTATAGTTAATGTTATAGATCTTTTTTTTATGTTTTTCAAAAGCTGGAAGCTAACCTGTTCAGTGATTGAGTGCTAGCCGATTGCAAGAGGAGTCATCACAATTTTTCAGGATTTGATTAGTAGTTAAATCGGCAACAAGGTAAGAAGTGGGTTGCGTTAATCCTTCGGGATTTGGCTAGTTAGCCGAATGGCTCTTTGCTAACATGTGTAGGGTTGGCCGAATGTAGGAACTAAGGATCTAGGACGCTAGATCGGGATTTTTGGATTTTCAGTAAACTCGCTAAGTATACCAGGTGTGTACCCCACACTAGCTCTTAATAGATTTAAGGCATCAATTTAATAAATGTGTTTATAATAATGTGACATGTGGCTAACCATGCAATGGTACAAAGTACCCAGGTATGTTTACCCACTCCTACTATGAGTATGATATGATCTGTTATGGCATATATGTGAAACTATAAGAATGTGAATAAGGAATATGACATGGTTAATGCATAATTGTATGACATGGGGCATACGGGAAATTATGAAAGGGGAAGTGATTTGGTGGTTTTATACCACAATATCTGAATGTGGTGACTTATGTCACGAAATCACCACTTATGTCACAAAATATTATCTGTAGGCTATGCCGCAATATTTATAAGGGCGATGAGCATGTCATCTGCAGCGACTGCCTTCGATGATGTGTAGTGGATGGAGGGTCGACTTAGTAGTCCCCACGGTGTGATGGTTGGTACCGGTGATGTGTAGCGGATGGTTATCTAGGTTTGGGTTTGGGTTTGGATCATTGATTATATATGTTTATTATGTATGATTTGACATGCCTAAATTGGTTGAGACTTGTGTTGGTTGTACACACTGAGTCTGTTGACTCACCCCGTTGTGGGATTATTTTTCAGGTGACACACAGTGATGGACCGGGTCAGCAGGAGCTCAATGGTGGCCATGCTCAGCTCGGAATTTGTTTAATTTTTATAATTTTCCATACTTAAGTATTTTAAACTATTTCGGGTTTTTGTTTTGATGTAATAAGGCCATAAGTATTGAACTGTTTATGCATGCATTTCAATTAATTTAGTATGATACGATTATTATCAAATTAAAGTTTAAAGTTAATTTTTCTTAAACATAAATATTAAATGTTTTGACACCTAATCAACACCGTTATTAATTTTGAACCCAACCCAAATCAATGGTTCTTCAAAATCACACAAGATTTTGGCAAAGTCCAAATCAGTTTTGAATGGTTTTTCCCTAGAAGCATGCCAGATCCGGTTAGGGCTTGTGGGCTGGGTTTGGGGTGTTTCAGCTTGGTATCAGAGTTCGGTTCAAAAATAAGCCTTGAGGGCTTTTTGGGCCCAAAATGTTTTCTTTCTTTTGAAATTGAACTTTTCTAAGAAATAAGCAGGGTTTCTGGCATGGCACCTGAGTCTCCGGCCTGAAGTCCACCAGGTAAGTACTCCTAACTCTTTTGTGATTTGTATGCGGGACTTATAGGGATATAGATTAGCATATTGAGTTATAGAACCCTAGGATTAGTTTAGTCCAACACCAAGATACATAAGACTTAAAGTCAACCAAACAAACCTGTGTCTAAGTCACCGAGTTAGGGTGTGGCAACCATCGTGCGCATGTCTAGGATTGGTTTGGTGGGAGCTTGGTATTTAGCGATCCTAGTGACTCACCTCCTCTCCACTCGAATCCTACCTGGTGCGTAGTGACGGTTCACCCTAACCAAGAGGACTCAGCCACAGGCTAAATTTAATAACTAAAACCCGAAAGGGACTAGCCATATTTTTATAAAAACTCTAGTTTTAGAATCACCAAATTACCCCTTTGATGTGTAGGAAAACTATTTTGAAATTTTCCAAAATATTCTTGATTTACAAAAATTATCCGAATAACCCCGATTGAAAAAAATTACTAAAATGCCCTTGGTTCATAAAATTTCTTTACTACCCACAATTTTTATCAAGATTTTTCTTACCTTATAAAAATATCGAAAAACCCTATTTTTGCAAAATATTAAGATACCCTAATTTGCAAATTGACCAAATTACCCCTAACCTGTACAAATGACCAAAATACCTTCAGTGAGGAAAATTACCGAAGTACCCTCAAATTAGAAATCTTCAAAAATACCCTTGTTTTGAAAACTCACCAGGAACCATATTTTGCAAAAAATTATCGAAATGCCCCTGGCTTGTAAAATTACAAAAATACCCTTAGTGTATGAATTACCATTTTACCCTTGAAATTTTTTTACCAAGTATTTCAATTTTATAAAAATGCTAAAATCTCTACCTTGTGAAATTTTCAAATGCCCTCATTTAAAAAATTACCAAAATACCCCCTATAGGATAAAATTACGGAAATACCCCTGGATAGTGGAAAACTACAAACAATGACAACTACAACATTTCTCTGTAATGAACGCAAGTTCATGAATATGATTGAATGAATGAATTGAGACTGTATGTGTATGAAATCGAAAGAACTACTCTCTAAAACTAATGAACATAAGATTGTTCGTGATAAATCAGTGGAACAAAACTAATTCATAAAATTCTTTAATCAGATAAACGCGATTCGGAAGCATGAACTCTCGGGGATGAGGTTGTAACGTGCAAGGCCGTGGTAGAGGCCGAATGACCGTGTCAAAGCCCATTAGGTCAAACTGTAGTGGTGAACAAGATATTTCGAAAAGTACCTCTAGAGATTCAGGGAGCGGTATTTCTTGCCGACTTAATGGAATTACCCTTCGGAGAATTTGATCTTATACTTGGCATGGACTGGCTAGTGGAGCATCGGGCTGTATTGGATTGTGCAGCTAAACGAATGGAGTTAAGGACCCTAGAGGATGAGGCGATAATTATGATAGGAGAAAGAAGAAACTACTTGTCTAACGTAGTTTCAGCATTAAAGGCTGATAAGATGGTTCGGAAAGGGTGCAAGGCATTTTTGGCTTCCATTAGTGTTTTGGATGCGAAAGAAGGGGGAGTTAATGGAGTTAGAACCGTAAGAGAATTTGAGGATGTCTTTCCGGAGGAATTACCAGGAATACCCCCGAATAGAGAGGTGGAGTTCAGAATTGACTTGTTGCCAGGTACAGTTCCTGTGTCAATTGCCCCGTATAGAATGGCACCAAAGGAGTTGGTTGAGCTCAAGGCTCAGATCCAAGAATTACTAGACCGTGGGTTTATCCGACCCAGTGTGTCTCCATCGGGAGCACCGGTCTTGTTCTTGAAGAAGAATGATGAAACTATGCGCATGTGCATAGATTATCGTCAGTTGAATAAGCTGACCATCAAGAACAAATACCCTTTGCCAAGAATAGATGACTTGTTCGATCAGCTTAAGGGGGCCACAGTATTCTCGAAGATAGATTTAAGGTCTGGATATCATCAGCTTAAGGTGAAGGAGGTTGATATCTACAAGACGGCTTTTCGAACAAGGTACGGGCATTATGAGTTCTTGGTAATGCCGTTCGGATTGACAAACGCCCCAGTCGCGTTTATGGACATGATGAATCGAGTTTTCCAACCCTATCTGGACCAGTTTGTTGTTGTGTTCATAGACGATATTTTGGTGTATTTGAAGTCTGAAGAGGAACATGATGAGCATCTCCGGATAGTGTTGCAAGTGTTGAGGGAGAAGAAGCTGTACGCCAAATTCAGCAAGTGTGAATTTTGGCTTCAGGAGGTTACGTTTTTAGGACATGTGGTGTCTACAGAAGGAATAAGGGTGGATCCTAGGAAGATTGAGGCAGTGCTAGATTGGAAGCCACCTAAGTCTGTGGCTGAGATTCGTAGCTTCTTGGGATTGGCAGGCTATTATAGAAGGTTTATAGAGGGGTTCTCGTCGATCGCAAACACCCTTGACCAAGTCTTTGAGGAAGGCGGTACCTTTCATATGGATCGATAAGCAACAGGAGAGCTTTGAGAAGCTTAAGAGAGTCTTGACTGAAGCTCCAGTTTTGATTCAGCCTGAGGCAGGGAAGGATTTTGTAGTGTACTGTGATGCTTCCCATACAGGATTGGGAGGTGTCTTTATGTAAGGCGGGAAAGTAGTTGCTTATGCCTCTCGACAACTAAGGCCACACGAGGTTAACTACCCGACGCATGACTTAGAATTGGCGGCAGTGGTTTTTGCTCTTAAAGTGTGGAGGAACTACTTATATGGAGAAAAGTCAGTGATCTACATGGACCACAAGAGCCTGAAGTATTTGCTGACTCAGAAAGAGCTAAATCTGAGACAGCGAAGGTGGGTGGAATTATTGAAGGACTACGATTGTTCCATAGAGTATCACCCGGGCAAGGCAAATGTAGTAGCAGATGCCCTAAGTCAAAAAGTTGTGTCGGATCTGGGAGCGATGTTCGCACATCTGAGCTTATATGATGATGGAAGTCTGCTGGCAGAATTGCAAGTTAAGCCGACATGGTTGAATGAGGTGAAAGAAAGCCGATTAAGGATGAGGATCTAAGTGCTAAGTTCTGATGAAGTGCGAGAATGGAGAGTTAGATGGTTATGGTATTAATGACGAGGGAGTATTGTGCTTCAAGGGTAAGGTCTATATGCCGAAGAATGAGGAACTTAGGCAGAGAATTCTTCAGGAATTGCATAGTAGCCCTTATGCCATGCATCCTGGAGGTAGTAAATTGTATAGAGATCTAAGGGAACAGTTTTGGTGGCCTGGTCTTAAGCGGAAAGTTACCGAATTTGTAGGGAAGTGCTTGACATGTCAGCAAGTTAAGGCTGAACATCAAGTTCCGTCTGGGTTACCTCAGCCAATACAGATTCTGCAGTGGAAGTGGGAGAGAATCACCATGGACTTGTTAGTGGGCTTCCCCTTACGCCTACTAAGAAGGACTCGGTATGGGTGATAGTGGATTGGCTGACAAAGTCCGCGCATTTTATCCCAGTACAGATTGACTATTCCCTACAAAAGTTAGCAAGGTTGTATGTAGCTGAGGTCGTAAGGTTGCACGGAGTGCCAGTGTCGATTATCTCGGATAGGGATCCAAGGTTCACGTCTCGGTTTTGGAAAGCACTACACCAGGCTTTAGGCACTAGATTGGATTTCAGTACGGCTTTTCATCCACAGTCGGACGGCCAGTCTGAACGAGTAATCCAAGTGTTAGAGGATATGTTAAGAGGCTGTGTGATAGACTTCAGAGGAAGTTGGGAAGAATATTTGCCTCTAGCAGAATTTGCTTACAATAACAGCTATTAAGCAAGTATCCGGATGGCACCGTACGAAGCACTGTATGGACAAAAGTGTCGCACTCCTACATGTTGGACAGAATTGGGGGAACGCCAGATTTTGGGTCCAAAAATTGTGGCAGAATTCGAGGAGAAGGTTAAGATGATTCAGACATGATTGAAGGAAGCGTCTGACAGGCAAAAGTCTTACGCAAATCTCAAGCGGAAGGAGATTGAGTTTGCTGTGGGAGATCAAGTGTTTCCTAAAGTGTCGCCTTGGAAGAAGGTGATGAGATTTAGTTGAAAAGGGAAGCTAAGTCCGAGGTCTATAGGACCTTATCGGGTGGTGAAGCGAGTTGGACCAGTGGCATATCAGTTAGAGTTGCCACCAGAGTCGAAGTAGATATACGATGTATTTCATGTTTCTATGCTGCGTCGATACCGATCGGATCCATCTTACGTAGTTTCAGTTGAAGAGGTGGGGCTCAGACCAGATCTGTCTTATGAGGAAGAGCCGATTCAGATTCTGGAACAAGATGTGAAGGTGCTTCGGAGGAAGTCGGTCCCTCTGGTCAAGGTGTTGTGGCGTAACCATGGATCGGAGGAAGCTTCTTGGGAGCCAGAGGAAGCAATGCGACAGCAATACCCCCACCTATTCTAGTCAAGTAATTTCGAGGTCGAAATTATTTTAAGGGGGATAGAACTGTAATATCCGGGAATTAGGGCTTGTGCATTTTTGCCTAATTGCATGTGCTTGTATGCTAGTGTAAATTATGAAGGTGTTTTATGAATTTTGTGAACTTTAAAGTGTAGAAAATTCCTTAGAAATTATTCGATTTTAAGTTTAAAAGAGGGAGCTAAGCCTAAGAGGCCTTAAGAAAACTAGTAGGTGAAATATGACTCAAACATGGGCTTGTTTAAGTGGCTTGGAGGCGCCACTTAGGGCCTTAGAGTGTGACACCACAAGCAAGGGGAAAGGGCCTAGCTTCGAGTCACAAGAGAAGCAAATAAAAGTTTTATTTTACTACAAGGAGGAGAGGTAGTGGACGGCACAAGGACACTTCAAGATGAAGTGAAGATCAAGCTAAATACTTAAAGATTCGGCTAAGGTGGAGTGAAAAGGGGGATTGAATGGAGAGAGGATGTAGTGGCCGGCCAAGGGACTCTCTTGGTGATTATTTTTGGCTTTGAAGTGTGTTAAGAAGTGTGTGCAAAATTTTAGTTGAAAAGCATCCATCTTTTCTCTCTTTTAGTGCTTTGCCGAATTTCTTCTCACCTTTCCTTCTTGTTCTTTTTCTTCTTTCAACCTTTGATCACTTTGAATCTATTTGTTTCTTAGCTGAACCCTATAAGCCTCTTTTCTCTTTTCTTTGTTTGACACTATAAAGAAACACCATAGCCGAATCTATGTTGAACCTCCCACTATTTTGTTTCTTCTCCCGTTTTCTTCAAAGCGAATACACTCTTACGTTACGTGGTGAATTTATTTAGAGCACTGTAAAGAGGAGGTGTCGACATTCTTTTCATCAAGCTTCCAATCGGTTTCTAATATTGTGGTAAGGGGTTGTCATTCTATTTGTTTCTCATTATTTTATCATATCAAGGAGACTAACTCCCTTTTCTTGTAATGGCGAATTCATGGAAAGGGTTATCGGGATTTCTGAGGCTAGCGTTAAAGGTATAGGGATCCTTGAGTTTGAAGTACTCAAGGTAAGTGACATGTAGTTTGACCAAGGGCCATTTTCCATAGGTTTATGCATAAGCGATTCTAACAATTGGTAAGGTGGATTTGACTACTCAAGGAGCAAGTGACAGTTTTGGATTTAAATCCACAAGGTAAGTGGACATAATGATCGACCAAGGCTATAGTTAATGTTATAGATCATTTCTTATGTTTTCAAAAGCGGGAAGCTAACTGTTCGTTGATTGAGTGATAGCCGATTGCAAGAGGAGCCATCACAAGTTTTGGGATTTGATTAGTAGTTAAATCGTGACAAGGTAAGAAGTGGGTTGCGTTAATCCTTGAGTTTGGCTAGTTAGTCGAATGGCTCTTTGCTAACATGTGTAGGGTTGGCCGAATGTAGGAACTAAGGATCTAGGACACTAGATCGGGATTTTCGAATTTTCAGTAAACTCGCTAAGTATACCAGGTGTGTACCCCACACTAGCTCTTAATAGATTTAAGGCATCAATTTAATAAATGTGTTTATAATAATGTGACATGTGGCTAACCATGCAATGGTACAAAGTATCCAGATACGTTTACCCACTTCTACTATGAGTGATATGATCTGTTATGGCATATATGTGAAACTATAAGAATGTGAATAAGGAATATGACATGGTTAATGCATAATTGTATGGCATGGGGCATACGGGAAATTATGAAAGGGGAAGTGATTTGGTGGTTTTATACCACAATATCTGAATGTGGCGACTTATGTCACGAAATCTAAATGTGGTGACTTATGTCACAAAATATTATCTGGTGGCTATGCCGCAATATTTATAAGGGCGATGAGCATGTCGTCTGTAGCGACTGCCTTTGATGATGTGTAGTGGATGGAGGGTCGACTTAGTAGTCCCTACGGTGTGATGGTTGGTACCGGTGATGTGTAGTGGATGGTTATCTAGGTTTGGGTTCGGGTTTGCATCATTGATTATATATGTTTATTATGTATGATTTGACATGCCTAAATTGGTTGAGACTTGTGTTGGTTGTACACCTTGAGTCATTGACTCACCCCATTGTGGGATTATTTTTCAGGTGACACACAGTGATGGACCGGGTCGGCAGGAGCTCAATGGTGGCCATGCTCATCTCAGAATTTGTTTAATTTTTATAATTTTCCGTACTTAAGTATTTTAAATTATTTTGGGTTTTTTTTTTTGATGTAATAAGGCCATAAGTATTGAATTGTTTATGCATGCATGTCAATTAATTTAGTATGATACAATTATTATCAAATTAAAGTTTAAAGTTAGTTTTTCTTAAACATAAATATTAAATGTTTTCACACCTAATCAACACCGTTATTAATTTTGAACCCAACCCAAATCAATGGTTCTTCAAAATCACACAAGATTTTGGCAAAGTCCAAATCAGTTTTGAATGGTTTTTCCCTAGAAGCATGCCAGATCCGGTCAGGGCTTGTGGGTCGGGTTTGGGGTGTTTCAGCTTGGTATCAGAGCCCGATTCAAAACTCAGCCTTGAGGGCTTTTTGGGCCCAAAATATTTTCTTTCTTTTGAAATTGAACTTTTCTAAGAAATAAGCAGGGTTTCTAGCATGGCACCTGAGTCTCCGGCCCGAAGTCCACCAGGTAAGTACTCCTAACTCTTTTGTGATTTGTATGCGGGACTTATAGGGACGTAGATTAGCATATTGAGTTATAGAACCCTAGGATTAGTTTACTCCAACACCAAGATACATAAGACTTAAAGTAAACCAAACAAACCTGTGTCTAAGTCACCGAGTTAGGGTGTGGCAACCATCGTGCGCATGTCTAGGATTGGTTTCAGTGGAAGCTTAGTATTTAAGCAGTCCTAGTGACTCACCTCCTCTCCACTCGAATCCTACCTGGTGCGTAGTGACGGTTCACCCTAACCAAGAGGACTCAGCCACAGGCTAAATTCAATAACTAAAACCCGAAAGGGACTAGCCATATTTTTATAAAAACTCTATTTTTAGAATCACCAAATTACCCCTTTGATGTGTAGGAAAACTATTTTGAAATTTTCCAAAATATTCTTGATTTACAAAAATTATCCGAATGACCCTAGTTGAAAAAAATTACTAAAATACCCTCGGTTCATAAAATTTCTTTACTACCCACAATTTTTATCAAGATTTTTCTTACCTTATAAAAATATCGAAAAACCCTATTTGTGTAAAATATTAAGATACCCTGATTTTGAAATTGACTGAATTACCCCTAACCTGTACAAATGACCAAAATACCCTCAATGAGGAAAATTACTGAAGTACCCTCAAATTAGAAATCTTTAAAAATACCCTTGTTTTGAAAACTCACCAGGAACCATATTTTGCAAAAAATTATCGAAATGCCCCTGGCTTGTAAAATTACAAAAATACCCTTAGTGTATGAATTACCATTTTACCCTTGAAATTTTTTTTACCAAGTATTTCAATTTTATAAAAATGCCAAAATCTCTACCTTGTGAAATTTTCAAATGCCCTCATTTGAAAAATTACCAAAATACCCCCTATAGGATAAAATTACGAAAATACCCCTGGGTAGTGGAAAACAACAAGCAATGACAACTACAACATTTCTCTGTAATGAACGCAAGTTCATGAATATGATTGAATGAATGAATTAAGACTGTATGTGTATGAAATCGAAAGAACTACTCTTTAGAACTAATGAACATAAGACTGTTCGTGATAAATCAGTGGAACAAAACTAATTCATAAAATTATTCAATCAGATAAACGCGATTCAGAAGCATGAACTCTCGGGGACGAGGTCGTAACGTGCAAGGCCGTGGTAGAGGCCGAATGACCGTGTCAAAGCCCATTAGGTCAAACTGTAGTGGTGAACAAGATATTTCGGAAAGTACCTCTAGAGATTCAGGGAGCGATATTTCTTACCGACTTAAGGGAATTACCCTTCGGAGAATTTGATCTTATACTTGGCATGGACTGGCTAGTGGAGCATCGGGCTGTATTGGATTGTGCAGCTAAACGAATGGAGTTAAGGACCCTAGAGGATGAGGCGGTAATTATGATAGGAGAAAGAAGAAACTACTTGTCTAACGTAGTTTCGGCATTAAACGCTGATAAGATGGTTCGAAAAGGGTGCAAGGCATTTTTAGCTTTTGTTAGTGTTTTGGATGCGAAAGAAGGGGGAGTTAATGGAGTTAGAACCGTAAGAGAATTTGAGGATGTCTTTCCAGAGGAATTACCAGGAATACCCCCGGATAGGGAGGTGGAGTTCGAAATTGACTTGCTGCCAGGTACAACTCCTGTGTCAATTGCCCCGTATAGAATGGTGCCAAAGGAGTTGGTTGAGCTCAAGGCTCAGATCTAAGAATTGCTAGACGTGGGTTTATCCGACCAGTGTGTAACTAAGAAAGCGGAACGCATGTGCATAGATTATCGTTAGTTGAATAAGCTAACCATCAAGAACAAGTACCCTTTGCCAAGAACAAACGACTTGTTTGATCAGCTTAAGGGGGCCGTAGTATTCTCGAAGATAGATTTAAGGTATGGATATCATCAGCTTAAGGTGAAGGAGGCTGATATTCATAAGACGGCTTTTCGAACAAGGTACGGGCATTATGAGTTCTTGGTAATGCCATTCGGATTGACAAATGCCCCAGTCGCGTTTATAGATATGATGAATCGGGTTTTCCAACCCTATCTGGACCGGTTTGTTGTTGTGTTCATAGACGATATTTTGGTGTATTTGAAGTCTGAAGAGGAACATGATGAGCATCTCCGGATAGTGTTGCAAGTGTTGAGGGAGAAAAGCTCTACGCCAAATTCAGCAAGTGTGAATTTTGGCTTAAGGAGGTTACGTTTTTAGGACATGTGGTGTCTGCAGAAGGAATAAGGGTGGATCCTAGGAAGATTGAGGCGGTGCTAGATTGGAAGCCACCTAAGTGCGTGGTGAGATTCAGTAGCTTCTTGGGATTAGCGAGGCTATTATAGAAGGTTTGTAGAGGGGTTCTCGTCGATCGCAGCACCCTTGACCAAGCTGCTGAGGAAGGAGGTACCTTTTATATGGACCGATAAGCAACATGAGAGCTTTGATAAGCTTAAGAGAGTCTTGACTGAAGCTCCAGTTTTGATTCAGCCTGAGGCAGGGAATGATTTTGTAGTGTACTGTGATGCTTCCCATACAGGATTGGGAGGTGTCTTTATGCAAGGCGGGAAAGTAGTTGCTTATGCCTCTCGACAACTAAGGCCACACGAGGTTAACTACCCGACGCATGACTTGGAATTGGCGGCAGTGGTTTTTGCTCTTAAAGTATGGAGGCACTACTTATATGGAGAAAAGTCAGTGATCTACATGGACCACAAGAGCCTGAAGTATTTGCTGACTCAGAAAGAGCTAAATCTGAGACAGCGAAGGTGGGTGGAATTATTGAATGACAACAATTGTTTCATAGAGTATCACCCGGGCAAGGCGAATGTGGTAGTAGATGCCCTAAGTCAAAAAGTTGTGTCAGATCTGAGAGCGATGTTTGCACATCTGAGCTTGTGTGATGATGGAAGTCTGCTGGCAGAATTGCAAGTTAAGCCGACATGGTTGAATGAGGTGAAAGAAAGTCAGTTAAGGGATGAGGATCTAAGTGCTAAGTTACGGCAAGTTCAGAATGGAGAGTTAGAGGGTTATGGTATTAATGACGAGGAGTATTGTGCTTCAAGGGTAAGGTCGTATCTTAGAAGAATGAGGAACTTAGGCAGAGAATTCTTGAGAATTGCATAGTAGCCCTTATGCCATTCATCCGGAGGTAGTAAATTGTATAGAGATCTAAGGAGCAGTTTTGGTGGCACGGTCTTAAGCGGAAGTTACCGAATTTGTAGGAAGTGCTTGACATGTCGACAAGTTAAAATTTGAACATTAAGTTAAAATGCAGGTTGCTTGACCAATATAGATTCCGATGGAAGTGGGAGAGAATCACCATGGACTTCGTTAGTGGGCTTCCCCTTACGCCTACTAAGAAGGACTCGGTATGGGTGATAGTGGATTGGCTGACAAAGTCCGCGCATTTTATCCCAGTACGGGTTGACTATTCCCTACAAAAGTTAGCAAGGTTGTACGTAGCTGAAGTCGTAAGGTTGCACGGAGTGCCAGTGTCGATTATCTCGGATAGGGATCCGAGGTTCACGTCTAGTTTTGGAAAGCACTACACCAGGCTTTAGGCACTAGATTGGATTTCAGTACGGCTTTTCATCCACAGTCGGACGGCCAGTCTGACCGAGTAATCCAAGTGTTAGAGGATATGTTAAGAGGCTGTGTGATAGACTTCAGAGGAAGTTGGGAAGAATATTTGCCTCTAGCAGAATTTGCTTACAATAACAGCTATCAAGCAAGTATCCGGATGGCACCGTACAAAGCACTGTATGGACGAAAGTGTCACACTCCTACATGTTGGACGGAATTGGGGGAACGTCAGATTTTGGGTTCGAAAATTGTGGCAGAATTTGAGGAGAAGGTTAAGATAATTCAGACACGGTTGAAGGAAGCGTCTGACAGGTAAAAGTCTTACGCAGATCTCAAGCGGAAGGAGATTGAGTTTGCTGTGGGAGATCAAGTGTTTCTTAAAGTGTTGCCTTGGAAGAAGGTGATGAGATTTGGTTGAAAAGGGAAGTTAAGTCCGAGGTTTATAGAACCTTACCGGGTGGTGAAGCGAGTTGGACCAGTGGCATATCAGTTAGAGTTGCCACCAGAGTTGAAGCAAATGCACGACGTATTCCATGTTTCTATGCTGCGTCGATACCGATCGGATCCATCTCACGTAGTTCTGGTTGAAGAGGTGGGCTGAGACCGGATCATCTTATGAGGAAGAGCCGATTCAAATTCAGAGCAGGATGTGAAGGTGCTTTGAGGAAGTCGGTCCCTCTGGTCAAGGTGTTGTGGGCGTAACCATGGATCGGAGGAAGCTTCTTGGGAGCCGGAGGAAGCAATGCGACAGCAATACCCCCACCTATTCTAGTCAGGTAATTTCGAGGTCGAAATTATTTTAAGGGGGGTAGAACTGTAATATCTGGGAATTAGGGCTTGTGCATTTTTGCCTAATTGCATGTGCTTGTATGCTAGTGTAAATTATGAAGGTGTTTTATGAATTTTTTGAACTTTAAAGTGTAGAAAATTCCTTAGAAATTATTCGATTTTAAGTTTAAAAGAGGGAGCTAAGCCTAAGAGGCCTTAAGAAAACTAGTAGGTGAAATATGACTCAAACATGGGCTTGTTTAAGTGGCTTGGAGGCGCCACTTAGGGCCTTAGAGTGTGACGCCAAAAGCAAGGGGAAAGGGCCTAGGTTCGAGTCACAAGGGAAGCAAATAAAAGTTTTATTTTGCTGCAAGGAGGAGAGGTAGTGGACGGCACAAGGACACTTCAAGATGAAGTGAAGATCAAGCCAAATACTTAAAGATTCGGCTAAGGTGGAGTGAAAATGGGGATTGAATGGAGAGAGGATGTAGTGGCCGGCCAAGGGACTCTCTTGGTGATTATTTTCGGCTTTGAAGTGTGTTAAGAAGTGTGTGCCAAATTTTAGTTGAAAAGCATCCATCTTTTCTCTCTTTTAGTGCTTTACCGAATTTCTTCTCACCTTTCCTTCTTGTTCTTTTTCTTCTTTCAACCTTTGATCACTTTGAATCTATTTGTTTCTTAGCCGAACCCTATAAGCCTCTTTTCTCTTTTCTTTGTTTGACACCATAAAGAAACATCATAGCCGAATCTCTGTTGAACCTCCCACTATTTTGTTTCTTCTCCTGTTTTCTTCAAGAAGCCGAATACACTCTTCTGTTCTGTGGCTGAATTTATTTAGAGCCTGTAAAGAGGGAGGTGTTGACATTCTTTTCATCAAGCTTCAATCGATTTCTAATATTGTGGTAAAGGGGTTGTCATTCTATTTGTTTCTCATTATTTTATCATATCAAGGAGACTAACTCCCTTTTCTTGTAATGGCCGAATTCATGGAAGGGGTTATCGGGATTTCTGTAGGCTAGCATTCGGGATTTGAAGTACTCAAGGTAAGTGACATGTAGTTTCAGCCAAGGGCCATTTCCCATAGGTTTATGCATAAGCCGATTCTAACAATTGGTAGGCAGGGATTTCGACTACTCAAGGAGCAAGTAATAGTTTTCAGGATTTAAATCCACAAGGTAAGTGGACATAATAATCGCACAAGGCTATAGTTAATGTTATAGATCTATTTCTTATGTTTTTCAAAAGCTGGAAGCTAACCTGTTCAGTGATTGAGTACTAGCCGATTGCAAGAGGAGTCATCATAAGTTTTGGGATTTCATTAGTAGTTAAATCGGCAGCAAGGTAAGAAGTGGGTTGCGTTAATCCTTCGATATTTGGCTAGTTAGCCGAATGGCTCTTTGCTAACATGTGTAGGGTTGGCCGAATGTAGGAACTAAGGATCTAGGACGCTAGATCGAGATTTTTAGATTTTTAGTAAACTCGCTAAGTATACCAGGATTTGTACCCCACACTAGCTCTTAATAGATTTAAGGCATCAATTTAATAAATGTGTTTATAATAATGTGACATGTGGCTAACCATGCAATGGTACAAAGTACCTAGGTACGTTTACCCACTCCTACTATGAGCATGATATGATCTGTTATGGCATATATGTGAAACTATAAGAATGTGAATAAGGAATATGACATGGTTAATGCATAATTGTATGACATGGGGCATACGGGAAATTATGAAAGGGGAAGTGATTTGGTGGTTTTATACCACGAAATCTGAATGTGGTGACTTATGTCACAAAATATTATCTGGTGGATATGCCGCAATATTTATAAGGGCGATGAGCATGTCGTCTGCAGCGACTGCCTTCGATGATGTGTAGCGGATGGTTATCTAGGTTTGGGTTCGGGTTTGCATCATTGATTATATATGTTTATTATGTATGATTTGACATGCCTAAATTGGTTGAGACTTGTGTTGGTTGTACACACTGAGTCTGTTGACTCACCCCGTTGTGGGATTATTTTTCAGGTGACACACAGTGATGGACCGGGTCGGCAGGAGCTCAATGGTGGCCATGCTCAGCTCAAAATTTGTTTAATTTTTATAATTTTCCGTACTTAAGTATTTTGAATTATTTCGGGTTTTTGTTTTGATGTAATAAGGCCATAAGTATTGAACTGTTTATGCATGCATTTCAATTAATTTAGTATGATACGATTATTATCAAATTAAAGTTTAAAGTTAATTTTTCTTAAACATAAATATTAAATGTTTTGACACCTAATCAACACCGTTATTAATTTTGAACCCAACCCAAATCAATGGTTCTTCAAAATCACACAAGATTTTGGCAAAGTCCAAATCAGTTTTGAATGGTTTTTCCCTAGAAGCATGCCAGATCCGGTCAGGGCTTGTGGGTCGGGTTTGGGGTGTTTCAGGAAGTTAACCTAGGTCTTGACCACACGGGTAGAGACACGGTTGTGTGTCTCAGCTGTGTGGAGGACACGGCCTCTGGCCATTGACGTGTGCCCTTAAATGGTTGCTGACGTCAAAAACAGAGAGTTACACGGGCTGAGGACTTGGCGTGTCCCAAGCCACATGGGCTTGTGTGACTACATGGCCCAACCCACACAGGCGTGTGACTCTCTAAAGCAAGAAAATTGGTTAAGTTGCCCAAAGATTTTCAAAGTTCTTAGTTTAGTCTCGAACCACCCCGATGTATGTTATAGGCTTCGAAGGCTTGTATAAGAGACAATATGCATGTGTTTGAAAAGTTTTAATTTTGGGCAAAATTTGGTGACCCAATTTTGTACGATTGTGAATGTTTAAGTTCGGTAACGCCTCGAACCCTGTCCCAGAGTTGGACACGAGTGAGGGGTGTTACATGTCTAAAGGTCACACGGGCGTGTCCCTAGACCACACGGGCATGTCAGCCCTGTACTTGAGAAAAATTCTTAGTGATCTCGTTTTTGTTCTAATGTTCGTTTTGGGCTTCGAGGGTCCAATCAAGGGATGTCATGATTATTCTTGGGAAATGAATAGTATTTTACTCGAATAATGTAAAAATGTTCTGTAATCATCGGTAATGCTCCGTAACCCTGTTCTGGCGACGGATATGAGTTAGGGGTGTTTCATGGGTATTCAGTTGAGAGTACTTCTGGTGAAGTTTTTGTGATTAATCCACTTGGTCATTTAGTACGGGTTAATAAGGTTTATAGAAGAGTTCCACTGGTGATACAATATGCTGTGTTTCCGGCTAATTTGATGGAGTTACCGTTTGAAGAACTTGATTTGATATTGGGAATGGACTGACTCGTGGAGTATCGAGTCAGCTTAGACTGTGCCACTAAAAGAGTGACTCTGAGATCTGAGGATGATTTTGAGATTATAATGATCGGTAAGCATTGAGATTACCTCCATAATTTAATCTTCGTTTTGGTAGCTGAAAAGTTAGTTCAGAAATTGTGCGAGGCATTTCTGACCTTTGTTCAAGATTCGAGTTCAATGGATTCGTCTGTTAGAGATATTCGAACAGTTAGAGCATTTTCAAATGTTTGTCCTGAGAAATTGTCTGGGTTGCTTCAGGATAAAGAGGTTGAGTTTGGTATTGAGATTCTATCAAGTACAACTCTGATGTCCATTACTCTATACTGCATAACACTGAATGAGCTTATGGAATTGAAAGCTCAACTTCAGGAACTTCTTGATCAAGGGTTCATTAGGCCTAGTGTGTCCCCTTGGGGAGCATTAGTTTTTTTGTAAAGAAGAAAGATAATACTATGAAGATGTGTGTGGATTACCGTCAGCTGAATAAATTGATGGCAAAGAATAAGTACCCACTTCCGATTATTGATGACTTATTTGATCAGTTTTGTGGGGCCTTTGTATTTTCTAAGATAGACCTTCGTCCTGGGTACCATCAGCTAAAGGTTAAAAGGTTGATATGTGTAAGACCGCCTTTAGGACTCGTTATGGGCACTATAAGTTCCTAGTCATGTCATTCGGTTTGACGGATGCTCCGGCTGCATTTATGGACCTTAAGAAATTGGGTGTTCCAACCGTATCTGGATTAGTTCATTGTGGTTTTCATCGACGATATTCTGGTATACACTAAGATAAAAGATGATCATAATGAGCATCTTAGAGTAGTTCTGAAGTTACTCCAAGAGAAAAAGCTCTACGCTAAGTTTAGAAAATGTGAGTTCTGGTTAAGGGAGGTTACTTTTCTTGGTCATTTGGTGTCTGCTGAGAGAATCCAAGTTGACCCTAAAAAGATTGAGGTTGTGCTTGAGTGGAAACAACCTAGGAATGTGTCTGAGATCCACAGTTTTCTAAGTTTAGCGGGTTATTATTGAAGATTTGTTGAGAGGTTTTCGCTTATCGCAGCTCTTTTAACTAAATTGTTGCACAAAAATACACCATTTTTGTGGGCTGATGAGCAACAATCGAGTTTTGAGAAGCTCAAATCTATTTTAACTCAGACACTTATTTTGATATGGCTTGAATTCGGTAAAGAATTCGTAGTTTACAGTGATGCTTCTCACATTGGGTTGGGTTGGGTTGGGTTGTGTTCTGATGCAAGATGGTAAGGTAGTGGCTTACGCATCCCGGTAGCTTAAGTCACACGAAGGCAACTATCCCAAGCATAATCTCGAGTTGGATATGGTTTTCTTTGCCTAAAAATAAAAAGGCATTATCTGTAAGATGACAGGTGTATCATTTATAGCAATCATAAGAGCCTCAAGTATCTTTTGACTCAAAAAGAGTTGAACCTTAAACAACATAGCTGGATTGAGTTACTTAAAGACTACGACTGCACTATTAAGTATCACCTGGGTAAGGCCAATTTTATCGTCGATGCTTTTAGTCGTAGAGCGATGACCGATTTGAGAGTGATGTTTACTCACAGAAGTCTGTTTGATGATGATAGTTTGTTAGTCGAGTTGCAAATTAAGCCGACTTTGATTGATCAGATTCGGGTTAAACAATTGGAGGATTATTCTTTGATTTCATGGTTTTGTTAGGTTAGGAAAGGTAGGACTTTAAATTTTGGGCTGAATAGTGATAGGCTTTGTGTGTCTAACGATTCTGAGTTGAGGCAATCTATTCTGCAGGAAACACATAGTAGCTCATACGCTATGCATCCCTGTGGAAATAAGATGTATTAAGATTTTCAATAGTTATACTAGTGGCTTGGTTTGAAATGAGAGGTAACGGACTTCATCTATCATTATCTGACGTGCCAGCAAGTTAAGGTTGAGCACCAACTGCTTTCGGGCTTCTTTCAACCCGTTAAGATTCCCCTTTGGAAATGAGAATGAGTGATTATGGACTTCATTAGTGGGTTGCCCTTAACACCCACTAAGAAGGATTCTGTTTGGGTCATCGTGGATCATTTGACCAAGCCTGCTCATTTCCTTCTAGTCAGGACTGACTATTTTTGTAAACGGTTAAACTGTACATTTCTAATTTCATTAGACTTTATGGTGTTTCGGTTTCTATTATTTATGATATGGACCTACGTTTCACTTCTTGGTTTTTGAAGAAACTTCATGAGGCTCTGGGTCCTTGATTGGATTTCAATACTGCATTCCATCCTCAGACTGATGGGCAATCTGAAAGAGTGATACAAATTTTGGAAGATATGCTGCAGAGTTATGTAATTGACTTCCATGGTAGTTGGGAGAAGTTTCTGCCACTAGCTGAGTTCGCATATAATAACATTTTTCAATTCAGTATTCAAATGGCGCCTGACGAGGCTCTATATGGTCATGAGTGTCGTAGCCTTTTGTGTTGGACTGAGTTGGGTGAGAGACGAGTTTTGGGTCCTGAATTGGTTTTTAAGACTGAGGACAAGGTTAGACTTATTTGAGATCATCTAAAGGCAGCTTCTCATAGACAAAAGTCATATTCAGATATGAAGAGGAGAGATATTAAGTATTCTGTAGGTGACTAAGTCTTTCTTAAGGTATCTCCGTGAAAAAAGTTCTTCGGCTTGGACGTAAGGGTAAGTTGAGTCCTAGGTTCATTAGGCCTTATCGAATTCTTAAATGAGTTGGACCGATTACCTATCAGTTAGAGTTACCTCTAGAGTTAGATCGTATTCACGATGTGTTCAACGTTTCTATGTTGAAGTAGTATCGATCTCATATTGTGTCTGTTGAGGAGATTAATGTAAGACCAGATTTGACCTTCAAGGAGGAGTCCGTTCAGATTATGGATTGAAACGTTAAAGTCTTGAGGAGGAAGACCATCCCTTTGGTTAAAGTTTTATAGAGGAATCATGGCACTTAGAAAGCCACTTGAGAACCTAAGGACTCAATTCGACAACAATATTCACATCTATTTGAATTGGGTAAAATTTCGAGGCCAAAATTTCTTTTAGGGGGAGAGTTGTAACGCCCCAAAAATTTGAATTTTTGATTTGTTAAATTCTATCAAAATTAAGTGATTTGCTTATGTGGTTAAGTGCTTTGGATGTGTGTTTGAGGTCATGGATTCAAATCTCACTCTTGATTTTTTTTGTCCCTATTCCTATCTTGGTCTTTATGACTTAAATACTATTTTCGCTCGACTTATGACAGAATAAGCCTACTGGTTTAATGGTAAGGTGTTAGCTTACCATTTGATTCTATGTTTGAGTCTTTGCGAGCGCAAGTAAAAAAAGATTTTGCCATCTGTGTCATTGTTAGGGAAGAGTTTGAATTGAATTAGAATTCTAAGGGAATTTGAGTAGTGATTTGAAAGTTTGATTAATAGGATAACATGGTTATTTTGTTTTTTTTTAATCTATTAGGTATTATTTTATTTTCCTCTTTCTTTTTTTCAAAAAACAAAATTCTCCATTCTTCTCTCACGTACCACGATTTTTTTCCCTTAATCCCTTCTTGCGTTTCACTCTTTTCTTCAATCAAGTTTCTTCCTTTGCTTTTCTTTTTTTTTTCTACTTTGACTATTTCATTTTGCATTCAAGCCATCCTTAATGCCATCGTTTTGCCTTGTCGCTGCTATTTTAAGTGTCGTGCTCAAGAGGACTAATTGTAAGTATCTAAATATTGTATTGTTATTTTCAATTAATAAGGATTGGTAGTGTTTGTGTGTAGTTCATGATTTTGGGTTGCTATGAGTATTGTTGTTATGAAGTTGGTTTCTTAGGTGGAGTCTCTGAACCGAACGCGTCTTCGACGAGTTAGATTATTGTTGGATTGTTGTTTTCTTGAAGGTAAGGCATCAATTCGAGGTTTTAGGTCAAAATTCTTCGTTAAAATTTGATATGGGTTATATTGATTTTTGCGAATTGAGTTTGGTAAATCATCTCAATTGGTGTCTAATTGATGTGTTTAGGTTCTGGAAGTCTCGTGGCTGATTTTGCATAAAAAAATAGTCAAGGTGTGTAACAAAAACCCGAGAAAATGACGGACAACGAAAGAAAAAAATTGGGTTGTCAATGCCACACGGACGTGTGTTAGGCTGTGTGGTAGGTCGTGTGTGACACTGCAGTAGTGACCTGCTATTTGAGCCACCTTTGTTTGGGCCAATTGAGCCGTGTGGGCTACACGAGCGTGTGTAAGGCCATGTGCCAGGTCGTGTGGGCGACACAGGCTGGCCATTTGGACTGTGTGGACCACATGGGCATGTGTGCCCAAATTTTAGAATTTCTCCTTAGGGCTGCTCTCGTCGTACAATTCAAATGTAAGTCTTTCGTAGGGTCTGTACGATGCAAATTAGACTATAAAACATGACATTTAGAATTCTGTTGTGTAAAATACAATTAAAAGTACGTATGTTTAATATGTTTTCCGCTCAATATGATTTGAAATGTGATAAGTATAAACTGTAATACGATATGTATGATCTGTATTTATCATAAAAACATGTATGACATGTACATTTTTTACATCTGATAATTCTGCATGTGCATTGGGATAGGATTTGTGTATATGGAAGAAGTGTAGGAAGTTTAATTTATCTGTCGTATTTGGTGGTTGAGCCACACGTATATATGTATTTGGCAATGAATCACCTAATGATTTGGTAGCTAAGTTGCAAATATTTTGAAAAGTGTCATACCGACACTAAGCGGTGTGTGAGGCTGGATGGGTATTTAATACCCTATAAAATGTGTTGGGATGATCGGAGATGGTGTATAGCGGATGTGGGTAGGATTGTAAATCTACTTATGATATGTTTTGATACTTTTTTTCTTTATGAGATTTGCCTGATTGAAATCTAAAGCATGTTTGAAATGATATCTGTTGATTTATTTATATGTTACATATTGAGCTTGGAAGCTCATTCTCTGTTTGTTTGATCCTCAGGTAATCCTAGGCTTACGCAGGTCGGTGTTACGGGAGCTTGGTTAAACATCTTTTTGTTATTTATATTATTTTAAATTTGTTTATATTGTTTTGGTATTCTTAAATTGTTTTGGACATTTCTGGAGACTGTTTTTAATTTTAGGTATTACTTTCATTTTAACTATTTGAATGTTTTCAAAACTAAATCTACTTTGACTACAAAATGTCGAATTTCCAAAATCAAATCACATTTTCCAACACTCCTATTAGATAAGGAATTCCGCTGCAAAACTGAAAGATTTTATAAGAATATGACCATAAATATTTAACGATTTTATAATGGAGAATGGTTTACTTAAATAAATGAGAATCTGGTTTATCGAAAGTGTTTCTGGAATTAAGAATGAACTAAGGTAACATCTTCAAATCTGGTCATAACATCTAGGCCGGGTTTAGGGTATTACATGCAAGGCTGCTGAGATCTTAAATCGCGAACACGTGTTACGTGGTTAGATTGTAACATCCTAAAAAGGGCCTATGCATTTTGGCCAAATTGTATGAAAAGACATGTTTTATATGTTTTGAATAGATTTTGAACATTTTTGGAAACCTGAGAATGTATGGAAATGTTACGTTGAAAATAGGAAAGTGACCATTTTTGGAAACCTAAGTAAATTAGGAAAGTGAACATTTTGGAAACCTAAGCTAAAAGAGGAAAGCAAACATTTTGGAAACTAAGCTAAAAGAGAAAAGTAAACATTTTGGAAACTAAGCCAAAAGAGGAAAGTAAACATTTTGGAAACTAAGCTAAAAGAGGAAACTAAACATTTTGGAAACCTAGGAAAAAATGTCAAGTTTATAGAGCCGAACGAAAATTTTAGGAAACTTAGAAATGACCTTGAAATGTCGAGTTTTAAAGTTTAAAGGAGGAACTTAGGGCCAGGTGGCCTTAAAATAAAAAGTATGTGAAATTTGACCCGCAAACGGACTTGGAAAAGTGGCCTGAAGATGCCACTTAAGGCCTCAGGAAATGGCCCGCATGCAAGGGTGTTTGGGCCTGAGTTCGAGTCACATAGGAAGCAAATAAAAGAAGTTTTATTTTGCTCCCATAAGCAGAGAGTTGGATGGCATAAGGGATCTTGAGAGAGGAGTTTTAATTCCTTTGGAATTTCGGCTAATTAGGAGATAATTGTTGGAATTTAATATTTGATAAAATTAAATTTTATCACATAGGAAGAGTTGGCCGATTGAGGGATTCTAAGGCTAGTATTTTTGGCCAAAGAGGGAAAATAAAGGGCCATTCTCCATTCTTTTCTCCTCAAGGGAACCCCCTGCCGAAATTCTCTAGCAAATAGCACCACTCTCTTCTTCTCTCTTTAGCCGAATTCTCTCTCTCAAAACTCTTTTCTTTTCTTTTCTTTTCTTTTCTTTTCTTTCTTCTTCTATTCCTTCACAAAAGCCGAAACTTTGTGTTCCATATAAGAGCCATAGCTAATTAGTATAAAGGATCACTCGGGATTTGAAAACAAGGTAAGTACATCTATGTACATTCGGTCAAAAAGGTCTCTTCCATACTTCAATGATAGATCAAATCTAACATATGATTTGGCGAGAATCTAAAGTAAAAGATCAATTTAAGGATTTGAGAACTCCAAGGTAAGTGTGTTCATATATTCGACCAAGGCCCAATCTTAGGTATTTAGATCAAATTAATCAAAAACTAATCGATTAGGGATTTAGGATTTGGCGATTTCAAGGAAGAGGAAGGTGAAGTTTTTGGATTTAAAATCCACAAGGTAAGCACCTAAAAGTATTGACCAAGGCTTGTATGATTACATAGATCGGTTCTTTAATTATTAAAAAGCGAAAACTAACCTATGATGAGATTCAGGGTTGGCCGAATATCAGGTGAAGGAAAACCAAGTTTTCGGGATTTGAATAACCATCAAATCGGCATCAAAGGTAAGTCTTTTTACAAATCCTACTAGGATTTGGATATTATAGCCAAATAGGATTTATGCTAAGTAATAAGTGATAAATCAAATGTAGGGACTAAGGATCTAAGCATTAGATCTAGCTTTTCGGAATCTCAAGGAATCACTAAGCGAAACAGGTGTGTACCCCACACTAATCTTAATAGATTTATGGCTTAAATATGATATATATATTAATGTGAAAGTGTAAGAATGTGGCTAAAGTACCATATTATGGTACAAAGTACTCAGGTACGTTTTCTTACTCTTACTAGGATTACGAAATATGTTATACTCAACATGTGAAAAGTGACATGAATGTGAATTTAAGTATGATATGCATGATATGAATAATATGGGGCATTCGGGTTATTTGAGAAAGGGGAAGTGAATGTGATGACTTGGTCTCACTAAGTGAAGCGTGATGACTTTGGTCTCACTAAGAATATGTGACGACTTGGTCTCACTAAGTGAATGTGGTGACTTGGTCACATTAAGTGAATGTGGTAACCCGGTTACATTATCTAAATGTGGTGTCTCATGACACAAATATCTAGTGGCTATGCCACAAAATTTTATGTAGGCGATGAGCACGTCATTGCAATGTTGCCTTCGATGGTGTGTAGCGGATGGAGGGTTGACTTAGTAGTTCCCACGGTGTGCGAGGTTGGTGCGGGTGGAGTGTAGCGGATGGCATATTGGTTTGGGTTGGGTTTGCATCATTATCTTGAATTTTATATGAACATGATATGTATGGTGTGCCTAATTCTATTATATTTTAGTGTTGGTTACACATTGAGTCTATCGACTCACCCGTTGTGGGAATATGTTTGGTGATGGCGGTAATGGACGGGACGGCGAGAACTTGTGGTGGGCATGTTAAACTTGAAGTTTAATTTAATTTGAACCTTTATTTTATTTTAAGTCTTGTATAAATTTTATTTTGGGTTTTGTTTTATGTAATAAGGCCATAGTGATGATTTTATTTACGTTATGATTACTATGCTATGAATTTAGGGCTTTATAAAGACTAAGCCCACTTAATTTAAAATAAGCTTAAATACTTTTGTCACCTGAGATTATGGGTTTTCAAAAAAAAAAACTTGTTTTCAACTCGAGCCCAACACACCGATAAACTACCTTCCAAAACACACAGTCTCAAAGTATTCAAAAGAATTTTCAAATGATTTACTTTGGGAACATACGGATCAGGTCCATTCTCGTGGTAGGGTGTGGAATGTTTCAATTAGTATCGAGCCAGATTTTAAACTCTCGACCTATAGCCTAAGGCCCAAAACGTTTTTCAAACAAGCCCAAAAGAGTTTTATGGAAATATTTCTGAAAATGGACAGGTATGATGACGTGGTCCCTAAGTCTCCGACCCGCAGTCCACCAGATAAGTACCTATATCTATCTGTGTGATTATGTGAATTATAGAAGGGTAGAAAAGGAATGGAACGTAGAATAGCATGATAGGAACGTGAACCCTAGGATTAGTCTACTTAAACACAAATACATAAGACTTAATACACTAAACAAACCTATGGCTAAGTCGGTCAAGTTAGGGTGTGGCAACCATGGTACGCATGTCTCAGGATTGGATCTGAAGAGCTTGGTATTTAAGCGGTCCTAGTGACTCACCTCCTCTTCGTAGGAATCCTACAGTGCGTAGCCGGTTCATCCTAACCCGAGAGGACTTAGTGGGTGTGGCAACCTGTACACATGTCTAGGAATGGTTTCGATGGGAGCTTGGTACTTAAGCGATCAGCGTGACTCACCTCCTCTCCACTCGAATCCTGCCTGGTGCATAGCTTTGGTTCGCCCTGACCAAGGAGGCTCGGTCATAGGCTAAACCCAAAAGGGAACTAGCCATTTTTCTAGAACCCTAAACATAAAAAAATTCTTAAAACCAATTGTTCTCTCTTTAATTCACGAAAATTATTTCTTTTTACACAAATTCTCGAAAAATTTTTCTGATTTACAGAAATACCCCTAAAGGTAAAATTACAAAAATGCCTTTGGTTTATAAAATGCCCAACTACTCAACGGTTTTGCCAAAATCTCATTATTTCATAAATGTTCAAAAACCCTAAATTGCAAACTATCAGAAAAATACCTTGATTTTTGAAAATTACAAAATTGCTCCTAACTTACTAAAATTACCAAAATGACCCTAACTTCCAAAATTTTTGCAACTTCATCGTTTTGGAAAATAAATTTCTCAAAAGGAACCCTCAAAATTTTACAACTTCTGAAATATCCCCGATTTATTAAAATTTTACAATTTACCCCGGTTTGTGGGAAAATTACCAAAATACCCCCAAGGTCAAAAAAAATTTCAAAATACCCTCGGATTTCAAAAATTTTCCAAAATACCCCAGGAACTTAAAAATACCAAAAATACTTTGTGACAAAATCACCAAAGAACCTTATTTTGACAAATTACGAAAATACCCCTGTAGGATAAATTACGAAAATACCCCCGGGTAGTGGAAAAACAACAACAAATAAAAAACTACAACGTTTCTCTGAATGAACTAAGGTTCATAATTGTTTGATGGATGCATGAATGGATGAAAAGACTGTGTGCATGTATGAATACGAAAGAACCATTTCTAAATTCCTTTTTATAAAATTTCTTCGCGGGTAATAAAGTGAAACAAAAGTACAAATTTATAAAAACTTCTTAATCGGATCTCGATGTTAGAAATGAGTTCTAGAGGACTTGATCGTCAAGGGCGCTTGAGAGGAAGAATAAGCGTGTTAGAACCCGTTAGATCGAGTCAAGGTTTGACAATGAGTTACCACCGCCACCACCACCCCAATTTGTTAATGTCGGCGACAAGCTCGAGACGGGGATGATCTTGTGTCACGAGCTATGTTGCGAGTTTTGGAAATGGTGGTGGCGCGGTGGAAATCTGGGAGCTCAAAAATCTGTACCCAAGCGACTCAGAGCCAGCGGGTAGAGGTGTTTCGTGGAGTGTCGGTGTGGCACCCAATCTGGTGAGTATTGGTTGGAAGCAACCGAGCGTATTATGGATGAACTCGACGACCTCGAAGAGAAGTTGAAAGGGATGGTGGCAGCATTACGTGATAAAGCGTACCAATGGTGGTTAAGCGTCGGGATGGTGCCACGGCTAAGGATCGACACAGGAGTATGCTAAGGAGGCATATCGGAAAAAGTATGTCGGCTGCGGTATATTGATGAGCGGAGGAAAGCTTTTCTAGGACTAGTTCAAGGAACAAGTCGAGAGCGACATATGAGGCTGAATTTTGAGGTTAAACCGATATGCTCGAGGAGTAGTCATAACCGAACATGAACGCTGTGTCTATTTTGAGGACGGATTAAGGGATAACCTAAGATTATTGATAGCTCCATATCGAGGCGTGAGTTCTCGCGTTGGTTGAAAAGGTTAAGGTAGGCGAGGAATCAAGGACTCGACTAAGCGAACTCGGCGAGAATAGACCCAAGAAATGTGCAAAAAGGCCCGAGGCGAGGGGTGAAGAATTGACAAGTTGGTACCAGATGGCAGTATCGTCCTTGTAAGCATTGTGGAAAGAAGCATTTAGGTGAGTGTTGGAAAAAGACGGGAGGATGTTTTAAGTTTGGGTCCAAGGACCATATGCTCAAGGACTGTCCAAAGATATCAGATGAAAAGTAGCCAGCAACTCAGAATGTTAATCAGGCTGATAGGGAAGGACAATGACCTCAATGAGGTCGAGGTTGAATAACGAGATAATGGTGCTTGGCGGAGGGCGTGGCAGGTAATCGCTGCTATCTTGAGGTAAAGCGGTAGGGTTTGGTTTATGCGGTTCACCGTAGGGAGGATGGAGACGCGCCGGACATCATAACCGATACGTTCCTCATTCATGGTAAACCCTATTATGCTTTAATTGATGTGGGCTCGACCCATTCTTATGTTGCTTGTAGTGTAGTTGAAACATTAGGCCTAGACTCTGAAATTTCTAATAGGGAGATAACGGTAGTAAGCCCATTAGGCCAAACCATAGTGGTGAATAAGATCTTTTGGAATGTATCCCTAAAAATTCAGGGAGTGAGCTTTCGGGCCAACCTAATGGAGTTACCCTTCGGGGAATTTGACCTCATACTTGGTATGGATTAGTTAGAAGAGCACCGAGCCGTGTTGGATTGTGCGACTAAATGAATGGAACTAAGGACCCCTGAGGATGAGGTGGTCATTATGATAGGAGAAAGAAGAAACTTCTTGACCAATGTAGTTTCGGTGCTTAAGGCTAAAAGGATGGTTCGTAAAGGGTGCGAGGCGTTCTTAGCCTTTGTAAGTGCGTTGGATGGAAAGGAGGAAGGTGTCAAAAGAGTCAGAACGGTAAGGGACTTTGAGGATGTGTTTCCGGAGGAATTACCAGGAATACCCCCAGATAGAGAAGTTGAATTTGGAATAGACTTACTACCAAGAACAGCACCTGTGTCAATCGCTCCATACCGAATGGTGCCAAAGGAGTTAGTGGAGCTCAAGGCTCCAATCCAAGAATTGTTGGATCATGGGTTTATTCGACCCAGTGTGTCTCCGTGGGGAGCACCGGTCCTATTTGTGAATAAGAAGGACGGAACTATGCGTATGTGCATAGACTATCGTCAATTGAATAAGCTGACCATCAAGAACAAGTATCCCTTGCCTAGGATTGATGACTTTTTGACCAGCTGAAGGGAGCGACAGTGTTTTCAAAGATCGACTTAAGGTCAGGATATCATCAGTTAAAAGTAAAGGAGGTGGATATCCATAAGATGACTTTCGAATAAGATCGACCATTTTGAGTTTGTGGTAATGCCGTTTGGGTTGACAAACGCCACCGGTAAGTATTCATGGATATGATGAACCAAGTGTTTCAACCTTACTTAGATAGGTTCGTTGTAGTGTTCATCGATGATATTTTGGTATATTCTAAGTCGAAGAGGAGCATGATGAGCATCTCGGATTATGTTGCAAGTATTAAGGAGAAGAAGCTTTATGCCAAATTCAAAGAAGTGTGAATTTTGGCTTAGGAAGTTGCTTTCTTAGGACACGTGGTGTCTGCCGAGGGAATAAGGGTGGATCCTAAAAAAATCAAAGCTGTGTTGGATTGGAAACCACATAAGTCGGTGGCAAAAATTCGTAGTTTCTTAGGATTGGCAGACTATTACAGAAGGTTTGTGGAAGGATTTTCATCAATAGCCGCGCCATTAACAAAGTTGTTGAGGAAGGAAGTACCCTTTGTATAGACGGATAAGCAACAGGAGAGTTTTGAAAAACTTAAGAAGGTATTAACGGAAGCTCTAGTGTTGATTCAGCCTGAGGCAAGAAAGGATTTTGTGGTGTACTGTGACGCTTCACATACGGGGTTAGGATGTGTTCTAATGCAAGATGGAAAAGTAGTCGCTTATGCGTCTCGGCAGTTAAGGCCGCATGAGGCGAACTACCCAACCCATGACTTGGAATTGGCAGCAGTAGTATTCGCTCTCAAGGTGTGGAGGCACTATCTTTATGGAGAAAGGTCAGTGATCTACATAGACCACAAGAGTCTCAAGTACCTGTTGACTTAGAAGGAGTTAAACTTGAGGCAACGAAGGTGGGTGGAATTACTGAAAGACTATGACTGTTCGATAGAATACCACCCGGGCAAGGCGAATGTAGTAGCGGATGCCCTAAGTAGGAAGGTTATGTCGGACCTAAGAGCAATGTTCGCCCATTTAAGCTTGTATAAGGATGGAAGCCTATTGGCTGAGTTGCAAGTTAAGCCAACTTGGTTGAAGGAGGTGAAAGAAGGACAGTTGGTTGATGAGGATTTAAGTGTTAAGTTACAAAAAGCACGGAACGGAGAGTTGGAAGACTATGAGGTTAATGATGAAGGAGTATTGTGCTACAAAGGGAAAGTCTGTATGCCAAGGGACAAGGAGTTAAGACAGATGATTCTTCGGGAAGCGCATAGTAGCCCTTATGCTATGCATCCCGGAGGCATTAAGTTGTACAGAGATTTAAGAGAACAATTTTGGTGGCCTGATCTTAAACGAGAAGTTACAGAATTCGTGGGAAGATGTCTGACATGTCAGCAAGTTAAGGCTGAACACCAAGTTCCATCAAGATTGCTTCAGCCAACCCAGATTCCATAGTGGAAGTGGGAAAGAATTACCATGGACTTCGTTAGTGGGCTTCCCCTTACACCTACTAAGAAAGACTCGGTATGGGTAATAGTGGACCGTTTGACTAAATCCGCACATTTCATCCCGGTAAGAATGGATTATTCTCTTCAAAAGTTAGCCAAGCTATATGTGGCGTAAATCGTGAGATTACGGAGTCTGGGGTGTCAATTATTTGGATAGAGACCCAAGATTCACGTCTCGATTTTGGAGGGCACTTCACCAAGCTTTAGGCACCAAGTGGATTTCACGACTTTTCATCCACAATCGACAGGCGATCTGAGCAGGTAATAAGTGTTGGAGGATATGTTGAGAGGATGTGTGATGGATTTTCGAGGAAGTTGGGAGGATTACTTGCCTTTAGCGAGTTCGCCTACAACAACAGATTATCGAGCTAGCATTGAATGGCACCATATGAAGCATTATGCGGACGGAAGTGTCGTACTCTTACTTGTTGGTGAGTTAGGAGAACGTCGAGTTTTGGGACCAGAGATGGTGGCAGAGACGGAAGAGAAGGTTGAGATAATTCGAGCACGGTTAAAGAAAGCCTCGGATAGGCAGAAGTCTTATGCCGACCTCAAGCGGAAGAAAATAGAGTTTGAAATGGGAGACCAAGTGTTTCTAAAAGTCTCACCATAGAATAAGGTGATGAGGTTTGGTCGGAAAGGGAAGTTAAGCCCAAGGTTTATAGGGCCCTATCAGGTACTAAAGCGAGTGGGACCAGTGGCATACCAGCTAGAGTTGCCACTTGAGTTGCAGCAAATGCACGACGTATTCCATGTGTCCATGCTACGTCGCTACCGATCGAATCCCTCTCACGTAGCACCAGTTGAAGAAGTGGAGCTAAAGCCAGACTTAACCTACGAGGAAGAGCCGATTCAGATTTTGGAACATGACGTGAAAGTGTTACGAAGAACGTCGATTCCTCTAGTCAAAGTGTTATGGCGCAATCATGGATCGGAGGAAGCTTCGTGGGAACCAGAGGAGGCAATGCGACAAAGAATACCCTCAATTATTTAGTTAGGAAAATTTCGAGGACGAAATTATTTTAAGGGGTAGAGCGTAACATCCTAAAAAGGGCCTATGCATTTTGGCCAAATTGTATGAAAAGACATGTTTTATATGTTTTGAATAGATTTTGAACATTTTGGAAACACGAGAATGTATGGAAATGTTACGTTGAAAATAGGAAAGTGACCATTTTGGAAACCTAAGTAAATTAGGAAAGTGAACATTTTGGAAACCTAAGCTAAAGAGGAAAGCAAACATTTTGGAAACTAAGCTAAAAGAGGAAAGTAAACATTTTGGAAACTAAGCCAAAAGAGGAAAGTAAACATTTTGGAAACTAAGCTAAAAGAGGAAACTAAACATTTTGGAAACCTAGGAAATGTCAAGTTTATAGAGCCGAACGAAAAGTTTAGGAAACTTAGAAATGACCTCGAAATGTCGAGTTTTAAAGTTTAAAGGAGGAACTTAAGGCCAGGTGGCCTTAAAATAAAAAGTATGTGAAATTTGACCCACAAACGGACTTGGAAAAGTGGCCTGAAGATGCCACTTAAGGCCTCAGGAAATGGCCCGCATGCAAGGGTATTTGGGCCTGAGTTCGAGTCACATAGGAAGCAAATAAAAGAAGTTTTAATTTGCTCCCATAAGCAGAGAGTTGGACGGCACAAGGGATCTTGAGAGAGGAGTTTTAATTCCTTTGGAATTTCGGCTAATTAGGAGATAATTGTTGGAATTTAATATTTGATAAAATTAAATTTTATCACATAGGAAGAGTTGGCCGATTGAGGATTCTAAGGCTAGTATTTTCGCCAAAGAGGGAAAATAAAGGGCCATTCTCCATTCTTTTCTCCTCAAGGAACCCCTCGAAAT